>CM041721.1:21142615-22342615 GCA_023373845.1 Nibea coibor
AGACGAGATTGGGGAAGGAGTCGGATTGTGGAAGGGAGGAGAGAGACAGACATGCACGCTAAAGCAGCAGCTGCGGTGACAAACATCTTGTCACCCGAGGCTTGAGGAGCACGCGAGAGACTTGCCATGCATGTGAACGCTTGTTTGTGTTCATGTCCCCAAACCTTGAATTCTAATCAGCCTTAATGATGAGAAAGAGGAGAGGCGCCTTAAAACAGACCGATCCCCGAGCCACCAATTACTGATCCCCTGATTCCTCTCATGGTGTTATTATTATAAGAAATAGACTGTCTTTGTGTTTTAACTGTATGTATTCGTAGTGAAACTGTATTCAAGGTAAGGAAGTGGTTTGCCACCAGTTATTTTCCAGTCAAATACAATGAAGAAAAGAACATCCGAAAGGTTTTCGACTAAACTACAGTAGAAGATATTTTGTCACTCAACCTCAGTACAGTGAAGGTGAATGGAAATTTGCTCACAGCATTGAAAATTGATATGCATGGTTCAATATTTTGGGAAATATGCTGGTTTACTTGCCAAACATGAAAGGATTGATTCCACTCTTATATGACATATAAACATGAAGCTGCAGCTAGCAGACATGTTAGCTTTGCATAGCATAAAGACTGGAAAAATGGGATAGTAGCCTGTCTGAAGGTTAGAAAATTGGGCAACTGTTGAACTTTAAATTCCATTAAAAAAAAGCTCAGCTCTGGAATAACACTGAAACTACTTTCTGAGGAAAACTAGTCCCTCTAAACGTAAGAGATTCTTCTTTTTCTAAATCAAATCAAACTGACTATGATTCATTAAACTGCACACATGACCGTATACAATGTTGACATGGTATCCGTGTATGGTCACACCACAGACGCGGTCGCTTCATACTACGGAAATGATTCGTGACATTGTGAACTGTCACACTTCTTTGAGGAATAAATACATTTCTGTTGTGTGATCTGCCTTGATAGTGACTGACTACAAATACGATCTATGGATACATATGAGGAGCACGAGGTTAAACTGTTTTTTTCACTGCAGTGAGCACCATGAACAAAATTCAATCAACTCTTGTCAATTAAGTGAAGATCTGGACAAATGGAAGAAAGTTTTTGACAGCATGTGTAACGCAGGTATAGAAAAGGTCGAGAAAATCTATATATACAAGTGTCTTCATTTCTGTTCTGAAGATGGATGTGACTGAAAACTGATACGCTGATACGTGTTGGCTTGTTTTTAAATCATGTAGCGCCTATAACAAAGGCTTTTTTTTTTTTACTTTTACACTTGGTGAAAAGTCAAAGCAGGATCCTTTGAACAAAAACCAAATTTTTGGCAGATTTTTGCTTTTGAAACACAGAGCGATGAATAGATTTACCTTGAGCAAAGCTGCCATACAAGATTTCTCATTTGATGGACTATCCTGCGACTGTTTTTTGACGCGCAGGACGCACACAAAAGAGAGTGAGGTTAGGGAAGGAGACAAAAAGAGAAAGGCAGGGATCTAAAACACTATAGAAGGTAATGAAATGTGTGATTGCCTGGACCGTGCCATTACTGAGAGGTCCTCAGAACCTTCTCTGCTGCAAAATGGGGAGGAGGATAAGTCATTATGGTTAGGTGTGTTAACACATTCTCAGTAGCTCTAACACACACACACGCACACAAGCCTACACACACAGACACACACACACTCCCCTTCCTCAGCATCTCTGAGCAGCACCATGAGGAAATTCATTTACTTTAAGACGGGCAGTAAAAAGGACGCCTCGTAAAAAAAAGGGGTCCTTTATGTGCAATCAATACCCGAACCAATGAGCAAGCAGAGAGGCTCCGTTTGCTTCGCTCAAACGCGAGCGCACACACTGACAGAACTGTCATGACTTGACTTTCTATTAGCTCGGCCGCTTGTCTCCTGAAGGACACTCCACGAAAGGTTGAAACGGGTTATGAGAAAGGTGTTGCTGCTATAGATTAGACATACAGTGCACCGAGCACAGAGCACGGGGATTATAGTCTTTCATGGTTACCTTAAATCACTGGCACTGCAGGGGAAAACACACACACACACACTGAATAGCATCCAAATCCCAGCGTTGTGTTTGACATATTTCCGTTTTTTTTCTATAAACGCAGGCTGACTTGACGCTCAGCGAAGCTATCATTTCCTATCGGATGCGGTGCATCAGGAGTTTGTGCAGCTGTGATATGGATCCGAGGATCCGAGGAGGCATGCCGTGCTGATTAATATGGACTGTGATATGGGGTAATTCCCATACTGCTGCAACTGCAGTTCAAATCCTCCATCAGGCCAGTGGAAGAGGTACAAACTCATTATTCACAACGGAGTGCAGACCGGCACAGTCAGATGCGCTCCTGTACACACACACACACACACACACACACACACACAGGGAATATAGTGTGTGTGTGTTCTGCAAACATCTCAGCATTTAGAGATCAGCTGTTTTGTCGGGGTCAGAGCAAAGAAAGCTACACAATGTAAGAATTATCACGGGCATTTTAAACAACAGCCTGGATATGCCAAGATAAGTAAAAACTTTAATCTCATGTACCTTCCTACAGTAACCTCACCTCCTCTTTCCATTTGTCCTTTTCCTGCCACATCTGAAGAAAGTAAAACGCCCACTCGCCTTACGTCACCTCTCCCTTTCTCGTCCCTTCTCACACATTCAGGCAAAAGTCTTCCTTGAGCTATTTTCGAGGAGAGAAACGTAGGAGTGGAACCGAGATGAACTCTTACCTGTCTCGCATCTCTTCCCGGTAAATCCTTGCTGGCAAACGCAGTTGTTAGGTGAGACACAGGTTCCTCCATTCTGGCACAATCCGTCACACATAGCTAGAGGTAGACCAGAGGAGAAGTGCTATTACTCACCGAGATTAACGAGCATTAACTATGTAATTAGACCAGCAGCAGCATATGTATTTGCATACAGAATAAGAGCTAATTTGGTGATGTGATTCATTACGGGCTCTCGCTATATTATTTTGCGTGATTAATGGATCTCACCAAGGTTAATTCAAAAATGTTCATTATCCGTGGGTAGGCTGTTAGTTAATGTGTCCCCAAAACACAGGGAAGTCATTGAAGATGACAGGATGCAATGGAAATAAATGAAATACGTACACAAACGTGCTTCCCAAGAATAAAGAAACCCCGTTTAATGTAAGGAGTAACACACACTGGGGCACTCCAACAAATAAGCATTGTAGCGTATTTTGATTTAATAAAAAAAAAGAAAGAAAAAAAGGCTGAAATATTCAGATTTTTAAATGCTCCATGTTCAAACCTTCCTCCTACCCCCTCGAGCCTGAGGCAGGATAACCCTGGTGACATCACAATGACATCACTAGGGTTATATTTTAGAGCTTTAAGGTCTTATTTAATATAAAACTGAATTATTTTAGGTATTGGCCTGTTGAATGGAAGAAAAAATAATTTGATGACATCACCGTGGACCTTATTTGGCGTGTTTCACTTTTTCCCAACGTGCCAATCGAGAAAATTATCCACTGATTGCTTGATGACAATTCGCCCCCTCCAAATCCGACTCTGCGCTCCCCACAACGAGTAAACCGATCTGTATGTGTAAAATAAGTGCAGTCCCCCTTTAAATAGATTTCTAATCAAGGAATTGATTGAACAGACGAGGTCGAGTCGATTTCCTAGTAAGAGCGTAGATTACAAATAGACCGGCGAGCACCGGAGAAGCACTCATTAAAGTCAGTGTCACAAAAGGCTTTGCGTTCGGTGCCCTTGAGAGTACAAACACAATACATTTAAATGGTGTTAATATGGGGTGGGAAACCTCCAAACATCATGACTCAACATGCTCAACAACAGCTCACACACATCTTTAATTGGGACGTTTTGCATTGACATCCCTGATTTGGTGGGATGAAATCTTTATTTTGTGTGATTGATTAATCTTTAAAAACGGATTACAGTGAAGTATTCATGATGCTCAGCACAGACTGTTCCCTTTCTAGAAGGGAAGGCTAAATTATGCATTAACGCACTGTCTAATAAAAACCATTTACAGTGTACAGCATCATGTGAAATTCAAATTCAAAAGATATCTGTGTGTATACAGTTACAGCATGTAACATTTCATATATCAGTGCTCAGTATATGATCGTGTAAGGGGTGCACCTTTTAGCAAAATGTTTTACTTTTTGTGGCAGATTTTAGTTGTTCTTTGCAGTCTAATGTAAAAAAAAAAAGGATAGTTGTAGATGACAGTTTCACCACTGCAACAGTACTTTTGGTGTCTTACGTTGGCCCTTGATGATGCATGAAATAACCTAACTAACGAGGCAGTGCTTACCTTTGCAGACTGTCCCGTTGCCAGTGTAGCCCGGCTTACAGGAGCAGCTGTGGCCTCCGACCATGTTGAAGCACAAGGCATTCTCGTCGCAGTTGTGGAGCCCGCTGAGGCACTCGTCATGCTCTGAAGACAAAAAAAAAAAAAAAAAGCTTTTCGTAACGGAGAACTTGCAGGAAAAAAAGCAACAACAGCGCAGACAATGTCATCCTCCGCTTGTACGACCAAGAAGAGAACCCTTGATTAAAGAAAACTAAATGTTTATTTTCCTTGTAAATATGAGGAACGGTGGCATCCAGCTGGTGATTTATTTTACTTTCCATTAAGAAAAAGAGATATGAGAGTCAGCCTTGGATTAAATTACTTGATAGTTAGACAGCTGTGAGTCTACTAATAAGACATCAGTGACAAACAGCCGGCTGGAGGATGAGCCATTTCTCTATCTCCCATCACGATCTGTCCTCAGAAATGCTTCTTTCTGTAATTTGTTGTTCATTCTTGGTACAATATGAGCGATGCAGCAGTCTCAGTGACGACTGAAACTGAAATATACATACATATACATTACTGACGTGATGTCTTGTGTTGGATTTTATTTATGAGTCGCTGGCTATGAGCTCGAGTGTTGTAAATTGGCACGATTGTCCGTGAAGTACCAAGAGAAATGTTTCACACAAGCATTAAGGAAATGTCCCTTTAGAACCAGGACTCTAAAGCTCCCATCACTGCTGCTGCCGCTGCTGCTGTGGACTTAGTGATATGGTTTGTTGCGAATATCTCAGTGACAAGGCTTGACTAATAGCTGCGGCCCATGACAACATACTGTATCCGACTAACAAACAAATCCCCCCCCCCCTCTGCCTGGAGAGGAGACTGAGTTGGCAAAATGAAATGTAATAAAGGCCTCGAGGATAATCTACTTTACAGAGCCAACAGTCCATGCACGGAGACAGTAATGATGCCATAAAACAACATAAAGTCGGAAAAATAGGAGACAGAATGTGCAAAACCTTTACATATAAATCAATACTCAGTGACAGAGAAACATGACCTCTTAAAGGAACAAATAATATATATTATTTTTATATCTGTTTTATATTATATACACTGTTGCCCATGAAGTTGGAATAAAATGTTTTTTACGTCTTCTCATGAAACGATTGTGACAATGTGAGAGATAAAGTCTATCTCCTCAAAACTCTATTGATCAGTCTCCTCCAAACACTGTACCCCAGATTGCTCACGGAGGCTACACCATCAGTGTGTGAATGTGTATGAATGGTTAGCTCCTAAAACCATTCATGAAAGAGCTTTGAGTGTATAATACAGAGTATGGAATAATAAGGTAATCAAAGTACATGTGAATGTGTCTCCACTGAGTAATGTGTAACACACAAACTGAGCTCATGGTGTTTCATGCAAAGACTTTTTTTTTTTTTTTAGTCTGAGACTGTGGGCCTCAGTTCTCCTCCCTCATCTCACACAAAGCTTGGGAAAAGGAATCCCCCGACTCCCCCTTATTTCTTGCTGAATTCCTGGATGCGTATGAGATCAGGATTATGTTATTTAATCCCATAGACACTCAACAGCTGAGCCAAGATAGCCTAATATTGCTGTTCAAAGCAAATACTGACTACTACTGTATCTCTTTAAGCAAATCACACACATTAAGGCGTCTGGTTCAGGGTCCATGTTTTATTACAGGTCAAATCTTGTGTTACCTTTATAAGAAAAAGAGTTCTCACACATGTAGAAATTAAATTCTGTAAATGGGACAATATGAAGCTGCAGCGGAGGATGTTTTCTTATTTTTATGATTAGATCAGACCTCAGTGTTTCTGTCCTGCATGTTATTGTGAAGAAGCTGTGAGCTCAGATAAATGTGATCTGATGTGTCTGTCGTGGCACTTCACTGATTTCAAACAACATCACGTTTATCTGTCATGAAGGTGCATCCGTATGTCAAAGCCTGTATTACACCGGACACTGCCGCTCACTCTTCTTGAATCGCTCCCCTTTTTAAGTCTGTTACCACCAGCTGGACCAACCCCGCTGCTGTGTATTAAACTTGCAAACAAACCTTTGCACCAACGATTAATGTTTATCCCCCTTAAACTGGAGTCCATCACACTGCGCTGATTTATTGAACCCTTCTGGCTCTATCCTCTGGGGCTTCTGTGTTTGCTTACATAGTGAGATGTTTTTATTTCTAATCCCTGCTGCAACCAAGATACTGCAAAATCAATTGGAAATCTCATTCATTGCAGGCATAAAACTTAAACTAAACAGTTAAAGAACTGTAAATCATTTAGGCCCGCTCCGCTGCTGTATGAACGGGCATTTTAATGCACGCCCTTCATGTGCCCCCGAACACAAAGGCAGATCCTTATCCCTCTGTGACTCACAAAAGAAGAATACTCATCGTATTTTTTCCCGCGATCCACATAAATATTGCTTTCTGATAAGCACTTGCTTACTGAGCGCTACATCAGCTGAAGTGCAGAAACTTTGTGGACTTATTTCAACCTTCTGCGATCCTCTTTTTCTTACGTAACGACTCTGCATCCCGTTTTGACCCAAATGGATGCAAAACAAAGAAGGATCCTTCTTTTTGGCAAGAGAGCACTCTCTAACTTCAGTTTGTAAAACATTTAGCAAACTTTTGTATTAACATGTGTTTATAGTGCAGAGAAAACTTTCAAGGGCTCCTAAAAGGACGTGTTCAACTTATTCTCTTGGAAAAGGTTAAAAATCTTGGAAGACACAAAGACTTTAGTGCTAATCTGTTGGCAATAGTTTGTTTCTAGTTATTCCAGTACATTTTGGAGCCACACTGTGCCTGGCAGGGGACAGAAATAAATTTAGTTCAGACATTAAGGCCTTCCTCAACCATAGAGATCCAGGATTTTTAGTGTGTAGTACCTACTTCTGGGTATTTTCCACCACAACTTGGGACTTTTTAAATGCACGCACTTGTGAAAGACAGCGAGGTGTGAGGAGCGAAAGGATGGCACCTGAAGAGCGAGGGGGATCAGAAATGTGAAGGCTCGTTTTGCAGGAGACCCGAGCCGCATCATCCATTTCCCTGCCATCATCCAATCCATTATATCTCCTGAACGGACCGTGGGCTCATCCAAATTGAAAGTGACATTGTGATGAGGTCCTCCATCGTGGGTATGATGTATGTGTGTGAGATGGATTGAAGGGCACTTAGGAGGGCCGACGACTGCTCTGCGCTTGTTGCTGCATCACACGCTCTCTCTCTCTCTCTCTCTCTCTCTCACACACACACACACACCTGCTGTTGGGCAGAATTAAAGTCTGCTCATAGACATAAAAACAGTAGAAGGAGCACAGGAGAGACGAAAGAGAATAAGGTGGGGGTTTTTTTCTTTCTCCCAAGGTCACATCTGCCAGAGCGGGGAACAGCCAGCCGTCAGTCTGAACAGACACGGCCAGCAGAGCCACCAGGTGCTATGTGTGTGTGTGTGTGTGTGTGTGTGTGTGTGTGTGTGTGTGTGCAGGGTGTGTTTAACACCGGCTGCAAGTTAAGTGAGCACTGGTTACTTGTAATTTGGGTTATTTAGAAATTTAGGATCATTACACTACTGCAATCGTACGCACCTCTACTGTGATGTGTGTTTGTGTGAGAGATAGAGTGTGTGTGTGTGCGTGTGTGAGAGAGAGAGATAGAGGGGTATTTCCTTGCTGACTGCTGCTGCTCAGGCTGTAGACAGATAAACAATCAATTATGTACAGCCTGTCGCCAGGGATCTTTCTCAAGCTGGCCGTTTCTCCTCCTGCTTGACTCCCTTCCACCTTCTGCCAAAACAACAGCAACCTCAGCAAGGTCTGACATCAGGCTGCTCTCCTCAAAACACCGTAGCCACGACTTTAAATTCACAATTACCTGAAAGGAGAATGAAACGTACGTCTGGAAAACCACAAAAGAGCCAAGAGTAACACCGTGTGGTACACAGAGTTCTGTTTATTTGGACAAAAGTTGTCTTCTGTTTACCTAGGGTCAGTATGAATGATCTCATTATACTGTTCTATACTGTAGATGCATTTCCTCAAGGCAGAAAAAGGTGCATTGACTATGCATAAGTACCTCATACAACCCATTCATTTGGATAATTAGACCTTAAACAGAAACTAAACAGAATAACAACCTTTCTGCATCCACAGAGTTTTACTTTGTGGGCCAAAAGTTGTATTTCTGGTGAAAATCTTTGTATTTCTGGGCATATCATCATTTAAGATGACATGTCAAACTTTTTAGAAAACAGTTCTCACTGACACATCGAGCTGTTACAGAGCAATGCTATCCATTTAGACTCATGTTTCTGTCCACTTGACGTAAGTGCAATATTTAGCTCCGTTTGTGATCTCATCCAGCTCCTGAGGGACATACTGTATCTGGCTCTTTAACTGCTAAATGTTGCACTATGTCCACCAGCTAGTCGCTCACTCTGTCTGGTGCTGGACACTGGGCTTTTTAGAGGGCTTGTTTGCTGAAAATAAGTGGCGGCTGTGTCCAAAAATGACGCGGTTAAGAGCGGTGAGAGTGAACCTAACGCTGAGGGGGACTCTTGGTTCATTTACCCTGAATGACGCCTCTCACAGATCTTTATTGCAAAACTATTGATTATAGCTGCTTTAAGAGTTTTCTCAAAGCATGAAAGAGACATTTCTCAAACCGTCGCTGTGACAGAAAGCAGTGGCGATAATGACTTCATACCTTTTTTAAATTGTAGGCAGCTCAGCTACTATGACATAAATATGAAACCTAAAGGTGCCTAGTGGAGTTTTGGACCACTAACAACTATGAGGCAGAGTTTGCAAAGTGTGGTTGCCCATTTTGTTTATACCCTGCACCAGAAGGAGGATGCAGAGAGCATCCTCGGTGACGTGATACACAGTCCAGCTGCTGGTTTCACACTATTCGATTGACAGATAGTGGCAGTAATGAGCCAAGACATCCAAGTCTGTGTAAAGGCAATTTATTTTAAAATACAGTAAATATGTTGCTGAAAACACGCGAGAAGACTTGAAGAATGATATATTACTGAAATGTGGTGTTAGAGGTTAAAGTTTTCAGTTCAGGATTTTGTGGGCGGTCCTTAAAGGGTGGCTCGATGACACGTTGAGGCCACCCTGAGCATACCCCTGCACCCCTAGCACAGAGATAGAGATTCATCTTTTAACCGATATTGACACCTAAAACTACAACCATAAACTTGTCGACTTTGACTTTTTCTTTGGTCTGACAAACTCAGAACACATATTTACTTTTATTTATTCGTTTAATATTTATATCTTACTTTACACAAACTTTAAGCAATGTCCATTGTTTAGGCAAGGAGATTTTGTTTTAAGACGTTTGTTAGACCTTAACGATTTGGTAAGAAACACTGAAAAGGTTAACACAACTCCATATGGTACCTTTAAAATGTTAAATACATCGCACCATTAACTTTCCCAAACAGCAGCAATAAGCCTAACTGCCCGTGCAGTTCTTGGATTTCAGAGAAAAAGAGGCAAAAACTCACTTTATCGAAATACCCCAGGCTGCCAGACCCTTTGAGTCGTCAGGCTGAAAGTCATCTTTTCTGATCTCTGTTGTTGTCGTACCCCCTGCTCCACCTTTGCCCCCTGCCCATCCCTTCTTCCCCTTCTCCGCCTAGCCCTCCTTCCGTTTCTCTGCCTCCGGGGCCCCGGGTCTGGTTATCACAGGATTAGAACAAGGACAGACACCCTGCATACACACCTTGGGCACAAGCGCATGCATGCACATGTATGCCTAGCGCACACGCACACCTCAGGATAGCCTTCTTTAATAACATTCAAAGGGAGAGCACAGCCAATTCGCTACCTTTCATGGATTAGCTGCTAATCTCACAGAGCGAGGAGCACCTCAGGCACTTTGGGGAGAAGACGAACAGTAGAGGGGAAGAAAGGGGAGGAATCTTGACCTTCATGATCAAGGATAAAGTCCTAGTCAAAGAAAAGGCAAAGAGAAAGTTGGGGATGTTTCTTTTACTGAAAGCTCTGCTGTATGCGCAGCCCGCGAGGCAGCCATTTGGTTCTACATATTTCATTTAAACAACTACATGAAGTCCACATGTTGCAGCCAGCCACCAGCTGGCATCTGAACCCTGCGACCTCTCTCACTCTCTCCGTGCTCTTGATGTAAAGTAGACCTCCGTCTGAGCCCGCTGACCCCCCCCGACAAGCTGAGGAGAAATATAGGCAGGAATCCATGCTGTTTCATCCGGGCTTAAATCTGTGGATCGTTCCTTTAATCCGCCATTCTGCACATAAACACTGAGCCATGAAATGAACTACAGTCAACTTAATCCTCTTTACTAGGTGGACTGGCTAACATACGACACTGTAAAGCATGTGGAAATATGGCTATCAATGCCGGGACATTGTTTCTGCTGAGTTTGCGATCCATTAATTGGTGAGAGCCATTGAGGATGATAAAGACGATCATACATCATGCGAATGCGCGATGTCAATAGGTACTGAAAAGGGAGGCGGTTTAATGTTTCCTTCCACAGCTGTAATATTTCTTCTGTGGGCAACTTAGAGGAATCAGCGCTCCCTTCGGACTCTTTTCAAACAGAAGCAGATGTTCAATCGCTATTAATATGCAGTAGATTCCTGCAGCTACTAACTTAGCATCCCCCTACTTTTATAGTCAATTACTGCCACCAGGCCTAAAGAGGTGACACTAAACTCAGCGTACCAACGCGTGGAAGCAGAGGCACCGTGATGTTTTCCAGCACTCATTCATTTTTTTTTCATGCAAGGACACCGAGTGTTAGTGTTGACAACTCATTTAGCTACAATTCATCTCCTCTAATATTAGCTCAAAGGTGAGGGGTGCCTATAGTCGTGACTGTGTGCAGCGTCACGCTCGCTCCGATGGTGGATGTGTGGGAGCTGATAGTCCAATAACTCAGTGTGGAGATTACGACGGTAATTTGTCTGAAGCAGGGAAAAAGTCATTACATCAAGTCTCTGCATAAGCCTCGGTTTAATCACACAAATTGACTTTTATAAGGTGACGCATTGCTGTGTATTCCACTACAGTGACTTGAAGGGATTTTAATGCTAGGAAACGATATAAAATATAGTGACACAATTTAATCCACTGGGTTTGGGGGTATTAATCTTCATTGTGAATCTGGGGAATGAGTACACAGAGGAAGAAAGACAAATGAGTAAAACAATAAAAGTTGCCCGCAGCTCGGAAGATTAGAGGAAACACGGTGAGTGAAATCGCATAAGGTACAGTGGCTGTCTGAAGATAATATAGAAAAAAGACTGAGTAAGCACGCAGGTTTCTGTCTCTAAATAAATCACAAGAACACAGAAAAGAGATGAATGTGCATTTGGTAAAAAAACTGAAAAAAAACCCCAAAAAACTATTCCTCCATCTCAGTTTTAACTTATTTATGTCTTGCAGAAGGCTGTTCATAAAAAGACACAAAGTCACAAATCTTTAACTTTACTCTATTATTTCCTGATTTCCGTTGACGGGAGGAAAGAGAAGCTCTTCAGGGGGCCCAGATGGAGCAGGAAATGGGAGTTTTCAGCGGGTGTTCGTTGTGTTGCTGAGTCTTATGGCTTTAATTCAAACTCCAATGGCACGGCAGGAAAGCTGCGGGCCTAAATCCTCCGGCATAGAGCTCAGGCGGCAGTCAGCCCCTTCACTCCGCCGCGCGCTGAGTTAGTTTGCATTGGTGCAAATTGCTTTTTTTAATGACCGACACTGAAGGAATGCGGCGCGCTGCCTCCTCTTCGGAGATGATGCACACAGGGAGCTACTTAGCATCGTGTTTCACAAGCTGCAAACAATTGCTGAGGAATGAGGCGGATCTGCCGCGCGTCACTGTGGACTGACATCGTGTTATTCTAGACGGAGGACAAACATTACATTATGGAAGGATTTCTGACTCAGATCTGTCTTATGGATCTTGCTGCATGGTCCTGCATTTACAACAGAGCGATAACTTCCGACAGACGCTGTAACTATAGGTGACTTTGCAACACAGAGTCCTTCTGTGTTTCTGTAGCAGCTCGATAATACACCTCCAAAACTGCAGACTTTGTCGAGTAAATCTTGACATGCTTTGTGTTTGTTCTCCTGTGCAAACATTTATTTTTCTTCACGATTTTGATCTGTTTGGATTAGAAGGAAGGCTGAATGACATGACAAAAAATACATCAGACATCTAAGAAGTATATATTTAGATGTAAATTAAATCAATATCGTTGTGTTATGTACTATAGATATCGGAGGTCTGAGGAGTAGAAGTTTAAAGTTTCATCTGTTGAAGTTATCGTGTTGGATTTCTTGTTCCTTTCTGACAGAACAGTATGATTTTCAGCTGAGTTACCAATATCTTTTATTGTGGCACTGCCATGACTTAGTTAGGGCTCCAATCGGCCCTGGGACATTTGTTGTACCCCTCTCCCTTGTTTTCTGTCATCGTTCCACTATGGCTATCTGTTTAAAAAACAAGGGGGGCATTAAATACCCCAAATAATAATTAAATCTAATTAAATCTGTTTTCATGTTATCTCATTGACTTTATGACCACAGATGTTGTTAGCTCATTTATCCACAACAGCTCCTCTCAGGTGTGTTTAACTGCCGACCCCTGCTGCGCCTATTTTAGGAAGTGAGCACCTCCGTGTGATTGTGTGGAGATTGCTTTATTTCTCATGCTGATTATATTATATTAAATTTACTAATTGGCAAAATGTAATGCAGTGTTTAAATCACCCAGCAGATAAATTCCGCTCTTACAGTTTGTTGTGGCAAACAGCAAGCACTGCTACCTTTTAGAATGATTGAATAAAGAGATTACACCTGAATTATATTTATATCTTTTTTTTCTCCACGCGATCTGGTGAGTCAGGATGATTCAACACTGTCACTGAGTATGACAGCGTGAACCTGAAGACGAAACCGTGCTGGGAGAAGCTATGATGAGCAAGCAGGGCTACTACCACAATCACCGCAACACAGGCAGAGAACAAAGAGTGTGAATCATCCACACGGTCTCTTTAGATTGATTTGGTTTGCTTTTGAAATTGACTTTGATTCCAACTTTGATCAGGAACAAATGGGCCTGCCGCCTCCACTCACAGTCTCTGTTTCTCAGGTTCTCAGTGACTTTCTTTCTCCTTATCACACATGCATGCACAGGGTGCATTCACACACCAGACGAAGATCGGCGCGCGCACACTCGCTCTCACACACACAATCAAGGCACAAAGTGCACAGGCACTTTGACATTTCCAAGGAGACATGACATTAATGTTTTGTTTTTCAAAGTCTAGTTTTTCCTGCAAACAATGGAAGTCTTTTTTTTAAAAAAAAGGCTGACAGTTGCAAAAAAAAAGTTTGTGGCAGTATAATAGAGTTTAGAGATTCATATCATCGCTTCCTTAAAGAATAAATGTGTGTAATTGCAGAGTTTGGAAAGTCCAAAGTTTTAACAAAGCAGGGAGATAGATGCACTTTGTAATCGACACAAAGCAAACACAATTCAAAATTGATTCGACACTTTCTCTCTGTTCAATCTCTCTCTCCCCTGCTATCTTGCGCTGAATCATAAAGTGGCGAGGCTACTATCGATTTCTATATGTCTGTGTCTTATTTTAATGCGGCGCTAGCAATCAGGGCAAAACCAATGAGAGCAAATCAAACTGAGACATTAATCCTCGCGCATAACAAATGAACAGGCCGCGCGTACTCGCACAGTGACAGATTCACAGACCGGTGTGTCTAACCGGGCGCCGTCTGGAATATGACTAACAGAAAAATAAAGGGGGCACATGGTTTAGGTTTACAGTGTTTTTTACAGGTGCTGTATGATAACTCTGTCCCTCTGTTCAGTCAGAGCTTCCTTACTCTGTGTCACGCCGCACTCTGACACTGATAAGTCGATGTCTTTATATCTTAATGTCTGGCTGCCTCTTCCTCTCTCTGCCTCTGTAAGTCTGTGCCTCTCTTGGCTGCAGAATTTATCATAATGAAATCAAATACCATCCTCCAGTGTGTGACTCAAGATGCAAATGATTCTAACTGGCTATAAAATGCTCCTCGTGTTGTGGAGACCTGCAGTGCAGACACCTCATCCTATCTCTGTGTACCTGCACGTCTCTTCTCATCTCAGCGCCCATACAGCAATAAAATATCCTCCTTGTTTACGCTACCGCAAGCCTGCTAACAACCTCTACACAAAATGGATGCTCTGATAAGTGAGGCTCCACCACAGCTACAGTGAAAATCTATGCCGTTTCCACTTGATTCTGGCCTGTCAAAAAGGCCAGCGGAGGAACTCACCTGTGCAGGAATAGTCATCGATCCTGATGTAGCCCGTATGGCAGATGCACATGAAGGAGCCAGGGGTGTTAACGCACATGGTGTTCTCCCTGCAGTAGTGCTTCCCCTCAGCACACTCATCAATATCTAAAGAGAAAGGAGAGAGACGGAGAGAGGGTGGGAGAGGGAAGCTGGGTTAGATGTGGATTGCTGTAACATTTCGATGAACTGAATCAGTAAAAAAAAAAAAACAACAACACATTTTTATAATCGTTTTCTGGTTTAATCCTTCGTGAGCGTATGTTCGGTTATGTCACACAGATATTAGCGGGCACGTACACATCTGTGGAGTGTTGGTAGATTGCAGACACCCTCTGTGGTGCGGATCAAATATTTTTTAATCAGTATTCTGCATTGATGTTTCAAGTCTCAGACCTCGTGTCCAAAGCCTCATGATCGATTCTGATTTGATTTGTGTTTCTTCTTCTTGAGCTGAGTGACATTCAGCTTTCTCTCCAGAAATGACCTCATCATAAATGAAATGCATACGTTTCTAACTGAGCTAGTTACTTGTGACACCGCCTGCAACATCTTCAATGCTTCCTTTTTCCGCGGCAGCCATTTTGACATGGGATAGCGGGGTAAAAACAGGTGATACTAATCAGGTCAAACAGAGTCGGGGTGCTGCTGTCATGCGTGTTGGCTCTGCTGCAATAGATGGAATGGAACCTTAATTAGTTTCATTGGTAACACCTGCGCTGACCTGACTATTTCAGGTCAAAATGGCTGCTGTGAAGAAGGTCTGTTGTTGTCATGGAGGCAAAGTTTGGACTGACTTGAGGTGTGGTCTTAATAAATGAATCAATTAATGAGTTAATTATCACAATAAATGAGCTGACCGAGCTGTCTTGTTGTTTTGGTCTTGTTCTACAAACTCGGTGCTGGTGTTCAGGAGCTTCCTGAATTCATCATCAAAGATGCTGGAGCGGGCCCCATAATTGTCTTTGGCTTTCATTAATTTCTAATTAGGGATGAGACGACATTAACGTGTTGGCGCTGGCGGTTTCTTAGAAAAACGATCCAGCGCTTGTCTGACTGATGTCCTCAATATTAAATAAAAATACGTTGTTTATCTGTGCCCTCCAGGATGACGCATAGAGGCTATTTCAGATCTGACGTCGCCAACAGCGGGATGACATCATTTGTAATAAGTTTACAGAACTGTTACAAATCGCTGCTGAAAAATAAATCATCTCCAGCATTATTCTGTGGCCTTTGGCTGTCTTCCTCCATCCTGGGAACTACCTTGTGTAGTGTGTCCTAGTTGGTTCTTGAAGTTCCTAAAAGCTCCAATACAGCTGGTAGGGAAGGGCTATTTGTCTTCATCAGCGGGAGACAGAGGTCAAAATGTGCAGGGTCCTTGAGAGGTGGCCGCTGTAGCACTTAAGGTTGCGCCACTCGATTTCCAATCTATTCAAAGTAAAGCTCTCCGTATCGTGGCGAAGCAGCTTTTTCCTCCGGACCACTGCTGGTAATTCAGTTCATCCGTGCGCTTTGGCATCCTTTAAATCTTATATGCTGTAAATAAATGCGGCAGAGTGAGAATTATGCCACTAGAGAAGTTAATTCAAAAGGCGACGCGCTCAAACACAGGTGTTTTCAATTATTCTGGCTGATTAGACCTCTGCTCAGCAGCGCAGAGGCATGCTGGGACTTACGTGGAGTCACTGAGGTAATGTACAAATAACAACAATAACGGTGTATGCGGTCCATCTTAACACAAGGCGCAAAGGCTGACATATCCACACCTGTGCGGGGATATCATGGCTTTTTGAGCCCTTTAATTGTGATCTGAAATATGAACTGTGTGCACTGAATTTATATATGCCCATATACATACATGCTTTTACTTATGCATCTTCATTACTCTCCTGTTTTACCAGATAAATTGGGACAGTATGCATCTATATGTTCTTTGTGGTTAGGGCCTGTTTTGCATTCACTAGATTACCGGAACGGTACTTTAATCCCCTCCATTTCCCTGCATGGGACCAATAAACTTAATCTTATCTTTCTCATTAGAAACGGTAAGTAGCATTGAGTTTGGGGTCCTCAAATCATGCAGCTTCAACCTGAACTCCAGCCTAGGGAATTAAAAACTCTTAAAAACTCTGCAGCTCCATGCAGCTTTCAGACACTCTTAGCTCGCCGTCGTAAGCTTTTTGCTGGTGCACAGTCATGGTTGAGTGTCACCACTCCCCATTTCTAAAAATCTTATCAGGCTGTTCCCAGCGAACAAGCTCCATGTAAACAGTGTGTACCCGACCTGTCTAATATAAAACAACAGAAAGAGGAAGGAAACGAGTGACTGGTGAAACAAGTTGGGCGCAGGAACACTTCTGGAAATTGAGAACTGGTGAACCAAACAAGAGCTAAAAGCTCATCAGGTGGTCATAAATGTGATGCTCATGTAGCCTGAAAATGAGACTGAAGTGTTGTTTGGTTTCGCTTCATTCGTTCAGCCTGACATTGTGTTCATGTTAGCTCATGTCTTGTTCTAATCAATCAGTAGAGAGTGACATGTCTGTCCCACCAATGTCCTTGCCTCTGAAGCTGTTGCCATGGAAGCTGTAGAAGTAGTTATAGTAATAGTTGCTATTCAATCGTCAATCGTTTCTCTGCACCGGTGACAGTATAAAGAATGAGTGACGTCACTCGTGGGTTTCTGAAGTGCTATTTTAAAGCTGAAAATATGCAGCGCTGGCCACCGCCATCTTGGATGTGCTGCTTCTTCCACATCCCGGGAAAGTCGTACATCATCAGCAAAACTGAGGCGGGCCGAATGATCAATCAAGCTGTCGCCCTGTTGAATACGTGCAACTTCGGGCCTTAATATCATTCGAACGGGCGAGTTGGAGAAAATTCGCCCCCCTCGCAGTTGTCACGGATGTGTAAATTAGCTATAGCGACCTGAACGGGGCTGTAAACATGGTAATTTCTGCTGTCACGTTGTGCATTTTAACACGGCCGCTTATGGAGATTGACTCACTCCTGCAGCCTGTCTTAAACGACCGCCCGAGGGATTTCAGCTCTTTGCACTTCCGCACCGGCAGAGGTTTCTGCTTGCTCTACACGTGGGAAGCCGCAGTCAGTAGCCATAACACCAGACCTATTTAAAAGTGATGAACAAATCTGAGGTGTGGGCGGTGATTCAGAGGCCTGGAACAGGCTAATGCTAATGTTGTTGTCTGCGCCGTATGCGTTAGTGGGTAGCTGCTTGCTAACATGTTAGCATAGCAGCCGTGGATGTGTTTCCGTGGGGTTGTGTTGAAGGCCTTTTGCCACCCTAGTAATTAGATCTCTGTTAGTGTAGCTTCAAGATTATGATTTATTAGATTGTCCTTTGTATTTGCTTCTCACTCTCATGATTCCATATTTAGATCCATATTAGTTGTTGCCCTAGCAACAGCTATTCCTGGGTTCTAAACTGCATGCCAAACCATCAGACGGAAGATGCACAACACTGCCAGGGTAAACAAAATAATCTTGATAATGTGATGCAACCAAATGCAATTCCATGCAAATACAAGTTGAACCGAACAAACCCGGCTGTGTAATATGTTCCAGGGCCATGTTGCTGTTGATAGTATAGGTCAAATGTGGGCCCTTTTTGAGAGACAAGCTCCACAGTCCTTGACATTACTAATTTATTATTCATTCACTGTATTCGCTGTCTGTTAGAGCACAAGAGGACATTCACCCGTGGATACGTGTTTTGTGCCAGGTGCTTTTGCGAAGAGCACTTGAAATTGAATTTCAATAGATTTGCATTGGCAGTCACTCGGCTTGCATGTCCTTGGACAGAGCGCCGCCCACCAACCCCCCCAAACTGAGAGCTCAGCACCTGCCTACAACTGTGGCATTCACATTTCCTTGGTCTTCTGCCTTTCACGGTTTCATCAATGCTCGCTGTCTCCAGCTATTCAAAATCATGGATAAATGAAGCAGGCAGACAATGTCGATCACCTATGAAAGTATGTGTCCTTCACTAAATGAATAGAAGCTAATAAAACCTCCGTGATTGACTTTGAGAGAGAGAAAACAGACGTGTAGAGAGGATGGGGAGAAAATGGGAAGTAGAGGGAAGGGCAGGCGGCAGGGCAGGTGAGGAAAAAAACACAAATTAAAGACAAAGACGGAGTCACGACGAGCTATACTGTAGAGCTAGACAGGAAGAGGGGAGATGAGACAGCCGGGGAAGAGGGTGAATGACTGAGATAGTGAATCGAGATGGAGGCCGAAGGAGGTGGAGGAAAAAAGGGCAGTAAAAGTAGTGGATTAAACATTGAGAGACGAAGCATAAGAAAGAGCCGGCGTGAAGTAAAAGTGATGAAAAGTGTGGAGTGCATATAAGACAGCGAACAATTGAGATAGTAGGAGAAAGGCAGTGAAAGGTATTAACTGTCAGCGAAGAGACACAAAGTAAGAGAACGAATTCACTCCGTCCGCAACGGTAACCTTGAGCCGAGGTCGTAGGTGACAGCTTTCCCGCTTTCTGATTGGCCATTCGTGGTGCGGATTTGATTTAAAGCCTATTAACTGTAAGACACCATCCATCCTGCCCCCGGTGACAGCAGTTACGTTTGCTAAAACAATATGTTAGGAGGTGAGATGATGAGAGGCACCGCACGAACGCGCGCAGGGAGGGGGGGGGGGGGGGCGACCATCTCCATCTCCATTAACACACTCCATTTTCTTGATTGGCCTGTCACATGGACACACGTGATGCGCCAAGCAAAGGAGGCTGGCCAAGAGTCAGCAGCAGCGGCTTTTATCGCTGAATGGAGTGCTCAGGGTCAATCTTTTGCCACGCCACGATGGATGGATAGAAAAGCGCCGTCTTCTCTTTTTTTTCCTCCTCACCTTTGTGCATTGCTGCATAACTACTGAATCAATCATTGTCATGCCTTCGCAGTGTGGGTAACTTTGCTTTATTAGGACAAAAAATGTCCTTGTTATGCATAAAGAGGTAGGTCTTTTAGTTCCAGCTGTCAGATAAAAATTACAGCGAGCTGCAGCTACTTTAATATTTAGAGAGAGTCGTGTGAAATCGGAGCTCTGCAGTTTAGATCCACTCAAAATCACGCCGGCAGGAGGGGAGAGGGGGGACTGTGCGTTTTCTACTGTACTGTAACATTGTTGTTTGTGTAATTTCTTGTGTTTTTGGACACCTATGAACAGTAACAGCATCCGTTCTAATTAACCTGCTGGCACTACCGACTAATGATGCTGCAAAAACAAGATTTTCGGCTGGTGTTGGGCAAAGAGCATTCGAAAGGACGCGGGTAAGGAAGCTGAAGAGGGTAACAAACAGTGTGCTGCTGTGCTGGAAAAACTGGGAAAAGAGAGCTGTAGTTGTTTTGGTTGCCAAATATATACATATATAAAAAATAGTTTAACTTTATAAAAATCACATAGGGCAGGGCATGATAGGACTTTTGCTGTTTTCCTCCATATTTTCCTGTCTGTATCTGTCAGTGTATGTATTAAAAGCTGTTGTTGAGGCAACTGCTGCTTCACCCCTGGTATATCTTTGTTATGTAACGTTGTGTATGCAGTATTCAGGTGTGTGGTTGGTATCTCCTGATTGGCCCAAGCCTCTCTCGACGAGGCACGGTCACCTGACTCGTCCCTTCTTGGAAGCCCGGAGGATCAGGACCCACCAGCCCCGACCCACCAGTCCCCAGTCTGCAACTGCCTGCATCACCATTATTTAAACCAGAACTAACACTATTGTGTTGAGCCAAATTGGTATTTGGAATTAGTCTGAATCTGAACTTCATTTAATAAAAGGTTGTTTACACCAAGAAAATCTGGTTTGTGTTACTTCCTCTTGTCCTTTGAGAGCCGGGTCACAGAGTTACCACTACAGAGTTGCTACTGCTAGCATCTGGGAACCATATATATCTGTTTTAAATATTTTGGAAGTTCATCCAATGGCTGTATATTTCACTAAAGGATTAATATGTCAGCCTGCTGGTGGTGCAGGAGGAAAGGTCAGCAGGATTCATCCCCCGGCGACGGTGACTGTCTGTACACATTTCCATGACAAATCATTTAAGATTTGCTAAAACATGAGCAGTGAAGTCCAGGAACTTGTAACCACGGCAGCGGCGCCAAGGACAGGGGGGGAGTGTGCACAGCTTTTTAGTGTTGCATTCACAGTTAATGAACATGTGACCATGGCAACCACTGAAACCACGGAGAGGGAGCTGAATTTACAGGTATATGAGTTTTGAATTGGCCATCTCTTCATCAGCGGAGAACAGACCGAACAGCCCGATGAAGAGAAACACACTGATGATACTGGTTAGCAAAAGTTGCGTTGTCAGTCACGTGACCCGCATTTCTTCACTCTCTGTGAACTAGCTGTTGACTCTGATGTACGCCAAAACCGTGCATGTAACATGACCTAGTATATTTCCTATGCATTGGAACGCGCCAAGTCTGGGTGTCATTGGAGCTCATAACTCTTCTGACATTTTTCTTTCCACTGTTGTTCATCCAACTCATTCCACAACTATGTAAATAGGGAATAATGGTTTATCCCCCTCAGCCGGCACAGCATATAGTTTCTAATGGGAAGCGTCCTCGCTATCTGTGTTTCATACTGCAGTAAACCAAGGTCTGGGGGTAGCGAGATAACAGTGGTATTGCCTTTGGATGTTCCACAAAGACACCCCAATCTGTGCCATTCCACCAGCAGCCTCTCCCTCTCCCTCTCTCTCTCTCTCTCTCTCTCTCTCTCTTTCTCTTTATCTCTCTTTCTTTCTGTCTTCATCATCTATCCATCCATCCCTTTCCCCAAACCAGCTCACTTACTCAAGCAGATGGTTTTCAGTGCGTAGCAGAGGGACGAGGTTTGCCAAAACATTGTCTGATAGCCCTCAGTACGGCAGTACGTTCCCTCATGGCCAGATTTATAACAGTCAGAGAGAAAGAGCAGAAAGACAGAAAGAGCTGTCCCTGCTGGCCAAACTATGTCCCACTCAGCAAATCCTCCAGTTGGCCTTGGTTCCTCATGGGTGGAGAAAGGTGTCAGCGGGTGTTACAGGATGACTCTTTTGGTTTATGGGGGTGTCGTCGGATTGGATACTGAGTTATAGGTGGTGGCTGGGACGTTCAGAGGGGATTTTAATCGGATGTTTTCAGTTTGTATGCGATTATCAAGTCCTTGAAACTAGTTTTTGTTTGCAGAACCATGAAACAATCCTGGTGAAAGTCGGTGCAGTACATCTGATGCTTTGAAGTTATTCTTTTTAGTGCACCCATGACCCATGCAGAGTTATAAACGCAGAGTCTTTAATGGCACTTTAAAGGAATAGTTCAGCACATTGGGAGATACACTTAGTTGCTTTCTTGTGGAGTTAGATGAGAGGATCGATACCACTTGCATGTCTCATGCAGTACAATGCTTTGCTTAGCTTTCATTGTGTCTGCTGAGTGCTGAGTATTGAGGGGGCTAGTAGCACATTGCTATGCTTCAAGTTGTGTTGCGCAGTGTGTCTGTAAAAAGCACTTCAACAGGTGAACTCGCTCCAAATGCTCCCCACTTTCTTTCATTTGGGAGAAAATCGCTGTAAATGATTTTGTAGTGCTGTGTTTTTTAATCAGTTCCCTTTATCGTCGGATTCTTTGAAGCGATTGTTATTTCCATATCTGCTTCGTGGGAAATCAAAATGACAACAAAGTAACAGAGCAGCTTCTAGTAGTTTAGTTGAGCCGTTCATCCAAACATAAAGTAGAGATAGAGATTTTATTTAAGGAGAAGTCTTTGATATATTTTAAACTCACCAAATTGGACAATCACTCCTAAATAAACAGACTCAAAAAAAAAAAAACAGATATGCACGACGTCATCGCCACTTTGGGAAGTAGCACGAGCCAATTAAGAGGACGGAGCGGAAAAAATCCTATTAGGAAGCAACAAGAGTGAAAAATCTGCATTCTGGGAGTGCAGTCTAAACAGCAGACACTCACACTGTGATCAATCACTGTAAACACTTAGAAGCCTGCTACCTCACTTAGAACAATGAACATCAAATAAGGAAAAGATGGAGGAGAAGTGTGTGTGTGTTCACGTGTGTGTGTGTGCATTGCAGGGTGTGAATGCAGGTTTTTTTTTTTGCTAAAGTTTGCATGTAATCCCGATTATTCACCACAGGACAACCCGACAATTTGCACATGAAAGTTCCATTAAAACAAAACACATTCCACGAATGACTGCGTCAAGTGTGCGTGTGTGTGTGTGTGTCCATATGTCACATTAAACATGCACTTAACACACTTCGATTTGGCATGACTTAAATGAAGCCCGGTGCTCCTCGTGGACAAAGCTGCTTTGTTTATGTGCGGCGGCGTAAATGGGGCTTTGCTCTCCATCACGGTTCTCATTAATCTGGGAAAGATTTTCCACCACGCGTAAATCGATGGAGCACCATCATCCATCACTCGTCAATCTGTGACCAAGTGCGGCCCGAGGCCAGAGGTCTAAACAACAAGAGCAGGGACGGTTATTAGAGCTCTATCACAGGTTGATCCTTTGAAGCAGAGCGCAAAACATTTCTGTCTCTGTACGTTTTATCCTTTGATTAAAAATCCTGTTACGTCTCTTTTTATATGTGGCCTTGTGTTTCTTAATGCCTTCTTTTTATTGTTGCAGTTTATTGTATTTCATTTATCGTATCTTACTTGTTGCACACTGGTTTTACTTGTGAAGTGCGCTTGATAAAGGATCATTAGTGAATATTTTTGATTATATCTACAACATTAAATGAACTGAATTGAAACGGAGACACGGCTATGCATTGAGTCATTTATTCATTCATTATCTTTGCCTGATGATTACTACTAGAAATTACTCATCCATCAAAGACCGCAACTCGTTTTACATCATAAAACTTAATTGTATTGGGTTGTAAAAATCTAATTTCCTTGATGAGACGCTGTAAAAAATGAGATCTTCGCAGCAACCAAGAAATGAACGATTGTTTTGTTCCTTCACCGAATTAAAAGTAGAAATTTTATTTTTTACATTTTATTTTGTAGCTGGCTAATTAATTTAATAATTTATTAATTAATTACTTCATTTGCATTAATGCGTGATATTTTAAAAGACAAACAAATGTTTTGTACATAAAAATATAATCTGTGAAGGATTTATAGAGTAAACTTATCAGAAAGTTTCTGTGAGGTGCAGTGGAGTAGTGAGGCATTATTAGGACCATGAATAGAAACTGATACTATAAATGCTTTGACTCCCCCTCGGGTTTATGGAGCTTCATGGTGAGTCAGCTCATTGTTTAGCTGTCCCGCTGCTACATCACTATTTTGGTGCTCTTTCACCTAACTTATAGCGCTCTTTTCAGCCACAACATGAAGATGTTTTCAGGACAAGAAGTCCCCAAGAACAGCAGAAATACACAGTTATAAAGCAGTTGGTGAACAAAGCAGAGAGTTTAGCAGCTAAAGAGCCAGGAGCTAAAAGAGAGTGAATACTGGACTCGCATTTATTAAGTGGAGAGAGAAATGACTCCCGGTGAATGATAATGTTGCTCCCTCACTGCTGGATATGCAAATAAGTAACTTGTTTGCTAACAAGTTTGCCGTTAAAAGCCGATGGTGTCGGTGTAGTTTCTGCTGCCGCCAAGTGGCCAAAGTCCCTGAAAACTACTGAAGAACTGTACTTGAGTGGATGTTTTTATGTCTGGTGATGAAGTTTTAAAAACTTTCTACACAAAAAACACAATAATCAGACATAAAGCATATACAGCAGAATGATCCTGGAGTCATGGGTGCGATTTGAAATAAAAAAACTCCAGCCGAGTACAAAGCAGTCGATGAATTAAGTGTAATCCCATCTGGGAGATTTTTCCCATGTGGCATTTGAAGGATATTGGCTGAGCAGCGTTCGGATACTGTTATTTACAGTGGAGCGGACCGTCTGGATGGTGCTGGGATTGTCTGTTGTGGGTGACATTTCAGGTGGGGCACAGAGGTGAGGTGTGTATAAAAAAAACACACACACACAACCTGTCAGGATGTGTGTTTGTTTCTGTGACACATCTGTGTGTGTGTGTGAGTGGAGGGGAGGGGTAGGGAGGGTCAGGGCCCTAGCAGGTGTGAAGCCCAGAGGATCGGGGCTCATCCCGGCAGTGATTGGGTTTTGGAGCAGGCTGTGCTCTTCAGTCAGTGCCAATTAGCCTGCTGCCACCTTGTGACATTCAAAAGACAGCGGTGGCAATGGGATCAGTGTGTGTTCACATACGATATGCTTACACACACACACACACAGTCATAGCTTATAGGCAATACAGCTTCACTCTGTGTGCAAGCCAGATAGACCTTTACATTATCATATCTACATTTTATACAATATTAAATGAAATATCTGGTCTCTCTCAGTGCCATTATAACAGTCAAATCATTTCTCTCAATGTCTTGATTGTTTTCTGAGCTATTTGTAACTTGTCATTTGTATTTTGTTTCCCATTGACTGTTCAGTCTCCAAAAACCAACAATGAATTAATACAACTAATAAATATTGTGCGTAACTGCCTGATGTATCTTATTCCTCCGTGCCAAAGAGCTCTATTGTTGTCCAAAACGTTTCACTAAGTCACACCGACGCACTGGCTGTTCCTTTATTACAGTGAATATAGGCACTATGGTCCCACATATATCATCTCGGTGCTGTAAATACTTATTAGAGGACCAGATGTTTAATAACCCACGGCTGAAAATAGCCCCCAACAAATGTATATTTACTGTGCCCAGCTGTTTTGGGAGCTTTTTATAAAATGGAAAATAGATATGTGTGACCTGTTTTTTTTTTTTTTTTAAATGTACATTTACAATGTGAACTAATGGGCTAAATGTGATAAACAGGACAGGAGTGCACAATCATTGTGTTTTTCAGTCAGAACCGAAGACGCCTCTTGGATGAGAGGTGCCGCGTCTTCACAACATAAGAAAAATCAAGCCTGCACGTTGAGTTGACTCGACCGACTACTAATACAGGCTGTTGTCATCTCACGACTCGGTCTCCCAGCCTGCACAGTGAAACCTCTCCAGATGCCGGGATATTCTTTATGTCATAATAAAGTCGTGCGTGCTTTATCTCTTCCCATTTACTCCGTTTTACAGAGTGTCGTTTTGTATTCTACGTTTCCTGCACAGATGCTACAAAAACACCCAAGCAGGAATTTTGACAGAGAATTTCTAAAGATGGGCATTTCAAAGCCAGACAACAATGGGAGATGCCTCTCTGCCTGCAGTCCTCCACAATGCTGAGATGAATAATGGTATTATCTCAACATGCTGAACTATACTGATTGTTCAATTTAGAGACAATCACACAGTCTGTCACTTCTCCACTGCTCGCCCCTCCGTCTAATTCTGTCCTAAACACACGCATGCATGTAGCAAAATAGGCTCCTCAGCCTGACTGCACCGAGAGGATAGGATAGAGACTAAAGCTGAGCTCTTTTTTCTGTTGGAGAACTCAAACACACACACACACACGGGCACGCACCTGCACACACACACACACAGAGTTACACAAAGGCAGGGCTCATATCCCCCTGAGTTTTCCCTACTGCTGCTTCTATGAAAAATTTACACAGAAGTGATCTCATCGGCTATTTTGAGCCCATCTCTGACCTAGGAATGTTTTAAAGAGCTAGTGTCTGCCTCTGCTCTTTGTGATGTTTGTCTTTAGACCCCCCCCCCCCCCTCAAAAAATGTTGCGCGTGCGTGTGCATAAAAAGCTATGTTTGTGTGGTCGTCTGTGTCCTTCTGTCTTATGATCTCCCCGCTGTGTTCAATACACCAAATTGCCTCCACGATGGACTTCTCATCTCATATCGCAGGGGCGAGTGTATCGAAACTAATCTAGAATTGAAAGCGAGCGATTTCACCCGTCCTTCTGTACATCTCATCGCAGCCACAAAATAGTGTACCCATTATATGAATACAAACGTTCTCTTATCTGCAGGACGCTCAGTGTTTCGCCAGGACAGTTCTTTCATTTTCCGCACACACGCGTGCACACAAACATTAAGAAAAGAAGGGAAAAAAAATCATATAGTAAGTGAGTTACAGAGACACAAAAAAAACAATTGCTTTTGAGAGAACTCCATCAGCAAATTGAGTCAATTTCAGGTTTCTCCGTGCAGTCTCTGATGCAAACACTCAAACAAACACCGCCATCCAATTTCATAGTGAGAGTCGGGCCGCTCTTGAGATGAATAGCGCGGGTCTGAAGTGCTGATGTTGGAGGCACAAGACTGCCCGCTTGTTCTTAGTTTCACGCTGGTAATGGGACGGGTTGCTCCATCTGTATTTCTTGCACGATGAACTGATATCACACGTGTGATAATGATGAAACGAAAAAGCAACGGAGCTGCGGCAAAACTACACCAGAGTATTTTCCTGGTGGTTTTCAGGGGCAAAGCTGTGCTCATGCGTGGGTGGAACAAACATCTAGCTCTGACTCGAGACCAGTATTTATCACTGTGTCTTATCCTTTTTTTGACACTTAAAATAAAATGATGTTCAAAGTTATTCACTGTGGTCCAACTGGTCAAACATTCAAGCTGCTTAAAGATACATACAACAGATCTTTTGCCGCTTGCGGGCGCTGCAAAAGGATGTTAGTATTGTCACATTATGAGGCTGATGACAAGAGCCGACCTAGACAAATTAGAGAGGAGCACCATGAAGCGAACCGCTTTCAGACTTGGCTTCAGTCTCAAAATAATTAACATCGACTGGGTTGCCGTAACGTCGAGACTTATAGATCAGTGCTAGCAAGCTACTGTTCAAGAAAATGCCGCTTGGCATCTGTGCGGTCCCAGTCCAGCTGCAGAACTATTTGTGTTGGTGGAGCCAAATATATAATTAAATAGACAAACAAATCATAAACTGTCGTCACTTATTTCTGTAAACTAACAAATGGAGCTTGTAGAACTGTTATATAAAAGTAATCTCACACTCGAGGTTGTGAAATTGTCAGCGGTGAAATATCAGCATATTCAGAACAACTCGCTCTCATGTTACATTAAAAGTAAAAGCAGCAATACTGCAATGTGAAAAAAAACACTGCATTACACCTGCTTTCAGTGTTTTAAAGGTGCAGTTTTGTACTAGATTCATTTAATTTCACTTATTCAGGGCCGGATCACGGTGGCAACAGGTTTTAACAGGGCTCTCCAGACGCCCTCCTCCCCAGCAAAGTATTCCAGGTTCCCGAGGCGCTCCCAGGCTAGATGGGCTGTACAGTCCCTCCAGCAGGTTTAGTTCTGCCCCGAGGTCTCCTCCAGGTTGGATGTGCCCGGAACACCTCCAAAGTGAGGAGCCCAGGGGCCGTCCTGATCAGATGCCCAAGCCACTTCACCTGGCTCGTCTCGACGTGACGGAGCAGCGGCTCTACGCCGATCTCCAGTCGGGTGTCTGAGCTCTCTTAGGCTGAACCCCGGGCACCTGGCACAGGAAGCTTATTTTGGCCGCTTGTATCCACAGACTCATACTTTTGATCACTACCCCAAAGCTCATGACCACAGGTGAGGGTTGGATCACACATGGACTCGATGGCTCAGCTCCTTCATCCCCACTACGGTCCAGTACAACATGGGCAATACTGCATTTCTAACAGATGTTCTGCATGCAACACTTGCAAAAAAAAAGTGTGGTCAAATGTAATTCAGTCAAAGTACATCACGTCTGGAATGCAGTGAAGTATATTAAATATATTCAGAATAAGATATAAAAGAAATCTGTGGAAAAAAAAAGACAAGCGCTTCAGTGCTGTACTTTAACTCAGAGCTCGAGTTCATGTTAATTACTTTTCCCACTGTCTGATTTTCAAAGAAACCATTAGACCGTTCGATTTAACACCGTTACGGAGAGAATGAGGCCACGAGTTGCCATTTGATCAAAACCTACAAGCAACAGTATCGCCGCTCATTAATTTACGACAGATAGTATCTTCAATTATGCACATTCCCACAGACCGTCTAATTACCTGGACGACTGTAAACGAATGTGAGATCTGCAGAAGCTGTGAACTGCTGCGCCTTCGTTTAGCACCGCGGTTACAGTAACACAAAGCTCGATCGGCACTTTAGCCTCGTCTTCGCGAAGGTGACAGGAAATACATTACAGGACGTGTGCAGACTGTGAAAGAAAACAGGCCAATGCATATGCTCACAAGCAGATGCTGTGCAACTGCACACACACACACACACACGTGCACAATGAAGGAGGGAGATCAAGAGGGCTGTATATTTACACGTCAGCTGTCAAGGTCGTACGCAGAGAATCTGAATAACTTTGCTCATTAATACTCAAGAGGTAGCAGTGATGACACGATGTTTGCTACATATTTAACTGCAGGATAGCTCCGGAGACGATAGAGTCATCATTTTTTCAACGAGGCTGGAGTCGAGATGCGAGATGAGGAATTCAGCAGATCAGAGCGTGAACGTTTGAACTCGGCGAGGTGCAGAGCGTGTTTTTCAATCACGTAATGCGGCCCATTCAAAAGTCAATCAGGCAAAACAGGGTCTGCTTCTTTAAAGCGAGCCGTGCCGATCTAATCAATCACATTGTGATTTACTTAGAAAGTGCAACATGGCTGGAGACATCGGAGCCTTTAGTGTGTAATCAGTAATGAATGACCTCGCTGATGATGGATGGCACGACTTTAATTGCCACCCCCCCGCGGAGTGACACTAAATGCAAACATAAAGGCCGTTATCACTAAATAATCAACTGTCTTATAAGACCAACATTAGTTTCTCAAAATGCATTCTGAAAAGCAGTTATTGTGCGCCGTGGACACAAATAATGAGAGGATTACAGCGTGCCATCACAAAAGGATTACGCGATGAAAGCAAAGTGTTTTCATGGCTATTTAGCAATCGTCTGCATTATTATAAAATTCACGGTGTATGTATTTCCATTTTTTAACTTTCAGTTTTTGGTTCAGACTCACAAAAAAAATAGCCAGAATATAAAAATACATCACACTAAAGTGACAACAAAGCTTGTAAAAACCAACATTCATTCAGGTGTCAGGTCAGCAGAGAGTCATGTGACGCGTTTGTTACTATAAAGACCCATGAATTAAGAAATATGGCTAAAACTGTCAAACGCTGATCTAATGGCTCATATTTATTGTGCTGGATTATCCGCTCAAGGCCCGAGGCAAGTCTGCAAAAGTTGCTTTTATATTGTTCCAAGACGAATAGCAGCAAACAATTTCTTCTGAAGGGTGGAAAACAAACCGTGACATCTCCAACTATGCTGACTGTGAGATGACCCCAGAAGGAATAAAAGCACAACATAACGGGCATGAATGAAAAATGAGACTCGTATTATCCTTTAAGTTGAGTAAAAGTAGTTTTTTCATTGATTCGTCTAAAAGGAAAAATAAACGAATCATAAATATAAAGCGTATAAAGAAATCACTTACGCCAAAGATCAAGATCAATATGTTCACTCCATCGACCCCCGCACTCTCATTTTCACCACATTATGTCAACGTCAAACATATTTTTCTAGTTGTCTGTAATCCTTTTGTGAGAAGGACTGTCTGCAGAAGATGCGTGTGTTATCTCTGAGCTCATTTCACAAAACCGAATCAGACCAAAGCGGTTAGAGCACCATGACAACCGTGCATTTGTCAGTGTAAAAGTAATGCTGAATTAAAACTACAATATATTCCCGAAAGCAAAGAACAGCTTCCTCTAATGACCCCCTTTTGATTTAACACGGGCGCATTTACAATAAAATTTTTTTTAAAAACAAACACATATCCACTCTTGGAGGGCAAATAAACTTCAGCTAAAAGTCACAGTTTGTTATTCAGAGCCGTGCTGCTGTACCTTCACAGTAGGCGTTATCGTCTCGCAGTGGGCGGAAGCCATCCTTACAAACACAGCAGTCTCCCGCCTCCAGGTTCACACAGTCGGAGTGCTCCGCACAGCCGTGGCCCTCTGAGCAGAAGTCATGACCTGCAGGAGGGATGGAGAGGGAAAGGTTGAGACTCAGAGGAAAAGAGTGATGGATGCATACAGGGCCGGTGGAAAGGTTATGTCATAGTATCACAACCTCTTCTCTGAGTATCTATAAGTGTGGCTTCTTTCCAGGACACATTAGGGGGGGAAATTCCATCAATTTGCTAAAACCTCCACCTGTTAGATATTACTTATTAATCAAATTACAGATACTTTGTATTATGGCTGCTTCTAGATTGATTTGCTACTTACTTTGATTTCAGTTTTTGTCATCAAGGAAGAAAAAACGCAGCCTTAATGTAGCATTTCCTCCTTACCTCTGCAGACTTTGCAGCATCTGTCACTCAGGGCGATCTGCTCCGACTCCGCGCAGTTGAGTTCGGGGCAGGGCTCGCTGGGGACAACTCGATGCATGTTCCTGTCCTGTGACGGGCAGATACACAATCCTCAGCTACATCTCCCCCTTCCCCCCTTCCCCTTCATTTGCTTGGAGGGCTTGGATGTAATTATGAAGCTAATTATTCATCTATTGTGTTTCCTCTCTCCGACTCTCCCTCCTCCCTGTGTGTTCATTACAAACCAATTACTCATTGGTCAATAGCAGTTTTTTTTCCCCCAAACTACTTCTTGAGGGGGGTAAAAAAAAGCTGTCTTCTTCTCTCCTCCTCGCTATCCTCAGTGATTTACATCATGATTCATGATGCATCTTTATTATACAAACAGTGAATCAATCTTCTGGATTATCCCTGCATGTGTGTTTAGTCAGAGTGTAAAACCTGATTAGGGGGTTCCTTTTTCCAGCATGCCTTTGGCAGGTGTCTCTAATGATATAATCCGTGCCCCTCTGACTGATGCTAATTTAGAATAATTAACAACAGACACAGTCGGACAAAGACAATAGACTGTAGTTTATATTCGGAGTGCAAGGATATGGCATCTCCAGAGTATGCTCCCCTGGAACAAACTTCCCCTGCAAGTCCCCAAACTTTCCAAACAAGCCGTAGTGTCTACTTCTTCCCACCCACCACCCAAAACTTGTAACCCCCCCCCCCCAGCCATCCCTGAAGCCAGCAGGCAGACAGAAGATCAGAGGCGTGACAAGCAGCTGTCAGGGGAAGCCTGCAGGAGTGTGCAGCAGTGGGCTGACTGACAGCACTCCCCGTCCCCATTTCTTTGATCTGCCTAGGACTGCCAGTCAGTTAACTGGGACTACAGATGGGCCAGGTGTGGGCAAGCAAGCCAGACAGCTGTCTGAAACTGCACATTCTATTAGAGCTTCGCAGCATTCATGGAGGAGCTGGTTGATATGATAGAGTCGGTGATTAAAAACTTCAAGTCACTGTTCTGTGATTGATTGGGCCTGCCTGGCATAATGTCATCAAGTAGATTACTCCCAAATGTGAGCGACCCACCCATCTGGTGCACGCGGCACACAAAAGCAAATACTCTGAATAATTGGGAAATGAATATGATTTGGGACCACTGTGGTACCTGATGATTGGTACTGAAGAATGGCCGTCTCATCCGCTGATTGACAGAGGTGCACCGCTGTTGGCCTTTGAATGTGAACTTAATTCAAAGGATTTGGCCGATTTCTTTAGATCACAAATAAATAAATAAGTAAATACCAATGACAAGCCAGATCAATGAAATTCAGCTGGAGTGGACGGCTCATTCAGGCATGATTTATCCTCTCAGGTTGGGTCAAGATAGCTGTGGGATGACTATTTAGTGAGCTGTCATGGAAAGTAATACAGCTGAAGTGCTCGGTTACATGAGTTATAGTGGTGCCTCTTCCTGCGGAGGATTGATAAATTCATTTTGAATAAGTATGTGTGAGTGCATTTTTTGCTCCCCCTAGGTCTGTGTGTGTGTGTTTGTGTTGACATGACTTACCTTGCATTCAAACAGAAGGCACCTGCCAGATGAGTCGCGCACGGCTTTCTGATCCCCCTCCACCAGCTCTCTACCACCAAACAGGCAAACAGCTGGTAGTAGACAACGGAGAAACATCATCAGCATTCACACAAATAAACACATCAAAATGAAACACGGCACAGCAGGAAAGCGCACCGTGTCATCATCAGGGGCGACGGAACGGACCCCTTCTTCACCAGCAGCCATTTTGACATGAACTAGCCGGGTCAACGCAGGTGTTTCCAGGTTCGGTTCCATTTAGGGGCTTTCCGGTGAACCGGCATGCACCACATCAAGCACCCCGACTCTGTTTGACCTGAATGGAACCTTAATTAGTCTCTTTGGTAACACCTGTGTCTACCTGCAATCTCACGTCAAGATGGCTGCTGTAAAAAGGGGTACTGTCTACACACGGAACAACCCCCACGAAAATGAGTTCGCTTAAAATGCAAGCTTGTGTTTTTATATCGTTAGTTTCCCTTAAGAAAATGGTAGATCAGTAATAGAAGACGAAAAGTTGTGAACAGATTTTTTTTTGATTAACTAATAAGTGTCTTTCGACTAGAAAATATCAAACATCATGACAAATAATTTGTTTCCAGATTCCAAAGTGTTCATTTTCCTGTTTTTACCTGACTGAGTTTGAAATAAATCAAAATGGACTCAATTTTTTGTCTTTTTGCTCCTGCCAACTGTTCATATGTAATCCACAACTACACTACACCGCTACAGTCAGATCCCGACAGCCGCACACACACCTGATTCTGTTTTATAAATCTCAATCATTGTGGCAACGGGGGGCACGTGCACAAGGTTCAATAAAACTCCCACAGCTATCCATGAACGGAGATAGAAACTTCCCTAAAAATCAGTTTGCATATTGAAAGTTGCACCTGTTACGCCACTTATTAGAGATAAGGAAAAGTGCCAATTCTACATGTCCATACCACTAATTTACTGCATGTACCCATAAACCATCATCACCATAATTCAAATAATTAGACAGTAATTAATAATTAAAGGTAAGAAAGATCTCGGCTCACACTGAAACAGCCTTTACAAAGTCCTTTAGAACTCAGGGTCAAACGAAAAGATAATTAACGTGGAAGTGATGCAACGTAAATTTATAAATGCGTCCGAGTGCCTGTGAGATGTTTTACTCCAAGGTTACATCTTTTGTGCGTACACTTGATCTGTGCTATGCGTGTCCCTATTCTCACTTCATGCTCTTCTTTAAATATCAGCTCATGAGTGGTGGAATGTTTCTGTGCACACATCATCTATACGTCCGGCTCCAGGGATCTCATTTAACAATACTGTTTTTCTATGACACAATCTGCCCTTGTTATTCAGTGCTCGGGTGAACCGAGTCAAACCGAATCAAGCACATCAAACCCAATTAAGCAATGCTACTGAGGAAGTGATGACATAATTAACGTACAGAGAGAGAAAACACTCGCTGCGACAACGCGGAGAATCGGTTTCACATAATTACAGAGCGGGGAGGAGGGTGCAAGAAAATAATCACATAGGCAGGAAAGTCCGCGTTTGATGAGAGGCCGGGGTCAGGCAGATTCAGGCTGATGTGAGGAAGAGAAATGATTGACACCTCAGGTCAGGCTCTATCACAAAGCTGCGTATCATGAAAGCGAAGGACTTCTGAAACAGCCATTTGACGTTCTACTTGACAGATCATCAAAAAAAAAAAAAAAGACAGACTCCGAACTCCTCCCCGTAAGGCCTTGTGCTGCCAGATAAGGCTTTAATTTGGAGAGCGAATCGTGTCTTTGTAGTGGGTGAAATTGCCGCACTCCTCTCTCCAAAAGCCCGAGCATGCGTAATTAGCTGTCTGTTTGTCTACCTTGTTGAGATAAGTGAGCGCAGGGGGTGTTGAGTTTAAAGGGATTACCTGCTGCGTGTTTATGTTTGCGTGACGCGGCGGCGGATTCGGAGCCACGCTTTAAACGCCTCCGTTGCAGCCCTTGACCCCCGGCGGGTCTGAGGAAATGATGCCGACGCCGAGCTGATTCAAATCCTAAAGGCTATAAAGAGTTAAATGGGCAGCTGCGTGTGGGAGTGTGTGGTGAGAAAGTTCTCAAGTGAAGTCAGCGCGCACAAGATGTGGAGTGAGATCGGGGAAGAAATACTATATGTGCGCAAAGTCTGCTCTCTCTGTTATTCACATCATCCGTAACCTTCTGTAAGTCACAGACGGGAACATCAGTTATTAAAAACACTTAATGCCCATGCAGGCAGTTCTGTCTGCTATTTAAAGGCAAACACGTCGCATCTCTTTAAGTTTCATTTGGGTTAATATCAGAAGAATGCCGGGGTGAGAAAAGCTAATATCCTCTGAAATCCATTTTTATTGAGAGGGGAATTGAGAGAATATGAGATGCAGAGTGCTGCAGTGAGGAGGCTAATAAGAGTTCATCGCCGAACTCAAGAGTGCGAAGGAAATAACAGACCTTCTATGTAGATATATGATGAAACAGAATTATTTATCCAGAAGAACGTATCAGCTCTCAAAAGTTAAAAAAAAAAAATGGACATTTAAGGAGACGCCATCGCCGGTGAGCGCGCGTCGTTTCAGGCTTTTAACGTTTCTTTCTTCTTCGCTTTTCCCGTGACCCCCCAACATGTCCGCCATAACTCGGAAGTACTTTCCGTCGCATGCAGCTATCCCAGATTTACTGGCTCACGTCTGTGTGATTGGTGGCCATCTGCGTTTTGAAGCCAGCTAGTGAATAATTGATTGGTCCATGTATATGCAAAAGGTTGGACCCATCTCAAGAGGCATGTTAGGAGGTAGCTTAGCAACACAGCAGAGCCCTGGTCAATTGTCAGGCAGCCCTTGTGGAGGCGTGATGTGTGCTCAAAATTCGGTGGTGGTTGTTTTGCTGTTTGTGTGTGTGTGTGTGTGTGTGTGTGTGTGTGTGTGTGTGCAATTGTGTCCATGATTGTATGAGTGTGGGAGGGTGATGAGGTTAAGGGTACTCCACTCACGCTGGCACTCTTTGCAGCAAGCACCCTTTACGTAGGCAGGCGCTGTGCCCACCGGGCACTGAGGGGGAGGGCAGGAGATGGCCTCACACTGCACTGTGCCATTCTGTTAAAGAGAGAGAAAAACACGGCCCATTGTTAGGAGAGGGACTACTACAGGCCAGCTGATTCCTACTCTGCTACTCCGGCCGATACTGATAGATATCATATCAATATCAAGGAGGAAAGAAACTGTTAAAATCTGGAGAAACTTTTCATCGTATGCCTTAAAGTTTGGTGATTACAGAAATATGAGCATGAAGAAGGACGACAAAGACGTTTCACAACTAAAAATGAAACATGTCTGTGGACACACAATGTAAAGGGGACACTGCAAGATACATACACCAACACCAATAAGCTATTATCAGCCGATTCATGTTTTTTTTTTTCACGCAGTAAAGTTGTGTCTATTGCTCCTCACAGCTCATGAAACAGTTTCAATCATTCTGTCAAGGAGCTAAATTTAAACAAATCAAAACTTCATCAGCTGCGTGACAGACACACTCACGACAAATGATACGAGCAGGAGATGCTGTTTTTGTCAGATGTTTGTGTGCTAAGCTTCACCACCGTGGGGAAAACAGTTAGACGCTCGGTATAAAAGCGAATGGGTGAAGGCGTGACCTACGACTTTGCGAGATCATGCCTCCGCTCTCATTTTTTAATTTTAAGCAGGAAAACAGATCGGTTCGTGGCACTTTGGATGAATCCATTTTCTGCGGCGATTACAGTCCTTGTTCTCCTTCTACTTGGCAACGGATTGCGATTGTTATTGGCTGCGAGTCTTTTGTGATTCTCCAGTGATGACAAGAAGGGACCACGAGTGGTCGATTGGCCTCTAACTACGAGCATGCAAAGCACTACAAGCATGCAAGCTACACTGAGTGATTATGGTCAGTCAGATTCTAGTTTCCTGAGGTTAATAATTGTACCTTTGCTGCTGCGCACAGTAGAAAGCAACCAGACCATTTCAGTGCCCAGTGCGACCAAAAAGTAGAGTTCTGACTGAAGCGGAAAACAAGTGCCTGCAAACAATGTCACATCTCAGGTCAGAGTCTAACCTGCACTAAAAACTCAATGGTGCAACTAACTTGTTTCACCTGCCTGCAGTCTTTCAAAAGTCAGTCAGTCACACCAACACGATCAGATCATTTTGATCTATTTTTTAGCTTTTATATGTTTTGCATTATTGACGGACCGTTCATACTTTGAGGCCTGAGATGTAGCTCGCTGTCTGTTTTAGAAACTGTTTTGAAGAGTGGCAATGCTAAAAAAAAAACGCCCATGGCTACACCTGCTTTTTGTTGAAAATAGACGCGTACGGGCTGATGGTATCTCAGTGTTACCTTTTCCTGTTCATGTTTGCAGCTTTTCGTCATTTGAATTGCTTCTTTGAGCATACGGCGTGTTTGAAATAAAACAAAAAACATCCATTTTCAAAGCGTTTTGTGCGTGTGCATAATGCTGTAACAGTATGTGAAAAGAAAAACGTGTTTTCATATGTTAATAAAGAAACATATGCTCACTGTCTTTTCAAAACAGCCCAAGACTTGAAAAGGTCGAAGCCTGACTGATTCCATTAAAATGAACTTTGCATTTTTGCAAAGATGAAACTAGACAAACGTTTGCGCCCTGCCTATCTCCGTCTCTGTTGCATTCATATTGTATGCTGGAAGGGAGGATTACGGCAGAAATCAACAGCATGATTACTCTATTACTGAAGGCCCGTGCTGTAAATCTACTCATAACCTACAGTAGCTTTCCCCAGCAAAGCCTAGATTTAATATATTTAAATGCTATCTGCTTTTCGCCAGCTTTCCTCCGCGCCTGTAATTAACATTGCTTCCACGGATGAAAGCTCTGTGACAGCAACATCTATGAACCTGATCCTCATAATTGATAACATCTTAATGCATGACCTTTGCATTTTAAAGGTCACAGCTAATTGCCACACATAAGGTAAGGAACACATCCCATCTAATTCCTTAATTGCAGCTCGGGAATGGCAACACGTACGCGCGCCGTTCCCGGCGAATGAAGCGATATCATTGGATGAGTGCGCAGAACAAATCCCTGATGATAATTATCGTCTGTCAAGAGCAATTAGGTGCGGTGCACTGAGAGATATGCGATTTCCTATTTTTTCGCATGTTGCCTAGTGGCGCGCGAAGTCACCTCATTGGCTGGTTGGAGGGGTTCAGTAGCTTCACGTTCCAAAGCCGAGTAGACTGACAGCGGGTGAAATCTGTTTGCTGATGTGGCACGAGCCTCGCATCTCCGATCGCTCCTAATTCTCTTTTTGGCAATTATTCACACTTTATGCAGCACAAAGTAGACCCTTGAGAGAATTGAGCATTACTAAGCACTGTTGTTGATGTGTCTAATCCTGAGCACTGTGGAGGTTTACAATACAGTATCTTTTTTCCGGGTAACTGGGGCAACCCTCCTCTGTATGAGAAATAATGAGAATACAAGGCAGTCGACAATGGGGGCCCCTGCGCTCTGCATCTCCACCCTACCGAAACACTCACCCCCCCTCCACCCACCTTCGCACACTTGATGAACAAGGGGAGCAAAACAAAAGCCAAGATCCACAACGGGGAGAGCGAAGAATGTGTAAATGCGGGAACATGCGCACACAAAACAGCACGCAGTGTTAAATACATGATGAAAAATGCATGTCCTCCCTACATCCAGTGCGCACACGCGGACAAACACGCATATCTATTTATATTGGGACGCACTCACATGCCTGCAAACATGTATGTATGCATGAAGCAACCACATAATCACATACAGTATGACAAGCACATAATTCCAGCTCCAATATGGTCGCACACAAGCACACACACACACACACACACACACACTTTTTAATTAAAATTGAATGCCCTCCCTTGCTCTTTATTACTCCAACATACAGACCCATGTACACACACATCCACACACACACACACACAGTCTAGTGTGCGAAGCCCCACCGAGCATGTGCAGTTCCTGCAGCCATCTGTCCAGCCCTCGTCCTCCCTGTAGACGACCCCCTTGACGCTGCAGGTTCTCTCACAATAGCAGCCATCCAGCCCATTCATCTTCTCCTCCGCCCTGGACAGCTGCTCACGCCACCGCACCCCCAACACCAAAAAAAAAAAAAAAATCCAAAAAACAAAAGGCAAGAAGGAGAGAAGATGAGAGAGTCAGCCTGGTTGCGTGTCTATATTCAGATGTAGAAAGCAGAGCTTCGCAAAGCAAATCGACACAATCACAAAAGTCAGTCATTAGACGCAATTAACCCCGTTTGCACACGCAGTCTGCGCATCAGAACGGAAAAGACTTCAACAATAGCCAGTGTCTAATGGTAATATGTCACTGGCCGCCTGTTGCAATGAATGGAGAGGGCAGCAGCAGCAGCCCATTAACATGTGTATTTTATCCCACAGAACAATTTGCAATTATAAGAGTTGATTTAAAAACAGCATTTAAAGATGACTCTTCATTTCTGTCACATTTGCGTTACCTTGCTGGATGTTTTGGCCAGGATGTCCTGCAGCTCCATGATTTTCTGCACAAGTCCGTGGAAATCGTTGCAGGTTGGGCATGCTGAGATACAAGACAAGACAAGATCATTTATGATTATTGTACATTAACATAGCTGTAGTTAGATACTAATTATGATATATAACTCATGTTTTAGTACATATATTCTGATGTTTCCTCTCTGCAAGAGATGGATTCATCTTATGGTTCATTATAAACTATGATATTTTACATCACATATCAATTATTTCTTTTACTGACTGACTGTTTGCAAAACATTTCATGAACCAAAGTTTTACTGAGGGAACAATCTGAATTGCTAAGCTCTTTTATTCCAGTGAGTGGCTCCGTGGTCTTTTCTAATTTATATGAAAAAGCAAATCAGGGTAATCAATGCCTAGCAAAATAAACACCAGAGGTAATTGAAATTAAATTAAACAACCAATAAAATCGTATCTATAAAGCCTGTGATGTGTTAAAAAGAGATTGCACTCACTTCTGTTCAGATCTGGACACTGTGAGATGTAACCCTGTGGCATCACCAGGATCTCCACGTCCTGCATGACTCCCTGCAGGCACACACAGACACACAGACACCAAAAATGTTCAGTCATGCCACAGACACCAGCTATAAAAAAAAGGAGATGGAGAATGTGAAGCAAGTGGCTAAGGGACCCATTTTCCACGTGAGATAACACAGAACCCGAGCGCATGCAGAACATGCAAACGCAAAACCAACAATCCCGTTTATGAGAGCTGCAACCGTAAAACCGAACACAGTGAAACTGCAGTAAACCCGTTTTTCAATCTGTGTCTGAGTGAGGTGCAGGGAAGTTAGTTGTGAGATAATGTGCCTCCCAGGTTGTCGCTCGGATGAATCATCTCATAACCGAACACCAACAGGAAGTTTAGCGAACCAATGATGTGGGAGTTTTAGTAGGTAGATGGAATTTTTATTTATTTTTTCCTGCAGTCTCCTCTGATGAGCATAAACAGGAGATACAGATTCAATTTGATATCATAAGACCCAATTGATAGCTACTTTCGTTCTGTGGCCAAACACACACACACACACACACACACAGACAGACTCACACGGATACTCTGTCGCCATGGTAACCCAGCCCATTTCATTCCTTGAGTGCATGTATTTCCCTTACAGAAGTGGAAGGGGTGCAACTTAGGAGAAATTGTTTTTTAAATTGTCTTGCCACTTCAATTTACCGGCCATAAATTTAAAATCCTGCGGAAATGATTTGCTGATTTTTCACGGCGACACGCTGAAATAGTAGCAGATTGGAGTCGTGTCCACCAAGCGTACGCTGAAACCATAAAACTATACATTCATCTGTGACATATGCTGTCCAACAGAATACGTGGACGGGGTTTAGTTACAAGAGGTATACATCTATCTGTATTGAACAGTTCAACCATGAATTTTGTGTATCGTCGCACCCCTCGTATTTAGATCAAATCCTTTAGATTTGACTTAACTTAAAAGTAGTTTAGCCAATAAGGCGTGGAAGAAGTAGAGCTGTCAAATATCTAATCTATCTAAAGTTGTCACCAACTAACATCCAGCAACACACCTCCCGTGATATCCCACAATCTCGTGTGCAAATTTATGCGACAGGCAGGGTTAGCTACCATCCGACACGTCGGCGGTCGCCCCATCTGTACCGGAAATGTGAATTTGTGAAAAACAACAAGTGGCGGAGCGAGACGGGGTTGAATCACTTCAGATGTTTTCTCACGGACATTCCTAAAAAGTTATTTTGTACAAAATGCAAACAAATCATGGGAAGATATATCATGCCAGACTAGAAGATAACTCCAGAATGAAATCAGACTATGAACCAAAATCTGCTTTAACACTTGCTGTTTAGGATTACTTGAATTAAAAGTAAATCGTGTTCAGCCTTACGAGTTAGGACGTGGAACGGTTTGCCACATCGGCATACAAATCGACAACAAATGACACACCACAGATGGAATTCGAAAAACTGTGTTATTAAATGAGTAAGATAAAATAGATTTTTCTGTCTCACGATGTGTGCGGACTGTAAAGAACAAATATGTCGAAGCAGATACGCTCATTTACGAGTCTTTACTATTACTGTTAGGGATGTGATTTTCTCGTCTTCAGCTGACACCCACATACAGACATTGACTGTTTGTGTGTGAGAGAGAGAGCATGTGTACTAATGAAGCAGTGTGTTTTGAAAGGAGACGTGCTTTCCTAGCGACTAATCAAGGCTTCACAGAGAGTGGCGAGGAGATATGCTGCTACGTGAAGATTAGTGGGTGACCTCCAAGGCTTCTTTCATCTACCAATTAACACAGAGGATATTCAACAGCCTGGACACAATGCGAAAGGCATTAACACACGCATGCACACACACGCAACACACCATCAAACACAGAGCCGGTCACCCAAAGACTGATTAAAATAGTTATAGTTGCTGGTAAGCTGACATTTGGCCCCAACTTGTCTTCCCAGGTGGGAAATTTTCAAGAAGAGTCCAGTCTGAGAGAGGCGATATATGTCTGCCCGTCTGATAAACAAGACTATAGACTAAGCTTAATGAGCATAGTCTAGAGGCTATTTAATGATTTCTCCCAAATCAGCGTTGTGGGGGTTGCTGAGATAATTGCACTGGGCTGAGCTGCAGACTAAGGGAAAGGGAACAATGACAAAAAAAAAATGTCAATTCCTAGGGTAGGCACAGCAACCCTCAAATTAAAATGCTAAGCCTTGAGAAATGCATGCAATTAAATCCAACAGATATAATAAATAAAACCAAACAAGCCAAACAAAGAGGGAGAAGATGCAGCGAAAAACCAAGATTAAATATGAGGGCGAAAAGATGGTGCAACAGCTCAGATGCAATACCCGTTCCTGCCATTGTGAATCATTTATCACACATCGGGACCGGCATGAGAATTCATCTAGTGAGAGACAGGTTCGTGCGTCCGGTGCTAACCTTGAAGAAGCCATGAGCGGCGTTTCTCTGTCCGAGCCAGAAGGAAGCATCCTCGGGTATGTCCATGAAGGGGGCTTCCACCACCCGCTCATAGATCCTGCAAAACAAATGCAATGTGGTAATATGAACCCTCCCCCCCTGCAAGTCCTGTTAATGATGTTTTTTGAAAATTTCTCACCTATTTCCACAAATTCAGAATAATCATTTCCCCCTGCACTGCAGGTCGCTGCCCTGTTAAATCCTTCTGTTAACTCTTCCCGCCCCCCGAGGTGCGTACAGATAGCCACATGCTTTCTGTGCTGCACACGGTGTCGCCTTCTGCTTCTTTTACCGTGCCAGGGAGGATCTTCACACACAAATAGTAACATTCCTTTCATACAGCAGATGCAACTCAAGGTGCATTTGACCTGCACTGGACCCCGTTCATAGGAGACAGCTGACTGAGGTTAAAGAGACTCCAGCCTGTGATGGTGTTCCAAACTTCTTAGCTGGTTTAGCCAGGATTAGATTAGAGGTTTCATCTCGTCCCAATATACGGTGAAATGATTTCACCCTGCTACATTATTTGGGTTCTGTATAAATGAGTCTGAAACATTTTGAACTAAGGACTATATGTGCTTGTCCACCCTACAGCAATGTGCTGTTATATAACCACTCAATTTCTTTGACCAATTTTTTTTTTTACAATGAAATGAAATAAGATGTTTGAACTTTGGAGAGAGACGATGATACAGCCACATGTGATCATTTACAGCTGGGATGCACAGATCCAATTTGTTCTTGTAACAGTGCCGATGCCCCAGCTACGGGGTTACGGAACTGCCTTCACGCAGACTTTAAGCGACTCAGTAAATGTAACAGATGGTGGAAACACTTTCTAATGATATTGCAAAAAAAAGAAATCTAACGTGGATCACTTTATGGCTGATACTTGGACTGATATCAATCTGTTATTTGGGATTATACAAAACTGCATATCCTCCCTTGTTATTGCGCACCAGTTTTCACCCAAACTGCAAAACAACTGGTGTTTGTTTCACGTCTAATATTTACATTCATTTCCAGCCTCTTACCTGTTGCAGTCGACGTGCAGTATGACGTGAGATGCGCTGACGGCCACAGACACCTTGTGCCACTGGTCATCAGCCAGGCTGTAAGGGAACACCTCGGTGTGCGCCTGCTGGCCTTTGGTACGATAGTGGAGACGCACCTCACTGCGCTGGCCGCTGCTCTCCAGCTCCAGGAACCTGCAGGAGAAAAAGCGCCAGCAGCTTGCTTCTAGTAAGAGTCACACGCGGACAGACACACTGAGAATTTGCATTCCCTGCATTGTACAATATGTCTTGTTGCATTAAATTCTCATTGCTTGAACTCAATCCATATTTCTGTTTGCACAAAACAACCTGCGCGCAGCGTCTAACCTCTCAACGCAGTCATGAGAGATAAACACGTCGCTCACATCTCCCCAGATTTGCAACACCTTTTAGAATTTAATCACATCACTAGTCAAACATAATGGTACTATATGTCTGTTAAATGCAACATCAGCAACACATAACAATAGCTCACATGTGGAGGTTCGACTCTTTACACCGGCATATTAGTATTCTCCCAGAATCCTCTTCTCCACACCACGGAGATTCTCCCAGAATACTGACACTAATGGAACGAGCTGCCGATACACACTCATCACCTCGTGTCTTTAAAGACAGACTTATTTAAACTGGAGTCATTTGGTGGAAACATTATTCAAAAGAAGAAAAAAAATAGACGCTCATGCAAGTGTGGCAGCGGAATTGATTCATCTACACACCAAATCTAATAGATCTACTCTCCCCCTGTCATGCGTGCACATTCATCCCCGCGCACCCACCCCCATAAATGCGCTACCTAACACTTCTGACGCTGAATTAGTCTTTGCCATGTCTCCGAATGAAACCATGCAGCGCTGCTTTGTTGCCTATGAATGGCTGGGAAAGCTAATCAGCAGCGGGGAAAGTCATTAACATCCCTGTGAGCTCTATTCTCAGGACTGACTTTAATGTACAAACTGTTCAATCAACGCATTATGTGGATTCAGCTCGCTGTTCTGATCGCCCAACGGCTCAGCCACCACAAACTAATGGAAAACATTAGCATGCTAACTGCAGAGAACGTCTCATCAGTTTTCGATCCACGATTGCGGACTCGATGTTTGGATGGTTGATGGACTGTGAATAATATGTTGGCGTACAGGGCGCTTTGCTTTGATTACTCGACTGGTATGTAAAACATCTAAATGCTCATCAAATACAAATATTCACTTTTCAATCAGCACATTACAGACTGCTGAAATGAGTGAATGAAAACAGAGCGTGGTGCTAAATTCAGTTAAAGAGTTTTTTGTGCTTTACTGTAGTCCATGAAAAAAATACAAACATGCCTCTCAAATGAACTTCACTACCTTTCTATAGGCTGAGATTTCCAGCCACAAAAACTAGATTCAGTACAGACAGATGGCTGAAAAGACAGCTCTATATTCTTGAATACTTTTGGGTTGTCGTCTTGACAAATAGATGTTAGTTTGAATGAAACTCTCAAAGACAATAATTTGGATGCTCTCAGACCGATGTGTTTTGTATGAAAGGTTTGCAAAAAAAAAGTAATGTTTTGTACATGGAGAACAAAACGGCATACAATGGTTCAACCGGACTGACAACTGAGAGAGTAAGAGCAAGAAATCACCAGTGATCGGTAAAAGAAATCAGCAGCGTAGCATCGATTTAGCACTGTCAACTCACAGCAAGAAGGTTCGAAGAATTGGTGGCTCTAAATTGCACATAGGTGTGAATGTGAGAGTGTTTGGTTGTTTGTTTCTATGCCTCTATGTACAACTTGTCCAGGGTGTACCCTGCCTCTCGCCCTAAGTCAGCCGGGGTAGGCTCCAGCCCCACCGTGACCCTGATGAGGACAAGTGATTGCACATAATGGATGGATGGAATATTTCGAGATGCATCCTCCCCCTCTCATCTATGGACTGCTCTTATATAAGCATATTATAATGTGAAATGTAAACTGATATCTGATGCCATACCTGTGCTCAGAATGATGAATGGACAGGATGACTCCAGAGTTGAGGTGATCTTGTTTGAGGGTCACCAGCACAGTAAACTCATTCTTGCCTCTCAGCTTCTGGACCATTTGTTCCGAGACCTCAACAGGAGCCATCACTTCTCTGGAGGACCCTAGAATGAGGACAAAAAAAATCAGATGGATGTGGATATATATAGTGCTTTTATTCAAATCAACAAGTCGAGGCTCAGTGTCTTGTCTTAGCAACCAACCCTGTGATCAGTAGACGACCTGCTCTCCAGCTCTTGAATCACAGCTATTATTTTAACATTATTTAATTATCTGTACCATTAAGAGAAAGCTGCTCATAGAAATGATTTTTTAACTGTCAAAACATTCAAATTAAAATAGAATAAAATAGAAATTAAGAATGTGGCTTTAGCAGGAAGTAATATGAGCAATACAGAACATCTCTGGTGACAGAGTTGATTGTTCTTTTTCTACAATCTATAGGGGAAATAGTTCAGCTCATTAATTGGTATAAGACAAATCTCTATTAAAGATAGTATAAGCAACCAACAAGAAAGCTGTAGCAGGCCGACTGGATGGATGTTCTGATGTTCAAAGAACGGAGAGAATGACTAAACCTATGGATTATGTTTGTGATGTCTCTATGACCATACAGGCGATTTGTGTGTTTGTTGCAGTGTTTTTTGTATTTCCCTAAAAAGAAATGAAATTAATATAAATTAAATAAATCTTTAATACGTATGTTTTATTCTCTTTACAAATACTTTTTCTGAAAATATCAAGAACAGGATGACACAAATTAAAAGCCAAAGTTGTAGTTGTAGATTGTTAATTGTTAAGGGATTACTCATGAATATGAATATTAAAAACACTGCACATTATAATGGATGAGTTATTGTGAATTTGCATGCGTTAAATCAAATCGCCTGATGCCGCGTTACAGATTTTATGTGGATACACCTAAATACTCAATTCTAGACATTTCCTCAGCCTAATATTACCCCCGTGCTCTCACCAGCAGCTCTTTCATCATATGGATTTCTGTAATGAAAGCACCAATGGGATTATATCAAATATAATGTTAAAGAAAACTAACTGAGTGATGTTAAAACATTCTGTGGTGCGTGATATGGTGTGTGAAAGAAAAAAAAAAGACATTTCAGAGATACAAAATATTAAAGAGGGAGATTTGCTGGACAGGACTGGAGAACATCTGGTTGGGATTTCACAGGCCAAATGATGTAAATGTTTCATGCATCCGCATAAAGTTTTGACAAATTTTCATTCATAAATGAAAGATCAACACTAAACCCACTGAACACACTTGGTATAAAAAATGTAATTAACAAAATGTTTTGCTCTGGTGAATATTTGACTTATTAATATGACTTATCCGATATGTGCTCCCCTAATTCGTATTACTCAGTTCTGCAAGTTGGTCGCCCATTTTGATCTCAAACCTGTTGTGATGGAGGCTGACGTAACCTCAAGACTCCTTAAAATAATGATGAGGATGTTTGTCAAATTAAGGCATTAGGAAACTAGCCAGCCACTTGGAAGCTTGAGTGGTTTCGAGATGAAGTCAGGTCATTCACCTCAGATACATCTTGATGTCATCCACTTTCGAGAAGCATTAGGAAACTTAATACTACCAAACATTGTACCAGGTATCCCCAAAAATTGGGGTGGATCAAACACTTTCTCTTTGGCGTAGGACTAGAAATATGAAGCTAAAGATTTGGGGAGGAGAAGTGAAAGGCTAATGGCGCTGGTGTGGATGGGAGGGCGTTTTCTCTGTAGTTAGCTCGTAAGCTCTGGTTCCCACCAGTGTGCCCTGCACCCTCCTCTCCAACTCTACACAGACGTCTATGCTACTTTAATGGAAGCATCAATAAATGATGACGTTTCTCAGAAGCAATCACATCAAAGAGTTCACTTCCAGCTATGGGATGCATGCAAGATGCCCTGGCACACTTAAGCGCTCCAGGAAGCTAGCGTGGCGGCTTTTCCTCAGTGTATTAGCATTACTTCCAGCTGGTGGGAGTAGCCAATTAACACAATGCTACATGAAACAGCAAGCAATGCCATGATGGGGACTGGCATTCAAAGTGTACTCATTGGTTACATATTATATATAGTGTGAGCGTCTAGAAAGAGGAGCATATTTTCATACTATTTTCTTATGCATGCTAGCATTAGGCTTTTCTTGATGCAGGCTTTTAAGCCCATCGGGACATATTTTGAGTCGTTTCTATGTAAACAAAAGTGCTCACTAGATTTGTCAGTCACCAAAGGAGATGCACAGGGAGCGGTTTCATGCATTTTGCATTGCCAGTGGAGTATCATTCCAGTGTCATTGGCTGAGATGGGACAGATGGTCCAATGACTGCAACAGGAGTTCTGCCTAGCAATAATCTGCTGTCGTCAACAGATCCTATTTAATTACTAAAGCCAAACGACCACGGGTTGACAGTAATCTCAGATATTATATTTGCTCTGAGGTATGTTTTGATCCACATTACTGTGTCGTTACTGAAGCTACACTTGTGTGATTGTTATTTGAGTAATTTGCTTTCAGAAAACTGCTCCAAGAGCAGTGGTCCACGCAGTGACTAATTTTCCATTTTTGAAGCAAAGACGAGCTCAAGCCAAACTGGATTTACAGTCTCTACGACAATATGTGCCGGTCAGTCTATTGCCATGGCATGTGTTGAACAGACAGTACCCTGACATCTCAATCATGAGCAAAATGGGCGCAGTGGGAGCAGGTGTCAGGGCGGGGTCCATACTGAGTGAAGGTTGATTAGGTAGGGGGGATGGTAAAGACCGAGGAACCTCTACCACTGGGCTGCTCCACAGCATGGCAGCTATGGGCCTTTGATCTATGAGTGGATGACTCTCATCACCAGTCTTTATACTTTGAGGGGAATGGGGCTGCTTCAAATGGGACTTTGGGGGATTGGTGGGTGGAGGCATCATTTAAATGTAGAGATGAGGCCGGTCCTTGCAGAGTTGCCTGGATGAAAAGCACAATGATCTCAACGCTCTTCACAGGCACTCAAAGCAAGATTAACACAGCTATAGCTGCAACGTCTCTGCATCGCTAAAAACATACATGAAAGAGCAGTGGATAAGTTTGTGCCGTGATGAGAGAGCCTGCAATTCCCTTCTGCCAAATCAATGTGGTCCTGCCGAGGAGACCTTTGGTCGATTATCTATTGGCAGGCACCCCGGATCGGGCAGCCACCTGCTCCTAACGACCACTCTGATGTGAGCTACTGACACAAAATAGCTTGAAAATGATGATCTAGTGCATTAAAATTCCAATCAGCACATTTTTCAGCACAATAACACAGCTCTTGTCATCTACCCGAGCTGTTTACAGGACATGAGGACCAGCTGATTGTGAGAAAACAGTGAAAAGTGTTTTGGAGGCGTACAGAGTTTTATCAGCTGACTAGAGATCTCCAAAAGCTGCCAGCTCAATAACATCCCGACGAAACGGAGCTTTGGGCTAAAAAAAACCTAATCTTATCTCCAGGGTACATTGTGCTTTAATGGTTACACTCAGGCCACAATTTCCATCCCTCAGCTTCACTTCTAATCTTAAACTGTCTAATGTGGTCTTATTTTGTCTGACCCATAGTACCCACACAGCTGTAATCCCCCAACACTAGCATCACTGCGTTCTCATGGTGGTACACTGGCAGCGCCGCACAAATCACTCGCTCACACATTTAGCATTTAGAACAGGTGCCCTGCAGCACAGCTTGAGAGTCCAGATATACTCAGCTTTGCCTCAATCCTTTTCTCACACACTGTTTTCATTTCTACCTGTATCTACAAAATGAAAGTTTTTGTACTTGAAAGAGAGAGAGAGAAAGAGTCATTTCCTTTTTTTCTTTCCAAACCAAAAGATACTCTGAAGGACAAGCAGTAGTATATTTTTGTGTTCATTACATGTTTGGCTTCTAATTTAATTATTTCCCAGAGGAAATTGCGACTAAAAACAGTATACTGATATTAGATAAAAGAATCATAGACACTTTTGCATGTGAATAATGAGGACTTTCATTCCTTGGTCTCTAGTGGATTGCCAGAACAGGATAACACCTCCCACGTCTTCACAACAACTCTTCAACAATTTTTGCAAATAAGCCCATCTCTTGACCAGTTAAAAGCGAGTGAGCCGTGAGATGGGCTAAACACATAAGAGCCGAGAAGGGCCGGAATAATCACAGCGATCAAATCAGCAGAGGAAGGGACAGAATACTAGAATAAACCAAGTCGAAATGTACTATTTTCTTATATTATAATGTTTTTTTAGTTTAAAAACAAAATGACAGAGCATATCAAACAATACATTTTAACTGTCGACCCCAGCGCGGGGAAGGATGTGTGGGAGGGTTAGGCAAGAAAAATATCTCTCCTGAGGGATTAGAGTAATGATAAACTCTCCACCGGCAGCAAACTCCAAACCCTTCATTACCGCTGTCAACACACACGCATATGTATCTGTGTCCACAAACACAAACAGGTGTAGACGGCAACTCCGGCAGACACGCAAAGAGACCAGAACTCAGACATTTTGGCTAGCCCACAGCTCCAAACAAACACTGAGTCGACACAAAGAGAGAGATGTGCACAGAGATATGCAGAAACATGGGCTGACACAAAGATGAATGCGTACGCACACACCCACTCCCACACACACACACACACATACGTACACCCCCTAAAAGCTGGTTGTCAGAGCTCCTGAATAATCCACCGCGCTCAGTCAATCTGCATTCGACGGACCATCTCCCCCCACTGTGTCTCCTCTCTCCTGGAACAAATACTAAACCGAGCCAAGGGCACCTCCAGGAGTGCTTCGGCCAGCAATATCTCCCCAATTCTCAGATCGCCTCCCCAGTGACCGCCTGTCTGACATTCACACATAACACAGAGCTAATGACAGCCTTCCAGCCACCCAACTGTATAACTGCCCTGGGGGAGATAGAAATATCTTTCCCTCCATGGTCATTGGAGCTCCTGTGTGGAACGCAGGATCAGGCTCGCCTCAGAAAGCAGAAAGTAAAACAGACTCTGACCACGGGGAGTTGGGGGTAATGTCAGTCAACAGTTTGGAAAGGTTGGGTAACTTTTCTCTGGGTGAGGCAACAGAATACAAAAATACAACAGCACATACTGAATGAAGGTAGGATGATCTCATTGCACTGGATAATGCTGACTAAGCACGATTATCTGATTTAATTCAGGTAACTCCGCGGACATTCTGTTTGGCTCGTTTTTAACTGGATAAAGATGTGACTTCTGTTTAATATCCACCACATGATCACAGAAAGGATGAGCCATTTTGTCTCTCAGTGAGTCCTGAAAAGACCTGTCACGCTGCGTACTCCAACAAATTGACAAGAATTTGCTGAAAATGCATGTTAGTTTCTTTAAACGAGACAGAATAAGGCAGGCTACGCTATATTGCTCAGAAGAATACTGCTTGATTCTGAAAACAATGAGCCTCAGCAGTCATTAGGGCCTGGTTTGGTTAACGTTTATTCAAGTCTATCCTATTACAGCACTTATAATGTAAAAAATGTTAAAATCCAGAATTCTTCTCCTGTGCAAAAATACTGAAGTTCAGCCTGAGTTAGGCAAATCAGTTGGGTATTTTCCAAAGTTAGTCACTTTACAATTCCCCACTTTGTGTTACTATCCCTGTGCTGCAGCTCAGCAAAGAAACTCTGTATGTGGCAGCACAAAGAGGGAATTTCATACAAAAAAGTCTGGAACTTAGGGGAATGAAAAAAAAAAAGATTTATTTGCCTCAGACTCCAGAAGCCTCATATCAGCGTCAACTAAACTTTGGAGTGGATTTTTATACCGAGTGAAGACTGTGGATTTTGTTCCCATCTATTACCTTGAAATCGCATTATGAAGGGATCTTCTTGCAGCCAGTGTGGACTGGAGGAACAATTACAGAAACCAATAACCATTTTAACGTACATAAGAGCATGTCAGTATTGTTTTCTTAAAAGAAATGTGAACCCATCCTTTAAGTTTTTCACCCTCAGAGTGAAAAAGGGCTGTAGACTTCATATCCTATTTCACAGATATCTCTAGACCTTTCTTGGGAGTCCTGTTTCGTCCGTCAGTTCAGACATTAACTCGTTTGAATTGACGGGACACCGACCACCATTACCTTAAATTTCAAGGCTATCATTGCTCATCTCTGACTGAAAAGGCTTGAACTCAATTTTAGAGACAATTTGATCCATCACGGTGAGTACACCAACGCCAACCAACTGCTGTTTGAAGGGGGAACTCCAAGAGAACATAACCTCCGTGAGGTCACCAGAGTTATAACTTTAAGTATAATTTTAGTAGTTTTAAAGGACCAGTGTATTTATTGACATCTAGTGGTAAAGTTACTGCATTGCAACCGACTTACATCACCCTTTCTTTCCTGATGTGATGGAAGAAGGGTGGCCACGAAATGAGCGAAAAATGTGAAAGTCTCTATCTAGAGCCAGCATTTAGTTCGTTCTGGGCCACTGTAGAAACATGGCGGTTCAAAATGGCAGACTCTGTGAAAGAGGACCCTCCCCCTTTGTAATGTAAAATATCTTTCTAAGGCAAAAAAAGATTCTTATTCTCAGTTGATTATACACTAATGAAAACATAGTTATGCAGATTGTATTCATTTTTTCGGCCATATATCCCGTTAAACACTGCACCTCTAAGCCCAGGGCTAGGGTTTAAGTGCCTAAGGGCTTAAGGTTAGATTGTGGAGCTAGTTAAGAAAAAATAAAATCATCAATAAATAAAAAATATATATTTTGCTTCTGGCATAGCGCAATAGTAACTGCACTGGGACAAATGACAAAAATATACTAAGGAATAGGTGCACTGCGCGCTCCCTTTGTTAGCGGTGGATCTTATCTAAAGGTTTCTAGAGGTTTAGCATGAATGTTACACTAACCTCTTTTGTCAGTGTTAATTACTTTATCGATTCCTGTTGGTAAATTCTCATTTTGCCTTCTTGTGTGGGGTTAGCCACAAACCTCTGAACCTACTCAATACAATTCAGCAGAGAGTACAGAAGCCGATTTCCTATATAGTTGAAGGACTGAGCTGTCCTCCAACCAATTGCTTTACATCCTCTATATAGCCCAGTACTCTGGTGTATTGCATAGTGCTGCACCAGAGTAGTGGAGGCTGACAAGTGTAGCCCGTACAGTGGAAACACAATTGTCACTCCTATTCAAACACTTATATCTATTTCACACACAATACTGCAGGAAAACAAACTCATATTCACACATACTGTAGTCCCTCTGCCTTCCTCCCTCCTTCACACACACACAAACACACACACACTAGTGTTGCTGTATTATAAATGAGTCTCTTCCATCCTGTTACACTTCAATGTCGCTGCAGCCAGGGACATAATCACCACAACATACACAGAAACACCTCGCTGGCAGTGTTCAAACAGTCTGAGAGAGAACATGCTTCTGAGACAGACAGGATTCACATACACACACACACACACACACAATCCGCACACACACACACAGATACAATTACAGGGGAGCTGAAAGGATGCTTCTAGCAATTGTGTTGTTTGCACTTCACGAATGAGTTTGGTCCGTACTCTTGCAGCCATAGAGGGAGACTGCGAGTGACTGAGTGGGTGCATGTGTGTGTGTTGGGGGAAGGGAGTGCTTCTGGGTGTGGCCCTTGTGCTTGTTTATAAAGAGACAGATAGATATCCTGATGTCGAGATATTAAAAACTGTGGGGGAAGTGCTAATGATGTGATGATTTTTTTGTTTTTTTTTTTGGTGTGGCTGAGTTATCACCAGGCACTCGGACTTAAGAGGAGCCTAGCCTAGCCTGAGGGGGGTTTTCCTCCCTCTCTATTACGCCCGTCCCTGAGGTCCACCTCCCTTAATGCCATGCAATGTAGCTCTGACAGCTACCTTCAAAAGCATCAGCAGGGGTGCGCTAAACAGCAATCCCCCCACTGCTCACTGCTCTCTTCTTTCTCAGACACACACACACACAAAAACATACTTTGGCAGACAGAGATGAAAAGATACACTGAGGAGCAATGTGAGTACAGTCTCTCATGCACACACATGCGTGTATGCACATTTTTATATAGTGAATTACTCTGTTTTTTTGTTTTTTTTTCTGTTTCAGCTCTCAGCTCAGCTACCCCTCCTGCCTCCACCCAGTACCCAGAGATAACAGCCTTCCCTTCGGGCAGGCAGGCAGGCAGTGGAGGGGACAGCCATGGATATGTTCTGCCTGCTATCTAATGAGCGTCGGAATGTCACCGTGGGCCTGTCTGCTGGTCCCAACCAACCAAGCATCCATACATGTGGAATCAGCACAGTCTATCAAACAGCTGGCAGACAGCTCTGCTCCATGTATGTGTGTGTGTGTGTGTGTGTGTGTGTCTCTCTCTCTCTCTCTTCCCTTATTTCGTTCTCATCCTCGTTCTATCTGAGCTTCTTTCTCTATCTGCGTCTCTACAGTATGTGCCTCTCCACTGTCTATTTCCGATCACAAACAAGCAGAGGCCCAGGTCTGCCTTTGCCGGTACGCCTCTCCCTGCCTCCCTCACAACCAACATCATTGACTTAACATAGTCATCCCAAATGAAGAATGGAGGCGAGCTCTGCCATAAATAACACGCCGCTGCCTCCTTCGCCTCGGTAACTGAATGTACTTAGCAAAGGTATTGCAGGGAAATAAGAGTGTAATGACGGAGAGGTGCCTGTCGTGTTTTTCATTTCGTGACAAAAGCAGTGGGAGCATCTTTCTATAACTGTCTTTGTTTCTCTCGTTCTCTCTCTCGCTCTCCCCCCCAACTCCTTCTTGTACTCTCTCTGCCTCCCTCCCCTCTCGCTACCTGCCTGTGTAGAACACTTCTGAGTGTTGTCTACACAGAGGACATCAAATGGCCTGCCTTCACAAAGATGCTGGAGTTGCTGCTCCATGCAGAAGTGCTGCTGTCTCAGCGGCTGTGCAAGGAGATTAGAAGATATCAGCCAGAAGGAGGAAGAAGAGGAGGAGGAGGAGGAGGAGGAGGGCAGGAGAAAAAATGTCGACAAATGATTGTGTTGTTTTTTTTTTTTTTTGCATTTACATTGTGTGATCCATGTCGAGATCCTCCTTGTGAAGACTTGAACGTTGCCACGTCTTTGGTTTTTGCCACTGATCCGGGAGCCCGAAAGCGATTCCCTCTGTTGCTACTTTTGGTTGGGTTATGATAGACATCTCCGTCCTTGTGATGAGGCTGTTGTAATGAGTGTCTGACATCAAATGACAAAGATGTAACGCCGGCAAAACAGTGCGTGCAAAAGTCAAGCACGGCCACAGCGTTGACGTCCCCCATTGCACGGTGCCATTTGCTAAATGCCATAGATAACACATTTAGCCTGCACGCTGCCTTACAACTGACAACACGGACATCTGACTCGCTCATCTTCCTCTTTTACCCGTTTATATTTTGTTTATAGGACGTCTTTAGTCTGCTTACACACTGCTCAGGATCACCGCCGGGTAGATCCTAGCAAGGGGCCCGTTCACCCACATCATACATCTCTGTGAACGCAGGGGTTTTTGTCCCTGCCTAATCTGATTATGCTCACTCTTTCTATGATTCTTTGCATGATCCTCCCATCTCTACCCCCACCCCCCATCCTCCTCTGCTCCCCCTGCTTACCCCACTTTTTTTTTTTTTTTTTTTGTTCACAGAGACCTAACGTCGCCTATTGTTCAGACAGGTGGCAGTCTCAGGGCCCCCAAGCTGAGTCGCGTTATGGAGAAAAACTGCAAATCCGCTGTTATTCCTGCAGCTCCCTTACACAGTTACGTACATGGAGATTTACATACAGGAATATGGGCTGACGTATTTACCAGATCATCTGTCATTTTCACCAAAAAAAGGTCCATAACATCAGGATGGGAGCTTATCTGTGGATTACGGGGCCGCTTACAAGTTCACAGAAATGCTCAGGATGATGACTTTTTCATTAAAAGCAAGTTTGGTCAGCACTGCTTCGCACGCTGCTTCATCCGGACACATATCATCCTGAAAGATTTAAAAATATATATATAAGGAGTGTGTGCTACTGTACCTTGGAAGTGGAAAGCTCTAGACTCGCTGTGGAAGCCCTGGACCTGAGTAACTCCATCATAGCCTTCTCCAAGCGTTAGTTCATCAAACACGTTGATGCGCAGGGCAGGGTCAACCCCAAAACCTACAACTAACAATGCAAAGACAAAAACAAAGATTGACATTGTTATTAACAGGCAAGGACAGGTGTCAGGGGGGAAGAGATGGGAGGTGACTGGACTGTGTGCAAGCTGCTACATCAGGTGGGTCTGATTATATCTGAGGGAAAAAAAACTGGTGGCACATTATCCATGACACACAATTCAACTCTGGGTGTCTTCTGTTACATGCTACGTGTTGCAAGAGATGGTTAGTGTTCAATCAGTGACAGCCCTGTGTCCTACCTGAGGAGGCGCAAAATATGCCGAGAACCAGAAATAGCTGTAATAATCCCATGGTGAATGTATAAAAAAAAAATTAGTCCATGTTTTGTCCACTTCCGAGAGACAGTATTGTTCAATCACACGCGAATGATGTATCACCCTCGCGCAGGAGGCGGTTTACCAATCCCAAATGCTGAGCGGAGGCATCATCACAACTTTGGATGCCCAAAATGGTGCAAAAATCCCGGACAGGAGGAGAAAAGAAAACACGCAACAGAGTGCAGGTTATTCCATGTAACGCGGGGTCTGCTCCATCAGCACCATCCGCGGCACAGGTGGGCAACAGAGGAGGCACAAAGCGAGCTGCCGCTGCCTCACCGGCTGAACAGACGCTCCTACAGCAGCGTGAGCGAGCGAGAGCTGCGGCCACTGAGGGAGGAGAGAGAGGGGCGAGAAAGAGCAGGACGAGGAGGAGGAGGAGGAGGAGGAGGAGGGAAGAAACCCTGTCGAGGAGTGAGAGAAAGAGAGAAAGACGGACAACGAAGCCCCCTTGTGGTCTGAGATCAGAATATCCTCGATGGATCCTCGTATTGATTCAAACCACGCCTGATGATCCAGCAGAGAAAATGTCTTCAGTGCAACTTCATCCCCGATGGGAAAATAATTCCGCTACGTGTCGGTGAATCCTTTAGGAATTCACTGGAAACAATGCAATTCAATGCAATTCAAATGTATAGGAACCATACAGACAGTGTTCAGTTGATTAATTACAGTTAAATGCTAAGACAGTTACAGTCAATGAGCAACCATGTTCTAACTTGGCCACAATTTAGGACTCAATATTTTGTTAGAGGCTAAAAGAATAAAAGAATAATTGCTATGCTTATAGCTAAATTATATATATTTAAAATATTTTTTAATATAATATTTACTTAAGTAAAGAAGACAATAGAAAGTTTTAGCTTTATAATACAATATAAAGCTAAAGCTGGGTTGAAAGATAGGGGAGGCTACATAGACAGTCGGTCGTTCCAAGGCTAAGGGCAGAAATAAAAATAGACTTCCTTTAGCTGTATTATGATTGGATCTAAGATTGTAGGTGTCATGTACAAATGCAAACGGATATATACGTAAAGAATAGCCTTCATCAGCGCTGCATCCTGCGAATAGATAATGAAGACCATCTGACCAGAGTGTATAATATGCAGTGATGAGTCCCGCAGCCTAAAAACACATCTCACTGAATCAACCCTTTAACATACAGTTTCCTTTTTTCTTTCTTGCTTGGAGCTCCTGTTCGTGAACTCAAACTCGGCCTAACAGACAAACTGCTCCATTTCTATCTGAACCAAGTGAGAAAACTAACATTAGCTTGCTATTTGGCCCCACATATTCCTCAGTCAGGCTGATGTAGACATACTGATCCTTTGCATTTGGCAATATGCTGATGACACTGTGTTGGTTGTCAAACCTTTGCCTACGAACCAAAATGTTAAATATTATGTTTTTATAGTGTACTAAAGCCTCGTCGTTAACGGTGAAAGAAAGCAGATTATGCATATAGAAAGTAATGTGAACTGCAGAGCAACTATGTAATAAAAATATGACCTTTACAGAGAGGAGAAAAGTATTGGCAGTGTCAGGAATAATGTTCTGATGTGCAACAAAATAAAATGAAATGGTGACCTGATCTTAATTTGTCTACATTTTCAAGTCTTTATGACTCAACGGTAGGCTCACTTTTATTTTTATGCTGCAGGATTATGGGGTTTTAAGGATGCCCCTGACATTAATGCTATCCCGAGCTCTGAGGTGCTTTCTTGGGGCGCATAAATATACTGCTAAGTGGGTAGTTAAGCTGACACTGGATAGGTGTCATGCTTTATAACAGATACAAAACAGTCTGGCTGTGAAACCAAATTTGCCCAGGTACCAGAGGAAAGGATGGCTAAAAAGCTGAGATTGAGCACAGTGATCTTTGAGAGAGGCCTGCTGCAGGCTTTTGACTTTCTGGTTTAAATTTTAGTTTCACAAGTTAAAACCAATTTGGAACAATGAACAAATTGGCAGACCAAAGCTCAAATACCATGTTGACTTCTTTGTGTGATACCACTATAGCTACTGGTACCCATCCAAAATGCTTTATCTGTTTTACTGACAGTTGGAGGGACCCCAAGCATTTAAACCTCTGTCGTGCGTTCACATTGATGTCATATGAGGTCCCAGACATCGTCGAGGTCCCATGTTAATCATGAGAGTCTAGAGTCTTGTGAATTTAAGTGGAAATTGCTGTGAAACTACGTGGGAAGGACTGTCAGGCCGGCATTATGAAGAGCGGTGTTCATAATGTGCTGCCGCTGTCCAGGAATGGATGTTCCAGTTTGACGTAAATGGCCTCCTTTATTCTACTTTCAAACCATCTGTCTTCTGTCCTCATATGAAGAATAGAGGTCAATAGAGAAAATATCAACTATCTCCCAGAGCATTAAATTTACCATAAATGCTATGATCAGAGTAATGACCTCCTGCAACCATGGAGTTTCAAATAGTTAAATCATCCAGTAAAGTTGAAGTTTGGCTTTTCGGCAGGTGGTATGTAAATGTATTAAAATGGAGTTCTTGGCTGGCTGCGTGCGACTCAGCCTTGTTAATGCCTTTTTATAGAGCACAGATGCTTTGTGCTTTGAATGTGTGTTTATTCCTCTTGCATCTTCTCCATCCATGGGACCAATTACCATGTTGAAATGTAACTGTTTTATCAACAGCCATGCCATGCTGGTAATGATTTTTTTTTAAAGAGCGGGATCCACAGTTATATTTCCCCTGAATCCTAATAAATGTCCTGCCAGAATGACATTAAGCCTTTTCATACAGTCCACAACAAACTTTGTTGGCTGTGTCGCTCTAATGAAGTAGGATAACAAGTGGAGGCCAGCAGATATGATAACGGGGACAGCTTTGGATCCTGCGTGGCGCTCAGCTCCTTTCTGAGGATACCAGATTAACACAAACTTAGTTGTGATATCAATCTGCCTCCTCTTCGATACAATTGTCACAAATGCCAATAACAGGTTTTGTTTGATTATGATACATGCAAAACAGAAGGATGTTTTGACAAATCTGTCTGCATTTCAGATAGCTTCTTCACAGGTCCTCAGTGTGCAGCTAATGGGTGGCTATTGTCAATAAAACAAAGGCAGGCTATGGTTCTCCATGCAGTGTCACATCTGCCGTGTGAGAGGGCCTCCAACTCTCTATTCATTATTAATAATACGAGATTTCTTCTGGGTGCACGCAGGAAATGTAATTACTTTGTATTGCCCACAAGTTGTCATTTCCTAAAGTGCCATCAGGAAAATAAGAGTCATTAAAGCATGTGCCCGGCCAAGAATGAAAAGTAATAAACGCACAACACACACCTAGCCTCCTGCGGTGCACACACACACACGCACACACCAAATCTCTAAAGGCAAGGACAGTGAAACAGTGGAAGTCTTTTCAATCATTTCTAAAAGATCCAGATGGGTGATGCATTACAAAGCTCTCAGGGGCTTATTCACGTTTGCCGTAACAGCACCGTATAGAGACACGAATGTCACAGACAGAGAGATCGCTTGCAGTAGCCGTGCCAACATTTGAATGGAAGCTGCCCCTGTTCTTCCACAGGGCTCTCCTGGGATTCGTTTGTTGCATAATTCCGTGTTACACTGACCTTGTCTGTTTTTTAATCTGACATTCATGAGTCATATTAAAAATTGTACACTCTAATGAGTCATTACGTCTGTCTGTTTAATAACGTGTTTAATATGCAGTCACGCCGTTTGCGTCGAGCTGCATTTTCAGGCTTTAGATGCTCCTATTCTGATGGAAGAGCAAGAATCGCAACGGCTCAACAGAAAAACAATGCAAAGAACTGGATTAAAAAAGAATCAAATTAGTATGTGGTAAACTAGTAGGAGGTACTAAAATCTATAAAAGTCTAAAAATCTAGTAAAAACATCTAGACATGAAGATGGCTCTCATTCTCTCAGTGCCATCTTGTGTGCATGGCAGTGGATTGCAATGACCGTATCAGAGCGCAGCAGTACTGAGATACAACAGACAGTGTCACTCTTGGACCATCCCAGGGCTAACTACTTGATGACCTGATATACGGACAACACAGAGTTACTTGTGTTCCCTCACCCCGGGAAGAGAAATAGAGTACATGCTCCAGGAGTTCTCTTCATACTCATGGCAATTATTTCTGCTTCATCCTGTGTGGTTTATTTGAATTTTAAATTTAAATTTAAATATGACTCGCGGCTGCCCAATACAAACCAAACAAATCACCATGTCTCACATGTGGCAACAGACAATAAAGGGAAAAACTATGATTTGGCTTTCTAAATGTGTCTCTGTGTAAAGAAAACATTGAAACATGATTCACTTTGGTTTGGTTTTGGCCCTTGAATTTATTCAAATGACAGTGGAGCAATAAATCAGCAGCTTTGTGGAGCTTTTGGTCATATTTTGTTCCTACGATACGGAGCCCAAATCTTTACAAAGTTGAGCAACGATATTTTGTGAATGAATTCTCAAAATAATCCCTTTTAACTCAATCGGATCTCTCAGTTTTGTTGGGGCCATTCGAATGGTTGTCATTGGGCGGTGCTGTGCGTAGCCACAATAGTCTACTTAAGTGTAAAACTGATTGTTACAGGTGTGGTGCACAGGTATATGGTTTTTGACCATAGGTTGATGAAAGACGTGTTTTATTATGAGAGGTGCATTGTTGCTGTTCTTTTGAAAGCAATTCATTTTTAGCAACCTAAAATAAATTGTAGTCAGGGACAATTTTTAATACATATTTTTTAAATGTTGGTCAATTATCCCTGTCCTTAGCAAATAAACTTACAGATGAATGAACAGAGCACAGATATCCAGTTAAATGTCCATGCATCCATTGTTAATAGACTGTTTGTCCAAGGGCACCAACCAGATCCAGACACCAAACATTTAAACTGCTAAGACAACAATTCATTTGCTCTGTTTCTTTGAAGACTCATTGATGAGCTTGTTTAAGAGACCGGTAGAGAATAATATGTCCCAAAGGCCATATGCCGTGTTACCGCATAAGCACCCCCGACTGTGACTGAGCAGGGTTTACGTCATCGTTCAGCAAAAGCTCCATTTTACCCATACACATTAAAAGAAGGAGCCGGCTTTTTAACATTTGTCCCCTCTGGTTAGCTTTAGGGCCTCTTTTTACGTTATCCTTTTTTGGTAAAAATGTCGGCAATGCCTAGAAAGAGGGCTGAAGCTGAATTAAAAAAGATGTTTTGAAATGTAACCGGCTTACGATGGACATACTCTTAATGGAAACATGGTTCTACGTATGTTGATCTTTTATAGACTGTCCATGCAGTGCAGTTGCTCCACACAGCCACTCCCATTCCCCCTGGATCCTATTGTGAATGTGTGCAGTGAGCTGGCTCATTGGGCCCTCATGGTGAATGGCCCGTAGCCATTCACTCAGCATACAGAAGCTCATTAGAACTCTATAGACACACAATTGTGAGGCTCACATTAGAAACTTCCTCCTCTGGGGCACAGACACCGCACACAAAGTGCCAGTTTGCTGCTAAGCTAAGCGCATTGTCTTCCTGATTCATAGAGCTTGGCCCTCCATTCACGATATTAAGTTCGAGTGGTGGAATATCAATTGCGTGTGCAATGGGCCGGTATCTTTTTAAGAGCTTTAGTGGGGTTAAAAAGAGAGAGAAAAGGGATCTCAGCCGGTCTGCAGAGTGCTAGCTTTCAACAGGACCATTGTGAGGACTCTGAATGAAGGGACCCCTGTTTTTTCCCTCCATTTCTAAAAAGAGATGGACATCAAATAAATTCACATGAACTTGCTTCAGGGTGTTTTCTAAGACCTCCTGTTTAAGAATAGCCTAATTATACCTCCCTCTCCTGGAGAGCTCTATTGGAATCTGACTAATTACGAAGTGGTGAATCTTAATGATGATACGCTCTTAGCGAGGCCTTTTAAAAAAAGTGCGTAAAGTCGCGTGAGACTGGTTCTACCTAAAATACCAATGAAGACAGAGAAATATACGTTTTTAACAAGAATACGTGACGCTCTCATTTAGCGTTGTTGGTTTCGAGGCGCTCGTAACAACTTTTTAATTTGCCACAAATTCTTGTGTGCTGCCGAAAAGGCTTCTTCAAGTGGAAACAACGCTACCACATAAAACACACGTTCGCCTTAATCTGGGTCCTTTCAAAGTATGCACAAATACAGTTAATAAGAACACTGCAGAACAGTCGGGGGTTCCCTCCTTTTTTTTTCCCTACTTGTGTCATATAAACAAATGACTCTCCACCAAACAAAAAGCCACGGGGGACTATCCCAGCCACTGGTCTATGTGGAGCATGTTAACACACTCTCGCTACACAAAAGTAGATAGTGCACACAGACTTGCTAACACTCATCATGTGACAGAGCGCTATGCCTTCTCCACCAGTCTGAGGAATAAAACCTCAAATTTGATTACAAGCAACCTTTGGCTCCCTGGCCATCGCACAATAGGCTGAGCTGTCTGGGCCAATTTCCATGCTCAGCATGAGGTATCTACACGCGCAGACAAGAGCTCCCTGCTGCCCCCCTACACGCACCCCCGACCAGCGTGGATATGCCTGTTTACTGTGCCTAAACTCTGGCTCCGTCGCCCCTCTCTTGTTGGACTTTCTATTATGATGTTGAGGATCATTAGTTGCAGTGTGAAAGGTTACACAAGCCTCTCATTGGACATGTTTCTACCAAAACATCACTGCATCCATGTGTGCGTGTGTGTTTTGTTTGCGTGAGCTTTTTTTTTAATTTTACAGTTGCAACCCTCGAATATGCAGCATATGCCCGTGCTACACTGAAGGCTGGCACTGAATCAATATTGAAGGGGTTGAGTGTGTCGCCTGTGGAGCCACATGGCAAAGAATGATAGTCATATTACTATAATAATAAAAATCACTTTTGCAGAGACGCAATGTCGAAACTATCAGTCTGTGAGTATAAGTAGCTTTACTAGTATTGTGAGTACAGCATCCACATTAACATTTATATGGAACAATGAATGCAATTGCATACCACTGAAAAGAAAAAAAAACCTTGGCAAACAACAAGGTTCTTCCAAATTTATTAAGAAATTAAACTTTTATTTAAAAGATATTTGATGCAGGTGGTCTTTTCATCAGCATCTTGCACTTTTACGTGATTTTTGAAGAGAAAATGTCTTCGACTTTAATTACTACGTGAACCCATATTTATTCACACTAACGTGACCTGTTTTTGAATGATTTGCAGAAAAACCCTCACTGAGCAATGTTTCTGAAATGAAACAGGGAAAAAAAAGCACATTGCAAATGAACTGCTCAGGGGTTTGTATGAGGCACAATGGGAGGCTGAAGAAAAGAGAAAACTATTTACTACTGGAGAAGACTGTTTGGTGCATGTTAAACTTTGGCCAGCAGTTCATTGTCTCTGGTGTCTATCATTTAATAGGCTAGTTGACATAATGAATGAGCCAGACCCACCTTCTGCCACTCTAGAAAGGACCCCAGCCTTATCTGAATTGAGAAGCACATTAGAGCCTCTCAGCCAATCACGACACAGCCCTGTAGCAAAGTGCAGGCCCAAAAGAGGAAGAGCAGAAAACTTTTGTTTTCCTCAGAGTTTAATGAAGTTGGCCTGGTCACTCAAGAAGGGATTAAAGGAGAATTTAGTGTCACTGAGCTGTGACTGCTGAAGAGGGGACTCAAGTGTTCGGGTCACTCTAAACAGGATGGTCTCAGTTCAGAGGAGGAACATGGCTGGCTCTCCTCCTGCTTTACCGGGCTTCGGGAACTCGGGAAAGAGTTTTCTTATTGACAATCTGCTGCAGTCACAGGCAACTTCAGCCCGTCCGGATGGGATAGAAGGTGGACACCTGAGACTAGTGGCATGTGAACGTCCGAGGAGAATCTGGGGCTCTGAGCATGGAGCGTACCAAAGCCAGGCCCACAGTCCCCAGCAGGTGAAAGATTTAGCAGGACCACTTCTGCCGCACTCAGGTAAACAGAATTCTTTTAAACCAAATATACTGTATTTACATTATGTCAGGGTTAATAACTTTTGTTCCATAAATATTTAATTTATTCATTCAAATCTTTAATATTCATGTAAAGAATAAATTAAAATTAACTTGTTAAATTTTAAAATTATGTAAATCTAAAGTTTAACTATATTATGTGCATCTTTGTAAGCTTATATATTACATGTGTCTTTGTAAGATGCATGTACTCACATGTATATGTCATTGTGTATATTTAAATACTACTACTTTAATCAAGAAAGAGTATAAACCATTAAAATTTCCCTGCTTTGCTGTTGCAAATATATCCTGCTTTGCACCACCGAAACAAGAAGAACTTAAAGTCCTCTGTTATTAACTAATTATATTTAATTATAACAGTTTTCCAAATGTGGTTATAGGATTGTCTAAACCATTTATCTGCTCAATTGGGCAGTCTAGCTCATTTAAGAATATTGTGAAATCTAATTTTTAAAACTGGGCGCTTAAAATTCCACTAAATTTAATTTAACATAAAATATATCCATCCATTATCTGTAACCGCTTATCCTCATCAGGGTCACGGCAGGGCTGCCTACCCCAGTTGACTTCGGGCGAGAGGCGGGGTACACCGCTGCACAAGTCGCCAGTTCGCATGAAATATACCAAATAGAAAACATAATTCATTAAAGAAAATTAGTAACAAATAACATAACACCTTTTTATAACAGATCAACACTAGATTATTGAGAAAGATAAATTAAATGATTAAAATTAAATCTGTGCAAATATAATTGTATGAAATTTCTAACTATGGCGTCTTAATTTGTTTAACCCAATTATTACTGAAGCAAGTAATCTTCTAATTGATGATGGGTACTTTTTCAAATAAAAGTTGTTCCAAAAATTGTTCCATCTGTATGCATCACCTCAAGCTTAGCACTGTTGTTCTCAGTTACAATATTTAGATAAAATGCAGCTGTAAAAAAAAATGGAGAATATAGTACTCCAGATATAGATCCAGGTATAGTCCCATGTGGATCACACCTGTCTCGCCTGGTTACTCCATGACCATAAATATCTGTCTTTGCAGGTGTACTGAGCAGTGTTTTCCTGCGGAGCCCGCAATATCTGCTGGCGTGCTGTGGTGGGTCCAGCCCCCCTCCTGTCTTCTCCAGTGAGTGTTTTATGCCTCATCAGCAATGCCTCAGCTACTCTCTAAGCATTAGCAGCAGGGTCTCTCATGCTCTCCACAGCTAATTACTGATGCAATGCCAAAGAGCTAATTCTCCGCTCAACTCTGCACAGCTCTATTCATAACTATTCACGGCTGTTTAGAACGGGGAAGAGGGGTGGGTTGCAAGGCTTTTAAGGGTCCCTGGGGCCCCCTATTTTGTACTTGCAAATACAGACTCTTAGTAGCGCAAATATGCAGAGCTAATAAACATCTTGTCTTCTGTCATATTAAGATTATAATTACCAGGTGTGGATTCGTACTGCTGAATAAGGCAGATTGTTTCACTCCCTCAGCACATTTTAATAAGTTTGGAAGTGAATCCCAACATCTTCGAGTTAAATTTTCAGACTGCATGACATTTAAAAACATTTAGAGAACCTGCGATTGCACCAGAAATGTTTTCCTAAAGTAATCTTCCTCTGAGTTGTGCTTCAGATTATTTAATTTCATCGGTTAAGATTTGAGTAGAATTCTAGTATTGCTCTGGTAGTATCAATTAAAACTAGCAGCTGTCGTACTTTGGCATTGTCCCACAGCAATTGGAAGTTATTAGTTGATGGAACCTATGATGCCTGTCAAATGTTGTGGAAAATAGCACAAATCAGAAAGCCCTCATCCCACATGTCCCTGAAGTCCTCTTAGTAGGCTGACACTTTCCCACAGTGCCCAGCAACACAACAATGCCAAGTCTGGCTGTGACCAATTGGCACTTTCACTCCACCATCCACACGCGACCTCACTGCAATTTTTCACCACAGCAATGAACTCCGCTTAGCACAAAAAACGTACCCATTTCTCTACAGAAGAGGGCTGGACCAGGAACATCCCCCAGCCATTGTGTCGCTAAAGAGCTTGCCTCGCCGACCCCCCTCCTTTCTCCTGTCCTTCAACTCTCATTCCTGCCCATTGGAGACTTCTTGACTGGGACATAAAGCATTCAATGAAAGTGACTTTTATAGACTTATTCGAGCTCATCTTCACATACAAACTGGCTTCATACCTGCAAGTGAAAAGATTTAGTGTTGGGCCAGTGAGCCATCGAGTAATGGCATTTCGAATGAACGGCTCTATTGTTGGTATCCCACAGGGCTCTATAGTTGGCCCACTAGGGTAGACACACACGTTGCCCAGGAATGACCTGGTAATCAGCTATTTAAGTGAAAGCCATTGAGTCCCAATAGAGAAGTGAGAAGCATGTCCAAACCTGTTATGTGCTCCCTAGAGGTGGTCTATGTGCAGATTTGTCGTACAGATTAAAAAGGCAACGTTGAATGGATTGGATAAATTGTTCCACTTGACTTTTGTTGTGCGTGCACCTGTGAGTGAAGTAGCGTGGGATTGCTCCTCACAGTTCATCAAATCCCTTTTTCTCAGTTGAAGTGGCATTCTATTCTCTTTAGTCACCCCGAGTTTGTTAAATTGGACAAAAAAACAAAAAAGAGTGAGTGATAAAGTGAGTGTGAAAAAACAGGCATGATTTTGAAAAGATAGGAAATGTGGGATGGTTGGTAAAGTTTACATATTGATTGTGAAAATAATTGGATTTTGTGCCTTTAAATGTCTGCGTCATGGAAAGCTTGGGGAAATTATCCACAGTCCTCTTAGCCAGTAAATGATACTTTCTCTGCCTGGTACTTGCATTCTTTCTACCCGGTTCTAAAGTTTTGCTTTCTTTTACAATTGTTTCCACAGTCTCCTAATAACAATAGATTTAGTCAATAAATGACCCCATAGTTCACTGATGTTAATGTGTAGTGGCTTGGGTCGACACACTGAAACTGATAAGTTTTTATTTTTATGTTTCAGAGGGAGCAAATATTCGAATGTGGTCTGCTGATATAAGTCCTAAATCACGCAGAGGGATCCTTAGGAGGGCTGTGTTCTCTGAAGAACAACGGAAAGAGCTGGAGAGAACTTTTCGGAGACAGAAGTACATCAGCAAAACAGACCGGAACAAACTGGCAGCGGATCTCAGTCTCAAAGAGTCACAGGTAATTGAGTTGAACAAATACATTTTTGGCCTGATTAATCTGATTTTAAGACATTAAGAAGAAGGTGTGCATTCATCCTGTGTGTATACCGTCTTTCATCAACGGCACCCTTGATTACAAGCCCTTAATCCTGCTCAGCAACATGATGGAAGTCTATAACCATGTTACCTACTAAAATCAGTAGGATCTTTCCTTTAGACAACATGAATGTATGAACAAAATTTCATTTAAATCCATTTAACTTTGGTCGGTTTGCTAGCATGGCTAAAAATAAAGGGACAACACCAAATGACCGAAGTTCTTCTCCATTCTCCTGCCGCTTCAGGTGAAAATCTGGTTCCAGAATCGACGAATGAAGTGGAGGAACTGTAAGGAGAAGGAGGTGCATAACACTCGCTCGCCAATGGACGAACTTATGGCCCAAGGTCTCGCTCAGGAAGAGGAACGACCAGCACAGAATCATGCTGATGCAAAAACAGAGAGATCGCCGCCACAGAAGAGTGTCAGGGACACATGAGAGGCTGTAATGAGTGGAAAATAAACGAATGACTTTATCACATTCACAAAAAAAAGTGCTGGGAGGATGTTTGAAATGTGTCGATGAAATACGCTGTGAAGACTAACAATGGTAACATTAACTTTTTCACTGCATGAAACTGTTGTTGCATCATAAATATAATGGTCGCTTGGTCAATCAAATTATTGCGCTTCACTGGCTTCAGTGAGCAGTTCACTCACTGAAAAGAATTTCCAGGAAAAATTCCCACTCTTTAGTTGTAATCGCAATCAGTTAAAGGCACAAATTAGTGACTTCATTGGAGGCATTTAGATGTTTTTTTATCCACATTTTGATCAGCTTTACGCGAACACTCTGCTCATAATCCAAATATCTTTTTTTAAAAATAAATTTGACTTGGTATATTTTGTAAATAATTTGTTTGAGATCAACTGTAAATAAAGTGTTTGAATTATATTCTTATTGTGTTGAATTTATATGTTACTAATATATAATTAATTATAAATTTGTAGAAATGTAATCCCCATTAATAAGAAGATACCGATAATGAGGGTTTATTCAAGTTTTATTTTTTTTACCTTTACATGCTCAATGGCAAAATTATTCAGCTAGCTATGACAACAATATTGCAAGTGGCGGACACAATGCTCTACTATAAATGCCTGGAAGGCAGCAGAGGTCCCTTGCGTCCATGACAAAGCACAGTAAGACAACAGTAAGACTATCGTGTGGTAAATGAGACGGTAAATGAGAAACAAAACACTCTTTCCTAGCTTTGCTATTATTATTAACAGTCCAGTCCAGGAAGCGTGGTGCATTTCAGGATCTGGAGATAATTCTTGACTTTGTCGGAGTCTCTGCGGAAGCAGTAGAGTAGATCATGATGGTCCAGTGAGTTGAGTTCTCCTTGTTTATAGAAGGACAAGGCAGAAGAGGGCACCAAACTCTCAGGAGAGATGTAACCGACGGTGTTACCGAGAACTCCCAATAGCTTCATCTGAAGCGGACAGATGAAAAATTGATGGTACAAAATGAATGTTGAAAGAAATGCATGAAGATGCGGTATGTCACATCATAAGCTTTGTGGAAATCGGACATAATGATTCAATCCAATGGAAAAAATGATAAGATTTGGTGGATCCTTACCTTCTCAACCATTTTTTCCACTCCGTCCCTCAGCTCATGCACCATATCGCTGATCTCCAGCGCCTTGTTAGAGCTGTAATGGTTGAAGTCTTGATTCTGATCTTGAGACATGCTCCAGTACAGTTGTGACAGGGGGTCACCCCAGGCCTCCAGCAGCCTCAGGATAATCTCTGTCAGTTCCTCTCTCTGCACATGAAATATTTGCTTAAACAACTTGACGGTAAAGTACAACTTAATTCGACACACCTTGCAAAAACGTCAGTGACATCACTTTGTGCAATAAATAATAAATAAATAAAATATATAACAACATTTAGAACGTCAGCACTCACTCCTAGCCTTTGTGCATTCTCCTTATCTTCTGGTGTCAGTATGCCGTATGTGTGACACTTCCGCTTTCCTATGAAGTTCTTGCTGGGAAAGAAATATTGCTCCTGCGAAGACGGACACACATTATCACACACAGTGATATCAGGGCTTGAAACAATGGCCAGCTCAAAGGGTGATTGATGACAAACGAATGGAGGTCGAAGTGTGATGGATGGTGATGGATGATCGGTGTCGAAGCTCACAAATTCAGAGTGCAGATCACTGGAGATGCCGTGCATTCTCGAAGACTGTTGTATGACCCGGTCAAAGAAATCTGCCAGGGAAGGAACGTGGCATCCAGCCTGCCCATAGGCACATATCGGCGTAGTGCCAACCTTCATGGAAAGCTCCAGGTGCTCCAGGTATACCAGTGCTAGTACAGAAAACCAAACTGAGGAGAAAAAAACTTTATCACTGAAAATCATAAAAATCATAACAGACAGAAAAAAGCTTTAAAAACTTTGTATTTCATGTGCCATCTTTGTCATCTTACCCCTTCTCATGGTTCCGTTCTTGCAGCGGAGTTCCAGATGATGAGCTCTCTTCCCCTCAGCCACTCTCGCAGAAGCTATACTCACACAGTGATGACGTTGATAATTAAACAAATTGGTTTTACAAAAAAAAAAGAAAAGAAAAAAACGTGATTTTTCTCTCTGCACGTCATACAGCATGCTTCGCTTAGTTATCTGCTCAGCCGCGAGCAGACGAAGCTAACCCAGGCAGAAAAGTTGCAACACAATGTATTCGCCAGCTTAAAGCGATGAACTTTATTTTGCTGTGCTCACATCCCAAGTGCTAGAAGAAATTAAATCAGGCCACCTACTGTCCACATGCAACTTGAAGTTAAACTAACTGCTCTATGTAAAAGCCCCAATATATTCCTCTTGCAGTACATAAATGGTGTGCTAAACAGCACTGTTACGAATTCAAACACTGGACATAATTAGCCTAATTGGGGCAACTAGCAATATTCAAATCTCTTGAAAGCATTTTAGCATTTTATTTTAAATAACAAGGCAGCATAAAAACAAATAGTATCACAAAGGAGAATAGAATAAGCCCATTGTTCGACAGGCCAGGCTTGAACTGTTCAGTCTGGTAGTGAAAATTAGCCTATTCAGATGTAAAGCGAGTGATTTATCTTCTCATTAGTGCTATAAAGTGTGTCAATTCCACAGGCCGTCTGCAGCGAATAGTCATGAGTCACTCTCAACAGTTCCACAGCTCATCCAGAGACACTGGACACTGACACAATTTGTTCTTGCAGTGCCCAAAAGTAGAACGCTTTCAGGCAAAACGGGCTGAAATGCACATGAAGCGAACGAATGCATGTTTTGTTTCGATATCTATATTATTTTATACCCTTTTCTACTCTTGCAATGAAAACAGGGCATGGCAACACAATAGTGAAGCGGCGCTGTGCTTCCCCATTAGTCTGCCAGCTTGTGGTGTAATGAGTGATAAGTAAAAGGCTGCAACAGAGAAGGCTGCCACATAAAGCATCTGATCGTGTGTTTGCCGCAGTACGGTTGACAAAGCAGCCACAGTTGAATATTGCAAAACATCTCAGCAAGTAGATTTTCACAGGACAAATATTTTATTGTCATCTTTTTTTCCATATAAAATGCACATAAAAAAGATGTCATAAATACAGCACTATCCTTATAGAAAATATAATATACAATCAATTTACATTTATTAATATTATGTACAAGTTTGAGTGCATTCCATTACTGTGTGCTGTCAGAGCAGGGATGAGGTAGTGAGCTGCTGAGGGAGGCAAAGGAGTCCAGCTCTCCTCGTATACATTTCCAATTTAGCTTACCACTCACTCCGAGAAACTCTCCATCTCATAATGTCTCCCTCACTTTGTCTTGAATCTTGTGTTTTAGATTTCCAATTTGATGAGTCCATTTAACATCTGTGGTGCTTCCACTTGCGAGTGGCCACTGCGATGTTTGCATCTTTTTTGTGCCATGGGAAGAGATGGGTGAGAGCAAGGGCGCCATCGGGCTGCACAGAACCAGTCAGCACGTAAAGCTGCGACCTTCCGGGACGCACGAGGGCATTGGCACATCGAATGTTGATGAGCAGCCACTGCTGGAGAAGGTGCTGGGTGTCGTAAGGCAGCAGAGGTCCCTGGCGGATAAACTCAACCCTGCCCTCGACCTCAAATTCTGGCTCTCCCGTGGGTATGCGACGACGATGAAGTTTGGCAGTCACAGCTGTGGAGAAGAGAGAGAGAGAGAAAAACAAATGAATGATCTGGTTTGGAAAGTGAAGCACAATTCTGAGAAAGCAAACCACAATGTAGTGAAAGAATCTCAAGACTTACCGAAATCATGCTGGCAAAAAGCATCGAGGACGGTTTTCATTGCAGGAGCCTCTTCGACAGAGGGACAGTTTTGGCAGGCAGGTTTGGGCAAGTCTGTGATAACAAATAAAATATTTAATAAAACTGTAGGTGATACACAGTTCACGTAGGAGATCTAGAAGACAGAGAGCGGTGAAGTAAAACAGAGTTCTAGTAATTAGTCTGTGGTCAATGCATACCTTTGGCAAAGTGGCTAAATTTTGCGTGAGGAGAAAGGCACATGTCCTCTTCTGCTGGAAAGCGATCACAATCAAGTGCCTCGGGCCACGGGTGACCCTGGCAGGCGAGCACCGGGGCACAGCTGTCCCTCACTGCCATGCACAGGCTACGGCATGGCTGGATAAAACTGCAAGGCAAAAAAGACAAAATGTTACACGGTGAACACAAAAAGTTTAACAGAAAAAAAAGAATGTTTTACACATTCCTAGAGAAGTATTTAAGAGGAAAAAAGGGGCAATAAAAGGACCAATAAAATGTAAAAATCTACTTACGTGTCAAGGCAGACAGGGGCAATGAGAGAGCAGAGAAAGGCCTGGGCTTGAGGGTGGCAGCCTGTCTGCAACAGGGGCCTCCAGTCCTCTGAACGTGGTACAACCTCGCCTTCCAGGTTGCTGTGACCCAAAAAGTTGGGGAGTCGCATCTCAGAGTATCCGACGTCTTTGCAGACCTTCATCTGGTTGGGGATAGCCACACAGCGAGTGGACTGCCCCATGTCGAACGCCGATAAAGGACACGCCAGAGCCAGGAGAGCCACGGTGAGGAACACAGCCATACTGAGAAAATCCAGAGTCCACACGGTAGATAGTTGAGCTTCTCCTACGGTTGCTCGCTTGCTATCAGAAGCCTCTGCTGTCCTTGAATGGCTTTGTGGCTGTGGCTGCCTGCTTTATATACAGCAAGGTCAGCCAGCCCCATCAGTCTGTAAGTCTGTTATCAATTACCTATCAAAGACGCAGAGACGATGTGTTTGGAGACAACGGCTTGTTTTGTGATGACTGCAGACAGGGGGGGGGGGGGCAGTAAGGGTGGGTGGGTATGTGTGATGGGGTTTGGGGGAGGGGGGCAATGGGCAATCACAGCACCAGCTTTCACCGAGTGAAGCCACAGGAGGATTAATCTGCTTCATTTGCTCTTCTAGGTAAAGGAGGTAGAAAAAATAAACCTCTCTGCGCTCAGACTGTACAAAATGTGGCTGACAAGTCCGGCTACTATCTTTCCAATACGGCCTCTGAAAGTGACAACACGTTTATTTCCTCCACTCACTACATCATATCAGTTTTGAGCTCAATAAGTGACAAATAAAATGCTTTCTTTTGCATTGGCTGATGCATAAAAACAACCAAATCTTGACAAACCGAACCTCTAAAAGTTCCTTCAGACAGACTAGACAGGCAGTCTCCTTCATATTGTTAGTCTCTTTCATGTGCCCCTGCTTCCTAATTGGAGGGTTTCATCTGCAGAGCCTCCACTTCTCATTAGCAAAGCAGCGTCTCTTCTGACTCACCTGGCTTTGATGTGCCAATAACTCAAAGTCGGATCCACGTGGAAGATACAAATATCTGTCCGATGCATGCAACAGCGGTGGCATTTTCTGCATCAGCAGCTACTCCACATGGCGCTCACGTGTTAACAGTAAGATCCGCAATTAGCGTGCGATGCTGCGGTTGTTCTCCCTTTCCTGAAGGACGTGTACCGGAAAAGCATCCATTTCAAGACCATATATTAAAATCAATACATTTTATTTCAGTTGCACTTATTGCTATAAATAACCAGAGCATCATGCATAATCTGCCGTCAGACTCATATCCGTTTAACATCTTACTCAAGACACTAGAGATCTCGTCCCGAGATGCAGACCAGGGTCACAGACACAAGTGCTAATCTGTCTCGTTCTCTCTGCCTGATGTCTTTAAGCCTCTTAATTTAACAATAGAACCACATTACAGCATCATCGTATTTGTTTGGATGTCGTCTGTCTCCAGATTTAGATGTATATCTGGGGCTGATGCCTGCGGGTCTCTCGAGGACTTTCCCTCATGAATCGGAAGTCTCTACCCCACACGGTCTTTGTGTCTTCAGGCACGCCGAAGTAAAAGCAGTTCCGACTAGGCCCTACTCCCATTTGCGTGCCTGCGTTCTAGCAACGTCTGCGGCAAGGACTTTGCTCTCGCAGTCAGAGTTTTTTTTTCCCTTTTCTTTTCGATCGGCCCCAGCTCAGCCAAATTTTACAGCCTCATCTGATGAGCGCAGGCTGGTTCCAGTTCGGGTAGACGAGTACAGCCCATAAGAGGGGGACTAACTGGGCAATTAGAGTCACAGACCAATTTGGGAGAACAATAGGCCCACACATTTAACAAGCTCCCCCTGCCAGGAGCCCAGCAGGGGTCTGTTGTTGGGCCTAATGGCTGCCCTGTAGACACTGTGTCTGTGTTGGTAATGTGTTGCCTGCTCCTGCCTCATTTAATGAAAAGGTGATAAAGTATGAGCTGACTGGTTGGGCACCTGTCTGTCAACCAAACCTCCAGCAGACAATCCAGCAAACACAGTACTTGGCTTTTAAAAGTTCATGAAAATTGATGCCCAAACAACAACTAATTGTCCTCCAAGATAGAAGAAAGACTAATGTATCTGGCTGTACACTGGGCCAAAACACAACTTAACTCTTCTTACTACGGGCTCAAAGTCAACGTATTCATTGGATTTAGGGCACATGCGTGTTTATTTTGGGCTAAATCTCTGGCCAAATCACCATACCAGCCAAGAAAAAAAATCACAACACAACAAACGAACATCAACCTTCACAGAAGACGTTAAACCAGGTCCTATACTTTAAGGTCTGGACCCTTTTTAGATCTCCAGTAGAGGTCTAATGTAGTATTTTAAAAGAAAGCACATTACACTCCTTTAAACACAAAATGACATTTACCTTTATAACATAACTATCTTGGTATTTGCTGGTCCAAACATGAGGGTCAACGTGAACCTTCCCTGGGTTCTCTGTGTCCAGGAATCATCTTTGCTAATGCACACAATCCTCAAATAATCTATTAATGTGTCATGTTTAGTCACACTGTCCGTCTGGTATTAAACCATGTAAACAAGACATCATTTTCAGTTTTGCAATTTAGTTCTTCTGATTCACATGAATTTGTCCCACAAAACTGTTTGTGGTGCCATCATCTAGAGACAAACATGCTGCTTTTCACTATGACAGCAAACCACTGTAGTTTATTTTCTGGTTCACAGCCATTTATTCCGCACTAAAATCAAACTCATTTGAAAGAATATTAAATTTTTAATGGGTACAGTCAGACACTACAATAGCGCCAATAGATCGCTGAAAACTGACCTCAGAAGACCATGTCATCTAGTTGTCTTCCTGTTTTAAAAGTATGAAGTTATTGTCCAAAATAATTTTAAACAGCACCATATAGATTCTACTTGGGGGATTTTCCCTCCATGGTAGAGTCTACAGTGGCAGACTGGGACAGTAGCACAAACACCTGAGATATACATCAAAGACAGAGGCGTGTTTGGGAAGGAAAGGAGGGGGGACTGGGTGTCTGAGCTGGCCTCCCCTGCAACACACAGTGAACTCAGATAAAAGCTGTCTCCTCCCTGCACATACAAGACTCATTAACTTAAGAGATTGAGCCCCCCATTTGCGTCTTTTCTCTTCCCCATATGCCCCCACCCCTCCATCCTGCTGGGCTCCAGTAGGACTGACAGTCCCTGTGCAGACTGTCACTAGCACTCAATTGTCACATCCAGTCTCCGGGCCTTGTGGGCAGACGCTGCCACGCCGAGGTGAGCAGACAACTGGCCCCCAGAAACTGCAGACATCTGTAGATTGATTGAGTATGCTAAACCAGTGTAATGCACTCAACATAACACAGCTTAACATGTTGTCTCCTAATGTTATGTCCTCAACAAAGCAGGGCTGTTAAAAAGCAGGCCAATGCCGTCCAAATCATTTTAGCAGCAATGCTGCACAGCTTTGGCAGATGAGCTCAGTGGAGCTGCTGTGACGCAACTCACAATAGTTTACTCATAATCTGTGACAGTTTAATTGAAGAATCTTATGCACAGTCAAGCACATCAACTTAATAATCACGGGACACAGAAATAATTGTGCAGTGTACATAAGCGTCATCTTTATTTCTACCCCACAGTGGATCTGCATTTGGTTTTCACAGAAACGAAGACATTCCCCCTTTCAAAACAACTCAGTTAGCACTGATCCAGACAGCTACAGCTCACTTTTTAAACAGTCAAAAGAGAGACAGGCCAAGGTAACATGAAGGGGGGACAATCAAACTTAGAACATGGTGAGAGTCAGGTTGACGGAGCGGAGGTACGGTAGATCTTTTTATGCACTCCTATGCTCCTCTGCAGCACTGTAGGAGGGAAAAAAAACAGAAGCAGGAGATGGTTCATTACTGGTCAACAACTGACTGGACTGTAAATGCTTTTATAAGTAATCTTAGCTTCTTGTGATCTCCATCATATAAAAGTGCTAAATAAATGCTTGTCTTGGAAATTTTCCATAAAAACAACAATGTAAAAGAAAAAATATATATTTTTAAGAAAAATATGTTTACACTCGATATATGTGCTGTTACCCATCTGATTTATTGAAACATCCCATTTTTAATACGAATTACACAAGCAAGATGCAGCAAGATTTGATCTCAATCATTTTATAATGACAACCATACATGCAGTGGTTAATTTATTAAGTACACCTCCACACTCTATTGCAATTCAACACAGCAACATCTACCACAAAATCGACATTTGAGAGGTTCTAATCAAGTGTTGTACTCGACCGTATTATATTCAGACGTTTCTAATTTCTTGTCCTTATTCATGATCTCAATGCTAAACTATGACTATCACTTCTATGAAAGTGTCGAAAAACCTGAACATGATCAGTTTACATACATCTGAGAGTCTCTTAGGGAGGGAGGAGGGTCACAGCCGAGATAGGCCCCGTTGATGAAACAGTACTGTACTAGAGTCCTGAAACATGGATCCTGGAAAGATGTTAAGTTAGCTGAAGCACTCAACAGCCTGGATGTATAAAGACGACAAAAACATTTATTTAGAAATGAAATCACTTACCCTAATGAGGATATGTGGGTTCCCGACAATTAAGAGGAGAGCTTTGGGGCGAGTGACGGCCACGTTGAAGCGCTTGGGGTTGGACAGAAAGCCGAGCGTGCTCTGCAAATCATCGCTCGCTAACGATTCATTAGACCGCACCTACGTCGTCGTAAGAAAATGAAAATAACCGAGTAATTGCCAAAATATGTAAACCGTGGGAAGGTTATGATAGACTATGATGCTCCCTGCGGCCAGAGAGTGAGATCTTTGCTGTAATAAAAGTGCTATGCTGAGGCTTATAGATCTTTCTTATGTCAGTCGTAATGTGAAATTATGTGACGTCAAACAAAGTGAAAACTAAAAATTGAGCTTTTTTATATGAAAAGAATCCAGCTGATAATCAAAAACAGTCACTGCTCTTATTTTACTGTTTACTCACAACCTTTAATTGGCTCACCTTGCCTTTACCCTCAGTTCTCCTCTCCTCCCACACATATACACACTGGCTTCTCTCTCCCTGTCTCCTTGTGTCTGTGGTATTGCTGACCTTCCCCATCATTGGCAGTAAGTTTAATAACGTCACCCAAAGTAACACAGCAACTCATATTTTAGATTTTTTTTCGCCCCCTGAAATACTGCTGACAGCAGGTGAGCCACACATGGAGGACACTTGTAGTAACGGTGTGTGTCTGCCTGTGGCAATATTCTCTTACTGTTTGTGCCACTGGATACATAACATGCGGCGTAGCATGCAAGCAAGTGTGACAGAATCAAATATATGAGATTGGCTCCAAAAAAGCTGCAAAAAGCTTTTTGTTCTCACCAAAATGTAGAAGAGGCAAATAGTAACACATGATTTCTACAAGATTTCTTTGAGTTTTTGGTACCTACATACTGACAAATAGTGAAACATTAGTGAGCACATGGTGGGGCTAAAAGGCAATCTCAATTTGGTGAGTAACTACTCTTCTGAAAACAAACTCCTCAGATGACAAAGCATCTTTTGGTGTAGATCAAACCCAGATGTCCCACCACTCTCAACTTTGCAAAATGTTTCACAGCCTTCACAGTTAATCCAATCTTTTCCACGTTTGGTACATATCTGGACCGAGCTCAGAAAAACGTTCTGTGCCTACCGTAGACAAAATGATGACGAGGAACTCTTGTCCTTGGAACTCCTCCACAGAACCCACTTTGATATCGGACAGGCCCACCTTCCCCAGCAGCACTCGAATCTTTTCACACTGCAGAGTTAGAAAATGACGACTCATATTGGGTTACAACAGGCAAAGCCACTTCGACATTTCGAAGCCATTTGAACAAGTTGACACTGAATGAAAATTACACTGAATTAGATGACTCATGCAACTAAGCTTTGATGTGAGACCTAACTACAAAAAGTACAAAGAAAAAATATTGAACTGAAATTCCGCAGTCTTACTTGTTTCTTGTAGGGGGCAATGATGCCGATGTCAGACGCATTCACTGGGTTGTAGAGCTTCTTGGCCAGCTGGCAGCAGTAGAGCATGACTTGTACAGCTTCCACCGGGTTGAACCATGAAGGGTTGTTACCCTCCCTCATTTCTGTGCCCTAGGCCAAAGCAAAATCCCTTAAATAAATGTGGGATCTGAAAATCACATTAACCTGGAGACCACTCACCCTAATTCCGTGGAGGAGGAGCGGGAAGCCTTTTTTGGGCAGGGTTTTCCACTGGCAGAGACAGTCCACTGTGTACCTGGGGGCTTTACAACACAGTTCACCCTGATAGAAGAGCTTGGAGGGCAGCGTGAGCAAGGCCTCATGAGAACGGTAGTTGTAGATCAACTTAGTCACCTGTTGTAGTGGGAGACCATTACCCACACAGTGCATGCAAGTATTCTCCAATACATTCCTCTTCTGTGCTCAATCATGTTACAACTACCTGATAGCAAACGTAGCAATAATTAAAATGATACTGGTGTAGAAGGACTTTGAAATAAAGATAGGAAATATGCCATACACAGCACCAGAACTGTGTAACAACTCATCTGTGTAGCATGCAGTGTACCAACCAGCTTAGGGTTGTATCCCCAGTCCTGTCTGGAGTACAGCGGGTTGGCCATGAGCCTCTCCAATAAAGACACGCCAAGGCCAAAAGCAGCAGCCAGCTTGGACTTCACTATTGGACCCAGCTGACAGGGATCTCCAGCCAACACCATCTAAGCAGGAGCAGAAAAAAAAACAGGCCTTATCAGTATACCTCAGACAAGTTATCATCAGAGCTCTACAGGAGAGAAGATGAGCATACTTTCTTACGGCTCACCTAAAACTGAAGTAAATGTCTGCACACAAAGAAAGGGCTGAATGCAGTTAGTGCATGAGTGCTACTGACCTGTCCATCTCTCTCTGATACAAGACTCATAGGGATCAGGGACTCTGGTTCTGTAGCCTGGCCGGCCTCATCCAGAAACAAGTGAGTAAAATGACCCACTCTGAGGAAAATCAAATCCACAGTCAGTGAACGGAGTTAGAAGTAAGAGGCAGAAGTGAGGACAAATGCTGCTCATTTAAACTGCTCAAATTACAGCCCTAGGCCTTACTGTAGTCCTATATTATGAAACATGCCAGCACTGGAGCAGGTGCTGACCACAATCCGGTGAAAAGAGGCATGACGGATGTCCTCTCCTGCCCTCGAGTACTGTCTCAGCACTTCTGGGATGGACTGAGAAAAACAACTATATTGTACCAAGATAGCATGTACATTTTAGATGATAAAGCAAAGTACTAAAGGTGCAGACAGAGAATGTTATCAAAGCCTCATCTATTATTCAAAGAGTTTTACTGACAACTGTACCGCCCAACCTGATGGCAAATGGCAACGGCATCTGCACAGACCTTACCGCACACAGGAGAATGCATATTCTCCCTTTGATCAAAGAAAGTGCACAGTGAATTTATTTTCCCTGACGTTGTGCAGTACCTCGTCCTGTCTGCAGGAAGCGTTGACACGGGCCAAACTTGCAGCATGCAGGAAGCCACTGTGGTGCAGGCGGATGCAGATGAGGTCAGCAGCACTGTTGGAAGGGGTGCATACGAGCACCCGACTACTTGGCACAAAGTGGTAAACCTGCGGGCGTAAAGACTTTATGAAGTTACAGAGGACGAGAACTGGAATAAGCTTGCATTTGCAAGCATTTGCTCAAGAATACACTGTGTTATTAGTCTAAGCAAGAGTCTTACTGGTGGTGTACCTGTAGTATGGCCTCTATGAGCGTGATGGTCTTTCCGGTGCCTGGAGGTCCAAATAGCACATAAGGAGTGGGCCGACACTCTCCTGCCAGGATCATTTTCACCGCCTCTCTCTGAGGAGGGTTCAGCTCCGGGTTGAAGAAGTGTCCTTTGCTGGGGATGGGTTTGGATGGGAGTCTTCCATCTAGAAGTGATTATAAACATGCTATCAGACATGCACAGGCAAAGCTTGTGCCAAATCAAAACACCCATACCTCTAGTCTGTGTGGCCTTTGACTTCACGTCGATGGAAATGCTTGACACCTTTCCATTTTCCATGGCTGCAGCCTGACATTCAAATAGAATTACATTTAATAAAAACAAGACTTCATGACATTAATGTTCTTATTTTCTTTCACCTCATTGTGGTCTGAGTCTATCCACGATCCTGTCCATTGAGGAGCCTGAACAGTCACTCTAGATGGGAAGAGAACTGCACAACAGTAAGAGCGTGACAGCAATTTCAATCTAACTAGTTAGATCAATTAACAACCACGAGAGCTTCAATAAAATCAAAAACACGTGTTTTATAGAAAGTTAAGCCTTCAAACTTGTTGTGAAGTTGTGGAGACACTGCTGGCGAGTAAAATTATATATTTGCTTTGTTCCAAGAGGCAAATTTATTTTCACTCTGTCTCGCTATGGCAAAAGAAAGAGGATGAGGTAAGGTACAAACAGCACCCTCTGGAGCAAAATCTGAGGAGTGTCACCATGTGTCCTCCCAGAAAAAAAAGATTTAGTAAATATAGCACATTGCTTTGCTGCGGAAATAATACCAGATGTTCTCTCCTTTCATAGAACACGAGCTTTAAGCTGACTTGAAAATGAGAACCGCTTCTCCATGTCGTGTCTGAAATACCAAGAAGCAATTAAAATCAACTTACTCTCTCTGAAATGTTTCGTCTGTTCAAGTGCATTGTGACACCGCCTCATGGTCAATCTGCCAATGCAAGCAAAGTACTCTGATTACAACTATGACACATTTCTGGGTGAGATATGAGTGTAAGTGCAATCACTTTTCCAACCTGTTGTAAGAGAACTCAACATCAAGCGGCTCTCCGAGGTAGCTGTGCTGAAACTCTGCGTTCACTCGTAAACTCACATCCTCATCGTTGATCTGTGAGTCAAAACACGGCATCAGATCATGCATCACAATTCAAAGAGCATCCAATTATGCAGAACACAGACGATGCTTTGGAATACACCTCCGTACCTCTGTGACGTAGCTAACGTACTCCATTACAATACCATCACTCTGTGGTTTCTTCAACATTATTCTGTCACCTGCAGAGCAAATTTGTCAATCATCATCTCATGCTGAGCAGGAAAAAAAATACATTTTGCTATAATAAGACACCTGAGGCCTCCTCACCTATATTGAGACTCGGTCTGCCTTCAGCCAACCCGAGAACCTCTAGGTGCAGGAAGCATGCTCCTTTCCTGAGAAGTGCTCCGTGGATTGTGAATTCTCTCAGTTCCCTCTCTGCATGCAGCTCTTCCAGCCAGAGAAGGGCTGAGAAACGTGACTGCATGTTGGATGGAGACAGCACCTGAGCAAACAGACACAGCAGAACTGTGATATTTCAGTTGATATCTGGAGGCAAATAAGACACAGAATGGTAGCCATTAGTGCCAATTTTGTGGTGATCTGTGTTCACTGAAAAAAGAATGTTAATATCATAACACCACCTTCCTTGTAAAATGTGAGAGATTTACTGCAATGTTTGTAAGCTCAGAAGGCACACACACACTCATGGCACAGTAAGTAAAGAAAAACTCCACTATCTGCACTGTAGTGCTTAAACATGCCATTAAATCGACACATGAATTGTGCAGGTCGCCCTAATCTGACTCTTAATGTGAAACTTTTTTTTATACATTATCACGGGCTTGCTCACCTCTCCTAGGCTGGGCTCAACTGCCAGCACATCGCTTTGTGTCTCCACACAGTCTCTGAAAGCCTGGGGCAGCGTGTAGTTACGCAGGAAGTTTGGCAGGCGTCGCTTAGTCAGCCTGCAGGGGGGAAAGTCGATCTCAAACAAGGGATGACAAAAATAACTCATTCCATTATATATCAGCTTTTGTTTTAGAGACAGGAAAACAACGTTGCACGCAGAAGAAAGCTCATTCCATCTAAAACATGTGAAATAAAATGATTTCCTCATCATCATTTTCAGGGACAATTGGAGGCTGCATGCAAAAATACAAATATTCATTGAGATCTGTCCATTATTAATGTAATATATTAGTAAAATGTAGGGCACAGGCAAGTGGTAAATATTAATAATAGGTAAATCTGTACTTTGTAAGACTGGGAATTCATTTCACTTATGATGCTCGTCCTCGTGCAGCAGTGGAATCGGTTGTTTTGATACCTTGGTGTGTCTTTTGGAGCAGAGACAGTAATCACATGAGCAGGCACTGCTGAGACCGGACACAAATCACAGGGAGTGTAGGGTGCCGAGGGCTGCAGCAGGTTCTCCTCCTCGCTGCCAACTGTGACCTCCAGGCGCCTCCCGATGGTGAAAGAGGAGAAGCGCAACAGCAGCAGCTCAGCACAGCTTCCCAAGCTCCTGAACAATGTCCCCACACGGAGTTTAGTTGTAGACATCACACTAAAAAGAGCTCCACAGAGAGACTCGATCCGTCAACGTACAGACATTGTTTTATACGGTAGGACAGCAAGCCCAGAAATAAAGGAAGTCAGAAACATTCCCATTCATATTTCTGATCCATTTCTCCTCTAGCTGCTTGCTATTTACACTCATGGCATTACAAGAGTTTAAAAAAATACTTACTTTGCTTGACAGGCTACTGTAATAGACAGCCTCTCTCCTGGTGAAATATCCACCTCTCTATCCTCTCTCCTTACACTGGGCGAATGGATAGTCTCCTTCAGCACCTTGTGATTTTCTTCGTCTCCCTCTTTTTCACTGACTTGTTTTTCTGAAGCCTGAAGACAGTTTTCAGACTCTGAACAGTTTTCTTGCACAGGCTGTTGTTTCTGTCTCGGCTGTACGGGCCCTTTGACAGCAACTATGGTGAACTGTTCTTTTGAGTCCCAGCCAGCAAAGTCACAGCACTTCAGTCTCTGAGCATCTGATCCTTTATTTCTGTTACGAGACAAAGATTAAGCTTATAAAGAAAATAGTAATGTATTCTGTAGCATTGTCTTTGATGCTAAGAGTTTTAATAAAAGTTGAAAAGATAAACTAAATTATTCTAGGACAATGACCAATGCTAGTCTAAATATTTACATGAGTTTGTGACTGCTGTACAGTGAGAATATGAATATTTTGTTTCTCCTTTGGTCACTCACTGTATCCAGAGCACCAGCTGTCTTTCCTCCCCAATCATCAAATTCCCAAACTGGCCGTAGTCTGTTACTTCCAGTCCGCCTTTGTTTTCCAAAATGCTCTGGAGTTCAACCTCTGGGTGAAGTTTAGCAGATAAATTCACACTGCGACGAAAGAAAAATAAAAAAAAGCAATCAAATCACTGATCTGAATTCGATCAATCAGACACATCAAAACAAAGATCTGAACAAATATGAAAAACTCTTGCCGTACTTTTGATAATAAAGACACAGAGCCCAAAGAACTAGTCACTTCTTGTGCTCATGCAAGATGTGATTTGTATGTTTAACTGTTTTTTGATATGTCATGCTCCAAACTATTTATCATGTCGCAGGTAGATTTGTGACACTTAGCAGTTTGAGTGGCTAGTAAAATTTGAACATTTACTGGTCATTTGGCCAGTGGACAAAAACAGGTTGCACCCAGGTTAATACCTTTGATGACAGGGTGCCATACACAAGGCCCTCCAAGAGAAGAGGGACTGACTGCTCTCCACCATTACCAGGTTGACCAGGTGCCCTGGCAAAGGCTGGTAGTTAGCAGGCAGCAACAGAGAGTCCAGACTGAAGAACACACTGTCCTCCACTACTCCGCTGTTACCAAACACACTGGTCACATGCACCTGGAGATAGCAGATCCGTCAGGGGAGGGAGAGGGAATGAAACAAGTTACAAGCAAACTATTTTAATACTACTACATTAAATTGGACATGAATGAACTTTTCACAACAACATTTTCACTTAACTAAACGGTGATCTACCTGGTCCAAGCGGCAATAGCGTAAAGGGGCCACAGATTGAGCTTGGGTGGTCCAGTTGGTAGGATTGATAAAATATTTTGCTTGGACCCAGTCTCCTTTCATTGGCTCATAACCTCACAAAAAAAAGAGAGAGAAAGCACACAATTGTGCCAACAGAGGGGAAAGTTAACGTCAGCATTCAGCCAAGTGCTAATAAATTTTGGTGTGGCTATGAGTTTGTCTAATTTACTGTCAGTCTGAGAGCTAATGAAACATCTACTAGAAAATTATGAGGCTGTTAAATCGGTCGGAAAAGCTGAACAGTTCTGGGACTGATAGGCGACCGTGGGTGCAGACAACAAAGTAAGTTTACGCAAAGCATCATGGGGTCAAGAGGCTTGCAATTTTAGTGCCTTGAGCACAGTGAGTATCTGTACCTTCCCAAAGGCTGTAGCGTGGGAAGTATGTGGTCTGGTTTATGTAGCCGCCATCTCCATCAAATGATGTGACCGTGCCAATGAGAGGTCTCAGCTGCATGCTCTCAGCTTCTAGGGAGGTTCTCCCTCCGTCGTCCCAAGCGTCTGCACTCCTTTCCACCTAAACGAGCATTAAATGGTCTGTCACGTCCGTCCTAAAAACACAACTCAAGGTAAATACACACTGCACGGTGTGGGACTCTCACCCTAACAGCTTTCCATCCACCTTGGGCGCCATCTCGTACCGCTATGCCGTTCACCAGGTCGCCTTCTTTCAGGGGAATCCCGCCCAACACTTCTTCATTTGTGAAGTAGACTGCACCGTCTATCATGCCATAGTCAACGTACAGCTGGGTCACCACACTGCCCTGCAGGTGGCGAATTTCCTCCATGGCTGACCAGCAAAGGAAGCGTGGACCAAAAGCAAACATGAGGCGTGCAGACTGCAGAACAATTCATGTGAATGAGCTGCATGTGTTGCACTGAGGTGATGCTGCATTTACCTGTTGAACCGGACAGAAGGTCTTCTCCATCCACCTCTACTGTCCTCCAAAACGGGGAAACCAGCTTGGAGAGCACGCACCGCACAGCAGTGAGCATGTCTGCAAAATATCAAGCAGCTGACTCTCCACACTGAGGAAACAAGAGCAGAGGACACACTTTAACAACGTTATATAAATGCTTGTGCATTGCCCATTGGTGACTCTGAAGGCTAACACACCCAGGAACCAAACACAGAGAAACTAACCGAATAACTAAGTTATAATGTTGGTTAAAAGTTGCCTTAGCTGGGCTGGAGCTTAGCTTTCACGTTAGCGCAAATGGCGGCATGTACGTGAGAGCAGCTGGAAACATTAAGTTAAATTACTCTTCTCAACTCAGAAGTTAAAATTACATTTCACGTGGTTGGGGCCCAGTCTTGCTTTGCCTTGCTGTTTTTTCCAGCCCTGGCCGCGATGCACTTGACCAAATACGGGGTTAGGTGTGCAGGAGCGCCGGGTCAATCCGTCTTTCGACGGAAGGTGTGGAGGGTGGGGTGTTATGAGAAGTTTGGTATACCTGCACATAGACGGCGCGCATCCCATGATCCACCGCCAGACCTGCGCGACGCTGTTTACCCACGTAGGTTGATTTAAAACGTAGCATTGCCATTACCATGAATAAACCAGAGCTTTCCTGGTTAATTATATTTAATAATGTTTTAATGTTAACTTTATACTGTCTGTGGTTAACATGAGCGCTGTTCAAGCCTCTGGCTACTATTTGGTGCCGCTTGTTGTGGCAGGCCATTGACATCAATACTGAATCTATTTCTAACAAGCTACTTCTGACAAATACTGCCATAAATGTGCATTTTATCTGTCGCTGCACAGCTTTGTAATTGCATTTTTTAAAATAAGTCATTTTATACATCCTTGATACTCAGATGGGTACTGCGCATGTGCACCTCTACAGACGAGAATGAAGTAAGATGGCTCTCTTGTTAGCCATGTGACTTATTTCCATGTGAGACACATACTGTATGTCTCACACACAATCCTCATCAGGGTTACTCATCACACCTACGGCCAATTAAGAGTCACCAATTAACCCACACGGTGCACGTCACATGAGCCACAAAGAACTCATGCAGCCAGCCGAGGTTCGAACCAGTAACCTTCTTGCTGTGAGGTGACAGTGCTAACCACTGCATCACCGTACCAACCCTACATCATATATCACATACAGTCAGCTATATTTTCTTTTATTTACAGCTTTATGTTGTGTGATATTGTCAATAAAGGCAGTAAAAATACATTCATGGTAGTACTGACCTACCAGTGGCCTCCCACAGACTGGCATATGCCAACATGACATAACAGACGCTCTTTAATCCCGGCATCATATAACGATTCAGCATTGTTCTCTGTTTTGGTCATAAGGCAGATCATGCTTCTTCCTTTTGCTGTTAAATTGTGACCATACAATAGCACTCGCGCCTCTTATGATGGAAATGAAAAATCAGCAAGCTGTGATATTTACTTGTCAGTTAATCACAAGAAGCAATAAAGTTAAACAATACAGACTGGCCAGCTCCACCTGGTAGATTAATAGAAACTCCCTATGCCGCGTATCCATATCGAGAATCCACAGTGAAGCGTTTTGTTTTTACAAAAGTTGCTGGATGCAGCGCAGTATGAAATTAATGAGAAACAGCCATCCAGCTTGCATCTTAGACACATTTGAGCATTAAAACACCATCTGTTTACTCACCAACTGCCTCAGTCGCCTCTCTCCTCTCGCATATTGACTGTTTTTTTGGCACTTAATGCATCTTTCCATGGCAGGAAGAAGCAGATGGGACACCTTGTTTTGGGAGATTTTATACCTGGAAGGAAAACATCCACTGTTTTTCTTTTTGTTTTTTTTTTTGTTTTTTACCTAGCCTGCTGTACCTTCTCACAGCACCATTGCAATCACACCTGACAGGTAAAAAAAACTCTGTCCTCTATTTTAGCTTTACTGAACTAATGACAAACTGTACTGATGAGTCATCGGTCTGCTGTTGTGATCTGATGACACAGTGTGAAACGCTCGCCTGTCATTATCCTCCTCTCCTTTATACACACTGTCAAAGTGAACAGCACAAACCTCTGAATGCCACTCAGTATTATTTCAGCATAACATCATGTCTTGGCTTGGCCAGATAGACCTTTTGAATACAACAGTGCTGGTGCCAAGGTTGATCTCTACAGCCTTCACTCAAATATATGAGTTTGTTTTTTGAGTGACTAATATTAATACCAGTGGGGCAGAGGATTCTGAATGGATAAATCATTTCAATGTATTAAGTTTGTAACTTTAGACTTTAAAATTTATGCCAGGCTGTGTTGCCAAACCATGCAACATGTAGTCTATTACAAACTATAAACTCGTCATCTTTCTTTTCCTCTGGCAGCTTTTCTGTAGATATAAATGTTAGTAATTTTTGGAAGTGTCCCTATGTTAAGTTTCATAGCTTGATATAGCTGATACAGCTTCACAGTAATAAAGATGATCATCATGATCATCATCGTTTCTGAAAATCACAACCTACCAACCAAACTTCCACCTTTGCAGTGTGTCGCACACACCGATAAATATCCAAATATACTGTACTGCAGAGTTACATGAACTGCTCGGCAGCTCAGTATTCTGTTAACGTTCAAGAGTAAATAATAAATGAATGGGTTGCTTAAGTATTCGTGGAGTTAGACCGACTTCGACGTGAAAATATTCTGTCTCGATATGCTGTTTCTCAACTCTGCCTCTCTGATGCCTACCTCCTGCTCCTTTCCAGATATATTCATTGATTTATGGGTGTATTTCAACCAAAGATTGGCTTCAACCAAACACTGGTGTGGTTGAAATTCACTTGGTGATTGTTGGAACAGTTGAAAGACAAACCAAAGTTTTGGTGAGATTTATTTTGTTTCTGTCACATAAAATTAATGTTTTTGTCAATGGAGTCTGGCGCCTTTGAACGCAGCGACATAACTGATCCAAGTTAAACAAAAAGCATCGTTATTTCTCACAAAAAGGTCTTTCTCTCTCTAGATCCTTTCCACAGCTTATAATAACAATCCGATTCTATCACTGGCAAAAATAAGCACTTTTAGTAGACATAATTGATGATGCACAATTGCCCAGAAGGATTATGTTGCAGCTAGTTTACGGCTGCAGTTAGAACCCTCTAGCATGAAACATTGTTGTCCCGGTAACCAAACCAAATTTACCTTTTATATATATTTATAACATTTACAGTTTCCACATGTGAAAGATAACAGATTTGATGGTTATTATGACATCGGTGTACTTGCAGTAATGCTATTAATATTTAAACACTTGAGCATCCATCATAGATTTTGATTGTATCACACAATGTTCCTCAGCAGAGGGAGTTTGCTAACATGGAACTGTAGATGTTAAATTCTGTTATCCATGTTGGCTTAAAAAGTTTAAGATTTAAGATTCATTTTTGACCTTTGCTTGAAATGGCCATCATCGCAAGGTCGATTTTGTAGCTGTTCTTTTGCATGTATTGTCAATACCAGTATTGATATTTTACATTTAACAAGTACAATTAACTATTATTAATTGTCATGTAATAATTTTGACAAAACTTGGCATTATTTCCCCTGTAATGTCTTGTATGTCAATCCTCTGCAAGCTGATCTGACGCTGCCTTAAAGATTGCAAAGAAATTCCAAAGCCCTCTAAAAAGAAGAGGCATTTTTTGTAAAACACCCAGCAGTCAAGTGAGGTATGTATGATTTGTAGTTAATGGACTACAGAAAAGTAGTAAAACATGTAAAAACACTGATATGGTCTGTATGGCAGAGCAGTTATCCTGATTTACAGCTGTTCCCAAAGAGCATTTTTATGTCGTTGGTTTAAAAATCACGCGCCTTCAAGAGACTGTGGCAAGCGATAGCACATCAGCATTTCAAGTTTATATGAACCGTTTACAGTTTCCTCGGGTGCTGCCCAGTCACAGTTTCATGAGCACATGTGGCAGTCGTACTTTTGTGTTCATCTCCTTGAGTGCTGAATGAGAACAGCTTATTCCTTAAACGGCAATCAACCTTGATTGATCTTGTCATATAATTAGGAAGCTGCTAATGTTTCCATATTGTTTCATGTTGTCCTGACTCTTTTGGCTGTGAACTGTAAATACAGTACTTGTGCTTCCTATAAATCTACTTGTACCACAAGAGGGCAGTGCTGGTACTCTTTGTCCGCCAACCAACTGCAGTCTTTGCCACAGAGTGCAAATAAGGCCAAGGGAAGAATCAGATCAGATACTAATCTCAGAGCCTGTGTTGCTATAACTAGACACTCTACTTACCTTGTTTAATGACAACAAATGCCACGAATGCTCAGAAATTATGCCAGCTATTGTGAGGACCATAGGGAAAAAACGATTTGGTGCTTAATCAGATAGTGTTTGACATGGGCCTAGACTTCCTCTCTGTAATTAGCGGCTAAAATACACAAGCACATGAGCAAGCAACAGTTCAGTCAGGAATCTGATTGTCGGACCGTGTTTGGCCACAGCAGGTATTTACAGACATCTTTGAACACAACACTAAGGTACAAAAGATTATATTAGGCCCGCATTGCACCTTGCAACTAATATTATATAAGAATATTATAGTACACCCTAAATTATAAAATCTCCTCAAGTACAGAAAGGTCAGTATAAGTTCACACAATAGATTGTCGTAGAAATACAGAGAGAAAATGAATTGTTACCGAGGCCTCCGATATTAAACTCTTAACTGGAGTTTTTTCATTGGTTAACGAGCCGTCACATGCTTTGTTTGTTCAGGTAACGAACAAAATGTGTGTTTACAGCAGTCTCTGGCATAATGTGCAGACAACATGGTGAAAAAAAATGGGATTAATTAGGTAATTCCTTCAGAGATTCGTCCACTTTCTCTCTCAGTATGGAAACCAGATGCAAATAGGAATTCATTTGGCATGATGACTGTATATAAAACACAGGGGAAGTGTAGGAACATTGCATCGGCAAACAGAGCCAATGTCTTTTGACGTCTGTTATTCATCATGTTGGAATGAGAGCACAGCATTGTACTGTATATCATTACATACCTGAAATGTCTTTCAGCGTGTATATATTTCTGACGTTTTATACTTTTGTTTCACGGTGCTTTGCAGAGTTTATCTTGATTGAAAATGACAAAACAGCAGGCAAACTTTCTTTCAACTATTTTTTCCCCCTCTAAGATTAGTATAACTATGTCTATAACAATCCAGTTAGAGCTGTAGTGGTAATTGCCAAATCCAATATTCTCAGCTAGAGCAGTCAGACAGCGCATATTTCCAACCAAGGTTGTGCAATTGTTTCATCTGGATCTTGATCCAGATTTGGACTGAAAGAAACCCAGGGACAGATAGTAATGGGGTATGCAGTAGCACATGTTAGCTCTATGTTCAAACCTGCATATGAATATGTACAAAAACTTCATGCTCTGAACTCTCCACCATATTTCAGATTGTTGTTTAGTTGGAAAAAAGGACACAAACAGTCCAATGATCGCATAATGCCAATATAATTAACATATCCTTACATGTAGTGTAAATGACTTAAAATAAATATATCACTGTGTAAGTGGATTATATGTCTGATACTCTTCAACAGCATAAAGCTAGCAGCTAGCATAAACAGTCGACTCTGTCTACGTCATGTCACCTATTGTTTGTGTGAATAAATTCATTATCTGATCACGAGATGATGATGTGGCACTGCATCAGGCATTGTAGATGTACAGGTGTGCTCACACTCTCCACTCTACCTGACCTAGACCGTCTTTGGTCCAATCTCATCCACATATTTAAAAAGAAGCAAGCAGTGTGTGGGGGGGGTATTTTTTGGTTTTTAGTGCATCTCTACGTAGCACCTGCAATCAATTTAGGGAACACTATTTTCTTGGCCTGTTGCCTGGCAACCCCACAGTGACCACAAGAGTCCAGGCCAAGAAACTGTCCAGCACATAACCTCCCCCCCGCAAAACCACGTCAGTTCTACACATCAAACAATAGCTTATGTTTTGATCAGTGAGCTTTTAGAGACGGTAGTTGGTGGATTTTGTTACCTGCTGCTTCTAGCCTTCATGCTACGGGTCACGGTGGCGCTGGGGCCTATCCCAGCTGACTTTGGTACACCCTGGACAAGTCGCCAGCTCATCACTGGGCACAAGAGACAAACACAGAAAGGACAGGGCCGTGGTTCGAACCAGGAACCTTCTTGCCACCAGTACCAGAATCATGCATTCAAAACTGTACTTGAGGTACATCGCTGACTGATTTCAGAATATTGCACAATACAGATTTAAATCATGCAGGTATAAACCCATAAATGGGGCTAACTTAACACTGGCAGCATGTGAATTCAACCCTTTATTTTATCTTAACCTGAAATGCATGGCATTTCATCTGTCAAGTATATTTTGGATTATTAATATGAACCTAATAAGTTGATAAATATTATGGAGGTAAGAGGTATAGTGTTTTGTCTAGAAGATAATCATACTAAAGTAAATGTACTTAATTGCTTTCCACCACTGGATGGAGGTAATAATCGAGGATGGGGGTTGGACATTTTTGATAAAGATGGATGACAGTAGGGATGATACAGTAGAGGAAGGGAGGGGGGGGGGTTACCTCCCGTGCACATGACCAGAGCAGCTACGCCCCTGATCAGCGACAGTCATACTGTATCAGGGATGAGAAAAAAGGGGGAAGAGAGCACAAAGAGAGAAGGGAAGAGAAAAGACACGGGGAAGGAGGAGGTCTGCGTAAACCCCGCCTCCGGTCTCGGATCCTCTCGCAATCCTTCTTCACAGCCTCTCACGTTGAGGATAGAGAGAGAAAGAGGAGAAACAAGGAGAAGGGCGCACGAAGAAGAAGAAGAAGGAAAAGGAAGAAGAAGAAAGGGGAGCAGCAAAACGACCATGGCAATATCCAAAACGTCTCAGCTTGAGATAGTGTCCGATCACAGCGCACCTCTACCGCCGTCGACCACTGCACGGAGCATGCAGTCGCACAATAGAACAGAGTCCAGATGAATGAGGAGCTATACCTGGGCCGCGGACAAAATGAGGGTCATCTTCATCCAAAACGCCGGTTTCGTCGCAGCTTTCTCGCCTTTCAGATGTGAGTCGGTGATGTTGGCAGCGTTTAGGACGACAGATAAGGTGAACGAGCCAGAATTAACCACAGCTAGATCATGCCAGTCAATTGAGGAGTGAGGAGATCAGACCAATTTATTTGTTATTATTAATTTTTCTTTTCTTTTATTGGGATAGAGCTTGCACATATATTATAGCCAATATATCAGGTGTGTTCAGCTTTCGGCATGCTGCCTGCTGTCGACATTTGAATACACATATATATATTTTTTATCACAAAATTGGCACTAGAATGATTTTTTTATCCAGTGATATCGGACTATGTATCAGATAATGTCTTTTTAGACCCTCTTTGTGCTTAATCCGTAGTAGATTGATTATATAGCGATAATATCATGAATAGGTAGGAGGAGACATCCTTGTCCACTTTGATCAAAGCCAATTGATCAACCAAGACAATCTGGAAATGTTAGTTTCCACATGTAATAATATGACTAGTAGGCTACGCGTTATTCCTTGTAATTTATTTATTTATTATTACTATTATTAGACCTATAAGTATTATATTATCAATCTGTTTTTAGGTAGGTAGTTTTGAAATATTTAACAGTGGGAAGGTTTAGTTAAACGCTTCCCTAGTGAGATGGAAACCGCTTATTTATCGCCCCACCGGGGGTCAACCCGTCCCGAGGCCCCGAAAGGCCAAACCTCTGCGGGCAAACCGGCGGGGGGTGACCTCTCCCCTCCTCTCCCTTCCACTCCTCCACCCCTACTTGCCGGCAACTCACCCGAAGAGACCCCGGCAAGCAGTGATGGAAGGAGAAACTCGGGCGTGAAGAAACACCATCACAAGCACAACCTGAAACACCGCTACGAGCTGCTGGAGACGCTGGGAAGAGGCACCTATGGCAAAGTCAAGAAGGCCATTGAGCGGCACTCCGGCAGAGAGGTGAGCAGCTGTAAACATCTGTCATGATGCCTTTAGCGGGTCCACACTCTTCATATGCATGCATCTTCTTGTGAGTAGCCACTACAAACAACACTGCTTTTGAACTAAGTGCTCTGTTGCTCTTGGAGGCGTGTGCATGTCATTCCCTCTGGGAATTCCCCCTGTGCTCCAAAAATAAGGGCCCATGGGGACACAGAGTTGTGGCTGCACACGCCTTGTCCAACGCGGGGCCTCACGACCGGATGCTGGAGTGCAAATCCGGCTACTGACTGACTGATGTGACTTCAGGGATCCCAGTAAGCATCACTGACAGCAGCAGAGATAAGACAAAAGCCCACTCACATTAAATATATCAAGACATTCTTTCAGTTTTGTTTTTATGTTTTTCTGTGTGGGCGTGAGCGCGTTTGCGTGGGTCAGGCAGACCACCACTTTCTGTTTCTTTATGAAACAAAAAAAAAACAAAGAGGTTTTTGGCTGTCTCTCCCATAGTAAACACACCATCTGCTGCTGTGACGTCTCAGACCAGCACATCTCTCCAAATATTTTCACGTGTTGGCAAAATTTGACCTCTGGGCCCATTTCTGGCAGGACATGAGGAACTTTCCATCGCACTGAGAATGCCAGGGGTGGGGAAGGGGGGAAACTTAGTATAGGTCAACAATGCCCCCCCCCCCATCCACCTCCCCAATGGTTTCATAGGTCATGGCTAACACATGCTTCATAGGGGGAACCATAAACCCTCTGGTAGGATAGCTTATGCTCTCCCGGCCTGTCCAACTTGGCTCCTTGTTCTTTCTTCAGTCTGTTTTCCTTTTCATTATTGCCATGACAACAGCTCTAATGTGTTTTACTTGACGTTGCACAGTATTGACTGGAGAGGTCAAAATAGCTTGTTTTGACATGAGTAAGTCTGATATACTGTTTCCTAAACAGAATTCAGCTTGTTGGCATGAGAGAGCCCTTCCTCTTCACTCTGAAATGAATAGTTTGAATGAGTAGCGGCCATTCACACAGGGTCTATGATTGTTTACATTTGTAGCATCTCTAAAACCTGCTTTAAAGCATACCCTGCTGGTGCTGCTTACATATCCTGACCAAAACCTTTGAGAAACTGCATGAATAACGCTCAGTTTATTGGGCACACCTAGCTAAAGCTAATGCAGTCCTGCAGTAAATTCTACCATCATGAAGATTATAATGCTAAGTTATAGATATAACTCTGGGAGATGTAGTTGACCTGCCGTTGAACTTTATTCCAAAGAGAGGTGCTCTCTGTTATTTATGGTCCCTTCACTGATATAAATGGGGTGGACATAATAAAATGTCACCTGTCAGAATACAAATAATTCTTTGTAGGTCAAGACTCAGCGACCTAATGTCCTCCTTCCTCCTGTAATCTGCTGCAAAGTCTTGAGCGTAGCATTCAGACTTAAAATAGCACATCGGTAAAGTATAGGACTTCCTTGCACCGCTGTGTTTTCACGTGGGAGTTTGTATATCTTAGGGAAGTCCTTTGAGACTCAACGCCTCTGCACGTGGAGTACCAGCAGAGAACAGACAGACCGAGCATGACTTGTCGGTCATCTCGCGGGCCACGTGTGTCTGGCACTGCGTTGCTAGAGTTTACTTGACCTTTGACACTTAAGGTAGTCCCTTGCGTCCATATGGCAGATACAGCAGTGTGGTGAGACTGTTATGCAATCGTCCTGACTCCCTGTACCTTCTTCCTGTTTGGTTGCACGAAGCAAATGAGAAGAGCAGAGCGAGAGCAGAGCGAGGAGACAGACTGAGGAAGTTTTGTGTGTACGCACATGTGTGGAACGAGCTAAAGGCACTCGAGGAAGATTGATTAGATGTGGGCACATTCAGTGTGTCAGCGAAAGTGGAACTGAGTGACTGTCTGCTTTAATCCACAAAGCCATACGTTGTGCTGCTTGGCAGCTCCGTGGAAACCCGACGTTATATGGACTGCAAGTGATCACAGAGATCATGGATCAGGATATGTAACATATGCACAAGCTCATGTGTTTGTGCATGCCTCGAGAAGATGTTTCATGTTTGTATACTGACAGTGAGGAACTGACTGTGTGTGTGTGCCATCTAAGTGACTATAGTGTAAAGATTGTGGCGACAGCAGGGCCTAAAATGAGCAGTGACACATAAAAGGCCATCCAACAGCAGGAAATGAGATTGGAGGGGAAGGTTAATATCCTGTATAGGGGATTCATCACAGACAGGAGGGGGTGGGCCATTTAGCATAAAGACACAGGGAAGCCCACCACCATAACAAGAGAGGGACGGCCTCAGTTAAAGGGGTTAGAGAGCCATATTAATATGAGCTTAAAGCACCAGATTACATCACTCCCCAACAATGGATTCACTGGAGAGGTACGCGAGAGGGGAAAACATTGAAATTCCTCTGCTATATGTGGTGCCGCTGATGAGGTATTATGATTCCTGGCTGTGTTTGAGAATATAGTTCTCTGGAAAAGTGACGGGCCTCTTTCTCCCCAACACTGAGTCAGACACACACACACACACGCACGCACACTCAGCACAACAGATGATCATGATCTTTAGAGAACCAAAGGAAGGGTGAGCGTGTGATGAATACTTCATCTATTTTAATGGCCTGAGAAAGCGCAGGAAGATGTCAGGCTCCAGTGAAGCGAAACATGGACTTTCACTTCAAACAAGCTGTGTTGCAAACACGAATAAGAGGGCGGAGGGGCGTTCCAAACGAGGCTCGACCCTTTTTACCTGACCGAGGGTCAGCGTGGGCAGTAGTGCAGTGCCTGTTTACTGTGAGTGACAGTAATAGGGATCCACTTAAGGACAAGCCAGCCAGGCCAGCTGGCAAGTGGCTGATCTGCAGTCCTGTTTAATGATCCACATCGGGGTCAGGGCAGGGGAACATGAGGAGATACATAAGAGATACCTGGCTTTGTCTCAAGCCCGATGTGGGAGAGCTGGCTCATCCAATAAGTTAGCATACAGTGTGGAATTAAGATTATGGCTGTTAAAGATTGATTCCTATCCTCTTAGGAGGAAAGTAATTTTGTTTTTTTTAGGCGTCAGCCCTCCAGAGAAAGTTTCCTTGCCTTTCTTTGCGTCTGACTTTTGTAGGTCGTCTCTCAGTTGTTGCCATTAAATTAAGGAATTCCTGAAGTAATTCCTGCATTAAATCCAGGAAGGTGATTCACATTCGGCCTCGCTGCGAAGTCAAAAACGTTAACTCACGTTTTGGGGATCGGCGATAAAATCTTGATGAATTTGATGAGGTAAAGGAAAACATCAGTGTTAAGACACAAACAACTTTTACCAATTACGAACGCAGCATGTGGACCCCCTGGACCCCATCTTGTTTATTATGGTATCATTTCTTTAAATTCTATGCAATCAGGGCATGCTCTGGAAGGGAACTATTCCGGTTTGGGGTTATTTTTATTGATGTACACGGTAATTAGCTTGGCACTCGCTACTGCCTGTGGTTTCTGCTGCATGGAATAAAGCTGGGCTCCTCAGAATACTACCGCTTAGCTAGGAGAGGACAAAAGTTTAAACTAACAGAATTCAGAGCGAACAGACTCTATACAGGCCTGATCAAAGCGAACCCAGGACTCAATCCAGAATGTTTAGGCTACAATTATAGTGACATGTGCTAGACTCTCGATTGGTTTATTTGGAGGAGGCCGCTAACCTCTCATTTAAGGAGTGCAAGGCTAGAGGTTTGAATGCATCCAGTTGCGGTGGACTCGTACCCCGGTGGCATTGTCATGACAGTGAAAAATCTTCAAATCATGTGTAGTTGTTGACTGTCGAAGCTCTTACAGCAGGACTGTTGGCAGAGCAAGTAGACTGAATCACTTCCTCAACCCCTGCTCCGCTCATTCTCCTGATTCCTCCATAAAACTCCCAGCAGGCCAGCTTTTCGGGCTATTTTAAAAGTAGGCCACTGTTGTTAATCAGAATGACTAAAAATAAGAGACGGCGCGGTGATTTAATATCTTCTCAAGGGCTTTCTGACAGGGAAGGAAACGGGCCTGTGAAGGTTACTGCTGCCATTTGATTCGCGGAGGAGCACACTGACCTCTTTCGAAGAAACACTGAACATTTAACATCTTGCTCACCTCTTATTCACGAATCCTCATTGGTGTCCAGAGAATGAAACCTGCTGACCTTGGTGATCCCTAACACACAGTTGTGAATGTGGTTCACATCCGTGGTTGGACTGCCACGAAGTTAAGACATTCATAGCCTCTACAGGATGAATTGGAATAACAATTTGACAATTACCAAATTCTTGCAAATCATCTTCAGCTGCACATTTAGTGCTAATTAGCAATTGTTAGCATGCTAACACGCTAAGCTAAAATGATGATTATGGCATACGTTGTCATTGTTGGCATGACAGCACCACTGTGCTCTAGCGTCGCTGTAGCATCTTGATTTCTAACAGGCTGCCTTCCACATTTCCACACTGTTGCTATGGAAACATCATGTTTCACCATGTGAATCTGACTTCTCATCTCTCTGTGAGAGAGAGACTAGGGGCCCATGTAAGAGACCCAGTCCAAACAGTGACTAATACACAGTTAAACGTAGGCTCATGCGCTGTAAGAGCACAAAGCAGGAAAGCAGGAAAGAGATTCAGCTTCTCATAGTGAGTTGGCTCACACGCTTTTACTGAGACATCACATGGTGTACAGTATGTACTCTGCAAGCCATGCCATGTACCTTTTTTAAAGTTCACCGATAAGATAAAGAATGTGACATAAATGTGTTGTCCTTCAGTCTTGTTTGACGGTTTTCTTTGGTCATGTCCCTTCATAAATAAAACAAAAAAGGGGCCGTGTGTGTGTGTGTGTGTGTCTGTGTCTGACTCGGTGCTGGGGAATGTGTTTTAAATTTTCTGTTGCTGCAAGTCATCTCATCAGACTGCTTCCTTCTGTCCTCTGTTTTCAGGTGGCTATCAAGTCAATTAGGAAGGAGAAGATCAAGGATGAGCAGGACATGGTTCACATCCGCCGTGAGATTGAGATCATGTCATCCCTCCGCCACCCACACATCATTTCTATATATGAAGGTGAGGGTCTGCTGCGTCGTCTGGAAACACACACACGACAAATCATTCACGCTCAATTGACTCGAACGCACATAAACAAAAACACACATGTCCAAAAATCACCCCGCCCTCAGCTCATTCAGCACTTGTGGCCAATCTGCAGGATTGTCATGTTATGACATGCAGATGTCATAATAAGACCTGGACTACAGCTCTGGGATGTTATTCATCTTCTCTGCTCTGTCTGGCTGCCTGGGCCAGTAAAAGTCTGGACGGCTTTGACGGTGTGCATCTGGATGTCTCTAAATGTGTGTGTGTGTGTGTGTGTGTGTGTGTGTGTGTGTGTGCGTGCGCACGTGTGTGTTGAAAGTTTGTGTGTGTAAGAGGGGTGGTATTCTAAGGGATTGCCTCTCCCACATCTAAGAGGTCTCATCTCTTGTCTTCACTGGTCTTGATCTCAGGGCCAGACATCTGCTGATACTTAGAGACAACTGCAGCTGGGAACCAGACTGTACTTGTGTATCTGTGTGTGAGTGTGTGTGTGTATATGTTTGCAGGCGTGTGTCCGTATAAGTCCCCGTATATGTGTGTCTATGTATGAGGGGGTGTGTGTGTATAGCTAGGGAGACACTGGATTGACCTCAGTCACCCAGGCCTGCACCCTGCGCTATGCAGTGGGAGGAAAAGCCTTAAGCCTTCCCTGGAGCAACGTCAACATATATCTACCCCAGGAAGCAAAATATCAAAGCCTTCAAGTCAGGCTTAAACGGCTCGCATATTTACTCTTTGGGACCTCCTTTTTTTTTTATATGAGTCCTTTAGAATGACCTTAACCTCACTGAAAGAAAACATAGATTAGAATTAATGGCGAGTGTAAAGGTTGAACAATTCCCATTGAATTCTTTCAACATATTACTTGCAATTAATCATCCCTTATTGCGCAGGCAATTAAAGTCACAAGGCGCTGGAGCGTGGGTCGGTTTCATATGATTTGTGACTTGTGACTATTTTTATGCCTGTGTCAACAAAGCAACAGTTTGAATGACCTTTTTCAAAATAGCTGCTGTGGCACAATGAGAGCCAGTTGTGTGCCACTGCCCAGACTGGTTTGCCCGCTGTCCTTCAGTTTCACAGTCCCCATATTGTTATCAGCAACGTGAATATGTGACAAACATAACTATTTGTCATGGGAGCGTGCCAGTAGTCAGCTGGAGGGCTAAAGTGCAGCCGAGTTTTATGTGTTTTGTCGGAGAATGATTAAAAGGACACCCAGGTTTCTAAACTCCAAGGAGGCTGTGTGTTGTTCCAGCGTGTGCCGCCTTCCTTTGTGAGCCGCCCCACTCGCTCCGCCAACAGACTCGACCTAGACTCATCGCTCTCGCTCTTTCTCCCTCGAAGCCAGCGTTTACTGTTGTGGCCTGGCCTCCACCCAACCTCGCTTTAGAGATATATAGGAGGCCCCGAGATTTGTGTATCCGGCAACACCCTCTTCAACAGCCCCTGCTAACTGCCTTGTGTGAAGCAAAGCTGAACCAGATGTGTGTGTGAAGATTGATTTTTGCCACTCCCTCACATTCTGCATCCATCAGCATGCTGTGCGGGGATTTTGCGCTCCGCTCCTCAGGCATAACTAAGTATCCCAGTGCCCCCCTTTTAAAATAAACAGTCAACCCCCGAAGAATGCTGTAAATGCAAAAATTGATACGTCCACCTAAAATGCTAATAATCTGACACAACTGACACATATTTTTTTTTGGGGGGGGGGTACACTTTTTGAGTTAGATGAAAAGATTGACACTAGAACTAGCCGGTGGTTAGCTCAATCTGATTCCTGCACATTGACCCTACAGACACGAGAGTGGTTTCAATATTCTCATCTAACTCTCAGCAAGAACAGCACAAGAAAGTGAATTTCCCTAAATGTCAAACTATTCCTTTATGAGGGAAGAGGGATATAAGGAGGTGATATAACAGACGTAAAACCATTCGCCCTGCTGGGAGTGAAGAGCCACAATTTTTTATTGCATTCATTTTACTGCATTCTTTAAAGGTGACATAAGCCTAGATAGTAATTGAAACTCTGAAGACTCTTTTGTTATGGTAGCTCAGCTCAGTAAAGACCAATTCAAGAAATAACCTGCTGAGTTAATCAGCATTAAACACCCAAATCAAGAAGTTTCCAGGGCTGGCTTGTTCATTATCTACATCGTAGTACTCATCTGTATTATATTTTGCAATAGCGCTGTGCCTCTTGCCTCATATGCAAGCTTGCAGCAATTCAGTGGTCTATCATCAGTGCAGGCAATAGGACAATAGGTGCTAATTAGTCAAATGTGAGGGTCTGACCTGTGAACAAAAGCCCAATGAGTGACAGCAAGGCTGTAGCAGAGGCCGACTTACCCAACGGGCTATAACAAACCCAAGTTATGTAAGTCAGGTAATTACTTCATCACCAGGGGTCAAAGGTAAATGGGAGTGCAAGCTGAGAATTTGCTCTCCAAGCACAGCCCTACCACGGATCACGATGAATGTCACCCCAGGTCACCGCTCTATCCACCAATCAGAGGGCTGGATCTGTTCTGCCCTCGCGGGTGCTTGGCTCACATCCCCGTCTGTTCCTTCCCAAGCAGACAGACAGTCGCAATCAGGGAGCATTACCATCACTCAGCAACTGTGTGTTTTTGTAGGGGATTATATCTTAAAAAGAACCCTGGGAGGGAGGGTGAGGAAAGTAGTGTGACAAACTATGAAGGTGTTCACTCAAGGGTGCAGAAAGCAGAGGCCCTCACCCCCGGTGACCCTGCTGTGTGGGAAAATCAACCCACACAATACGGAGCAACATGGCTGACTGTGTTGTTGTCATCTCCTCAGTATTTCCTCAGTTTCTCTCTCTCTCTCTCTCTCTCCCTCTCCCTCTCTCTCGCTCTGCCTAACCATTTTCATTCCCTTCATGCCAAGGCGCTGGGAGAGAAGCATTTTGCCAAGTTGAAATTATACACCAGAAGGCTAAATATTGAAACAGAATGATATGTTTGGTGACTGCAGTTGGATAGTAATGCATTAGAGTAACACGACTGTAATAACATTACTTTCTCCAGTCACCAGATGTGCGACAAGTCACCATTTTATTTCAAATGATACTGTAGGTTAATCTACAAAAACATTTTATCATGTTGTATCATTGTAAAGCCGACTGAAGATGAATTGCCCAGTTTCAGATTTTTTTAGTCATATACAAACACATAAGTCTGTAGATATTATCACTACTTTGTCTTTTATGAGTATACATGAAAATTTGTTGGATTCTATTATGATTCATGACACATGACAGAGTAGAGTTTTACTGGTTCTCTTCAAACAATAGCGGGATGCTCTCACTCGTGTTGAGTCATGAGTAAAGCATTACTTTTTCTGAGTAATTATGTGCCCGATTCTGGTGTGAGACGAAGAGGAAGTGGCACCGTGTCGCCATAAGTGTTATGTAATATTAAGCACAAACACAGTGTGATGTGTCAAGGGCAAACCTCCGTCTGCAAGGCTTTATCTCTTTCGCTCGGGTTCCTGCTTTCTGTCTGTTTTCACTGCTCTCCGCTCGCTCTGGTCTCTGAGGAGTGGGCTTGATTGAGTTAACAGCCCCTCCCTGCAATGTTGTGTAGGAGCCAGACACATGAGGTGGGGTTTGGGTGATGTAACCCTAGTGTAGAGATGTAATATGCTTCTCTGGAATCTGAATTCCTGTTCCAAAACTTAAAAAAAAAAAAGAATAGGCTGTGAACTGGTTTACTTAGTTTCCCTCTTTATCGCTGTTAATATAAATGTATTTTCTTGAATGTGGATATTAATGTTCTCTAATTGTTTTCTTATCATTTCTCAGTGTTTGAGAACAAAGACAAGATCGTGATCGTGATGGAGTATGCCAGCAAGGGCGAGCTGTATGACTACATCAGCGAGCGCCGGCGCCTGAGCGAGCGGGAGACACGACACTTCTTCAGACAGATAGTCTCCGCCGTGCACCACTGCCACAAGGTGAGAAAACCCACAGCCGTAAAATAGTCGGAGAAACACGTGCACATTCATTTTCTTGGTCCCCTTAAATCCATCTTTGCCTTTCTCACACACGCCCCAGACTTTGTTTTCCAGGCCGGAGCATGCTCGTTTTAACATTAACCATGCACCTCCACAGTCAGCCTCATGGCCAGTTAATCTGCTAGCCCTATACAGTATGCTTTTCTTGGCGCGCTGGTTTTAGGGAGTCATCTGTTTCTGAGTTAAGATGGAACACAGGCCAGTTTAATTCAAGCTTACGCTCCGATTACAGTGCACCAAACAGGTCCTGCATTAATTCGGTCCTCATCTGTTGACGCGCTGATGGATGTCCCGAGATACCCCCAAAGCTTTTCCCCCTTGAGGTTTTGCCACACCCTTGTCAACCCCTGTTCCACACCTCACTAACCCCAATCAAAACCTCAAGGTCTCAGGGCTTATTTGGATGGGCTCCCCTTTTGTCATGCTCTTCGCAGCTGGAGATAGGGATGATGTCATGGTCCTCAGATCGGAGAGTCCCAGACAACCATGAATGATGAATCATCACTACCAAGCACAACCTCCCGCCGGGTGGGGTGGTGTGAGTCACTGACACAACAAGCAAGCAACCATTTCTTCCCCTTGTGCACACCAATCAGGATCATGTGAACACAAGCCACTTGGCAAGCAATAACCAATAAGAGGTGCCATGTAAAATGCAACCCTGGGTGGGGGAAGTGATGGATGAAGTCACTCCTCCACATCTAGGCAGCGTTCTGTCTGTCTGCATACCACATGTTAATTCCAGGGTTTTTTTTTTTTTTTTTTTTTTTTTAACCCCAAGCCTTAACAGCATAACAGCATAGTTGTTTTTTAATCCCAAGATGTTGTGAGAACATCATTCATACAGGGTGTTAATTACGGGCTCATGTTTATGTGACACATGTGAGTCGATTTTAAAAGGAAAATCACAGCAGATGTCAGCATAAAGACCCTAGAGGGGACAAGACCAATTAAAGAGTACTAGACCAACAGGCTGCCTTGATTTCCCCCGAGAGCCACAAGCTAGGGTTGTCAGAGTAAATCATCCTCTTAATACAATGGACTGTTTATTACATGGCTCCATCGCTCATGAATAATGGATTGATACATGAATCAATCATTACTTTACTTGTTTGTCTTTCAGAATGGAGTGGTGCACAGGGATCTGAAACTGGAAAATGTGCTACTGGATGAAAACTGTAATATTAAGGTAGGTTTGCCCCTTGATCTGTGAAGCGTTACCCACAGAACACCTCACCTCAAATGATCTTTGCATGAGGGATTAACGCTCACATCACATGGCAGGGCTAAAATTCACCCCATACCCCTTGTTTCTACAGATTGCTGACTTTGGGCTGTCCAACCTTTACCATAAGGACAAGCTGCTGCAAACTTTCTGTGGCAGCCCACTCTACGCTTCACCAGAGATTGTCAATGGGAGACCATACCGTGGCCCAGAGGTGAGGCCCAGTGAACCATACAATGACAATGACTGAAACCACGTCTGTTTGGCTGTGAAATTCGTTTCCAAGACATGATTTCCTTTTTTATGCATCCATCATCATTATTGTCCTCCCAAACTGTTGTGTGTGGTGTGAAGCTCTCACCTTATATAGCTCTCTTCATTATTATCTCACTAGTGATTATCATCACTTAAGCCAGACACAAAGGCTTTATTTTCTGCTTCTTTGATGGGATTACTGTTAGTGTCCAGTCAAAGGGAGGTCTCCCTCGCAGCGCCACAGTGGGTCAGTTCAAATGCTCTCCGCATCCCTCCCCTTTCCCTACGATGTCTGGGTCTTTTTTGAAGTGAGGAACCGGGCGCTAGTTTTTTGCTCACTTTCTCGTCATCTTAATGGGATCGGAACGAGCTCCACAGCCTCAAAGAGACGCTCACGGTCAAAGTGAAATAGTTTTGGTGAAAGAAAGAGTGAAAATGTCTACCCGAAGCCACATATCTGGCAATTCCAGAGTCATTCCGAAGGGCGTTGTCTTTAAAATTGCATCAGTTACATAAAACAAAGCAACAGAAGAGGGGGAAAAAAAACTTGCATTTTTAGATATTCAACTCCAACCATTCAATTTAGCGTAATTCACTATAATTTACTCCAGAGTGCTAAAAACTACAGCAGTCCGATTGCAATCGAAATTACAGAACCCCGGTTGGGGTGAAGCCACAAATTACAGCAAACACAGGCAACGAAAATAGAACACAACAATAGTGCGTGCCCTGTCTCGCCCTCGGGAATGGACCAATGGCAACAGGAGAGTGAAACATTCTTGATGTGAGTCCAGATCCTTAGAGGAAGTACACCAGCTCCCTAACTGGCCCTATCTGATTTCCTTTTCCTAGGCTATGTCTCAAAGCTTCACCTACTGACACCAGAAGCACATTCCTCAGGACATCTCATCCTCCCTTAAATCACACACAACACACATCACGTTCCCGTCTCTGTCACACACATACACACAGACAGGTCATTTGCTGATCACTCGTGTCTCCAGCTAGTGGTCTGGGGCCAGGATATCGCTCTGCCATCTCTGCCGGACTCATTACCCCCCTTCCATTCCCACATGGCTCTGCACCTCCTCACGCCCCAGACGCAAAGTCTTATGTAACAGCTTCGAAAGCCACATCGCATTAGGTCGGTGGTCAGAATGTGCTTTCTTCTGCCTGACGAAGCAAGAGAGAACAGGGTAGGGAGGGGTGGACATATGTGTGTGTGGAAACAAGCCATTTCCCACCAGATTATTGGCATGTGTCATAACTTCGATGAAAGATGCGCCGGGGAACCACTGCAGCGTCACAAGCTCTTCAGCAGAGATGTTCCTGTGTGAAAAAGTGACTGTGGTGCTTATTAATGTCAAAGTAAACTCGAGATCATAACTCTGAGGTCTGTTTTGATGCTGAGCAGAGCTGAGCTCATTCCACAACATTCATTCTAGTGCCATGAATCACTAATCAAAACAGGACTGGGGAGACTGCATTTCCATGACATAACAGCCGATCTAACACACCTCAGCTTTTTGTTTTATTTACTCTCTGCGTATATAAGCTGTGTGTCTGTTCTTGCGCATGACTGAATGAACATTTTTTTATTTTTTTCTTCTCATCAGGTGGACAGCTGGGCTCTGGGGGTGCTGCTGTATACCCTGGTCTACGGGACCATGCCATTCGATGGGGGAGACCACAAGAACCTCATTCGCCAGATTAGCAACGGCGAGTACAAAGAGCCCACGCAGTCCTCAGGTACTGCAAGAACCCCTGCTTCTATTTCTACTTTTTTTTTTACACACAACTAGTCTTAGTACTCTACTTTAGTAAAACTAAATAAAATATACAGATAGAGTCAGTGAGGTACACCGTTTGTCAGAAACCATTGACCCCTGACGATCTGTCTATAAATTGTACAGGACTAACTCCTTTTATGTAAACCCCAGAATATACTTGTCTTTGAGACGTTGGTCCATAAACCGTCGAATGGAATATGGATCAGATGGATCAGAGTGCTCTCAATGTACACATATAGTAGAACCTGCACAATCCATCAAGTGTGATACTCAATGTCCTTTTCTCTGCGGAACAGAGCAAATGGAAAATATTTTTATTTCTATTCATCATTAATGAGGTCTGAATCTTATTTAATTGTCCCCAAACAGTCACATGGTGTGGATTTTGTTGTGTTATTTATCTGAGGGTGCATTACTGTGGTTTACTCGGAATGATGGAAAAATGATCACGTGAAATATTGAGTGACTAAAGCACTGCAGCAGCAATGTGTAAAAACAAACACCACTTCGCCTTTAAGTACTCTGTAAGAGCGTATATGTTTATAGACAGCATTTCATGCTAAATGTTGGTATAAGGTGCCTTACAGATCGTTCTTGTTTCCTGTTAGATGCCCGTGGACTGATCCGCTGGATGCTGATGGTAAATCCTGAGCGCCGTGCCACAGTGGAGGACATAGCCAACCATTGGTGGGTAAACTGGGGCTGGAAAAACAGTGTGTGTGACTGCGAGACTCAACGTGACCATGGAGGCTCGCCCATGCTGGCCCGCTTCATCGACTGGCAGAACCGCACTGAGCCACGTGGTTCTGCAGCCAAAGCTGCAGCCATGCCCCAGCTGCTGCGCCAAAGGCCCAAAAAGTCCAAGAAGGAAAATGTTGAGGGAGGACAGACACACTGTGGAGCAGAGGACAAGCCGGGTCTGAAGAGACCCAAGGGGATCCTGAAGACCAGGGTTACTGAGGAGCAGCAGTCTGCTAGTCTGGAAGAGGTGGAATTGGGCCAGGCAGCTCTGCCTCAACAAGCCGAAGGGGGAGAGGAGGCCTCGAGCCCAGATCGAGAGGAAGAGGAGCCGACTCTGGGAGGAGGCTCGCCAGCCAAGATGGTGCCGTCTCTGCCCAAGAAAGGCATCTTGAAGAACAACCAACAGCGGGAATCAGGGTACTACTCCTCACCAGAGCGCAGCGAGTCCTCCGAGCTTTTAGGAGGTGCCAGCATGTCTCTGCTAGCCACCTCCCCGCCAAAGAGAGTGATGGGGAGAAAGGGCATCTTGAAGCGAAACGGCAAGTACTCCACCTACAGTGGGCCTCCCTCAGCGGCAGTGGTGGCTGGAGTCCTCGGTGAGCCTCCTCCCTCAACTGACTCTGGTCTGTCCCGCAGTCAGAGTCGGCCCTCCAGCATAGTCGGGGAGGACAGCTCTGTCCTGTCCCTGTCGCCCAGCTCCCTCAGTGGGGCTGAGTGGCATCCCTCCACCCCCCACCTCCGCCCAAACATCAGGGCCTGCGTCTCGGCTGAAAACCTGCTGCAGCTCGCCAACTTCAAGGGCTTCCAGGCAGCCCCGCCTCACCAGGGACCCAAGTTCAGCCGTGGCCCAAAAACGAAAGGCTCCCCAGGGGACAATGGCAGCTTCTCCTTGCTGGGGGACCTGGAGGACATGACTCAGGTGTACCAGCAAGCCCTGGACATCAGCAGCAACCTCACCTAACAGATGGGTGGCAGAGAAAGAAGAAGAAGCAGATGGAAATGAACGTGACTGTGTGTGTGTGTGTGTGTGTGTGTGTGTGTGTGTGCGTGCATGAGTGTAAGCGTGTGTGCGTATGTGTGTGTGTGAATATCTACGGGTGGCATTAACGACCGGTGTGTTACTGGGATACACCTTTTTGGGAAGTCGCGGTCTTCCAAATGGGGATGAAATCTAGGTGGAAATGTCTACTCACACACACACACACACACACACACAGATGTACACACTTAGGTGCACTTCTCTGGCCAGAGGAAATTTAGTTAGGGTTTTGTGAACAAGAGAGAGAAGGAGCTGGCACAACACAATGCCACCCAGTCTGCTTTCTTGGCCCGCCCATAGACTTTGCTGTGTTCAACATGTTTACATATTCAGCAAGAAGGCAAGTTAGAATCACAAACGCAGCGACCAGAAACTGGTCGGCTCTCCTTGTACACCACCCATTTCGAGTTTGAGTTTACAAAAGCACCTTAAAACTCACACAGAGCACATGCTTTTGTGATCTTTACTTCCTTAAAAAAAAAAAAAGAAGAAACAAACCAGGGTCTTGTTCCAAAAATAACTGACATTGCTGATTATTTATTAATATTTTCGTAGCTTTTAGTTTTAAGTGCAAAACTGGTGGGCGCTGGCTGTTACTGGAAGAGTGTAAAGCTCCTTGTCTCCAACTCTTTGTGTGGAACTGACATATATAATTATGTTGCTCAGCGATGAGAAGCATATATATACTCAGCATATATAAGTATGTCTGCGCTTGTAAAACACGCAGGCAAATATACCTTCATAAAAGCGTATGTCCTATATATGTGTATGATACTAGGGAATATGTAGGAAGTGCCTTTTTTGATTCATAATTTTAAAAAAATTATGTATGTCATTTCCTTAAAGTGGAGGGAAAAGCCAGGCCAACCTGTCACCAGTTGTGCTTCTTTTTTTATGATGTTTGTGAATGTGGAGAGACCCAGGGCCTTCAGCACACAGCTGACTAGCTTTACTTGTTTTGGGGGTTCAAAGGTCAGTCTCAGATAGTTGAGATCAAACAGTCTCGTCTCCTCCACCCCCTCCGTTCCGTCCACGAGTGGAACCACACACACGGATATGCCAGAATCTCCAGAAAGGCCTCCTCTGTGTTCTTTGTCAGTGTTTAAGCCTGAAGTCTTTATTGTCAGCAGTTTAGGTGGCTCGGTCGAGCACAGTTACGCTGGCAGCACCGGACGTCTGCAGGGACTCACCTAGCAGGACGTTAAAGTGAAGGGAGATGGCGCAGACACCATCTCACAGTCCTGGAATGTGCCTGGCTATCTTAACCTTGGTTGTTTCGTATTTTTTTTTAGGCTACCTGATAAAACAGGCTGTTTAGTGAGTGAGTTTTTTTTTTTGCCAAAGACACGTAAGGTGGTTTTCATTGTCGCATAAGTTAATATTTCACCCAAAGCTCTTCAAAAGAGCCAAGTAAGGTAGTTTGTTTTAGCCCGCTGATGACACAGCAAATTCCTCAGACAAAAGCTGGAGACGTGTTAGTGCTAGAGATCCCTATCAGCCCCGGCCTGACTCAGCACAGGTGGGCTCTGCGGTCCGCGCTCAGCCCTCCAGCTGTGTATACTAGTCTGTTATGTCAACCAAGCACAATTAGCCAGCTATTGTTTTCATTTGACAGTAAGAGAGAGGCAGCGTGTAGAGATTTATAGCTAGAGGGAGAAGAAAAGAGTGTGAAAGAGTGATGCGCGGAAAGGAGGTGAGATTAGAGAGGACTTTCCCGGAGGAAAGGTCAAGGAGTTAGATTTATTTTTACGAAGGGATTGTAATGTAGAATAGTGAAAGTAAAGGAAGTGAGTAGAAAGAGTAGATGGAAAGTTTTTGTTTGATACCAAAGATGTGATGAAGCTTTGACATGATTCAGGGGAATGGTTAGGTCACGGAGTAGTGCGAGTCTTTTGGATTGTTCTTTGTCTAGGGAATCCCCATCGGTGAATGAAATCATCCCCACATTGGCTTTACCTCACGTTTGTTTTATTTTTCCTTTTTGAGTTTTTATTTGAAGATGCTGGAGGCTGTTGATACAGCTTGACTCGAGGGTCACTCGGCGTGGTAACATGGCCTTAGAAAGTGTGTTCAACGGCAGCATAAAAGTGGGAGAACGGTGACTGACATCATCCAAAATACCAAATGATGTGGACGGAAAACCATGCAGTAGATGACCCCCAAGGAAACAGATCACATGCTGAGAATGTTTCCCTCTCGTGTGAAGGAAAGGTCCTGGGTATGGATTCAAATGAAAGACCCGTTGCGTATTATATTGCATTTTATTGCCTTTTGTATTGCATTTTATTGTCAACTGGATTTACAGTGAGAAAATTATACTATGTTAGTATTTTGTTTTATTATGCTTCTGTTTTTGATTTTCCAAAATATAAGAAACTTTATATTGATTGCTTTATGTTATGGCAGAAAATACTTCCTTCCTCGAAGTATTCGAATTTCAGAAAGGAAAAATCTGATCTGACGTTGGTGTAGTCTCAGTTTCCCTCCGTGTTTTGATCCACTCGGTTGGTGAGAAAAGCCCGTTAACAGCCTCCAATTGGCAAAACTCAACTCAACTCAGTTGGAACAGGGAAAATGCTGACCCTAAGAAAATTGGATTTCCACCTCCACCAAAGCAGGGGAGCAACACCAGGAGAAAAAAAAGGAAATAAAGCAATGGAAAGAATCTGATGATGAAACTTTTAACTCTGCCAAACTGGAATAACTGGTGCATATCTGTTAGTTAGCAGAAAGTCTAATCATAGGAAAACTTGACTGGATATTGTTATGACAATAATAATAAATTAGTATTATTATGTTATTTAAGTATTATTTTTGGTTATGGCTCATTACTATTGTTGGCTGTTGCCACAGGTTTTTTTTTTTTTTGTCTGTTGGTGATCCTGGACTGCCAAGGTGGATTAAGTTGCGTGCCTTTGGTATCTTTTATGAACTTTTTTTTTTTTTTTTTTTTTTTTGATAATGAAAATTATTATCAATGTGTTTTTATACTTGTATTTATTGGTGATCAAGCCATTTAATTTGTTGTCAAAAATACTCCCTGTTCATGCTTTGGCCTGCTTTTCTCGGACTGCGTGTTCAGTAATGTTCAGCTGCACACAAAAATCTACTTTGTTTGTTTCAACTTTCGAGTGGTGTCATCTCATTGTGAAGGCAGTGGCCAAGTGTGTCATTTTTAAGAGTAACAAATCAAAAAGAGAATCCTGTAAAATGTCTTAATTCATCCATCCGGGTGTATTTCTACTCAACACAATGCCTCTGTAGTACTGTATCAACTCAAATAAATGGATCTTGAAAGATGAACGTGTTTGTTTCCGTGCTGTGTGTGGTCACTGAAGTTTACAGAGAGCTCTGCAAGTTAAACAGTCACATCAAAGTGTAATTAGGATATTCTCATGACAAGAACCCCCACACACGCACACTCTAATATTGAAGTATATGACATTCACAAACACTCTCCATCCCATTCATAAAATAAGCCGACAGGTCAGCGTTAGCGTGACTTCCAAAATGAGAAAATTCACATTAACCTTATTATCTGCATGTTGGTTATTTATGTTTGATCCAGCGGTTGAGTTGGACAAACAAATATAGACTCAGACAATGCTACAGATGCTTAATCCACCGTTCTTCTCCTTACAGTAGGAAAAGCTATTACTGGATGTCCTGATTTCTTTCCTGCGTGACCTAAAAACCCACATTCGTCCATGAAGGGCATCAGCAGTTGTGATCCACATCGCAAAGGCTTTCTATTTTCATCCCTAACTCTTTAATGAATTCAATTAACTGATGACGGCAAAAGGTTGGGGTCAAAACAGCAAGCTAAAAAAGAGTACAGGTCATTTGACTCAGTTTGAAGGAATTTGTTAAAACCATCACGGCCTGCTCGAATCAGGCAGCCAGCTGAAATCAAAGCGGTACTACTATTTGTGGCACTGAAATTAGCCAATGTTTCCACACAGTCTCAGCTGTTAAATGAACTTGATGGATGTTAAAGTGATACTCCACCCAAAATCTGGTTTATAAGCATTTAAAAGTCATTCCCTGTAGGCTTGAAAGGTGGCTGTAAAAAAAATCCTGCAGTATTGTCCCTCGCAGAGCGCAGCAGTTCTGGTCAGCTTGTCGGTTACAATAAATTCCAACAGTGACCAGTTTTCTCAGTGGAAACAAGCATAAAAACATCAGTAGAGAGTTTTTTAAACCACCTCTGCAGAATAATCCATTTTAGCCACTGTCCATTCACATGCTCACGATGTTCCAAATATATCGTGTTTCGGCCAAAATGTTGTTAAAAGCTCAACTTTTATTTAACGTCTCACTCTGTCAGGCTCATTAGCAGGCACACACATTGTTGTGCACATTGGCGAGCCCTTTTCCTGCTAGGAGGAGAGTTGAATGTCTCAGGTTTATCAAGGAAGTCGTTTTAAGAGGGATGCCGGTAAACTACAATAAGACCAACAAATGAATAAGTTTCAGGTTTTTCAGGCCAGCCAATGATTTATCTAAGATAGAACAGCTTTTCTGGGAAGAGGTCTGCAAAGTAATCTACAGGCCAACTCATGAGCCATGCATGTGGGATGTAACAAAAGCAACCAGTATTTATTTATTCATGTTTTAGTAAAAATATGATTCAAACATACAGCGTGGAGACATGAACTCTTGAACACAGGTCGACTCGGTTATTCTGGGAATGAGCTCAACGTGGTTGATTGACAGCCAGTTCCAATCAAGGAAATTGCCATACTGGCCAATCCCAATAAAGACCAGCCTGCAAATTTCATGAAGGGCAACTTACACTAATGAGGCGACTCATGCCAAAACCAGAAGGTAAATAGAAGCTCACCTGAACGATGCTGGAAAAAGAGCAAATATAAAACAAATCTGTAGGGTAGTTATGTGTGACAAAAAGTGTTGATATTACATCTTCTGTGAATATTATTGTATTTTTGGACCGAGCACACCTGCTGGTAATTACTAAAAAAGTAGACTGTAACAGTCTTTGGAGAAAAGCAATTTTTGGTCATTAGAAAACTGACAGAGTCAAACAAACAGCAGCAGACAACATGGAGCAGAGAACACAGTTCACGTCTGGCTCGGGGAAGAAACAAGAGTGTCTGTTTTTAGGACTTGGAGAGTCAATTGATTGTCGAGGGAGAACATTGCTGCTGCCGGGTTAATTTGATCCACATTTTGCAAGGGGGAGTGGGTGGTTGGCTGGAAGCACTACAGTCTTTCGGGGTTTTCGTACTGATGAGTAGGACAGCACCCCCAGCTCGTGCTGGCCAGACACAAGCTGGAGGCCTTGGAGGAAGACAACATCAAATACTTCTACAGTATGGTGCAGAGCAGGATTTAGGTTTCCTCGATCACACATTGAAACTGTTATCCCAAGTCTGAAATTGGCCTTTGTAAGCTAGTCTGGACTATAAAAGTAGCCTTTAAGCCTTCTATTTATAAATTCCTCCTACATCAATATTCATTTTTGTCACACTGACAGTCAACTGCACAAGATTACATCAATCATCGTCTAAAGTCATTATATATTTTGGGAAGTTTGCACAGAAAGAGCTCCATAATTATCTTTGGAACAAGCATAGGTCTCTTTTTGTTTTAATGCAAATTCCAGTTGTCTAAGTCAAAGTCGGGCAAGATCAAAGCTCAGATGTAAAACTGCAAGCAGAGGACAAACAATAGCAAAGCATTTATGCAACAATTTAAATGCTTGTGGTAATTAATTGTCAGTTGTATGCAAACAGCATGCAGACAGTGCTGTGGAGGGGGAAAAAAAAAAACGAAAAATTCTTTTGAAATTTCAACGGCTGCACCCCTGACACTGATATGATCTGAGTTTCAAAGGGATTTTTTTTATGTCTTCAGAACAATTTCTGGTTCACTTTTTGACCCTTAAATAAAGTCCAGCTGCTAGACCCTCTGAACTATTCGCTCTTTTACCCTCCTCCCTCCATCTGCAGAAGGTGAGCCTGTTTGCCCCTGGACGTGGGGGTTTATTGGTGGAGACGGCATACCGAACTACACGTTCAAAATGCTGAACAAACCCTGACCCCTCCCCAAATACCCCATCCGGTCCTTTCGTTTGACCCCCGACTCTATGCCTTGCAGATATGGAGGTCTGCATAATGTTGAAGGATATAAGCTATTCTCTACTTTTTTAGCATGACTTGAAAAGAGGCCTCTTTCCTCGCAGCCCCCTCGAAGCTGCAACGGATAAAAGCCGTCACGCAGAGGGATTTGGGACATGAAAGCTGAAGAATTTACATGCACTTCAAATCAGTTTACAACTCCTTTTGTCTTCTGAAAAAATGCCTTCAGATGAAGAAAGTAGGGGGATATTCTGCAAATTGAGCAAAAACTGGTGGAGGATTTGGCGAGGCCAGCGCTGCCTTGGCGCGTCTGGCTGATGTTGCAGGCAGGATGTTCCACAGTGAAGGTTTAGGGTGGCTGTTGTAAACCGAGCTGCTTCGTTCTTTTGCAGGAAAAATAAACAGAGGGCCTGGCCTGAAGAAAGTCATGAGTACAGTGGAGCATGTGTTCCCTCTGTGAGCTGACACATTGTTGCAGGAATAACAGTCTGAGAGGCCGCTTTCCATGCTTTTGCATGTGCACGCACAAATGCATGGACACACTCACATGTGCACATCTTTATAAGTCCTCTCTGGTTCTTTACTCTCTCTCGGAAAGCACTCACACAGGTTCCCAACTCACATCCCTGCAGGACTCCTTTTCCTCTGCGCCGCTGTGATAACATTGTGACTGGATATGGAATGGAATAAACCACCCTCCTTTCCTGCTCAGCTTCCACTCCTCTATCATTCATCCTCCATCCAAGCGGGCCCCCTCCACACACCCAGCTCTCCATCCCTCTCTATTTTTAGCGGCAGTGCTGCTATTCTGGAATTTGTTGCTGACTGGCTGCTGCTGGGTGTCTGGGCGGCGATCTCTTCTGGAATGTCTGGCCCACTCTCAAACCACTCCAGAGTCCCAGTGCAGGGCGGCCGGCTCGGGGCTCTGATTACAACTTTAAGCCCGCTGTAGCTGTACGCTCGCTCTTCCTCCTGCAGAAACTCAAAGCTGGAGCGAAGGGAGAGAACATTTCTGTGTCCTAAACCCTGAGCTACATTTGAGGACAATTAGGCTTTTTGTCTGTGTTTATCTATATGTGTGCTTTTGTACTCATATTGATTATGTAATAGGTACAAAAATGGGTTCAAAGACTTTATGGAGACATGCTCGTCACAAGCTAAACCATTCAATTTTAGAGTTAACACTCGGTTTTTGGTTGAAACAATAGTTGCACAGTTTTTCACTTTCTGATGGAGTGATCGAGACGAGACCGATACTTGTGGCAGTTGCATTCAAGACTACCTGGCGCCAGTTAGTTTAGCTAAGATAGAACGGAAAAGTGGGAGACAGCTAGTCCTGCTAGCTGACAAATCCACCTCCCAGCGCCTCAAAAGATTTCTAAGTAACACACCGTATCTCATTTGTAGCGTCAACTTGCCGTTTTCTCGGATGGATCTAGTTGTCAGGCAACCAGAAGAAACTTCACAAAGATTTCAAAAAACTGTTTTTTGCACTTGTACAAATTGGGCAAATGAGATATGTGCTAGCTTTAGAGGTGTCAGGAGATGGACTGAGCCAGGCTAGCCTCTTCTTTACCCCCATTTCAAGTCTTTGTGCTAAGCTAAACTAAGCTAACTGACTGCTGGCTATAGCCTTGTGTTTTCGGAGAGACAAAGGAAAGGAACCAACTTTCTCCACAAGAACTCACAGTCATAAAGCAAATAAGCACATGTCCCAACATCTTGAGCTATTCCTCTTATGGTTAGGTAACGGTTGGGGTTAGTCATGTCATGGTTATGGTTAAGGTTTGGTAAAGCCTCCAGGAAACGAATGAAAGTCAATGCAGTGCAGCATTTGCTTACATGTTTTGGTGTGTCTTGTGTGTGCGTGTGTGTGCTTGTGTGTGTGGTCCATGAAAAGAAAATAAGCAGCACTAATGGGAAGTTTTTCCTGTCTTGGATCAGGCTTTAGGGGTTTCAAAGCAAAATTGTTTGCAGTGGAGGGAACGCCGTCCAAGCCCACCTGTTGCTCATGATTGCAGAGATCCGCTTGAGCTGGGCCTTGTCGAGAGACATACTGCAGTATGCCACTCAATAACATCAATGGACCAGGCAGGCCCATTCATTCCAGAAGGTTACCCAAGCAGAGCGGTGTACTACAATGCAATAAGTACATTATAGGCATGCCTAAGCAATGGCGAAGATGCAGACGGGGGTGTTACTCACGTTAGTTTCTCACCGAAACATTCATACATGACCGAACTATTTAGGACAATACTGCTGCTTGTCATACCAGCAGATTACGGCCCTGTAAATGTTTTTCCCCCCCAGGCCGCACTGATGCATTTTACGCACATTTCCATCATATTTAATGATGAAGTGGCAATGAGAGTTTATCCGGTGAGGGAGTGGTTTCCCCCAGGCTAGGTGATTAGGGCATGAACAGAAGGGTGTAAAGATAACACGATGGGACACAGCCAAGTCATTTAAAACACGTTTTAATACACCCATTGCCTCCTCAGGAGCCAAGAAGGAAAAAATGCTTCCATGGTATGTAACCCTTTCATTGTAAATCAGTGAACTCTTCATCCTGTCGATCCTCGCGCTACTGATAAGAATTCCCAGAACAAAACATCTTGTTCTTGTTAGCATTAGGATGTACACAGGCGAGTATGAAAAGTGTACAGTCAGCAGTGCGAGCATGGATGCAGCTAATTGGCCCTGGCTCTCAATAAGGGGATGTGGGTTTAGCTCCAGTATGGTGGGGCCGAGTCTAGGCCATAGAGAGGGAAGAGTGGAGACTGGGAGGAAGCCCGTCAGACGCTGTGGCCAGGACGTCCAGCTAACTGGCCAGTCAGGTAATTAAACAGCCTTCAGCACTGTGTATGAGAGCTGTCTCTCTCCAGAGTGTGAAAGGGCTGGGAAGCGAAGTCGTTCTTGGCTAAAACTCAAAGATGTGCGGCCTGGCTGCTCTGGGACCCAATCCCATGGCCGCAGGGTTTTAGCACTGCTGGTTTTAGCTCATCCTTCAATTTGGTTTTTTGTTTCGGAGGCTTTTTCTTTTACCAACCCCCCACTCCAATCCAATTCACCCGTAGCTTTAAGTAGAAATACAGCAGAAAGAGCTGGATGGATGGATGGATCCCCCAGCTGGATAACATTCCTCTGGTTTCCACTTGTGTCTGCTTCTCCTTTTTTATGGGTCAGTGTTTCTGTGATTAAAGTTTCTTTTCCTTTTCCCCCCTCCCTCTGCTTTTCCACTCTCTTTCCATTCATAGCTATTTTCCTCTCTGCCTTTTTCGCTTGTCCGTTCTTCATGTGAATTTAAATAGTCACCAAAACTGACCAGGGAAACTCCCGTCCACTTTTATCCTACGGCTGCTTTAAAAATAAAAATAAAGTTCCTTTGTTTCAGCCTGTCAACATATTAATTTTCTACTGGATAAAACAGCTCGCAGCGAGCACTTTGTTGTCTCTGCTCAGCGTGCAGCGGGTTTGCACCCACACGACATGCTGTAACATCACTATCACACTTTCTCACGCTCTGCCACCCTTTAACAATATCTCTTCAGATTGCCTTATCATTTGTGCCAACTGACTGGCCATCCTCACACTGACATTCCAGTGATTGATATGAGGACGGGCGTCGACTCTGTGTCCTGCTTCCTCTTCCTCCGCTGCTCTCCAGAAGCGACTGTTTTCACACGAAGGGGGGCCCGTGAGTTGAAAGATTTTGGCAGCATAGACCTGCGACAAAAACAGAAAATCTCACGTCATGCTCAAGTACAGTATGCGCGTTTGCATGTTAATAAATCTGCTCCCAGACAAGAAACCCGATTGCAGCGCTGCGCCCAGAAGCCGGATCTATGACCAGAACACGCGTTTACTTTAGATTCCAAGCTAAAATGAGATTTCGGCTCATCGTTACAAAATTAGATTGTACGCCTTTTCCACATCCAGCCAATTTATCCTGTTAGACAGTAATCAAATTCACCCAGTCTCATGTTTCAGCAGCTTGTACACTCAGTTCCTTACGATAATCAGCTCAGTACAGCTGCTGTATATACTGTAGGGCCGCATATCACCGTTTTTTTATCTGACCTCTTTGAACCTTCGCCACACTGAGATAACTTGGTAGTAAAACCCTTGTCTAATCTCTGTCAGGGTGGTCCATGCACCATTGTCTCTCTAGAGGGGAAAAAAAACTTCCCAGGAGTATGTGGGGCCTGACATTCGCTATCCCATTACAGCCCACCTAAGACACAGCCGTGCACATAAAACAACGTGAGACGCAAGGTAATGAAGTGCTAACCACTGAGGTAATCACTCTGGGAGCACAGACCCCCTTTCCCCTTCTCTTCTTGCCCTTTCACCCTTGGTTCTTCTTTTCCATCCTTCTTCCATCCCCATGTGCTTTTTTTTACAATAGTATGTCACCGACACAGAGATTCCACCAGATAAATGAAAATGTGTTTTTGTCCCAAGCATGCTTGTGGGAATGGAGACAACTATGAGGAGGTTTTGTGGTTCCTCTCATGATGAGGGGATTAAAAGCAGCCTCGGGGGGATGAATACATGCTTCTTGGATTGATTTAAGAAAAGAACATCCCAGACAGATATCAAGGTCTGCGTCGCCTGCCAAGACGCGGGGTGGGGAAATTCTTTTGGGAACGGTTGAGTTTCAAATAAAAGCAACCACTGTGCGACTACAGGTGAGTCCCGTTTGATGCTCACTTAAGGTGACATTTGGATGGGTGCGCTGTGCTTTTCCTCCCAGGCGAAGATACAAATCTTCCCTTTGGCAGCTGTGGTTTGTTGGGGTGGGGGTTGGCTGTTGGGATGTCTTGTCTTAACATGGTAGATAGACTGGTGAGTCGTTCCTGAAAGATTCCCTTTATGAGTGATGGCCATCTGGGCCATTTCTCAGTGTGTGTGTGTGTGTGTATGGTATGATTTTTTTCTTTTTCTTGTTTCTTGCCCGTTTTTTTTTTCTTCCTCCTGAATAGCAGTGAAAGGTTGAAGGAAAACAAATGAAAAGATAGCGCTTTGAAAATGGATCTGTCCCAGCAGCCCTCCACCACCACCGCCGCCACCGCCGCCGCCACCTCCCTCCTCCTCTTCAATCCTGACCCCCTCCTCCCTCCACTTGTGCAGGCTTGACGAAAGAGTATACCTCTGTTCGTCGCACGCAAGGGTGGGGGTGTGGGGACGGAGGGAGGGAAGGTTTGGGGTAAAATTAAAAAGAAAAAGACTTTGAGAGGCAGGAGGACAGAGTGATGGAGACAAGAGGGGAGGCGAGAGTGATGTTAGAGGAAGATCCATTAGAAGAGGCTGATGATAAATAATGTAGAGTAGCAAGAACAAACTGAGGGGGAATAAATGGAAGAGATGTTGCATGTACGGGAGAGGGAAGGAGAGAGGCTTCTCCGGACAGCTGAAGAATATTAGGAGGTACAAAATGTCTGAGTAACCGTGCAAGGGGCAAAGCGTGGGGGAGTGTGGTTTACCAGAAAATGAAAGGATGGGGGTGAATGGTGAACATCGCAAACAATTGCCTATTTGATCCAGCACACATTAGGGTTCATTTGGAGTTATGTTCTGAAGAATGTTTAAGGAAATACTTTGGGAAATATTATTTCCCTATTTGCTTTCTTGCCAATAGTTGAATACAAAGAGCAATGCCACTCTAACGCCTGTCGGGATGTGACCGCAGGAAATTCCTGCACCCAACCTAGAAAACACACATTACACGTTGTTAATTAGTGATCTTTAGAGGTTTTGGTAGGTGGATTTTGTTTCTTCTCTTCCGACATAGCGAGGCTAGTGGTTTCCCCAGAAAAACTCTGTTGACCCTCATAGGGAAATTGGGTGACATTACTATGCTAGAAATATCATCCATTCATAATCTGTAACCGCGTATCCTCATCAGGGTCACGGTGGGGCTGGAGCTTATCCGGCAGTTCATCACAGGGCGAGACAAACTCACATTCACACCTACGGGTAATTTAAAGTCACCTATTAACCTATGAAGTGCATGTCTTTGGACTGTGGAAGGCATTAAGATTAAAGGCTGAAGGCTGTGGAGAACTCGGGGCAGCAGTACACTAGGAGCGATAGCTTGCACATGAATAGATTCATTCAATACGCTGTTAATATGAAAAATATTTATCAGCGAGGCTTTAATTAAAACGAGTCGGGCTTAAACTATGAGCTGTCTCCGAGGATATCATTTCCATTCCTTGAAAACGGAGAACAATGCCGCCACTTCATTTCTCACGTGCATTTTTTTTTTCTCACGTGAACTTTGTTCAGTATCCAACTCTTACCACCCTCTTACAAAACAATTATTCTGTGATTAGCGAGGAGCTGCCGTAACTTGTTCCTCTGACCACTAAAACATTTTCCACCGAGACGTTCAGTACCTGACAACATCAAAGACAGGAACAGACACACACACCTCCCACACAACTCCTTCTCAAAACACAAATCTTTCATACGCTAATGACACACTATAGTGGTGAGCTATGCACCGAGAAGGGTGGGAAAGATTAGTGAACCGACAGACATTCCTAGAAGCTGATGTCAACCTTCTATCGCAAAATATGCTCAATATGATATTACAAACCAAAATATGAACCCCTTGGACAATGTGAGAGCTGATATGTTTGGACGAGGGTGGTCCCCAACTGGCTGACCCGGGGGTCAAAATCATAACTCCTGAGGTAGAAATTCCTCAGTCCCGGTCCAAGGAGAACCCCAGAAAGGTGAGAGGTGGACCGGGATGCCTTTGTTTCCAGACTCTGGAAGCAATACTAGCCAAATGACTGGTTCGTGGACCCACTGACCACAAGGGCACATTCCAGACATTCTACCCTCCGACAGTGATATCCCAGTGAGTTTACGGAGGACAGATGTCCTCTTCGCAACCTGTGTGGCAGAAGGGGGAGGGCGGGTGTCGGAGACCGAACAGGGGATCTTTTGATTTCATTGTTCTTTCCCACTTCCAGACTTACTGTGGTTTGAACTCTGGTGAATCACTCTGTATGAGTCCCTGTGAAGCTCATCCATCTAAAAGCCGCCACAAGTTTATTTAGACTCTGATGTTGGACCAGGAAAAATAACTTAACACCCTGCAGGCCTTACAGCCTGTAGTTTCAAGGTCAGGTCATCGGAGCTATGGGATACAGCTCGAGCCCACATGTCAGAAAAATAACCGTCCTGGTGCGGTGTCCTTGAGCATCAAGAATCAGACCCAAGTTTCTATCTAGTGGCATCTAGCCATGCAGCTCAAGATCAGTTCAAGAGAATGGAAAGTGAGTTGTGACGGTTTCAACAGCAATTTCCCAGATATGTATTTTCAGAACTATAATCTGAAAACCTCACAGTCAGCAGTTTTTCATTTAAACTCCTCTGTATTGAACAAATCATATCTAAGAAAAAATGTGTTCTGGAGATTATCCAGACTGAATGTGAACACGTTTCTGGAACGATACGTTGCTGTTTAAAGCTGCAATAATAAATGTTTTGATATGAACAATGGCTCAGACGACTACGTGTGATCTTAAAGTGACAAACCCACAGAGAATCATCGTCCAGCTACGCCGTTCCTCTCAGCTCCGTGCGGCGTTTTATCTTTCAGCTCATTGTTTTGGTTCTACTGCCCACAGCTATGAGCTGTTCTGGTTCACTCAGCACTCTCATCAACCTCATTTTCGGCCGCTGCTTTCAGTGAAAATGCTCTGATAAAAGCCACTCTATCCTTCACGCCCAGCACCACGTGGGACGCAGACAAAGTTAGTGTCAAACCGTGGGGCATTTAGCAGGTAAAGAGGCAGATATTTTTCCAAAGGAGAGGGTGGAAACCAAACTTTTTGAACACTTGGTGGTAATTGGTCTGGGTCCCAATGTGGCCAAAATTGACCCTGATGCTTGGATTTTTGTAAAGCCTACTATTTTATATCCAAAAATATAACAACAGTCTCCAACCTTTGTGGTTAAAAGATAAACATCAGCTACCAGATTAGCTCGACGGCGTTAACACTAGCTCGGCTACCATGATTGCTCATCCTTGTCTTGCAGATTGGTAGAAATCTTAGAGATAGCTATAAAACCTATTTGTGAGAGTGAGAACGTGTGTTTTTCTCTGGTTAAATAGGGATTTAAAAAAAATGATAAGTTGCAATGGAGAAAATAGTAGCAGTACATAGTTGGTTGTAAAATCTCAGCTTTACATACTCATTATGAAGCAATCAGTGTGCATCACTGCAAATCTGCCAAGCCAATTACCTGACCCTCTCTTCAATCTTCAATTTGTCATGTAGGCTCAGCTCTCACAGAGCTTTGATTGAGTTCCACCAGGTGCACATACAGTATTTAGACCTGGTATTTTCCCTCATCTAGTTCACATCCTGAAATGGTTGTTTTATCTGGAATTTTCTCCGTATAAAGCAGCTGCATAAACAGGACAAGCAATTTGTGTGCATGCGACGCTAAGCACCGAGGCTTCCTCTGCCGCATTTGGCTCTCAGCGAAATGTCAGTGACAGTTTAGAGTTCCATTCCTGATCCAGTTTCCCTCCTGCAGAGAGAAGAGTTTCATTATGGGGCTTGCTATAGAAAGACGATCCCTCTCCAATTAACCTCTGCCTTTTCGGGGACGGAGATAGACGCTTTGTGCAGCACGTGTGACGAAAAGCAAGCCTCATATCCCCTGTGTAAACACGGCAATTATTGGAGAGCTTTCTGCACAGAGCCACAGATACTACAAAGGGTTTTGTCTCGCTGGTGGCGTGTTTGACTTCCTTTCCCGCACACATGATTTGTCTTTCAGTCAGGCTCGACCAGGGGTGGAGCACCTACTTCCTGTCCAAAGGCAGAAAATGCTGAAGGGGTTAAAAGGGAGCCCACTGACCCACATAAACAAGCACTCTCATTCATGGCCTCTGTTACTCCCTCATTGCTAAAGTCTGACTCACAAATGTTCAAACACTACTGAAGTGCCCCCCTTTTTCACTCCCTCCCAACCCTATCACCACTCTTAAACTCTTCTCCTTCTCCCACACAATTCACCCACTCAAGAAAAGCTCCTCTTATATCTTCCCCCTCAGCATCCACGCCCCCTACCCAGAAACATACTGTACATACAGTGCCCGTGAGCGCAGACACACACTGTATACACATGCATGCAACCGCACACTCAGTCTTTCCTCCACATACACAAACACCCCGGGAGAGGGAGAGGAGGTCAACATAACTCTTCTCCCAAGAATGCAGAAGAAGTTTATGTTGCCATTGGAAAGGGAGAGAGGCATCTTGTGTGAGCTCAGATGAGCAATTATCCCTTTCAGCACACAGACAAAAAAAAAAAGAAAAAAAAAAAAGGCCCTTTTTCTGGGAACGTGCCTCCCACCAATATTTCTCCTAGCAGCCGCAGGAGTACAGCAACATTTGCACTAAATGGGCAAACGTCTATCTGTCACTTGCTAGGAATGTGTTATTTTTACCGTGACTATTTTTACCTCCACTTATTTCCATGGCGCCAAGTAATAACATTTTGTTTGGACACATAAAAGCGCAACCAGAACTGCTTGTTGAGGCACTGTTTTTTGTTTTTTTTTAATGGTATTGCACTTTGCATACAAGTTACGTAGCCGTCCATGGATGTTGTTTGAATTATTATTATGAGCGTTGGTGCTCATTTTGTTTATGGCCAGCTTAGTAAGATGTGGTGATATAACATGAAGTCATGACGTTTAAAACACACAGTAAATGAGATGTTATGGGCCGTCCCGACAGAAAAAAATACAAATAATGCAAGCATATGTCTGCGTTGATTAATGATGCTAACCTATCTGTGTTTGAAGAGGTTCGCACATTTTATGGCTGTGGGTTTTGGGGGTTGTGTAAAGCAGCTTCTGCACTGTAACCAATTACTCTCATATAGACTTTTATAAGAGTAGAAGTAAACATCCAGGGCTCTAATCTTAAATAGATCCACGCCCTTTGTGCAATACAGATATGTGTGTTGATGTTAGTGACACACTCGAGCTTGTAAATCACACACACTTAGTCTGGCTCCACCAAGCGATTCTTCCTCTCCTTCCTCTGATAGTGTTTACAACTGGATTCCCACAGTCGATCAGCGATGCCGCCCCAGCTAATATTTTAGCAGTCGGTCTGTTTATGTGGTCCTCGTCTATGGCACGTTTTCCCTGTTTACATCTCTCTAATCTAACCTCTCCCCGTGTGTGTATGTGTGTGTTCATCCTGTCCACTTCAGAGTTTTCCTGCTCCCTGCCAACGATTAATTGAATTGTTTTCTGGCATCTCCACTCACAATGTGAATAAATGAGAGGCATGCAAGTGTTTACAGTTCATTTCTCCGGCTGGCAAGTGAAACAGGCTTCATGTTTTGCTTCGCCTCCGCAGACCCTAAAAAGAAAATAGCAGGAATGGAAGTCTCGAAGCTACGAAGAGATTTCTTCTCAGGAAAAAAAAAAAAAAAAATCCCGTACATTCACTTCAGATTATCTGTCAGATGATTGTTGTTGGATGTGTCAGCAGAAAAATGTAGGAATATCTATAATTATTTCCCCTGAGAGCTGAGGCTAATTCAAGAATACTGAAATGAAAATAAGTGTGAAAACAGAAACAGAAACTTTGAATCAGTTTGTTTAGTTAAGAGCTTAGTGTGAGATATTGGTTTCTGTCACCATCGAATTACTCTTGTGTGTAAATTAGGTGCCTAACACAAGCCAGGTTACAGTTAACATAACATCTTTTGAAAAATGTTCCAAAAATCTGTAGAATATATATCCAAGACGCCCGAGACTTCATCCCCCACAAGACATTTTCTCATAAATGTTCCAAAAACATCTCGTGCAACATTTTTTTTTTTTTTTATAAATGAGGCTCGCAGTCCCAAACAATGAACGTTACTTTCTGTTTGTGGAAGATGCATTGCCTTTTTGCCTCCTTCTCTTACTCAACCTCCCTCCCTCTCCTTCCATCTGACCACGGTCTGAGGATGGTTGGCAGACGGAGCTTAGCGTAGAAAGAGACAAAAATCCCTCTAGACAGGATGGGAGCCCTTATTTACTTTGCAGATAAGGATTGTGGGTAGTGGAGGGAGCGAGGTGTGCTGGCATGTCGGCTTGTTTTCGGGAAGCTTCTGGGTTGTCTGTGATAAGAACACAATGTGGGAGGGGCGAGGGGGGCGAAGTGTTATTTATCTAGTCGTGTCCTTAAACCTAAACTTAAATAATTTCCACAGATGGAGCATTGCCCATCTTTGAGCCGTTATGCACCAATTAATTATCTATTTAGATCATTTATAGATCATTTCATTTATTATAAGTATTAACCATTTCATCAGTGATTTCTTTAAACTTTTTATCCATTACCTTTACAACAACTTACGACAACTATCCATAAACACCTGTAGCTATTCAACAATTCAACCCTAATCAGTTGTTTAGATGTCTCCGCTTGTTGGTAGCTCACTTACAGCACGCTTCACCTATCAAGTACTGATGGACAGCACTTCTCTTCAGTGTAGTAAATCAATTCGTTCATTGGAAAAAATATTCGTTCTTCGAAATTGGTAAGAGCTGAAAATTTAGCTGGATGAAGCTCAGTGTCTCTCCCTATCACGTACAGTACAGGCAGGCATGAGTCAGCTCTGCAACTGTGCGTCAGCGCTCACGTTCGCCTGTGGAGCACGTTAGTGAAAAGATCTGAGGCTCAGCCACCCACTCTTTTCATAGCGCAGGTTTCATCGGGCGTTTTGAACCACGAGCAGCGCACACACGCTCGGTTCAGCGAGCATATCCTTAAAGCTGACCTCTTTTTCGAAACAGTAACATTATGTGTGTGTGCAACAAAGTACCCTATTATGTTCCCACACGTAGTTATTATTGTTGCAACACCTAATTATTAGATGAAACATTTGGTACCACTTTAAGACTTCAAGAGAAGGAGAGTGGTGGGCTTCAGAGAGGCTGGCATGAGTCAGCTCTGCAGCTTACATCCACCGTGTATTGAACGTTTAGCAGAAGAAATCACCAAACATATGCACCGTTCCCTCACAGTGAGAATGGACTGAGAATGGATGGTTTCAGGAAGTGATTCAGCTTGTTTACCCCAAAGTTTTGTTCGTAAATGACCCAACACTGTATCAAGGCCCTTTGCTGAATGTCATTCCCTTTAGTACTATAAAGCAAAAACCAAAACAAACAAAACAAAAAAATATCTATGTTCACTTGCATCATGGTAATATGGGAATATTTTTAATGTCTTCCCTTTTTTTATAGCTACAATATTTTTATGTAACCCCTGGTAACTGGCTCTGGAGTTTGGGGCCTTCTGACAATGCCAGATTATCAGGGAAGATGAGCGGTTTATGGATCCAATTTTAGATTGATCCTGACCTGCCTGTGGACTCATCTGGACCGCTCTGATAATCTCAAACATGTTACTATTTAAAATCAGTTAAACCAGTTAAAATCTGGGTTATTATATCACCGAGGGAAACAGCTCTGAGTGGAGGCAGTTCGCCTCGGAGCAGCTGACAGTGTTGCAGCACTACAGTAAACAGTGCAGAACCTGAGACTTACGTGTACTACCGTTGACAGACATTAAACAGACAGTGACAATCTCGCCTCCTGTTCTCGCTCAACAACAGACAACCTGTGCTGACCTAACCATTTTCTCATCCAGACCTGACATTTTTTTTCCTCTCACTACAAAGCATCACAAACAGCAAGCTGTTGCACCACATCCCTGTAAGATCTGCCTCAGTAATCTTAATAATATCCTGCAGTGTGTCATGTGTCATTATTTTGAAATCGTACGCGTTTCTCGTGACGTGCGTGACGCAACCCAATTTCAAAAGCGGTTGGGATTTTAAAACTCCTGTCGTCTGAGTCCGGCTTAAGCGTACCTGCGTACAGCAGATCTCACTGTACAACTGTACATACTGCATGGCGATAAAAACAGACACAGACATGTCAGCTTCAGAACAGTGTACGCTGAAATCGGCCCTTTAATCTTTGCAGAGAGGGAGGAACAGGAATGCATATTTATTGGCGTGGCGTGTCTATGCCAACCGAGCAAGACCGAGCTGAAGTGTTAAGTGTGTCGAGTGAGAATTACAGCCGTGTGTGATCATTGTAATTATAAAGCTCAGGGTGGCTTGCACTCTATTCATCATCACTTGGAGGTAGCTCATATCTTTCACACACTGGCTGATTTGGCTGATGAATGTGTGTGTCAGGAGAGTGGGTGTGGATAAAGCAGGACTCCAGCCAAGGTGTGTATCATTTTTTCAAAGTTATTGAATCTTCTATCTTACCATTTATTTCATTTTTTTTATGTGTGCAATGAGCCTGCGTGATTACCCAAGAGAGTGTGTAATGCGATGGGGTGTGAGCAAGTGAACAGCTCCAAATCGCAGCCCTTGAACACCGTCAAAGCAACCAAGCTGTGAATCACGAGTGTGATTTAACACCCCCCCACCACCACCACCCCTTTTATGTTGCACATGTTTGAGGTTCTCAAATGAGCCATCTCACAATCCAGCCTCCAAATATCCGATATCTGCCGCTCACAGATCCATAACGCCGCCGACTTCTGTGTTTTTCCAGTCGCCGTCTCCACCCCTTCCCGCTCTTTCTCGCTCTTCTTCCCGCTTCAGTTGCCGTTGGCGTCCATTACAGGCGCATCCATCACCGAAATGCATGCGAAGCCGAGATACCTTGATGGAAGCGAGATGAAAACAAGGCCTTCCAGCATTCCCAAACATCCTGCTCAAGTCCAATGGGCGCTCATTCCTCTGATTGGTGGTTCATCCGCGCGTTGACAGACGAGATGAGCGAGAGCGATGAAGACACCTGCGAAGAGAGGAGCTGTAGCTGTGGCACGACAAGTTGGTTATCCTCAAAATGTGGTTCATTTCCACTTTCCCTGAACACTGTGCGTGTAGATGCGTTCTTCTGTTACACACACGTGTGTGTGCAAAAGGATTAGATAAAAGAGAGAGCGAGAGGTTTGTCTATCCTTGTGCTCACTTTCATCCCGAAAAAAAAAATCACTGTTTCCACTTCATAAAAGGGCCGCTGTGCCCTTGCACAGGGTAAAGAACCCAGTTGGGCAGCAGTATTTCATTAACATCAAAGCACCGGGTCAGGTGCACGGCAGTCTCAACTTGTGTTGTACAACAAATCAGCAATTAGCTCATTCTTGTGTTTTGGCATCATCATCACCATCATCATCATCATCATCCTCCCTGGTTTAATTTAACTTACGTAAGAGTGTCCCCTCGCTGCAGCGTGCCTGCTCTGTTTGGATGCTTTAGCAATGATTATGCGGGTGAAACTGACCTTGTGAATGTTTCTACCCTGTAATGTTTACATGTTTACGAGCGCGTGTTTACGAGACGGCGGCTGTGATCACTCACTGGATTAAAGATAGATGGAGGCGGTAGTAAGGTTTCGGGATGGGGTGGTGGTTGGGGGTGGGGGGGTTGTTTTCCTAAAGGCAGAAATGCACAGGGTAACTCTCTGGGCAGATTTTAATTGGCAATCGTTTTAATTGAGCTAGTTCAGCATTTAAAGGTTTAATCAGTGATATTTTACTGGCTCTTTGTGCAGTTTAACCGCACATATATCACCGGGGGTTTGCAAGTGCTGCTGATCAATACCAGTTGTTCCTTTGTTAGCGTCAGTGGCTGTGCACATTTAAAGCTGCTGGAGGATTTCTACACTCTAGGCCTCTCGGCCTAAGACGTGTTTAGCTTTGACAATGAGAAAAGGTTTGCATAGTAATAATCCATATACCTTCCCTTCCTCACAGAAAGAATTTGGACTTGTAATTGCAGGAAGAGCACAGGTGTAACTAATAACATTAATGATGGATGAATTCCATTAAGCTATGTCATTAAGCCATGCCAGTGATCTGTAACACGCACACTATCCCTGGCACCGGAATGCCCGAATGGAATGCGGCCATAATTATTGTTATTAGTTACACCTGGGTCCACTGTTAGAAACATTTGTCAGCATTATATTTGTCAGAAAGGTAAACTAATACAGCTAACATGAGCGAATGTCTGTCGCACTTCACAAGCATCCAGTGCCTGTTTTGCAAAGTTTTAGTTACGCACATACTTCGGAGGGATGTTAATGCTTATCAGTGTGAAAAGTTCTCAATATTCTGATGATATGAAGCCTCAGCTTATTTCAGGCATTGTGTCAGTTTCTAAATGGGTGTCGAACTTGAAAAATTGGGAGTTGCGGAGGAGGACATCTGCCAGCGATGTCGTCAATAGAGTTGCAAAGTGGGAGGAGGTATCTTGGACGCCTTTGCTTCCACAAGTAAAAGTCGCATTCATTTTTCCCATAGACAATCTTACTGACTCACAGTTGGAGCACTTCTATGGTTCTTAATCAGCATAGAGTTCTCCCGGTCGAGTCATCAGTCCAAATGATTAACAGCTGCGTTACAAAATATCTGGTTGTTTGATAAAAAAAAAGTAGTAAAATTATGGAGGAGAAGTTAACTACTACTAAAGACGGCGGTTGGCGGTCATAACATAAACCTATAGAGTCACTGTTAAAGGAAACCGTGTACTATCATATCATTCAATGGAATACAGGAGTCCGCAGCTGAACTAGACAGTCAACAATGAAAAGAAATGGAAGAGTTGAAACCTACGTGACGCAGGTAGGTGGGCCATGTGCAAAATGTTTCTCAGTTACGTCTCAACATAACCAAACCACAGAGTTTCAAACAGCGCTGCGAGCTAGTTTCAAATGCAGCATGTTCTAACACTGGCAGGAAATTGGAAACAGCCAAAAAATAAAACTTTTCCGGCGTTAAAGATGATGGATTATAATTTATCTCAAACAAAGGGGTCTCTAAATTCTTTATCCTATGAAAACCGGTTTAAATATACCCTTTAATCGATTTGATGAAAGATTAACTACCTTGCATGAGTTCATGCTGTTGAATTCTGTCTCTACAATTATTGTGTTCAAATGAAGTCAGTTCATTATCGAAGGCAGATGTTAATTTAGCTGACATTGCTAATTGCCAGTCTCCTCCTGTGTATGTGTGTGTGTATGTGTGTGTGTGCATATACACAAAACACACAGCAGGCAAAAATCCCAAAGAAAGCCAGAAGTGATCCAATCTGACTCCAGGCCATCTGTCTCTGCCAGAAGAAATGATAGAGGGAGCAGTGATAAATTATTTCTCTGCTTGTGATCTTCAGGGCAGCATTCTTCCCTTTCCACAAGCATATGTGACCCCTGTCTTCCTCTTTTTAATATACTGCCTTCCTCTGGATGCACGTTTTATCTTCTTCCAAATGTACCAGTTCCTCACCCTTGTTCTTCTGCGGTTGGGTCTGCGTGTTGTGTCGTGTGGCCATCTTTCAGATGTCTTCCCAAGGCTTCCATAAGCAGCAGATGGGTACGACCAGAGTCTGTGAGCATTTTGAGCTCCGTAACAAAGATCATGTGATGATGTGACACCCAAGGGACGACACAGGGAGAGACTGATCTCATCCCTTTTCCATACAAGTCACCTCCCTTGTTTAGGCTGTTTAAGTCTGGAAAAAAAACAGATGCTGAAGCAATTTAATGTGGAGTTTGTGAAGAATTAGGGATGGGAATTCTCTGTGGTGGCTGCACCCTTGAGCCAGACCCACACTAGTCTCACACTGCCAGACCTTTCTCTGCACTGTGCCAGTGCATGAGAAAGGGCTGGCAGAACCCACTATCGGTGGTATTGTAAGTGGCGATAAAATGGGGGTTCTTACAGTTAATTTGCATAACCAGTCTGTAACTTTCAACCTAAGATTATTACAATTTTCTCGTAGAGATGAAAACGATTTTCCACTGAGTCGAAGTAGACCAATACTACAACAGACGCAGTTCAATGCCACTGCCAAATGTCACGTCACCACCTTAACTGCAGCCCTACAATTTTATTTGATACCATTTCTTTAGGTAGCGGAATATAATTTATGTTTCTGCACTTGCCACACCAACTAGGTTTCCAGAAAAACACGGGTTAGCAGCTTCACATCGCACACAAACAATGACAACCAGCTCCAGCCAGCGACCTCAACGCAATTCAGCCTTTTCGTGTAGTCTCAGATGAGGAAAGAGAGACACGCGTTTTGCCACTGCGCCAAGGGTTTCACATAATTACACCAATATTATGCATTTGACAGAAATGTAAGAAGAAGTTGAGTATGTTTTACTTATGCAGAAGTGTCCTAGTTTTGAGTTATCTCCTAGTTTTGATTTTGTTTGATTTGTGTACACAGTTTCATTGATCACCTACATGCAGGTGTGCACTGACTTCTCAACCTCGTAGTTCCTCACTTCTGTTGTTACCTACCAGTCTATGAAGAGAACACACTATGAAAATAAACTTACATAGCACGTCATCAGGCTGTTTATGGCCACTAGCAGGCAGAATAACTACAAAACAAACTGGCTGACCCTTGAAACCCTGTTGACCCTTTAAAGTATTTAAAGTATGTGATTGGAGCTCTGTGGGTTCTATTGCATTTAGACAATTGTAAGTACTATGTAAGTACTATGTGTTGTTTTGGGATTGGCCTGTTTTAAACTGGCAAATCTTTTTTTTCACACAGAAATCCAAATTCTTTGCTTTTATACCAAAGTGGGCAAAGCATTCAAAGTTTCGTGGTGATCTCACTGCCATCTTTCCTAAAACAGGCACTGAAGTGAAGTGTTAGCATTGTGCAACACAAATTGCACTGAAATCACCAAAGAAAATATTATATATAAGAACATTATGATTCAACAGAGTTTAACTGTTAAGGAATTAAGCAGGTATGCCACAATTTAAAATAAAGGTCATATTTAACTTGCACACGTGTAATAGCTTCTTCAGTACATGCTCGCTCTTTAATTTTCCAACTTTAACTCCTTCCACCTCCACCCTTCTGTGTCCTTGACGCCTTGGCTTATCGTCTCCTCCTTGATTTGACTACCACTTGCGTACCCACATGAGGTCATTCGATCTTTGATGTAAAGCTGTTTGGCATTGACTTTCATGAACAGGAGTCGTCTATACTGCCTTTGATGGTGGTTTTGATGTAACTGATGGAGCGGGGTTTATGTGGTAGCTGTCTGCCACCATCCCCATCTAACTCTCTCACAGCTGGTCCTCTCTTTCCCCTGCGGCTTCCTCCTTAACTCTGACACCTGCGTTTGGCTCCTCTGACAGGTATATCATGAAAACGACCTTGCATAGCTGGCGCTGAAATATTCAGTGTACTGTACACCGCCCAGCCCATATAGCCTCGATGTATGTCTTTCGCCACCAGCCTATGACGGCCAGACCCGGCGATCATACCAGCGATGAAATGGTCTGTCCCCGCATACAAGCAGCCTGACTGGGAAAATTAATTAGGCCTGGGGAAGATGGGGGTGCAAGACGGGGGACGTGCATGACTTTCGTCTTTACGGGCAGCCAGAAAAGTTGTGTTTACATAGGGGGAACAAGAAAACATACATGTGCATTGACAAGTGGAACTTTCATGTGCTGTAATGTTGTGTTAATGAGTAAAACAAGCGTCTGCTTGTGTGAAAAAGCTTCATGTCACTAAGTGAGGCGCCTACAGCAGCTGTGAATTTAAACATAAGTCCTCACACATGCTGCACTTGTACATAAACACAAAGACATACACAAACCATATGTCAGTGACAGAGCTCCGCGCAGCGCTGCAGGCAAGCAGGTGACTCACACACGGAGATCACGTGTTGACACATACTCTGGTTATAGGGTCAGTGCTTTAGAGAGGCAGAAAATGTCACCTGCACACCTGGGCGTATCACCGTACCAGCTCTTTCCACTTTATCATCTCCCTTGGTCAGCTCCTAGCATTACCATTTGACTTAATGGCTGTTATACAGACACACAAGGAGCCTTTCTATGGAGACGAACACAGTGAAGAGGTGAACAAGTCTGTGTTCTCGGCTGAAGATGGGAAACGAGAGGCTCTATGCGTGCAAAGCCCCCATTCATCATTGTCAGTAGCCTTGTGTTGTCTGGCCAAACCCCAAAAGCTTGTGGATGAACCATTGACTCCTGTAAAAAGGGGTTTCCACTTAGCCATGGCTCAATAAAAAGGGCCAATGCACTTAGTGTGCTGTTAATTACCCCACTTCAAGTGAAGCAAAACCCCTGTTAACTTAACATAATGGACTCTGTCACCACTTGTACTGGGTAAATGATGGGGCTGTTGTCAACAGGACGCATATCTAAGGATTAGGTGGTGATATATGTCTTATGAAAGCAGCACAACGAATGCAAAATTGTAGTTTAATTACACACTTTTACAACATCATGTTTGTATTTGTTGAATTTTACCAATGATTGAACTTTTTGACTCTTTTAACTCTTCAATTGACCAATAACTTTACTTTGTTGATATAGAAAGCTACCTTCTGATTCTGTACATATGGCACAGATTGCTGCCCTTGTGCCAAGGAGAAGCATATTGTGTGATTACTGAACTTTTCAGTGTTTTTTAGAGGTGTCCAACCCACCAGCAGCTCTGTGAAGCTGTACAATGGCCGTTTTAAAATGCCTACGCACTCTCTCACAGGTGTTTTCCTTTATTATCTCCGATTGGACTGTTAATCAGGCCGGAATTGGGTGGAACAACGCTGGAATTATGTGAAAATAAATACTAGGAATTAGAAAGTAACTCTCTGTAACTCTCCCATCTTAAGAAGTGCAACAAGACTAATAGGCCAGTCAGAAAAGTCTCACACAGCACAGTCCTCACAAGAATTAATTAATCATAGTAAGTGAAAAAACCTGTGCAGGTGGACCATAGGCGTGTAGGGCATTGATGCCCCCACAGCCCAAAAAGCTTTTTCCCCAAAGACTCTTGACACCTCAACTTGCAAACAATGTCACTAGGTGCGCTACTATTTGCAGAAATCCGTTACATCCGTGAAGGGTTTATATTTGCCCAACTATCTCAGAGCCGGGAGAAGCCACCATCAAGTGGGACTGCAGGGCTCAAAGGGGATCGTCAACTATTAGGATTCATAGTCTGGGACCATGAATGCCTGTATCAAGTTTGTGCCCATTAATCATGTAAATCTAGGTCGAGTCAAGATATTTCAGTCTGGGCCAAAATGGAGGGCCAACCATCAACCATCATTGCTATCCCTGGAGCACCACCGCTAGCATGGCAAAAAAAAAAAAAAGAATGATCTTCTTCCGCACTTTAAGAAAGATCTCATGTGGAAAAGGACTGACCCATCTCTGTCTTTTAGAGGTCATGCAAAAACACACAACAAAAACTAGTGGCCAGATGAGTGGAAGTGTGTGTGAAGCTATGAATATCTGGCCTAGTTCCGAACTAGCCCTCTCTAAATTGGTACACTTCTCTCAAGGACAGTTGGCCTCAATGTTTATTGGGGTTTTTTTTAGAGACAAATGTGTTTGTGTGTGTGTGTGTGTGTATTTGCAGCCTTGTGGTTTTCCGCGTGACTTTGAAAGAGATATTGCGAGGAAGCAAACGGATGAAGACTTTGCTTCTTCTCAAGTTTGAATGCAAAGTCAGTGACGCTGCATCTAGTGAGCCAGTACTCGAGGAAAAAAAAAATCTACAGTCAAATTCAATTACCTTAAGTGGACCAGACTCAAAATGAGCGGGTCTGTTTCAAATTGGGCCCGTTTCAACTCACAAAACACCCATTTTACCTCACTGTGTGTAATACGAGCTCAGAGGCAGCGCTACTGAGATTAAGACTTTTACAGACAAAAGGGGCTATCAGCAGTTAATGTTCATAACTCAACACAGCAGTGTTACTGTAGATGGCAAATTATCACCAACTGTCAATGCCCTTCTTTCTGAGGGTCAGGATTTCTTGCGATCTCTGTCTTATTGGATAGTCGCTGGGGTAACATTTCACTTTGAACTCCATAACAATTGTCCTACAGTGACAGAGGCTCCTGGAACTCTTCCTTTTCAGCTTCAGTCAGATCTCTCCACAGCAACTACAGTAAAATATTACCTGTAGGAGGCAAAGGAAGCCCAGACAGCCCAGCCCAATGTAATATCCGCTCGCTATTCATCTGACAGAAAGAAACCTCTCCCACGTTCAAGCATGTACTGTAGCTCACGTGAGGCCATTTGTCTAATTTCATTTGTCTAATCTTTTAGCGAACCGCTCGCACTTTTTTGTCGCTGAAGATCATACCTTGAAACGCAGAGCGGGTGCAGGACAGAGAGGTAAATTACATAATGAGATCAAGGGCCAGAGTGTTTGTGTGACCCAGTTTGACGAGCAGTAAGCAGACACGATCTGAGAACCATTATGCACTCTGACAGGTCCAAATGAATGGGCCATTCCTCTAATGTGGAACAGGGATGGGGAGCCTCGGATACTTCAAATGTTTCAAATTCAGCAAAACAGTGACCTCCCTCCAGAGATCTGCGAAAATAAATCCCCCCACACACACGACCACAGGAAAGGAGAAAAATGGGCCCTGTCTACACAACCCACTTGCTCGCTTTCTCACTAGCACGTGAGACAAAGTGGAAAAGTATGTGCTCTGCTCGCATTATGTTGCATGTTTTCATATGTGTTTCATGCCCCCCCCCACCCCGTATGTGTGTGTGTAGTATACTGGGCGTCCCTATCTACAGTGCACACTGTATGTGAATCTGGTATGTGTTTGTGTGAAGGATAGTATCTGTTTTCACGTGATGTGAGTGTTGATCCACTGAAAGACCACTTGTAATAGTCTCACAATCTGTTTTCTCCATTTTCTGCTCCCCTCTCTCCTCTTGTTCTCTGTATCGTCTCCCACTGTCAGTCTGCCCACTAGGCCAGCGTCTCTGGACCTCAGCCATGAAGAGGCCACTTTCTGGCTCCAATAGCGTGTACTGAAAAATCCCTACTTGAACTCAGCGGACTCTCCAGCTTCATGAGAATTCAGCTTCTTGGTAAAGGGTTCCGGGTTTGAATCCACAACACATTGCAGTAAGTAATATAAGTACAAAATAATAGGCCATGTGCATCATGGAGCACAGTATCAGTTAAATATGATGTGCTGTGACTCCAAAATGAACACCTTTTTGTTTGCGAACATGGCACCCATTAAAATAGGAACCATCAGAGGTCTCAACTGCTGCCTGAAGACTGCCTGAATAACAAATAACAAGTTTATCATCCTAAAAAATGTCCTTGTCTTAAATCAGTTTGGACGAAGATGTTTAAATTGGGGTTTGTGGCAAACTGAGATATTTGTAGAATGTGAACTTGTTACCAAGTTCGGACTTTTACTCTTTATGAGAACCATCGGCCCATTTTTTATTTTCCACTTTAGTTTTATGCAGGCAAATGTCTGTAAGACTTTTTGTTGTGTTTCTATTTTTGTTGTTTCGTATTTTTCGCATGTGGTTGTTTTGTTATACTGTTCCCGTGTGTGTGTATGTGTGTGTACATTTTTGTGTAAGTGTAAACAAAAGGAGCAAAATGAACTGGTTGAACTGGAAAATGGAGTTTCCACTTTTCAGATTTTGCACCAAAACCTGCAAGAAAACCTGTTTTGAGAAGACAGAAACTGATACTGACGCTGATAGTGATGCACATTTTACGCTTAAAGAGGAATAAATACAGATCATTTTGCAGTCAAACTTGTACCCAGTCATCAAACATTAGAACATACAGTATGCTACAATAGAAAACTGTGGTTGTAGCTTCAAATTTTTCTCTCTTCCACTGACTAGGGCTGCAAGCATGACCCATAAATATGTCTGTAAGTAGGCTGTAGGTAGTCTGCACATCAAACCTTTACCGGAACTATAAAGGTTAAAAAAGTTCACGGTACAGTCTAAAGTTCAACGCCATAACTCTCTTTGTCTTCCAAACTTCTGCTCGCAGGTCATGCTTCTTAGCCCATGTCACTCAGTCTGCGAGCGTGCCTGCGGAGACAAGGAAACCATAAAACCATGAAGTGCTTCTTTTCCTTCCCACCGACACATTTCTCTTTCGGCTGGGCTTTTTAAGCACACTGAGCAGGAGGCAGCGGCGGCAGCAGGAGGAGACTGATGGAGAGGGCCACCTGAACAAACCCAGTGTGGAACCAGGCAGCCGGGCCCAGCCAGATTTATGACCCTCTACCCCTCTTTTCCCACACAGAGGCCCCTCTCTGGAGCTTCTGGATGTATTGGACCCTGTCTATTACTTTTTGTCACCTCTGTCTACCTCTCCTTCCTTTCCTCTTCCTGTCCCACTTTCCCATTCCTGTTTTTTTTATGTCCATCTATCTTCCTCCCCTCCTATATGTTGGTATCTCTTTCTCTCTCTCTGTCTCTATCTCTCCCCCTTCTTTTCTCCCAGACATCCTGGCCAGCTGTTCATCCAGACAGGGTGTCTACAGCTGTCTGTGCGAAACTGAGTTGCAGCGCCAAAGGTAGGTCGCATAGCCTGCAGCGTAGAGCTCTTTCCCAACACCTCTGTCTCCTCTCTACGTAGCATCCATGACCAGAGCATGACCTTGACACCGCAAAACCACCCACACACACTCCGTGGAGGTAGTCTAGAGGAGGGAACACTGCAGGAAATGTATTGGAGAAAATCCAGCATCCTACAGAAGCACAAGATAGACTTTTTTTTTTTTTTTAAAAAGCATTCTGCACACAAAAACTCTATAAATTAAGCAAAGCTTTGAGGGTGTAGCGTTAACAGTGCAGTAAACACACATGAAATGAAAAAAAAGTCCTCTCAGCCTTTCTCTCTCTTTCATTTTTTTATTCCCTTCTCCACCCAGCAACAGTGACGCCTTGGCAGAGGCTTCACATTGCCTGGAGTAAAAAATCAAACCACTGACTACAGACATTCAGTAAATGGGTAAAAAAAAATTTCCCCAGACAAGGATAAACTCCGTTATAACACCCCACGAGACAAGGAGTAGTAAAACCAAATGAAGTGTGCAGCAAATGAGCCCTGCTTTGCTGCAGATATTGCAATAATTAATCCAGCCCTTGCACGCTTTTCTGCTGTGGTATTCTGCTCTGTTGGCCAAGTCAATCTCAGATGAGGGACTCGAGGAACTCTCAATTCACTTTTTTTTGGCAGAGGAGGAAAATCTTATATTATACCTTCATGCATATTTGTTTTGGGAATTGCGTCTCTAAGTTATTTGTCATTATTTTTGGAGAGCAATGTCTCCTGAAAAGTTTACATAGCTGCGCTCCTGCTATTTTTCTCAAATTCCGGGATAATTGTCGAGATAGGTCAAAAACAGCATTCCTGTCTACTCCAACAAAGGAAGAGTTTGATTATGCGGCGGCCTAAAGCGCTTGAAGCAACGTCGTACTAAACTGCAAGTGAACTCACACTTACAACCTACTGTTTCTGTTCTGTTTTGCCACATAATGTTATGAATTTTCCAAGTCTCGGTAAGCTTATTACTTATGGGTGGGCGTCCAATGTTTCTTGGTTGGTTGTTGCAGTAAACTGTGTTGCCATCTGCACTACATGGCGGAGACCTGAGACCTCGGAGATGGACATGTTTACTCTGCAGTTAATCACCATGTCTGATGCGGCCTCTCTGGACGTGTGAGGGGGGGAAATGCCGGTTAAATGCAGTCACCACGACCTAATGAGGTGGTTTAGCTGCAGCAGCGCGCCTTCAGCCCTACTCTGTAATTCAGAGACACCGACTCAACAGTTCCCCTGGCCAGCCTGCGTCACAAGTGCGTTCATCCTTATTCGCCATGTCGCCCACAACCCTGTGAAACATGTTGAACGGCTGCTGTAGGAGCCCGGGGTCCAGTGGGCCGTCAATCAATGTGGAGTGTGTGGTTTGAAAATGGGAAGGGGGGGGGCGAGAACAGTTACGGAGAAAAAGGAATTACGGTTTGACCGATTTACATGGGGCCAACGTCAACTTTCCCGTCCAAACACGAGATGATTGTAAAATCTGTTGCACGCACACATACTGTACATCTCTCCCACATACAGAAGGCACGGCAACAGGCCTTTCTCCTCCTCTTTGTCCTCGTGGCATAGCAGTGCTGTTCTTGGCAGTGGCCGGGTGCTGTAGCTCCACTCTTTTGCTAATGGTTAAACAGCATGCCCATGCCATGCTCGCTAATGACAGGCTAGGCTTACTCCACTGAAGTGGCGCTTTTCAGAGTCAACGGTGCACAGAGAGCGTATCGAGAACCTCCCAAAACAGCCGAGGTGCCGTGAGGACACTGTCTACATGCACAAGAATGCACACATGTATTAACAAACACTCTCAAATCAAGCCGCGCATGAGAGAAGGTGTCTGCTTCTGGATTTTTGTTTACAGCATTTATTCTCCAACACTTCCTCAAAGATCTCTCCCTCTGATACGGAGGGAGGTATCGGCTTCCAGGCAGGAATCATCAACATGTTCAGGATCACCCCAGTTTAAATTCTACATCCTGACTGTCACGTTGTTTATGGTAAAGTCAGCGTCCCAGAATGAATTCTCTCACGTATTCTGTATATCTTACGGCCAAGCTTGTCTACACATTCTCAGACCTTGAAGTAAACCTCATTCAGAAGATCGACTCCTGGCACTGAGTTTTACACCTACTTAACCGAACAGTCAACAGATGAGAGCCAACGTGTGTCGTTTGTTTGTCTTTCAAAACAGGAGGAGGGCCGGCGCGCTTTGTTTGACATTTGTTTAGCCGTATTATCAGGACGGTAAACTTCCGAGCCGAGTCGATAGCGCCACATGTTGGGCCTGCTTTTTTTTTTTTTTTCAATGTTTCCCATGAGACAGCTAAAATGTAAGAGGACCTCTACCTATTCCCACCAGAAGTGATGTAGGGGAGGCAAAGGTCTGCAAAGTGTAGGAGAATTTCATGCACATCATCCATCATTTCCAGAGAGCAACGCATGAATATGGGCGCTCGTGTGCATGCACAATCTATGTGTGTGTGTGTGTATGTGTATGGGCATGTATGCATCGAAAGGTATGCATTCACTCAAGTTCTCTCTATTTGGGATATCTGACTCTCAGATCCTGACACACTTTCCCAGCATCCACCGGCTGGATCTGTTTCTGCCCCTCGGTGGGCCCACTTCCACACTTCCTCAGCAGAAAAGGTGGGAGCTACACTAGAAGAATGTGTCTTTTCATCAAGACTGGCGCTGCATGAATATTTCAAACAGGCAACATGATTCCTCAGTGCCACCCGACACAAAGGAGAGGTCTCTGGGTGAGCTTGCGGGTGGGAGCGAACAGAGGTGAAGTCTCAGATTGGAACTTGGCCTCCAGGCAACACCTGCTTGCAGTGACAGACGGGCAGACAAAGCCCCGGTGTTGGTGCCGTGACAGAGGTTTGGTTAAATCCTATCTGACCATGTCTGCATGTATCATTGCCAGGCCTGCCACTGGAACTTGCTTTGGTGTGGAAAAAAACACAAGTACAAGCCGAGGCATGTGCTCGCATTGTTGACTGTGTGTTGTGTGGATGGAGAGGATGGGCGAGCCTGTGGACATACCAGGCATTCCAAGTCAGCAATAAAGCCAAATTGAAGGTGGGGGATAAAGTCGGGATGTGCTGAGTGATGCCTGGGCAGCTGGGACTGAGAAGGTGGGACAGAGAGGTTTAGGATGGTTGAGAGGTGCTGACACTACTTTAGGTGAAAAGTGGGGAAAGATTAAACTAGAGTGAGGACCTGGCCCCGTTTTGTGGTCAGACTGACATTAACTAGGTTGTGCTCCAATTTTGACTCAGAAATAGACAATCATGCCCTCAAAAGTGCAGGATATTACACACTCTGGGAAGACGTGAATTTGCCCCAGTTGTTCGCTCTCCCACAAGCAGCCGAATTGGTTTAATAAGACTTGAGTGGTTTTGGTCAATGTTTCTCTGAGTGAGTGTGTATGAAACATTTCTGTCAAATGGTACTGATTCCCGTACTGCATTACTGCCAACACACTGTCATATTGTTATTGTACATGTTCATGGTGGCGACCCTGAATGTCACGTTGGTATGATATCTCCACTTTTGTTTGGGTTTAGAAACCTTTCCAGCGTGCTGGTTAAGGCATCGGCCAAACACAGGCTCTACAGATCCGAAGCAGATAGCAGATGCATGGTTACACAGGCTTTTGAAATGCGGGGAACAAAATGTTCTTTCAAACATACTGAGAAGAAGGAAATGTTCACATGACTACAACAATTGTCCACAACAGCGGTTTGGTCTGTGACCACTTTAAAAGCAATGTCTACTCATGACCCCCCCTCATCACAGGTTGGACATGTTTTGAGTTTTGAGAAGTTCAGCCGAAAAGGTTTTCCCAGATTGTTTAATTTGAGTGATTTTAGAAGGATGATGGAGTCAAACTTTCATGTGAAAACAGATTTGTAGTGTGATATTGTACTCAGGCACAGAGCACTTTGAGCTAAATGCCATAACCAGCACGTCAACATGCTCACGGTGACAATGCTAAGCAGGTAATCTTTGTCGGCATGCTAATATTTGATGATTAGCACTAAAGGCAAAGCAAATTTAAATTGTTTTGCAGGTCTTCAGTCATAAACCAAACTATTGAACACATTTAAATTCTAATCTGATGATGATGTTGATGCTACAGGAAAAGACAGACAATGTTTCCAGACAGGGACATGACATTTCATTCAACGGCTGTTGAAGCTTCCAGAACTGCAAATGTGTACCTGATGGTGGCACAAGACAAAAAGCAATTTTGTGTTCATCAAGTAGATATTGATATGTTTCACTGGATAAATAAAACAAATCATTTTTGTACCATATAAGTCATAAAAAAAGTCTTCTTTCCTATCCTGTCCATCATATTCAACCCCTCAGATTGATCTTGTGACCCCAGATTTTATTCTATGAAACCTTTTGTAGCCATAAAAACAAGAAAGAAAGTGTTGCATTGCATTTTTCATCTTTCCCTAATATGCTCAGTTTATCAGGTAAAATGTGAAAGGCTTGCCAGTCCATTGTTGAACATGACCTCATCTGTTAAGAAACAAACATTTAACACCTCTGGTGCAGAAATCGCTGCACAGCTTGAGCTCTGGTATGTCCAGTTTTCTTGGACAGCACCTTTCTGAAATGTGCATGTGTTTGATACACTTCCAGATCTCTGTGCTGGTGAGCGCAGAGGGCGGCTGAAAGCATGGCTCATTAAGCCAAAACACTGAAGCAATTAAAGCCAATTAAAAGTCTGTTAGGAAACCCAGCGAGCTGAGATCGATCCCGTAATATGACGCTGGAGAAGCACGCGGGGGACACGGGGTCCAGGCCGACGACACGGCGTGGTCATCAGGACTCAAAGGGAGACGTTGTTACAGTGTCCAAATGGGAGACATGAATGGAAACATCTGATTTTAAAATGTTTTATACGCTCAGGAGGAACCTCTGCGTGTTTCACCTGCTTTTTTTATCTTTTAATTTTCCTCTATTACTTTTGGTATTTTCAGGGCTGGAAAAAAAAAAAAACAGCCTCCATTGTTCTTTTGATGTACTCTGCAGTCCATCACTCTCACGCACACTCCGCTCTGTTGTGGCAGAGACATGGAGTTCTGTTGAAGCCCCAAATAAGCCTGCAGCTTTAATAATGGAGCAATTTCCAAAGCTGTGTAATAATAACTCGATGCCCACAGTCGATGGCGGCTCCTCTGACTTGATTCTTCTGACATCTGGATGCTCTTCGCGTATTCTCTCTAACATGGCATGGTCAATTTAAAAATAAAAAAAAAAGGCTGTGTTTCAAAAGACAACAGAAGGGGCTTTTGTCTTGTAGTTTGTCAGACTTCCAGGCAACATGTTGACGGGGAAGCCATTTTAAGGTATGTCCTTCTGCAATTCTTGGTTCTTTTTTACCCCTGGACAGCCTAATGCGAGCCAGATTGTTGGCGCTTCGGGGAAAATATAGATCTCATGATTACCAACAATTGACCAATTGATTTTGAGACCTCCTTTGACATGGCGTATGCGCAGCTGCCTTCAGGATTGTGGTTATTGTGTGCCTTCAAGTGTGTGTGTGTGTTTAGAGGCTTGATCACCCCCACAATAATAAATCAAAAGAGGCTGGTAGCCTTTAGATCACGTTGGGCCCCATGTTTTGAAGAATGGATTGGCACTCAATATGAGCACTGATTGAGCCACTGAGAGGGTGTTTGGATTAGAATGAGCCTATACATTACACAGATGGGGCTCAGCCTAAATGTGAGTATGTGTACGTACGCGTGTGTGACAGCCAGCATATTCTTATAAAGGCAGTTTTTTGGGGGATACTTACTGTACAGTGTGTTTAAACCCAGCCAAATACCGTGAAACAGGCAACACATGCAAGCAGTGGCATTTAAAGCAACAGAGGTCGTGTGATGAACGTTTTAAAGGCTCAACTGAGATCACCGTCCCGTAGCTGGAAGTTTTTAGCCCAGATAGCTTTAGATGGGCTGCAATAAAAAGCTGCCTGAAAAGGCAAAAGGCCTGAGATGAAGTGCTTGTGTACAAAGGGATTCCAGGAATGCCAGGGGAGATGGAGACTGCCCACGGCCAGGTAGCTCTCTAAAACAACCCCCCCGCCTCCATCACAGAGCGGTTCACAGCTGGCATACAGCTGATTCAGTCTTAAAGCATCGGCACTAGCACTTATACACAGCCTAATATAAAATGTATGAGTGAGGGAGCACTGCAGATAAAGTGCAGTGAAACTTCTTTGTGCTTTTTATCTGTGCCATGTCCTTGCACAGTCTAAAACAGTCAACCACAATGGCTGCAGAAAGAACTTCAAACCCTAATATCTGTGTTTACTGTGGGCGTGAACCAGAGAGCAATTAGCCTAGCTTAGCATAAAGACTGGAAGGAGGGGGATACTGCTAGCTTGGCTCTCTATAAAGTAAAATGCCTTAAAACACCTCTGAAGTTCACATTGCCTTCGTTTGGTGAGTTTGTGGAGAGTTGTGATTTCTCCAAGATTACTTCTGTGCATCTCTGGCGGTAGCTCTGGTTGCCTGGCAACCTGTAGAGGTGGAGGTAGGTATAATTTTGAACTGAAGCTCGCTGTCTCCTCCTTTCAGTCTTTACGCTGAGCAAGGATAATGTCTGTCTGCTCCATTTCCATATATAATGAACAGACAATCAGATCATCTATTTCTTGGAAATCCAGTGACAGCACATTTCCTAAAAATGTTGAACTATTTTTTAAAACCATTTGGTTTTTTGTGTTTTGGTATGTTTGCTGATTGTTCCGTTGAGTTTGTTCTCTGTCATACTGACATTTCTTTGACCATTTTCATAACTTAATCCTGCCTTATAACCAGTTCCCATGCAGTTGCAACTATTAGATTTGGTGAGAACTTTGGATGAACAGATAGCAGAAACCCACAAGCAGATGGAAGCCTTTTTTCTTTTCTTTCTTTTTTTTAAAGCTACGGAGAAAAAAAATCATTGAGAAAAATGGTGGCAGCTGGTTAAACCATTATGTGGGAGAATCATGACAACATTCAGTATGAAAATAAAACATGGCTGAGGGAAATATTAGATTGTGCAGAGCTTGTAAGTGAGGATTTTAAAAATAGTTTTTGCACCTAATTTTGCACCGATTCTACACATATTTATTATGTTTGTCTAATGACTGAGCAAAGCAGCAAACCATGACAGCATGGTACAACCCAGTTGTTGTTTTTGTTCCTAATAATGATCAAATTTTACAATTTTTCTTATCTCTTCCGTGAGTTTTGGTCCTTTGGGTCTTTGAAGAATGATAACAGGAGCCTCTTATCATCAGTAGGACTCCATCTAGTCATGAAAAAAACAACATTCCATCGGCATCAAAAATGTTTCCTACCAGTTTAACTCTTAAAATATCGCCTGTTGTTCCACTCCCTGTTAGCGTGCGATTCCTTGATCCTTCCGTAACATGAAGCCTGTGCAGCGAGCCGGACCACATGGGGAGTGCGATGTTGTGAGGTGAGGTATTTTTCGACTGGGAGACGGATATATAATGCATTCCAGACACTCGGGCCGCACACGGCTTTCTCCCCAGCTACCTATAGGCATCAATCCTCTCCCCTTTCGCCAGAACAATAAACTCGCTGCCACTAAGGAAGAACTCATTTCAGGCCCAAAAACACAACTACCTCTTCTGTTGCTTCCTGGGGCCTGTGGAGAGGGATCCCAAAGTGGGCTGCCTGCTTAGAGCTGGTCTTTAAGCACTTTCTCTGACCCATAAACATCAACCCCTGACCCAAAATTTAAGACCTTGTGCCCACATCCACACGGTCAAGACCCATAACATTTTGTTGTTGACCTTCAACTCACCCACCCACTAAATCTCCCCTTGGATGATCACCTCGTTGTAAATATGTTTTTGGTGATTCTCCTGCATGGAGGTCTAAGCTGGTCTAACTGAGTTGCATAACTGGGATGATACTCAAGTTTCTCGGTGCAATGAGGCCCAGATGGAAGATGATGTGTGTTTTTTAAAAACAAAGCCCAACGGGACCTGCGTGCCTCCCCCCTTCCTCCTCTCCTCTCCCTCACTTCCTACTTTCTCCCCCTCCGTCTTTTCCTCATCCCCTCCACACTGCATCAAGGAGCACCAACCAGGTTTGAGCCTAAAGCAACAAAGACAGTCTCTCTCTAAGCCTCTCTTTTCACCTTGTCAACACTCAGGAAGGGATGCAAAGATATAAGTGAAAACAGAGTGCTGTAACAACGCTTATAATTAACGTCCAGGGGTTATAAAGAATCAACACTGTCAGCTTTATAAGAGTGAAATTTTCAGTGATGTTCATTTGCAAAGCAGCTCAGTCCCCGTGTCATGTTCGTGTTTTCATTCCCTCTTTCTCTCTTTATTAAATCAGTTTCATTGAACACTATTATGTCGAGGCTGACTCACCAAACAGAGCCAGAAGCGAGTGGGGGCGGCAAATTAAGTAAAGTTCTATATTTTTTATTTTAGTAAAAGCAGATCTGTCCACTCATGCGTCTTCAAACTCCTGCTAAAGAACAACAGACTGACAGCTCTCCCTGTGTGAGATGAACACTCCTGCTTGGCTTTCATTTAGCAGGAATGCATGGGTGGAAGCGTGTCTGCATGTGTGATGTCTGTGTGTGCTTTCAGCTTCCCGGTGTCGTTCCAATCTTCTTCCCCCTTTCATCCCTCCATTTTTTGTTTTAATTCCTCTCCTCCATGGCACCCGATTCTGTGAACCGTCAGACACGTGAGAGCTGATTGTGCGTTCTCCGCGTCCGGGCTGGAGAGCTTTCAACTGAGCTCTATGAGACAGCAAGTCAGCGAGGCCAAACTGAGCTCTACTGGGGTGGATACCTCATGCACTAAAGCAGCTATAACTTGTATTTTACAACATTTCATCAAATGCCAATGCTACAATAACGAGGGGTTACTCATAGTGATGAACCTTCAGAGAATTATCACTCGAATCTGCAGCTCTGATTGGCTTTAAGAAGATTTAAAGGAAATTTCCACTCATTGTTCAGCTGTCTGGTCCACAAATTTACTGTTCTAATTAACTCTCACCACCTGCACAAAGCAGCTGTACACTACCTGCTCAGCACCCAAACAGGCAGACAAAACTAGTTACTAGCTGTTGAACATATTGGCTGCTCCTCTAATTGCTAACCACTGCTAGTTAATCAACTAAAGAGAGTTGGTAGGATTAAGCCATCTCTGTAATCACGGTGTAGGTGTCCATGATATTGGGATCAATTTCTAGTTCTGCATTAGGCATTTCCATTCCAGAATGACTTGCATACATGCAACAATGCACTGATATGGCTTTGCTAAACGAGAAAGAGCAGGGAGATTAGTTAGCTTTTCTTTAACTTCCTGACACCAGGAACAGATAGATGGAAAAACACAGCTCCCTAAGCAAGACTGAAGATGATATTCCTCCAGCCTGAGTAGGTGTTACATGTTGTTACATTCTTTGAAAAGGAGTGTATAAGCTGTGGTTTAGCTCTCCACATACCTTACAAGGACATACATCTTTGAGTCTGACTGAAAGTAAACAGACAAGGTAGTCCACTGGAAATCACAGTAGCCGTTTTAATGAACTGCGTAACCCAGTGGATCATCATGTCACTTTGCTAGATGCCTGACCTGCTGTGTTTTTGCACACGTGCCAGTTTCTGCATGTGAGGCTGAGGCTTTTGTTTAAGTGTGTGTGTGTGGGTATGCTGGAGAAGTGCCAGCAAATGTGAAAAGATGTTTAGTCTCTGCAAGTGTCTGGATTACAAAAATAAAAGTTACACATGAACTGCAAGTATGATAAACCGAGACTTCTTTTGTGGCTGTCTCTCTGCAGCTGCTGTGCAGCTCCATTGGGGTTTCACAGTTGACAGTAAAGTGATACTGTGACAAACTTTTGGGTAAGAAGTCCTCCATGTTTCTTTCTTCCTTCATGCAGAGGATGGCCTAAAAAAGTTTATGCCACACTCGGCTAGGTCACGCTCATTGCACACTCAACTACCTCTGAGACATGGTCCTCTTTTAGTTTCTGAGAACTGCAGCCCAAACGCTCTTTTATTGACCTACTTTCGAGGAGGTGCACGGATGATATATGGAACAGGCCTTTTTGGAGAACGGGGCTTGCTGAGTGGTGGGGGCTGTGGGGGGTTACAGAGTTGCATACCTCTGTGTATGTACAAGGAGTAGCCTTTCACCTCTCAAGCTCTGTGCTGCCTTTGTCTTTGCAGAGGAGGACATAAATCACCAGAGGTCCAGCAGCACAGGAATCAACAGTCACCAAAAGCACTAAATGAATAAAGAAAGAGGAGGAAGGGTGTAGGGAAGAAGTTCTGCAGAAATTCAGAGGTTCATTCTGAAAGTGAGAGCCAGTTCCCAATCCCCTGTTCCCACTTATGTGAGGATATGTAATATGTGAGAGCAGAGGCAGGATTTATGTTCAATCTACAACATGTTTAACTGACAAGTCTGGCAGGCAGCTAGGAGACGCAGCGAAGACGAGACAAAGATAAAGTGAGAGTGAGAAGGAGAAAATGATCCAGTTTTTTTCATCCCCTCAAGATGAACTCTAATCATGGCGAAGTCTTTGTTTGTGAAAACCCAGCTGGCAATAAATCTGATTCTGATCTTACAAAAGAATGTGTGACGGTCCATCCATTCAAAGAAAAAGCCTCTGGCATTATTTACTGTTTTGTCACACAAAGGTGCAGAGTTAAAGGGTTTTCTCTCGTGGTCTTGATCTTTGAACCCTTTTCACCGGTCTGTCGAAAACAACTGACATGCACTTCTTTTAATTGTCAACGGAAGACAGGAGAGCGCCTGCGCAGACTGATTTGTGTTGGCTGATACTGTCTTCAGGCTTTGCAATATAGAAAAGATTTGCTTTAGTCCCAGGATGAATATTCAGTTCAGTAAAGTACTTCACAAGTGGGTTGCAAAATATATGACTACATGGGAGACTACACACCAAATGCATGAAAGAGACATGGGGGTAAAATGAGAATAGAGTTCATAAAAGTGAAAGCTGAAACAATAAAATCAATAAAACATTTCAATAAAAGTGAAAGACATCATAAAACCAGAGTAATCTAGGCTAAAAAAGTAGGTTTTAAGTTCAGCCCTTTCAATTATGCTCAGATCCTCGGGCTGCCTGCGCCCGCAGCATTTAGTTTACATAACGTTTCAACCCTCATTTAACATGAAAATACTGTAAGTAAACTTGCCTCAGTTTTACATACAGTGGAGCCACTTCACTACTTTTAGTGCGATTCCCCAAAGAGCTCTCCAATGAACCATTTAACACTAACATTTCCAGCACAGCGGCCTTATGTTCACTGTCTTATGTTCAAATTGTAATACCATGTGTATTTAACAACCATTTTAAAAATAACAATTAGATTTTGACACTGAATTATTTGAAAACAACAAATATGTAAGATAATCCCGAAAAATGAAGTCAAATCCAGTGACGTTTGCTAATTAGCGCCAAAAATGAAGGACTACAGCTGAGGCTGATGGGTATGTTATCAGTTTTTATGTTTTTAAGTTATTGCAATTCTTCCTGAGGAACTCATAAATGTCAGAACCAAATTCCATGACAGTCCATCCAATAAATGTCAGTAGGGTTCATCCTCTGGGAACAATAAATGCTTCAATACAGTCCGGCGTATGTGCCAAATTGTGTCGTAAATGTTCAGATGTTGCACCGTAACAAAACGTCATGGCTATCCATCCAATATCTGTCAAGATGTTACCAAACGTCAAACTGTTTGTGGAACAAAAGAAAAGTCAGAGGATCGGCGGTATCATTTGGATTCATCCTCTGTGGACCATAAATGCTGAGACCAAATTTCATGGTAGTCCGTTATAAGCAGTTGTTATTTATTTCAGTCTGGACCAAAGTCATCTCTAACATGGCTAAAAACTGGCTCGGGTGTGACTGTCAGCACCTGGGGACACCAAAGTCAGAAATTTTCAACTTGTACAGTTCAAGTTGGTAATTTCTTTCTTTTTATCACTGCATTATTGATTTGAATTCAGCTTTAAATGTGTATCCTGTAAGTTATATGCGTTTAATGGATGATGAAAGGTGGTTATGTAATGTACACCCAGTCAACATTAGAACATATAATCGCTCATCTACCACAGCAGTCAGTCTCGGAGCTGTGGATTAGATGGGATGATGGTTATCAGACATTACACACACACACACACTGAAACCTAGAGCAACATGTTCCGACAGGCGTCCCGCTGTCATTGTGCCATTACATGAGAGTTTTCAGAAGAGGGTAAAGCATTCTTACAAGCTGATTCACAAGTGTAAAAACATTATACAACATGGAAATGAGTAGTCTGCTGAGAGCGACCTGGACAAGGGGAGCAGATCTGGAGCCTGTAAATCAGTTTAAGACACTAGCAGGGTCAGGACAGGTGTGAGCAGCTTCCCAGGTGCAGCTCCACAGGCCATGTAGCAGCAATAATCAGCAGTCAAGGGTGGTAATGACAGGGTGCTGTTGTCAGAGAGCTATACGGGCTCACACGCACACTCACACGGAAGCACAGATATAACTCGGAGGGACATTTGCACGCACACTCAAACTTTGCTTGTTTTCATCACAACAGGCATTTCGCTTTCTCACACGTTCTCCCTCCATCCATCCGTCTGTCTGTCCCCCGTAGCCCACTCAGACATGTTCACACCGCTTTCACTTACTTATCTCGCAGGTCAGCACGTACGCAGTAAACTTAAACAGCAGCTGTGCAGTTACATAAGCAGCTCCCGACCCCTGTCTGGAAACCTGTTGACCTCCAGCCATCATGGTCAGATCAAAGTTCAAACTACGCTTCCGAACAAAGACAGAATGCAAACCATACTGTTTTTGTTTATAAGTATATCCGTGGGCATTTTCCGTTTGAGGGTTGGCGTTGCTAGGCACATTTTCAACTCCGGTCATGCGTTACTGACCGGAGCACGTCATTGCTCATTTCCAACAAGATCACATAGACGTGGTTACAGAGAACCAAACCAGAACTTCCAGGTTTTGTTCCAGAAGTCAGAAAAGTTGTTGCTTATCAAAAATCTTTATATGAGTCAGCCTTTAGGGGACATCCTTTGTTTATAAATGAGTAGACATTTACAAAACTTATCTTAGCTACAAATAAGGACAATTTCCATTTGCGATCGAGCTTCAGTTGCTTCTGAGAGTATGGTGTGTGTGTGTTCTGTCAAAGAGAAGATTGATGTGAGAGATTTGTGAAAGGCTACGTGAATCAAAAGAGCCTAAAGTCAACTCCAGGCCCGCTGACAGATGAAGTGACCATTTGCCACCTGTATGCTCTTATCTTGAGCTGTTGTTAATCTGAATGGTGGGTTAAGGGGGGGTGGTACCCCGGTCCTCATGGACCGCAGGTATGTTAAGACACACAGCTGTTGTCTTTCAACTGTTTTTTCCTCAGTAGGGTGTGGTAACGGTGCTGGCACAGTGTGTCCTCAGATCAGAAAAAGAATGCAGTCAAAAAAACACCCCGTACTTAGCACCAGCATCAAATACCTCTTGACTACTGGTGTACTTTTTTCCACTCAAAATTTCCCTCATGGCGATGTCAGAAGTGTAGTGAAGCGAACAGTGAGTGGATCTGGCCTCTGGTCTAGCCAGGATGTCATTATGAGATACCAGCGTCACCGCATGCTATTTTTAACTCTGTCCTTTCCCAATTAGACCGCAGTCACAGCCAGCAAGCCGGTTTTCATGTGTGTGTTTGTGTACGTCCGTGTGACCCTGAAGTCTAGTTGGTTACGTATCGGGGGGACTGTCTAGCAGCTCGTCTCGAACACATCTCTTCTGTGCCTGCTGATTACAGGCCCTGTCAGACCTTATTCAACAGCGCTGCAGTGGAAAGGAGATGCTGTGAGCACAGAGAGCTTTCAACGTGGAGGTACGACCACAGAGAGAATCCTCTGTGATCCCGCTGACGGTAAACACTCACCAGGCCTAATCTTGTGAGGCTCTACCAGCTGCAGGGCAAACAGGACCCCTGGACATGAGAGCTGTGCTGGGGAAGTTTCCAGCAGCAGCATTGGTTTCCATTGCTTTTCATACAATATGCAATTCTGGATTCCTGAATTATGTAACCCATCATAGTGGACATCAAGTCTTCAATACATTTTTGCCAGAGTTACACCTTGATAACATCTCATCATCACACAATGATAAGGTAACATTGACAAAGGAGTAAAGAAGTCCTTGAAAAAAAAAATGATTTGACATTCAAGATTTACCTATAAGCTTTTTCAAGAGCATGGTCTTCTTCAGTTGATGGACTGATCACTTGTCATGGAGATGGCTCAGTTACCGTCCCGTGACTTCCGTATGGAACTTCGGTCTCGTGTTAACGGTACCGATACATGGATGACTCTTTAACCTTTTTTGCTGAGGAAAACCTCATGTGTGTAGCAGACATATCTGAGCCCTAAGGGCTGCCCTGCTCACCCCCGTCTATCCCGACAGGTCCTCAGCATGCCTCAGTACCACGGCCAACACTCATGCCAGACTGGCATCTCCAATCTTACATAACCTGCTTAAATTCTCCAGCCGCCACCTCCGCTGCAGAGCTCGGTGCAGAAAAAAGACCTTTGTCTCCGAACAAAGCCAAAACACCACATCTGTCAACAACACTCATTTGTTTTGAATTCCTCTATTTATCCTTTTGCATCGATACCAAGCACGACCCGGGCAAGCTTAATGACCTACAGCACGGAGAAGAAAAGTCCGTTGCCAGGCGATTGTGTTTGTATAGACTGTGGCTTCCGCTCAAGGGAAGCTATGGGTGGCAAGAGGAGGAGGAGGAGAGAGGTGAGAGGATGTGGGGAGGACAGTAGTGGCTTGGCACAAGCTGTTGTGGGTGAACGTCGGCCCTCGTTGGTTGGCTGGTGGAGAACATCATGCCATATAGTCCTGCATTGGAGGGTTTTTATAGAGTGAGAGTGAAAGAGGAAGAGGGTGATCATTATGGCTCCTGGAATAGCATAATTAGAGAGAAAGGCACTGCTGCCTAAGTGTATGTGTGTGTAATGTGTCCATGTGTGTGTGTGTGTGTGTGTGTGTTGTTTTTCTCTTCCTCTGGGGATAAAATAATCTAACATCCCAGGTACATTTATGTAACACTGATTTGCTGATATTTCTGCATGGACATGTCTATTAAAACTGCTTAGAAAGCAGCGACCCACAAGTGGTCACAGGCTTACGCTTTGTAGCCAAACATCCTACAAAAATGAAACAAAACTTTTAAAGCTACAAGAGCTGATCTTTGGCCACTTGGGGGCAGCGTTAACCAGCTAAGAACCAAGCGTAAACTTATAGTCGTTAAGTCTCGAGTTTCAAGTTCTTCTCAGTATGGCATTACGGGCATCGCCTTCTTAGTTTTGCAGCTCAAGAAATCACCATATTTGACGTACTGCAAGACTCCATCTTGAAATAGGAAAAAGAAGGCAACATGCCCATTTGATCTGAGTTTCAACACTGAATAGACTCACTGAGAATGACTCAATCAAAGGGTAGCATACCCTACTTTTTCATCGTTTTCTTTCGCATTTACAAAATGAACGTCATGCTGTATTGAAGAAGCTAGCTAACTGAAACTATCAACTGAGATCAAATGAGAAATGGGCCCATTCCAACTTCCAACTTTCAAGCTGGCGTACAATCTTATTTTTTGTTGCATCCAAGTGCAGTGCCCCCTGATGGCCATTAGAAAGCATGCAGGTTTCAGACTTCCGCATTGGTTTCAATCTTCCAACTAATGATACAGTCAGTGCTCTGAGTCACACTTTGCACATTTACACTTCATTTTTTATCCATTATCCTTATAAAAAATCTTGAGTATTTCCATGTGGCTGAATGGTGCAGCATGGTCTTATATATGTGTTATGATATTGTCATAGCGGAATAAGATCCTTTTAAAGGAACAGTTAAATATTGTGGAAAACACAGTTATTGCTTTCTCCCAAAGAGTTAGATGAGAAGATAGACATGCACACATCTGTGAAGCAGGAGCCAGCAACCGGTTATTTTAGCTGTAGAAAAAGTGCTCAGAGTCAGATCGTAGGATAATGCAGCATAATGAGACACTGATTCTGGGAAGAGGTGTTGGCCGTGGAATTCAGTTGGACTATCTCAAAATCTAGTGAAACCAGACAATGTGTCTTTTTGTAATTTGGTAGAACTGACCATTTAAGTTTATTTTGTTTAGCTCAAAACGGTCCAGACATTCTCCTGAGTTTATACCGTGTAAGTCGATATACTTATGACTAATAATGAAAAGATCTTTAAGTCTTTCTGTCTTTAAACGCAGGAAACATTTTATCAGCAACGCTCAAAGAAAAATTCAATGGGCCTTGATTGAAATTTGTCCATTAAGTAAACATTCGACTGATGAGGTAGCCTAATGATCACATCTCATCAAGAGAACGGGGATGTGATAGCGGTTAAATACACATTAAGGCTGCGTTCAGGAAATAGGAAGTGAACACTTAGTGCAGCCGCGAAAGGCAAATTGATTTTCTCCCAGGAACAAAAAGATAATCACACTGTTTCCAAATTTAGTGCGCCGCCATTTCCGCTAACAAAGAGCAGATTAAATGCTCACAACTGCACATATGCATGCTCGCAAGTGCGCAGACACGCTTTAACACACACCGTGGGCTAATTGCATACATGCATAAGTGTGTTCACACGCGCCGCCCGTTCTCCACCATCAGCTTGACTCGATTAGCTGGTTGCTGTGTGTGCAGCCGCTCATGCTGATGAAAGACAAGAAGCCGGGTCTGTCACTGGCGTACGGGCATTACAAGCGCAGCAGTTTACACAACAATGGAGCACTAAAGTTGGCCTTCATTAGAGGGATTAGAAACCTAATCTAAAACACTGTTCAAGTCTCTCATCCCAGACCCTTAACAGCCTCTCTGGGGGTGGGGGTGGTGGTGGTGGTGGGGGGGGGGCTTCCCTCCTGAACCAACCACAACATCTGAGACTTCAAACGCTCCAATCTGTAACTCCAACCTCTGGGTGTTATCCCCTCTCTCGTCGACCCCTATCTCAGAGCGAGAGGTTGCAGAGGGTGATGGACCTCATGTGATGGCGCAGCTGTGGAATGATTTATTGCCGGGTTAATTGTTGGGTGAATAGGAATTGTACCCATAGGCTGCTAGCTGTGGTTGGATTGCGGGTTCACCTGCTATCAGATTGTTGCATACAGTTCATTAGCTTCTTAATGGGACTCATGGTGCCCCCCCCCCCGGTCTCTCCCCCCTCTCTGGACAACTAAGGGGCCATGGAGGCAAAGGTTAAAGTCTAGGGAATAGAGGGTGCGCTGCTTTATTGCAGTAATTAAGGGTCATTTGTTTTGGACTTCCTGTGCTGACCAGCTGCATGCTGTCTGTCCACAATAAAGCTGCGAGGATCAACAGGCCTAGAACAGCCTTCTGATGACTCTGACCCTCAACCCTGCTGTTCGTCGTCTCATGTGGTTTAAAGAGTTGGTTCACTCACATTTACAGAAAAACATCTTTTCTTCTTCTCTTCTTCTTTTTTTTTTAGTCCTGTTGCTATCTAGAGATGCAAATAGTTTTGGTTTTATGTGCTTGAGGTTTTGAGATATTTGTCTCTAACTGGTGCAATCCCAAAAGAATGAGGTGATTGGAATCTTGTTTGTGAAGCCCAAAACATTACAAATAATTACAACAAAATATCTCAAGAGCAATGTGTCTCTCCAAAAACAATTTTCCCATTAGTAAGGACAATAATTATCATTTTTATGACTAAAGCGCTTCGGTACAAAGTGATCCGCAATCAGACATATCCAAACAACAACAACAAAGTACGCTAAAACATTATGATTCCGCATAAATAACCGAAGAAGCTGATTATAAAATGTGGGTGTTTAGGGAAATAGAACAAGTCCAAATGGTGGCTTAAATCTTGGGAGGCACTCAAGAAATTCTGGTGGCTGTTGAGGATGTGTCAAACATGTGAAATCTTCAAAGTGGAGCTTTGTTTACACTCCTTTTTGGATTTTTAATTTTGATACAACAAGTATACCTCGGTCTAAATGAGGAAATTGATTTCAGAAGTGAAACTTTTGTGTCTGTGTGTGTGTGAAACCCAGAATGTGTTTTTCATTTGACTTCATATGTTTAGCTTTATTTTCTTGTGTGCCTGTTAATCTTTTGCTTTGTGAGTTTTGGTGAGGTACTTTCTGAATGACTCTAATTATCTCCCATCTGTTGTTCCAATTATCCAATCAGCACACATCCTTGAATGACTGCATAAAAAGGTCAAGGTCAGGCATTATCTCCTGATTTGAACCCCGATGAAGACTTACCAGGACTTAACTGTTTCATGAGCAGGCCATGTAATGAATAAAGGCTTGATATCAAAATTCCACACGTCATGTCAGTGCCTGAAGTTTAATCTTTTGTACATGTTTGAGGAGCAGAGTATACTGCAGTGCCAACCTAGACATTTAAACAACAAAATTCAGAGCTTTCTAGGAGTTATTCACACGAACTTTAAGAACTTCTGCGTTCAGTGGATTATTCAGTGTAACAGTGACACTATTTCTGTAAGGAGATGTTACTGTTGGATTTTAAAACATAGTGCACACGCAAAAATCCTTCCAAATATCCTAAAACCTCAGCACATAAAACCAAAACTATCCAAATGGCTAGATACCACTTGAGGCAAGTGGAGAAAATGTGTTTTTGTAATTTGCGTGAAGTAACCCTTTAACAGACAGTAAGTAGAGCAGAATTTGTGTAACCCAAATTGAGACTGAAGGGAAGGAGAGCAGTAACAGACCCGCATGGATTGAGGGCTACAGAATAAGAGTTGGTATAATCTGTCCTGCGGCATAAACCTAATGGACTCCAATCTTCTGTTTCCTGATATTAACTCCAATCAGTAATCAACCTTCTCTGCGATTCACAACCTTGTGAAAACACGTTTCAAAATAGAAACTATAACACCGTTTCTATTTTTCTACCTTCTACCAATCTTGAAATGGATTTAAACTAATTTGCCAGATTTTTGGGCACAGAAAAAACAAAACAATCTGCATTCCCTCCTGCCTTATTAGCCAAAATGGACTGAAGAAGAAATTAACGTCAACTTTAATTTCTGCTTTTAACGTGCGTAAATCAAAACCAGACTATGGAATCTAAGGGTGTGAGGTGGAGACGGAGGTGATTGTGCATATGGTGGAAAATCAGCTGCCACATTTTTAACAGTGTGATTGTGGATTGTTTTTGGAAAGGCTATCCTAACCCCACCCTGGAATCTATACCTTCTTATTATTTCCCGTAATGTGGGTACTGGCGGAAGCACACAGAAAAAGGTATCCCTCTGAAACAGTGTGAGCCGTGAAGTAATCACCCAAATACGTCCTTGTTAGCTTTGAGTCCAGTTGACACTCACTGGGCTTTTACCCAAGCTAAAAATATGTCTCATTTTCTTTCATCTATCCTCCCTTTTATTCTGCATGTGAGAGCTTTACTGGGTGCTGCTGGTCCGTGGCCTAACTGAGGCCGAAAGCCCCCCTCCTGTAAAGTAGTGGGATGCCAAACATCCTCTGATTTACAGCTTGGAGCACACGCTATGCCTTTGCTCCTATGGGCTATAAAAGGCAAATGAGAGCGTGATGTCCAGATCCCGCTTGCTATATTAACCTACATTCTTTCCAATAGAGTGGAGTGGCTGCATGAACTGACTATAACCACATGGTGGAAAGAGGCAAACCTTCCAGGACCCAACAGAGAGCTCACGTGAAGGGCAGATGGAAGGCTGGGATAGCAGTCTGATAACATCAGCAGCCTTACCTGATCACATACTGTGTAAAGAGCAGTCACTAACATTCCTTTTGTCCCACACAATACTGGTTCCCACAATCACATCTGGGCTCAAATCATATTAAATCCTCAGGTGCTAAAGGCAGGAACACCTTTGGCAACAAGTGCCAGTGGGATGCCATGTTCAAGCAGCTCCATCAGGCTGTTCATGAGTGGCTAACACAGGCTAACATGCTTACAATGATGTAACAACAAATGTGTAAACGAAATTGATCTAGATTTTTTTTTTAGATATTTCACTACATCAGTAAACTTTTACCTCCTGTTGGCACTAGATGAACCTCTTGGCACTAAGACGGTACTATGATGGGCCATACTTATATAGTGCCTTTCTAGTCTTCCGAACACTGAAGGCCTTTTTACGTGTCACATTCAAACACTGGCAGCATTGGCTGCCATGAAAGTTGCCAACTTATCATCAGTTTAGCAGCTACTCGTTCACACACTGATGGCACGGCCTTCTAGAGCAATTTGAGGTTCGGTATCTTGTCCAAGGACACTTTGACATGCAGACTGGGGGAGCCAGAGATCGAACCACTGATGTTCTGCTTAGTGGACAACCCACTGAGCCACAGCCGCCCCATGAATGTTTTACAAAGTTTCATAGTAATCTGTCTAATAGTTGTTCACCCAACTAAAGTGGTGGGGTGATTGACCAGCGTTGTGTTCCATACAGCTAAACTGTCAGCATAGCAAGAAAACCCATCTGGGGAATGAGGGAAAACAACAGAAATCTAAAATAGAAGAAAATGAAGGAGGATGTTTCTATTGGATCCTTGTAAAGCTTTGAAGCACAGCACATCAACAAATGTAAGCAGGCCCCTGTTGAAGATGCAGCCAGCTCTCAGGCCTCCACTGCTTTTTTACCCCACCCGTTCCTCTCAGGATTAGCTTTGCTATGATTTAGCGCTGTTTCTCACTGGCCTCTGGAATGCGACGGATGACGGATCTATTTTCCTACATTGTTTCACCTGCTCTAAATGGAACCACATGCTGCACAGGACCGCCTCTCCTTTGTCTGTAATTGGAAGCACATGCACAGTGAAGCCAAGAGTAAAGCAGAGCCGCCACAACCAACAGGGCCCCCCCCCCCCCACCCTCCCCAACCGACCGCCTGCCCTCAACCTTCCCTCCGCTTCCCCCTGGTCTGGGGTGCCACATTTTGGTCTAGGCCAAGTGGCAGGTCACATTGCAGAGCTTGAGAGCATTTATTGAACTAACTGACCTGGCATTACATGTCAAATTCAGTTCAATGGGATGACTGTATCGTGTGTCCTGCGAGTCTTTCAAGCCCCACGGACTGAAATTTGAGTGGCAGTTGAGAGTCTGCTGAGGAAGGAGGCCTTGACATTGAGTCTGACATGCTTTGAGAACACAAGCAGTACTGTACTGTTCATTCGCCACGGTCTGTGATGTCTGGGAGCGACAGGCCATGGATGCAGTGCAAAAGTATCATCAACTCTTACATCACTGCTTTTGTACCGGAGCGAGATTGCATAAGGGAAGAATATATGATATTTATTAACCTCGTCAGTCACGTTAATTTAACATGTCTGTCAATGTATGGGAGGAATTATTCAGTGATATCCAGAGGGGTAGAAACAGAACTCTATATCCAATGAAAGGCAAGGCCTGTTGGGGTCCAAGTCATTGTCATGGGTCCAAGTGTCACCTAACCCAGAGTAATTCTCAAAATTCTGTTCAACTTTTTACTGATGGTACTGATTGTTACTTTGCTTGGATGGCTTGAACTTTGTTGTGCAGAATGATGCACAGTCTGTGCAGAGATTTACAGTGGATAGTTTCAAATTCATCTACTGAAGGTTGAAAGTTTCTCTGTGCTCACTAAGATTTGCTCACTTTGCAGATTCGAGGTTTATCATGGTCCAGCATGCAAATTGCACAAGTGTCTTGTGGGGAATTGGAACTTTCAGGCAAGTAGGAAAAGTTAAACATTTGAAATGAAAAGTAGTTGAACATGCATGAATTGTTTTAATAAGAGAGAAGCATTAGATGTAATTTTAAGGATTTTAATTGTGGAAAAAAGGTTTGGGGAAAAACCATATGGGGAACAAATTATTAGTATTTTTTAAGTCATAAAACATGTCTGGACGGAATATTTAAACATATTGAAAGTAAATGCTTGAATTAACCTAAAGTACACCCACCAGTGTAGACTGTAAACTCCATCCATGTTCCCAAAACCCCCGAATTTCAGAAGAAGTAACCTTAGTGTCAGTGGTCGCAATGGCCCTGGTGAATTTTAACATCAGTGAAGTAGACAGGTTTTTATGTCCTCTTCTCTCTCAGCCAACTTGGAACATTAGATGAGAACGTAAGGCATGCAGATTTGAAAATACCTATTAATGAAGTCAGGGGAAGGTATTTCTGTAAATATTTGTGTAAAGTCACTTGGCAGCAAAGCCGCGCTTTCCCCCTGTTTTCTCAGTACGAGGCTAAAAGGCCAGATAAGTCATTACCAGGAATATTGGGCACGCCAAACCCCTGTTTTCAGATTTCAGCCTCATTATTGTGAAAACCATAAAGTAGTGTCCTTGATTGAGCCTGACATCAGCTGTAAACTCATCAGAGTAAGCTCTCGGGGGCCTCTAAGTGGTCTGATTGCCATGGAAAAGTTGGCAAGGGTTTTTTCTCTCCACCAAAACAGTGATTAGCACCCTGTTACACTTATTGGGCTAGATTAGCAACTCTGGCGCCAAAGATTAGTGCAACCCTCCGGCTTCACAAGTCATCTGGAGGAGATTGGGAGAGCTGCTGGCTGACTTCAACCACTTTATCACTATGCAGACCTTATTAGAGTTGCAGAGGCCTTGAGGGCAGAAGAAGGACATGCTTCTCACTTTTCATGGATAACTCAGAGGGGATGTTGATATCAACCAACAACATCAACCTCGCTGCTTGGGTGTACTGGATATTTCTAGCTGCAGGGCTCCAGCGTTGAAGCCTTGAGTTGTGCTGCAGTGACATCTACTGGTGATACATGAAGTTACAGCATAGTCTACTATACACGCTGCATAGGTTCATTTTTTCTTTACCAGCATTTGGAGGCAGTGCACAAATAATGTGAAAAGCAGGACTGTTTTACACTACATTAAATACATTATGTTCATTAAATACACATTTTTTGTTTCAATTTTTGTTTCATGCTTTTTGTCCAGTTGTGGCAGGACATATTCAACCAAATGAACAAATGAATTAGTGAAGAGAACTAATGAGAAATGCCATCTGGAAGCTGGATAATGTATCGACCTGGAAGGCTTGAAATGGAGCAGTTTTTTTCTACATAAGTGACTGATACACTGAACATTTGCACTTTGTTTTCTCTGGTTTTTATCACTGGGAACCACACAATTTAGCTAGTTAAAGCCTGGGAGATGAGGGGAGAAAATACTGCACAAGCAGTTTCTTTCCTCAGCTATTTGGTGCACAATTTATTTCAAATTATTCTCTATAATAATACTTGTAATTATGTAGATGTAATGTTGATCTGTTTTGGCTTTGTATGTGTTATTGGAAGTAATCCCATGTGAAGTGGGATAAATGTTTGGAAATGGGCCTAAACCACTGCATGGCTGGTTCAAGGGAGCAGCACAGTGACCACAGTGAAGTATGTGGCGCGTTGACACTGGAAAAATGGCAAAGATAAGGACACACTGTTAAAACCAGAATACACACAGAACAAAACACTTGGTTTTTTGAGTGTGTCACTGATGCTGCAGCTATTTCTTGTTGGAACAAAACTGTACAAGTAAACCATAACATTATTAAAAGTTATTATATTCTATCTCTCCGTATGTAGTTCTCAGATAAGTTTCTTTTCTTATCACATTTGCAAACATTTGGATAAATGATCCAGGTTAGAGGTAAGGCAGACACAACAACAGAGAGGAGCAGATCAGGGGAAACGCCAACGTTGACTAGAAATTTCTGCCGGAGAAAGAGCAGCTGTGATGTCGCAGCGGGCCAGATGCACAGATGATCTGATTAAGGACGTGTTCCTAATCACGTAGCTCTCGCAGTTCACACACAGACAGATTTTTATCTGACTCACACTCAGCTCACTGGAGAAGCAACGGCCATGTTGTGGAAACTTTAGTTTGTTTTTAGGCGACCGATAGTAAGTCAATGGGGCTTGGTTTGCATTGACTTGACGTGCTGCTGAGCACGCTCAATACTCTGCGATGCTTGATGATATAACAAGTCAGGTGATTAGATGAGATGGAAAGTTTTCATTGAACCACTCCCATTCATGTAGCTGAACCATGCACAGAGAAAAATTAAAGGGAACAGTTACATTAGAAGTTACTGTGTCTCTGTATGCATCACTCTAAGCAAGGTTTTACTTCTATGCAAAGATTTAAAGAGATGGACAGTACAAAAATTATATTTACTCACTCAGCTCATGTTGTAGAGGTTTTGAGATTTGTCAGTGTCTGCCTGCAATGTCGTCCCCAGAACAATTTAAATGGGCAATGGCCACATGTGTGATCACTATAAAAATAAAACACTCAGTATTCTCTATTAAATATTTTATTAAATGATTACATACATAATGAAATGTGTGCCGTCCTGGGCACCTTTGTGACATCTGGATTTGTGTGTGTAGAGGAGGTAGAACTTCTTCTACCTGCTCTCAGCAATAAAAAAATAAAATTCAGCAGCAACATCTTTCCAGAAATAGTGTCCCTGTAACTCTGAGTACTCAAGAGAACACGCAGTCAACTGTTTTCAAAGGAGCTATTTCCTTAATAGAAAGTTAAAGCGGTTTATGTATCTTTACACTATTGTATTGGGATGGCAACCTTATTATCAACCAAGCGCGTCAGTTGGCATATTTCTGCTAGAACCCTGTTTTATGTGCAATGCCACTGTTTTTCTTTTGTTTTTAATATCTAGCGTTACTGTTGCCATTACAGTATCTGTGCATGGCAACTGCAGTATGGTTAAGGCTAGGGAAAGGTTGTGGTTTTGACAAATAAATAATGTCTGAGGTGTAGTTAGGTAACTGAAAACACTTGGTTATGGTTAGGGGGAGATTGTAATTACAGTTAATGAAAAGCTAAATGCTGACCACGCTGACCTCAAATTCTTGCTGTCCGCCTTACTAGATAGAAAACATATTCAACATTAGCATGGCAGATTTTGGGGATTAATTCCTCTGGATACTGGGCAGAAATGTATCAAAACCTCTGCATGGCTAAATAATAATAGAGGTAAATTAAAAGATATGATTTCTTGTCATTTGGATGAAATAATCTGCTGCTCCTAACTGAATGTGTGTGTGGAACAATACAATACAGAGTAATAGACAAACACCATCCAGTTTTTGTTATATATGTGCAGGCTGGTCGTGGTAAGTCCCTTCTCTAAAGCTTTCTGTCCCTTGGTGACTTATTAGAGGAGCTGTGTGTTCCATCTTGCTCAGTTTGACATGAGAAAATAATATTTTTCAGTCCTTAGCTGTTGCCCCTACTGCATAATATGATGCAGGATCACTGGAGGGGCTCAATCTGCTGCTGCGTGATGAGACAGGACAGAGTTAACATTTCCCCAACACCTCCTGCTCCTCCTTGCCTGTCCTCCATGCACTCCCAACGCAGTCAATTACAGAGATGGAGCTGTGATTGATCATGTTGCAGGTGGACGGCACAAAGGCCTTAGTTCAATGATGACAAATGTTCTCCTCAGCTATCCTCACTTGATTTTGTCAGGCGGTATGTCTGTTACACTCGCTGGGAACACATGTAATCCTTCAAGTCTCAGGCTTATTGATTACAAAAAGAAGATACATTTCAGAAGGACCACAATCAATAACCACAGCTGTGCACAGACAATATAAAAGTCTTTAATCATAAATAATTGAATCAGACGATCATGGATGAGTTTCACAGAGGCAGTCAAGTTATTTTTTTTTCCTCGTGTCGGCATGATAAAGGTGATCTGCGTGTGAGGAGTCAGTACATGGACACTTACTGCTGCAGCTAATTTGAGTGTGAAAGCTGAAGAGTATATGCAAATAAAAGACAGAACACCAGAGAGAGAAGAAGAAAATAGTCTGTAAGTCAGGATTTTCAGGGTGAAACATCACTGATTCACTCATTACCTCTTTAATCATCGGCATAAAGAGACACTGGTGGGTTTTTAATGACCACTCCGGGTCCTTTCCAGTGTGTGAATATAGCATTTAAATAGTCAAAACAATTCACAGCTGCTTTGACTTCAAGTGGTCAAAAACCTGAAGGATCTTCTAGTTCCAAACATTAAAGGAATAGTTTAACATTTTGCAGGTCAACAGAAGATTAATACCACTCTAGCATCTGCCCAGTAGCTATGAAGCTACAGCTAGCTGGTTAGCTTAGTTCAGTGGTCCAGCAAACCACAACATGATATAATATATTATAGTAATTAGCGAGTTTTGGAGTTGCTGGCAGCTGGATTCTGTTACCTTTGGACAGAGCCATGCTATTTCTCCCTGTTTCCAGTCTGTGTGCTAAGCTAAGCTGAGGCTACTGGCTCTAGCTTCACATTTACCCTGCAGGCATAAAAATGGTATCAATCTTCTCACCTAACTCTCAGAAAGAAAATGTCAGACTACTCTTACAACGTATGTTACCTTGCTAATCACAACCCAACTCTACTAGGTTAAAAAACAACAAGCTGTGGTGCACAGATGTCCCACGTACAGTACGCGCCACAGCGGCATTTTTATGTAGAGGGCTTCGCTTCAGACTGTGTTATTCATCCACATTCTGCCCCCTTGTCCCTGTTAGAAAAATTGAATAGGGCAAAGGCAATGACATTCATCATATACAGGAGGAACAACCATAAAGGGCAAAGAAGGGCTGATAAAAGTGGGAGAGACAGGCGGCACAACATGCTGTCAAAGCCAAAGGCCTCCGGTAAGAACTCAAGCAGGGAAGCTGAGGCAATGTAGACATCAGGGAAAAAGGACGCCAAAAATACAATGTCTCAGGTGGGTTTCTGATTAGATCTGCGCTGTGGTGCCCTACAGCTCCTTTTTTTGTAATACACTGCAACTAAACAGTACATAAAGCAGCTCTTTGCATCTGCAGTACTCTGCCTCGACCACAGGTGAACAGTGTAAACGCAGCGACAGTGTGAGCCGACAGATGGCTTGCAATTAAAAGACACTAAATGAAATCCCTTGATATTATTGTGACTGTTAACCGGTGACACAGCGCGGCAGCTAGTGGGCATCGCTCTGCAGAAACTAGACACAAACAGTAAACATTGAGCCTTGTGTTCAGCCGCAATGAAATAAGTCCCTATTTTTCAATGGCTGGTCAGTCGAGGCTACACACACACAGGCTTTTGTGTAGCGTGGAGAGAGCATCTCTTGAATCGCAAGTGTTTAAAGTTGGCCTATTTCCACCCCCCTCTAGGGTCTTGGTGAGTGGAGGATGTACATTCATTAGAAGAAAGAACTTTTAAGAGCCTAGCTGACAAATGACGTTGGCCCCTAATGACCACCCAGCATTAATATGTTTGTTTTTTTCTGGGGACACTGTGGAGATTTTTTTTGTTGTTCAAAGATCTGGCTGGTGGTTTCCATATTTTTCTTACTGTGAGCAAATCCCATGAAACGGCTACAGCACCAAATCAATCCTCCACTGAAAATAGTCCCCAATAAATATATATTAATTGGGGACGCCGGTTTTGAAGCTTTCATTTAAAAAATGAAAGCTTATATCTGTATTTTTAGGATTTACATCTTTAATAGGAACAAATGATATTCAGGATGAGCACCACAGATGGGATAAACAAGTTGGACAGCATTGAAAGACGGACTAAAACATTGCTGAGCTTTGAAGGTTAAGTCTTTACCATTTGAAGTACTGAGTTTGAATTTTATATTCATCTCCATGACGACTGAACATTTCCATCAGGTACTAAGGGCGACACGTTATGACTGAAAGCTTCGATATCCCCAAGTGATTAGACCTTGTAATGACGACCTTTTGTCACACTAAAAGAGAGTCAGTTTTAATCCTTTCATGGGATTTGTTGACAATAAAATAAAATAGCATCCGCTCTGTCCTTCAGTGATCAGATACAGAAGAACAACGTCATTCACAATAAAGTGTGACAAATAATATATAAAACAGATTGTAATAAAATCAGTGCAGGTCTTACAAAGCAACACCGATAAACTGTAGGAAAAACAAGACAGGACAAAACAAAATCACAAATTCTGTCTTTCTTATTATGTTTCATTTGTTCATATTTTTTGAATATAATATAATGACACGTTTTTTGAGGGGGTTTTTGTCGTTTTTGCTGTTTCTCATTTTTTGAACAAACTGTGCAGCAGTTCTGAGAAAGATTATAAGAGTGTGAATTTTCCCAGAGGCACTTAAATCAGAGCTCTTCAGGGAAAAAAAAAAAAAGAAAAAACCCAACATGCTGCAGAGAGAGAGCATGAGTGAGTGAGAGAGAGAGAGACAGACGAAGAGAACACAGCAAGAGAGAGAGAGAGAGATCCTCTAAGTATCATGAGTCATCTGCTGAAGTTACATAATCAGTCTGGGGCACACGTTAAGTGACAACACCAGGTACGACATGGGCATCTGGGAACATCAATTAAAACCCCTTGACTTAGCTCTGCATTGTTATTAGCATTTAAACCAACGACTCAAACCATTCAGACTGACTGAAATCAAAGATCTCTTCGCTGTGATGTCCTGTGGCAGATCAACAGGAATGTGTTTGCTACTTTCTGTGAAACTCCTATTTCTCCCTGGCTCTCTAACTCTGCCACACAATGAATCATTGATGCTGTCTTGGAGAAATAACTGAGCAGTGATTATTATTGCAGAGGGCTATTGAGAATATGTGTGAGTCCCAGACAGTTAGTTACTGAGTTGGCTGGGTCCCCTGTCTCCTCCTGAGAGAGAAAGAGAGTGTTCCAGTGCCGTGACCGAGGAGCCAAGATGGCTGTCACAATGCCCGCTGTTGCCACCCACAGCTGCCAGTCCCAAGGTGGGTGGGTCGGGGGGGGGTTGTCCGCTTCGATGCCCATATTTTTTTTTTCTTTTTTCTTTTTTTGCAAAGTGAAAGGTGATGAAGGATGCCATATGCGGACCTCCGCTGCGAATCCCTGTGCCACCCATGGCTCCATGAGGCAGCGTCCTCGGAGTCCTGGCAAGCTGTCCACATCCCCGTTCAATGAGAGTGTTAAAGCCTGAGACTTTTTTTTTATTATTTCAGTGTGTGGTGAGCCAGAATCAGAACACTTACATCCTCTCTGTGTCTCTAGGTGAATGAATATGCAGAATCCTGTCGAGACAAAGAACAGAGTCGTTGGCTTTCACGCGAGGCTTCATACCAGCTTTTGTTCAAGAAATACAGGAGATGTTAGATGCGATATTAACAGTCTTGTTTTTTCTGTACCTGTGTTGTGTCTGTGTAAGCAGCTGCTAGTCTGCAAAGGGAGGAAATGTGAATCAGTGCTCTGATATTTCCAGGATATTATTAGAGAAATTTCTAGTTCTTGTCTCTGCTCAAAAACACCCACACACGCTACCCAGCAGTTTGGACCGAAAGACCTCAATGGGAAAAAAAAATAGTCAATACTTTGTGACACAGCATACAAAAACAAATCAATTTATTATTATATTAATTTAGCCTTAATGAAGACAAGGACAAACATGACAAGAGAAAAGCTGAACCGTATTTATCATAGATGTGAGGAGCCAAAGTGTGATAGTAAAGGAGATGCTCCTCATTAAGATTCAGTAAAAAATAAAGGTCAAATAAAACCAAAAATGCTGCAGGCTGGCATGTGGTATCACGGGACGGCGGCTCAGCCACAAGGGATTATTTCTCTGTACGCCGTGAGCTGCTTCACTGTAAGATGCTCATCAATGTCAGAGGCAGCATCTTAATATAGCCACACCTACAATGTCCTTAATATTCCACAGAGACAGGCTCATTTTTCAGAATATGGGACAAAGTGTTATAATTGCTTACCTTTACGTGTGGATTTGGACTGACTGGCAGCCACAGTGGTCAGGTCTGCCGGGAGACCTACATACACGCCACCATAGTTCCTGAATGGGGAGCAATATAGAAGGAAAACTGGGATTGAAGTCCTTTAATAGGCTTTGTGTTTTTTTGTTGCTGTTGTTGTAATTCATTTGAGCAGCAGTTTCAGCAGTTTTGATTTAAAAATATATAAATAAATAAAATAAAATGATGTGTCATCTCTGTAATACGGAGAGGTTTATATAATTATGATCTTATATATGCTTTATTGCTAATTTCTGCCAATGAGAATGGTTGGTAATAAGTAATAGTAATTTATCTATCATAATAATGGGACAGTTTAGACTTAAGGTCTGTGTAAAGTAAGAATATATGTGTTCTGAGTTTGTCAGACCAAAGAAGAAAGTGTTATTAACATAACATAACATTAAGAGAAATTGAGTTAAGTACCGTCTTTTCTCATCTTCTACTGAGGGATCTTCTGTCCTGATTGAGAGAAGAGGCACAGGTCAGGTCAAGTCTTATAGTCACACAAAATAATGAGCCAACACAACAAGCCACACAGCTGCAGAGCATTTGTGCTACTGTGTGCTGCATTAGCCGCGTAAGGAGTACCGCTAATTCTCATCTGGAAGTTATGAGTGACTGATGACCAGACCAAGCGGATTACACCGCCTTCAAGCCTGAAATGTGACTGAACAACAGCTTCCAGCCACTTCAGTTCAGTTTGTTCTTCAAGGGCTGGCATAAAACTTTTATATGATTCCCTTAATCTCATGTTTCACAAAGTGGTAATCTCTGTTTGTGTGTGTGTGTGTGCGTGTGTGTGTTTGATATTCTGCTGTGTAGTACAGTCCTCAGAAGCTGTGATTAGTTTTGGTGAGTCAGTAGTGTGCTGCTGTCAGCTCTCACGGGTCCTGTGCTGGCGACTCAGATGGTTATCAAGGAGCACACACACACACAAAGACATAAGTATGTGCAATACACAAACACACACACACACACACACACCGGTTCCAGGAAATGCTTTGGAAAGGCTGCCCCTCCCTAAGCTTTGATAGACACTAACTGTATGGCAAAGGACAACCTGTCCTCTGTTTGAAACTTCACAGAAAAACATCAAGGCTCTGAACTGACCGTTTTTCTAAGACAACAAGAAACAGATTTTTACCAAAAGAGAAGTCTAACACAAAAAGATGTTGCAACCTGATTTCATGGCCAAACATCTATTCATTTATTTTATCTTCATCTCTTTGGTTGCTGTTTTTCAGCATTAGTGTGTTCAGATCAGATGATCTGTATTCATCAAACTACTGAAAGTCTTTATTCTGCCAAGATACTGTGTAGTGTTTGACACACACTCAGATTACATGAAAGTAGCTACTGTACGTCATTCAACATGTCGCGTGATACAAATACTGTCAATAAGGGCAAAGGCAAAACGCTTTCCATCAGTTCAACTCAAGTTCAAAGACTAAACGATGACAGAAAAGTAAACTGCTGCAAACTATAACTGCAGTTAGTTGTCCATATTTATAATGGTGATATTACATTCAAATAGCAGCTCTTATGTAATGTTGCTTTGAGTTACACATGGTGTAATGTGGTTATGCTTAAAACTGTAAAAACATCAGAACATTGGTGCAGCGTCGAGTGGGAAAATGAATGCTTTGCCAAAACACGGGTGTACTGCATGAATACTACAGTACATAGATAGATATATAAATCTCTGAATGATGCTCTGTGATGAAGCCTGAAGATCAAAGACGATGAGCTTCATAAATCCTTCAAATAGTTAGAAAATGACTCATGTACTTACACATCTTTGGACACTTCTGCTGGCCCTGAAAAACAGATGAAAAGACAAGTTTTAATTCATCTTGGTTGTGAAAAGTATTGGAGGCAGTGTGTTACCTTACTAACAATTAATCTTAGTGTGCACAACAACCACCACTGTATAATAAATCACACTGTAACACACCTCTCATTTAACAGGTTTGTTAACATGTCTGCTTTTATGTGTTGGGACTCACAGCGCTTGGTTCGGTAAGGGAAATATCAAGGTCTCGGTATAATACTTGGGAAATGAACACTGAGAAGCACAAGACACAATCTTTTTCTAACTTCAACTAAAGTGCCTTCAGTGCCTAAACCGCAGCACACTCAGCACTTAGGATACTTCTCTGCAATATGATAACAGTACTGGAAAAATTGCCAGTCAACATATTGACAGCTGGATTATTACATAGTACATCCTCTATTGACTTGGATGGAAGCTTCACACTTAAATGTGGTAAGTATATACATTTACAAAAGCACTCGAGTACGCTTTACATTTCCTCCTCTACCTTTCAGGGAGAAAAATAATACACGCCTGATTCTACAGCTATTAGTTATTTTTGCACATTATAATGACATATAATACGTTAAGGCTGTAAAACACAATGCATACTCATCAGTCTGATAATGAAGTTGTACTTTGCAAGGTTTCAACCATAAATTATCTTCTTTAGGTAAAATATTGATCTATTTTTGCCCAAATATCATCATTTGTGCTCCATACGTCATGTTCATGAAGTGTGTCTAGGTATTTATTTAGTTGCTTATATTATTGTTATTATTATATAATATCATAGATTGTTTGGTCTACCTTAAAAGGAGACAACAGACATATTCATTCATTTATTCTAATATAAATATTACTTGTAATTATTTATCAATCAATTGAAGTTTATTTATTTATGCTTGGGTTACTAGGATGAACTGAATCAGCATACCACAGCATTTATGGCCTGAATCTGTTGCAAACTGTAATGCCAGTCCCGACATTGACCAAGAAAATACAGACAAACATCATAAAACACACACAAGGAAATAATATTACCATTCAGATTCTGAATACAAGATTTATACTTCAGTGTGTTTAGGGTAGTAAAGTTTTCAGTATATCCTCCACAATTTATTTCAGTATGCATTCTACTTACATTCTCTAAACAATTTTTCATAGAACACATGGCCTACAGTGTACAATGCTTCGATGCTAAATGACACTCGTTGTGCTCATCTCAATGCTGTTTGACTCTTCTATGGTCGATCACAACAGCTCATTCTCTGCTGAGCCACAGGCAGTCCACAGAGCCTGATTTAAATTGAAATGAGATCATAATACATTCAGTTGGAAGATAATCTAACTTCCTGCTTGAACGTACAGTATAATATTGACAACAGCAGGGGAACAAAAGCCTCGATCCTCCTCTTCAATCATTTTTTTTTCGTGCCATCCTCCATTCACTGTAGAAATGAATGCGTAACGAGTGAGATGTAATAATAAGAAACTGGAGAATCTTCATTACACAGAGATACTGTGAATTTCATCCTAGTAAAAGGAAAGTAAAAGGACGTTTTTCACGGTAAACTTTGAGTCTGCTGACATGACACAAGGGCCTATTCAGTAGCCTGACAAAAGCTCATTCATATCCAAGAGTGTACGTCTGGGTGCATAGACAGGGGATGAGCAATGTGATATAGAGTGCACTAAGGCGGTCATTTTAGTTTGGTCAGACCGAAGCTTGAAACTGAAACATTCTTGTCTGACTTTAAAGCTTCCTGGACGACTTTGGTTGTGGTCACGATTTTATTATTGCCCAGAGGCAAAAAACTGAGTGTTTATTGAGGTTTAGAAGTTGTAGAAGTCAGCAATTATAAGGCCTGCTTTACAGACGTCTACATCCAGTTTATTCACAACTAGATTGTTGTGTGTTATAAACCATTTTTTTAATGCTTAACAGATGTGTAGTGGCGCAACTATACATCTGGAGTTAAAGGGATGGCGTGACTTTAAAATATCTAAATTGCACAGAATAACAATATTTAAACTTGACCTTTAACCCATATTTAGCATTAATAAGCAGCATATAAACAAGAAATAGTTTAATAAATTGTTCATAACACCCATAATATAAATGTGCAAAGATGTTTATTAATACATAGGCTTTCTTAACATCATATGAAGACATCCATTATTTGTTTATACACCAACCTCCAAAGAATCACTGCATTATTAAACACTTATGTGCTTACACCTACATTCCAAGTAAATATGTTGCCACCTTAAAAACACACAAAAAACATAAACGTGTAGCGATATACAATTATTATTATATACATCCTAGATTAAAATACTAAATAAGAACAGGAGGTGCTTCTAGCTTAAGAAAATAATAGTGACTCTGGCTTGGAGTCAGCTGGCATGGACAAATAAGTGCAGCCACTAGTCCACATTTGTCAAAGTGACAGGATGTCACACGTCCTTGACGTTGTGCTGAACGCTGACCTCTAAGAAGGAGAAAAAAAAAAAAAAAACAGCTGCTGTCCTTCATAGACAAACAAGCCACATTAACAACACCAACTTAGACACCTACTTCGACGGTGACCACAGACAGTTTAACTTGAACAAAGTAGATCAGATTTATGGCAACGACAACACTAGGTAGCGTTTTTTTTTTTTTTCCAGTAGCACTCTGTGTCTCTGTTAACATGCCTGGCAAGCGCTGATTAGGTACCTGCGAGCGCACATGCACACATTTACACAAGCACAAACCGTACTGCCATAATGGGCACTGGTGGTGAGGTAATCCTGCAGATACTTCAATCTAATTATTACCTCAATTGGACTGTGGTGTCCAGAGATTCGCTCAGTATAATTTAAAACAGGTAGTGTATCAGTCTAAATCAACTGAGAGAGGTGTGTGTTATTCGAGGACACTCATACAGGAAAAAAAAAAACAAGTATTTCTGGATGAGCATTAGTAAAACCACAAGATACAGTATTTTCTCCATTTATCAATGTGTCCTCCAGGCTTTATGAATGAAACCTGTCCATTGATGGAGTATCAAAGCCGCCTGCTTACAGCCACAATTAGCGTCAGTCAAGTGGTTAGAGAAAGACCAAGCGAGGGGGGGGGGGGGGTTGTCATTGGAACAACTTGTCTTTCATCCAGAATATCCATGGAAACCAGCGCAAACACATCAAGAGAGAGAAGAACACATAAAAAAACAGGTGACCTACCAGGACTTTGCTTTTATAGAATTGAGATGTTATCACTGTAATGACAGCTTCATTATCAAAGCGGTACAGCCCCGAGGCTACTACTCTGGTGTCATATACTAGAATATGGGAGACCCCCTTTCATGATCAATCCACCACCTATTGGTGACCGCTGCATGCATACACGAGCACGTACATGCACACATCACAGAGCGAGATCCAGGGGAGGGAGGAGAGGGGAGGGGGGTGAATACAGACATTTTAAGACACAAACATATATGATGATGTAAGGCTGGCTATTTATTTATGAATGAATTAAAGAGACTGAGGACTGAGACCCCCCTCCCACACACACACACACACACACACACACCTCTGCACGTCCACACACACACACACACAGATAATACACAACACACACATCAGAGGACATACACTGAATACAAGGGTAACCCTGCCACACTTCATTTACATTCAAAACACCTTCTCCCCTTGGTGCTGATACAGTGACAACTCTCTACCTCACACTCTCTCATACACTCAACCATTATCACACACGCACACACACACACACACATATGTATATATATATACATATATAGGTGCCCACACATATTCCTAAAAAACACTCACCTCCTCCTGAGGTGCTGGTGGCTGAGGAATTGCCACAACCCATTTTGCATCGATGCAGCCACCGTCCAAGCAGAGCAGAGACGCTTAAGAAGAAGAAGAAGAGGAAGAAATACAGGAGGGAGCCCCAAAACACATTGGGAGAGGGGAAGAAAGTGGGGAGGAGATGAAAGACAGAAAGAGGAGTGGGGGGGGTGGGAGAGGGAAGGTCAAAGAAACGTCTCCCACTGTAAGACAGGGATCTCCTTTGGTCGTGCCCCACTCCCCTCTCTTCTCTCTCCTCTCTGCAACGCAATGGAGAGCCGAGAGTGGAGTGAAAGCATGGGGAGAGAGAGTCTTTTATACAGACACACATATACACTAGGAGAGAGAGAGGGGAGAGGGATGCTATGCCCTCACATGATTTGCTCTTTTCCTCCACCCTGACATGGTTGCCCGGGAAACCAGGGGAAAGGAGGCGGAGGGTGGGGTGAGGCTCAGCCAATGGGGAGCTTCCTTTATATATAAAAAGGTGGGGGGAAAAAATGAAATGCATCTATGGGGCATCAATATATCAGTCTGTGTGTGTGACATCCTGTGAGATCCTCAAATTGTCTTTGTGTGCTAAAACATAGTGGACCTTTATCCATGTTTTTCTATCAGTGACACACACACATACATAAATCGTACTTGTTTGCAACTCTTGACCAGCAACAACAGCCTTGAACAGAAAACAAGAGGGGCATGCTTAAGTCAGTTTAAAGCAACCAATACATTTCAAGAGATCTCACTTCCTCTTCTCCAGTCTTCGGTCTGCTCTGACATGACTAAGTGCCGTCATGTGAGTGGAGTTACGGAGGTATTAGGTACCGGGATGCATTACATTAGCACAACCCGACTGCTGCAAATAATTCTCACATCCAGTCAGTGGTGTTATCTTATGTTAAATTGTCTGTCTGGCTGACTGTCAAGATTCTTATGAGATGTTTTTTTGCCTTTTCAGGTTTTGGACAAACGCTTCCAAACAGAAAGAATTTGAATTTTCTCCCTCATGTTTTTTTTGTGCCTGGCAAGCTAATTACGGCTCTCATCCAGGCTCTCACGGTTACAAAAATGCTGTTTACTGCTAAATGAAATCACTGCAGCCACTAAATCCTTCCGTGTCTCATACACTCTACAGCGGAGGTACAGGATGAGTGGCCTAGATTTTGAACAGACGAATTGATTAGATGCCATTTGATCCACTTTAAAGGAGTAAAGGATGTTTTTAGGAAATGTACTCTCTCTCTGGCAAAGAGTTAGATGAGGGGATCGATATCACGCTCATATATAAGGCTATGGCTTGTTGCTTAGCTTATCTTAGCTCAAGACCGAAAACAGGGGGAAACACCTAGCCTGTCTCTATCAGAGTTAACACAATCAACCTACCGGCTCCTCTAAAGCTCTAAGCACTAATTAACACATTATATCTCACTTGTTTAGTCTAAAATTGGGTTATGTGCTGGAGTTTTGTCTTGGCCAAGTGCAGTGACTTCCTGGAGGTTCCTGGTTCCATGGCAACGGCAAGACAACACAAAAAACAGGACGAGCTACACTTCATTTTTTTTGTATGTTCAACAAACTTTCTGTGATTGTTCATTTTTAAATGGCAATACCAACATCGCAGATGCCTTTGATACTTATACATTTGTGAGAGGTCAGCAGCTCGGGAATGACTGCTGAATAACTGACGACGTGACATATTTCAAACATGTTCAGTTGTCTGACAACACAAACAAGCAAAGAAGTAAATGAGGACAACCATACTGTGAATTCAGCTTCATTAAAACAGCAAAAGTGGCAACATAGAGCAGGGCCGAGCAGCGGTGTAACAGGCTGCCACTCAGCGGACTAACTGGATGTGTAGCCTAGTAACAGGCAGAGGCTGTAGCAGCAAAGTTAAGAAGACAATTTTTTTGTTTTCGTCAGATAATATCACAACCATGAGATGTGAGTAATTTCTCACACGAAAACATGGGCGTTAAAATTTAGATGGTTTATTTGGACGTAGTCTTGGCCTCGGCGCTTCCAGTCTGGCTCTAATAAACACATTTGGCAGTGTTGATGGGTGGGAAGCACTTCTAACTCCTTCTGTTTGGTATTTCTCCTTCTGTCTAGACTTGACCGCGCATGTTAAAGAGGACTGGATAAGTCAAGAGCCCTGCTGGCTTAAAAGAGGCCGTTAGCAACAAAACGGATAGTGGTACAGGAGAAATTGCCCATTACAAATGTGGTAGCAGATAGATGTTTAACTGGCCCGAGGGATAGCAATAACAGTCTGTTGGTTGGCCTTCCACCACTGGTCCAGACTGAAATAACTCAATAACTACTGTAGAGGATGGGTATGGATGGGCCCCATGAATCCTTTGGTGTTTATCCTGGCACCATTATAAGGCTCACTTTTGTGTTTTGTGAAACTATTGATGGATTGCTATGAACCAGTGACGAAGTAATGAACGGATGGAGCCTGAGCGACGTTTTCGAAGCACAGGTTGAAGCCGGAACTATGCAAATATATATTAATAGAATATATTTATGCAAATATGTGGATCATCAACAGACCTGAGACATTTAACAGCTGTAACAGCACTTACCTGTCAGTCAAGCAGTCAAACTGTTAATTACTCTCAACTTACAGCCTTAATATCATCTGAGCGTGTGAGTGTGAAAAAAATTCACCCCCTCACAGTTGTTACGAACGAGGAAATTAAATATATAGATCAAAATTGTTGCATGAACCTTGCTGTAAATGTGTTTATTTCTGCTGTGAAGTTGGGTGTTTTAACATGGCCGCCATTTCTGCAGCCTGTCTCAAAGGCTGCTCGAGTAATTACAGTTTTTAGCTCTTTCAGTTTTATTTCCCAGCACCGGAGGTTGATGCTTGGTATGAACACACATTCTATGCTAACATGCTAAATTTACATGTGAATGTGGCATCCATGTAGCTCAAAAAACAGAGGCGCTAGCTTTGAAGGTACATCTTGGCCACATATTGCACTTTTCTACAAAGGCTAAGTGCACAATAATTGACTTGCAAGAAAGGGTACTTTCATGCGCTTGTATAACATATTGCCCCTTTCACAAGCTTTGGCACTCTAACAATTCTTCTTTACTTTCTCCTGAGAGTGTTTCCTTGGTCAGCTGAATCGCTGCTTTGTTTAATCCTGGTTAGTTCCACTGAAATTAACCGTCTCTTTTTATAGGCCAGACTTAGTCGAGTCATCAAACACAATTAATTATAAAAGTCAGTACTGAAATGCCTTATCTAATTTAGAGCCACAACTTCACCAATTAAACAACACAGGCCCACTGGGGAGGAAAGAATATGCTCCTGCTCAGGCTGCCTGGGAGCTTGATGAGGACACACTGCTTGTCACAGCTTGCCTACATTATCAAGACACAACACAACAAGGCATGACCATCTTAACAAGTCAATGAGGCTCCTAAAATGTCATGGATCAAGTAAAATAACAGACAATTTCAATGTCACATCTTCTGTTTAGTCTCCTTTAGAAGGTCTCTTTAAAGGATCGGTGCGTAGGATTTACTGCCATTTAGTGGTGAGGTTGCACATTGCAGCTAAATATGACCTCACCCTGTCCTTCCAGGAAAAAAAGCTGCTATGCATGTTCAGCGTAAAACCACTCTGTGTTTACCACTGTTTACCTATGGGGAGAGCAGTAACTAGACAAAGCGCTAGCAGCGTGCAAAAACAAATTGCCACCGAGCGCTGTGCTCAAAATTCCGATTATTTCAAGCTTGAACTTGAGTCCTGCTGACGTTTTAAAACCGCAACCAATGAAATAACGGCTGGATGTTACGTAGGTGTGACATTAAAAAATGAAAAAAGTAATTGTGTAGTAAGTAACATGATGAAATGTCATATGTGGCAAATCCAAAGCCAAAGTTAACTGTTTACATTTATAGTTATGCAGGACATACACAGTGACAGTGGATATGCTTTGTGCCACAAGCATAGCAATAGAAACAGTTGGTAACTAGATAATGTTAATGATTAATAATTAATAACAGTGAATCCATTCATGTTGTTACATAGAACATCTGATTTGACGTGGCTCATCGGCCGACCTGAGGCTGGCTGAATGACGCCCGGTTGCTCAAGCTATGCATCTGTCAATCAAAGTGGCAACACTGTCAATTATGGGGGAACATTAAGCATTACGAAATCATCTGAACGGGTGAGTTAAAAAAATGTACTGTGCCCCCTTCACAGTTGTCATAAACAGGGAAATTAGCTGTAGAGACCAAAACCGTTTTTTGTACCAGTCTGTTAGTTAAACACCCTGAGGTGGTTTACAGTTTACTGCAGAATAACTCATTGTTATCATTCTTAGCATTCCCAGCAGAGCAGCTGTCAGTTTCTCAGTCAGTCACCATGATGTGACCTGACATGATTATTTATTCATTTTCTGTTAGTTGTTAGTTTTTCTGGTTTGGCCCATATCCCATCTGTTAGCATGGAGGGGGCGGGGTTTAGTCTGTACTTCCAAGCATGTTGGAGAGCTAGTGTTTGGTTTATTATTTACTATAGAAACGTGGCTCCATAGAAGAGGACGGGCTCCCTCTATAGATAAAAAGGATTCATTCTAAGGTAAAGAAAACAGTTCAACACCCAGGTCTTATTTCAGGTGATTACAGTAATAAAAACCTACTTATGATTATCATATTCCAATTATTTATTTTTCATATTACCTGATCAGAAGTTAATTTATTTAGTACATCCATAATACTGATATCAGCCGTTTTACTAGGAGCATACCACATTTTTTTATTCCATGTATGAAGAGAGCTTATTACTTATTTATAACTTATTTTACAACATCAACAAACCCATCAATATAATTCAATATTTAAATGATGTCAATAGAAAATTGCCAGTCAGTGCTTTCAAATGTCATCTATTCATGCTAAATTAGATCAGTCCAAAGGAAACAGATTTCTGTTCAGCTGTAGCTTGGAGTTACATTCAATCAAGGAACTTAAATCTTTACAGTGTAATTTAATCACTGGAGGAGGATAAACACTGAAAGCCTGTCAAGTTGTAGCCAGCGACCAATTAGATCAGGTCACATGAAAGTGAAAGAGAAAGTGAGATACTAGAGAACATAATAAGTCAGAGAATCTGACATTTTAGAGCACAAGCATGGCAACTGTTGGATGTGATCAGTCAAGGAAAGGTTGTTTTCTTTTCCCTGGATGTGTGCAGCTGCTGCAGGAAGTGGGAAGTCATTTGAGAGCCAGTCATGCTCTGCCCATAATTTAGCAATTATGCCCAAAAACAAGACAAAATGATGATTACCTCCAGGACTTAGTGAGCAGATTTAATGTTATGGCACAGTTTTATACTGCCAATATATCTGTTACAGGCCTAATGTGTCAGTCTACATAAAATGACATGATTATAACTATGAATCCAAAAGCTCACTGATCAAATCATTTGTTCAGGAAAATTAGTTACAGGATGAATCGAAACTTTTATTGTAAGCCATAATCGTCTCATGTGTCTAATGGGTTTAACTTTGAATAATGATAACACTGATAATGAATTTTGCAGTAATTGCAGATTTTCAGACTTCGTTTCACTTTATTACTTATTACTTTATGTACATATAGAGGGTGAGATTATGATTTTTACCCCACGTTTAATTTATTTGATTGACATTTTTCGATAGTTACAAAATATAGGACTGCTTTGCTTCTATCTATCTATCTATCTATCTATCTATCTATCTATCTATCTATCTTGACCAATAAAATCAATATATAATTGTATGAATTACAAAATAATAAAAATATTTAAAAACATACAAGGTTCTATATGATAGTATAACATATAAAATAGCAATATATTATTATCATTTATATTATTAACATTCGTGGTGCAATCCCGCATGTGGCCACATGAGGTCACTGTTGTACTAAAATGGTAAGACGTTAGACGTAGCTTTAAATTCACTTTAATAGTCACCCGTTAACTGCCCATCGTCGATTTACTCTAATAAACATTAAGTTATTAAGTAAAAATATGTTGGATAAATAAATTAAATATAAAACCAAACAAATATCAAGTTAAAAGTTGACGTGTGTTGCTGTTTTACACGTTTCTCTGAACGGCTGCGCGGATGAGCTCAGACTTGGGCCCGCCTCCAACCCTTACGTAGCCCTCTCGCCCGCGCAAGGAACTCTGGGAAAGCGAGTCCACGCTCTAAATAATTCAAGCCCCCATTCCTCCTCTTCTTCCCACCGCTAACAAGATGCCGGCTGTACATCACAAACTGCTCCTGGAGGAGGCTTTACAGGATAGTCCTCAGGTAGGCCCGGGTGGGTTATATCACATTTGAAGACACAAACTGTCACACGAGGAGACGTTACGAACGAGCTAGCTTACTAGCCCAGACAATATCTTGTTCCCGTTGTAGGCTGTTTCCACTGGTCGATGACAGCTCCCAGTTGACACTTTGTTATGGGAATGTAATCCTCTGTGCCGTCCTGGTTGCAATTTATGTATCCAGTCATAATTCTCGTTATTGGGGTGTTTGTGCTGTGTTTACAAAGCTACCGCTCGTCACAGAGCTCCTCTGCCTGTCTGTCTGCCTGTCTGTCTGTCAGAGGTGATATTTTGATCTACATGCAGACTCATGCCACTGTGGAAGATGTCACGACCGTAGCTCAACCACAACCCAGTCCTCTGCGTGATTTAAAAAAAAAATTTTATCACCCAGTGTCACATTTTTTTGTGAGTGGGGGCTACACTCCCGAATCTGGAGCCGAACTGGGCCTGATTCACAGGATGTGGGAGGGGTTTCCATTATCGGACGGCCTTGGAATTAGTCATTAGTGTTAGTGTGTCACTTGTGAATGTTGTGCTCATGCTTATAACCAGGCCTGGCATGCACCACGAAGGGCTTCAGTGCAGTGATATCAGTCACGGTGAGGTGAAACAGGACAGTCTGTGCACACACCCACTGAAGCCTGTGCATCCTGCTGTCTGTTGCACCACTCTCCCTTCTTTTATGGCTGGCATCTTTGATAGCTCAAGTCAAAATACACTTTCTCCCCATTCTGCGGAGAAATGTGAACACAACCAACGCTGACAATGCTCCTCACGACTTCTTGCCGGTGTGAAATGGCTCCCAGTACCTGTGTGGCAAAAGTTACCCAGAGTGAACTGGACGCAGACTTTAACCGATGGGTGTGTTCCCTCTTCTCTGTATCTGCCCTGCCTTGCTGCACCTGTTTACAGAGAGAGGGAAAAAAAAAACTACACCCAGACAGGATTCGCTCAGTTTGCATAGCCCGCCTGCAGGAAAATCATTATGCCTTTACTTTCACTTCAAAGCAGCTCTTCAATAGGCCTCTGCATGCTGCAGCTGCCCTGATTGCTTTCTCTTATGTCCTCTTTGCACTCACAGTAATGTCCTTTCTTACAGGCTCCCACCAAACCTGACTCAGGCTGTGTTCACTTAACTTAATGTATGGGTTTAGTATCCAGTAAACTGTTGTCCAAACTACCGGATAAGGAACATTTGACACACGACATTTGATTATTTGTATTATCAGAGGCACCAAATCTCCAACATATCCAGTTTAGTGACATATATGAGCATTAGAAAAGCAGAAACCAGAGAATGTTTGTTTAAAGCAATAGTCTGGTACCTGCTGTAATCATTCCTGCTGTTTACACTGGCCAGTAAAATATTCCCCCTTAATGCCCCACCAATGTAAATGATGGACAAAAGCCACAGTCCAAAGTAGCAACAGTAATTTGTCCTTTCATTATTGTCCGATCTCTGTTTACAATCCTCTCTGCGTTACATCTGTTCGTTTCTTTGTCACGTGTTCATGTTTTGTCCCACAGACTCGCTCTTTGCTCAGCGTGTTTGAGGAGGATGCTGGGATGCTCACAACCTACACCAACCAGCTGCTGCAGTCGTTGCAGCGGGTGTTTGGAGCCCAGGTACCAAACAAAACGTACACACACATGCACATCTGTAGACCTTGTTCCCTCCTCTATGTGCAGCTCCAACAGTTTGCATTATTGAACTACAATTAGTAGTGTTTGACTAGATAAATACCAAACCATACATGCACATTTTGGCCCTTTACTTTGCAGAGGATGATGTCTCAGCGAGCAACATGCTCAAATGTTGCAGTCACAATAACTGCTATATTTTTCTCCTGAAACAAACACAACTTATGGAACATAACGTCTGAGCTTTGCTGTAGCAGTAATAGTTTTTCCACCACCCGTCTTCTTGTACTTTTCCAAAAGACATTTTCATTTAACCCCGATACACCTGCTGTACATTCACTTCCTTTTATTCCTTCAAGTGCTGATGACAAATGTACAGGCTGCAGACAAATCCCTACTAATACTTTGCTTTTCCCCTCTATCTGTCCCGAACAGAGCGAGATGGGATTGGCCACGGAGCAGCTCTCAAAGCAGCTTTTGGAGTATGAGAAGAAAGTAAGTTTGGGTACTGTGGTCAAGGTCGCAATTTCCTGCTGGAGTTGATGGGACCTGTCCCCCGCATTTTTATTGTTTGTGGTTGATTTTCTCACTGCAATCTCCCTGAGTGTTGTTCTCTCACCGTCCGGCCACTGCAGTCCAGATAAGATAAGAGAATAGTTGGCAAAAATGGTTGATATCCTTGTCAGAAACTTATGGAGCTGCAGCTAGTGGTGTGTCAAATGTGCTGCAGCTTTTATTGCCCTACCTTTATTGGTAAGGTTGTTACAACTTGAAAGGTAAACTGGGCTGCAACAACCATTTATCACCACTAGAATTAGATATCAAGTCAAAAACACAGTAAAGCACCATGTTCTTTGTAGTAAAGATGCAAGACACAAACATTATCTGGCATTATCAAAAACTTGAATTATTCAAATTGTAGGATACTACCTGAGTGGTGGTCCCATCCCCCCTTTCAAGCCTGATAGTGACCCAGCCTGGCTGCAGACAGAGCAGGCATCATGCCGCCCTACCTCCTTAGCTACACTTATTTTTTCTTTGCTGCCTCCACCTTTAAATTAAACAAAAAATAACCCAATTGTTACACAGTCCCATAAAATATGGCCTAAAAATAAGGCGACAATTTGGACGGCAAAGTAGGTCTCTCGTCTTGTCCCTGCATTTTTTTTCCTCCCTCCGCTATCGACGCTTCGTTTAAGTTGTGGAGGCAAAATGGTGTGAAATCGATCTTTACATTGATGAAGTGTTTTCCTCCTTTCAGCGGCTGCACATTAAATTTAATCTATCGATAAACTAAACTACATTTTTCATATTTCTCCAAGCGCTTTTATAAAATCCAACACGTCTTCCTCCTCGATCAAACACCCATGAAATCTCTGTTCTCCTTCAAATCTTCTCAGCTACCGCAGCCTTTGATTGCCATTTTGAAATATTTGGTGTCCAGTGAGAGGATTGTGTACTTAGAGGAGCTAAAGATTAAACATTTTATAACCCTTGATCTCTTTCCAAAATCTTTAATAAAGTTAGAAAACCATTTTCATTTTGTAGTTTCACACATTATTTGTGCATTACAATGCGCAGCTTTACAGTCGCATACATCAAAAACATTTCCTCTGAGCGCTGTCAGATTGGGGAATGCACACACACACACACATGCCCAGGTGTAGTATAATTTGGTTTGACCTTTCTCACCATTGCATGAGTTTGCATGCGCCTGCCACACCTCAGCTTTTCATGCGTGTCTTTGTGAAAATCTGTTTGGTGATCGATCGTGGGATCTTGTTTTGTGGAGATAACAAGAACTAAAAACACGCAGGTCTATTAAATCACGATGAAAAAGTAAAATGCACGTTGACTTGTGTGGTAACACCTTCTGGAGTGGATGTTTCGGTGGAGGATTAATGGATGCACTTTTTTAACTCCCTTAAACTTAAGCTTGAAACTCCACAACTTAGCATGCCATTTATTAGCATCTTTAGCCTTATTCCATGAAAGCCATGTGCCAGAAATCCTTCTTCACAGCAGTATAACCTGTATTAGATCCGTAGATTCTGCAGTTTCATGGTTTAAACTTGCTCCCCTTCTTCTTGTTCTTCTTCTTCTTCTGTCTAGAATTTTGCCCTTGGAAAAGGTGACGAAGAGGTAATCACCACGCTGCAGAACTTCGCCAAAACCGTAGGGGAGGTGAGGCCTGTGTTTGCAGTTTTGTTGTTTTTATGTGTGTGTGTGTTCGTAGCAGAAGAGAGGGATGATGAACTGCTGCTGCCGCACAGTCAGTGGTTGTTTCTTATCATATCATATTACAAAGGATATTGCACCTGTGCACCCCTAGTGCACTTGTGAAAATGACCTCAATGAAAAGAGCGGAGCATTATCCTCCCAGAAAGGCCCGGAACTGATTGCATGCTGACGCTGAGAGGTGGAACGTGGAGGTGGAATATGATGCCTATCGCACCTGATGGATAGCAGTAGGAAAGCAGCAGTGGGTGGGTGGGTGGATGGATGGATGAATGGATGAAGGTGGGGTGTATATGCTCAGGTATATAGACAAAACAGATGGGCCTTTCGCTGTCAGCGATGGGGGTCCACGAGCCTGCCCAGTCAGCACGCAAAAGGATTCAGGACACAGCCACATATGCGCAGAGGACACAGGTTGATTGTTTGCTTGACTTTCACCTCATCATTTACAGAGGAGAACTCATTTCACGGCGAGGAACAGGCCCGCCTAATCCCGTGAACTTTAGCACTTGCTAAATCATTCAGATTAAACAGGGTGTAAGCTTGTTAGATGCTGCGGTGTAGCTTGCTGATAAGAATTGTAGCAGGATTTGCCTGTTTGTGCAATATGTGCTCCTGTTTCTAATGTCAGAGCAAACAGCTCGTTTTAATATTCTCTTCACGAAATGTATTGTTCCACAATATGAGCTTTTTATGATGCAGCAAGGGCATTGTCTGCAGTTATGCACCCATTTGCACCGAAAATGTTGAAGGAATAACTGTCAGCACACTTCACTGTACTCGGTAAAGTAAACTGAAATCCCTCAAGATGCTCAGGGAGGTTACGTTTGTGTCCGTGTCCTTGCGCGGTGCTTGATATTGTTGTATAATCTGCTTTGTGTGGTCCAGCTGAACTCGCTCCACTCTGAGCTCGCCAACCAGATGGCCGACAGCATGGTTTTCCCATTGATCCAGTTCAGGGAGAAAGACCTTACAGGTTTGGCCACAAACACACACACATACACATACACACACAAGAGACAAGTTGACAAGAGGGAGTTGGCAGAAAGAGAGAGCAGAGGGAATGGCCAGAGCCCTAACCAGTGTAGTGCCCAAGAGTGGTACACTCAGTGTTGTCTCTGCCTCGGACAAAGAGGACTCTGGATTTTATTTCAAGATCAGACACGATCACTGCTGTGGGGACATCACCAGGTTTTACATATCACACTTTCTCGGTTTAGCTGATCCTAGCTGACTACAACACTGGCCCTAACTACTAGGCCACCCCATCATAACACAAGATTCTCACATTATTACAGACAATTAATGAAGGAACAGGCTTATTCTTCTAAATATAAAACAACTAGAACAGGAAACATTTCAGACGAGGTCACGTATCACTTTCATTAATAATTCTAAAGTAATCAGGAATGACTTTGTCCAACCGTTACAAACCAACAGCCTGAGTGATAAACTTCAGTATTTTAGAGATTCTGACAAAACTTACGTTTGAATGTTTCAGAGATAAGCACACTGAAGGAAATATTTGGCATCGCCACTGATGGTAAGTGTAAAGCCTAACCTTTTTTCAGAAAATGATCATAGCCTGCAGTTACACTCTGATCCTCATGCCCTTTCTCTCCTTTCCTCTCCTTTCCTCTCCTCTCCTCTCCTCTCCTCTCCTCTCCTCTCCTTTCCTGCAGAGCATGAGGCAGCTATGGTCAAATATAGCCGATTGCCCAAGAAGAAGGAGAACGAGAAGGTAGAGTGACTGGGGAGTGTTTCTCAGCTTCGCTGATGATGCTTATTTCCCATTGACCACAAGCTGTAATAGGTCTTGAGTGCAGTTGTGCTCTGGTAATGCATCAGGACTGTTTTTATAATCATTTTTGATACAAATAAATGGAATTAAACTGCCAGGCCTCCTTCTGTAGTAAGTCTGTAACCAAAACATGCACTGCAACGGATAAGGTTACTCTGCTTCTACTGGTTGCTCTGCTGCTTATTTGTGTATGTGAGAGTAGGAAAAAGTGTTTGCATATGCACGCCTGTGTGTACAGAGCTCCAGAGTGAGTTTATGCTGGACACGTGTGTGTATATGTCTATATACATTTGCATTTTTAACCCCCTCCTGTCTGTACAGCTGAAGTCAGACTTGGTGAAGGAGGTGGCCTACACCAGAAGGAAGCAGCACCAGGCGTCACTGCAGTATTATTGTGCCCTCAACGCCCTGCAGTATCGCAAGAGAGTGGCTATGCTCGAACCTATGCTGGGCTACACGCAGGCACAGGTACTGAGCACACCACCATGTCAGTATTCAAGTTCGAAGTTTACAAAAGGGGAAGATTTCCTCATTCAAACCACAATTTACATAGGGCGGTTGCATGAAATGTGTCATGCAATATGAAACAATATTTTTCTATAACCTAAGGCCTAAGCCTGCAAGGATGTCACTGTTTTTATAGCAGGTCTATATTAGGATATGATGTTTTTTTCATATATAATCGCAAACTAAACGTGTTTATTTTGGACTATTTGCCATAAAAACTCTTGGTTGGTGGAAAATTACATTTTCATTATTCTCTGACATTTTACAGACAGAACAATGAATGAGGAAAATAAAGACAGAATACTAATAAGATGATTTGCTGACTGTTTTCTCTGATCTCTCAGATCAGCTTCTTCAAGAAAGGCATTGAGCTGGTGTCAAAGAAGATGGACAACTTTCTCTCCTCTGTGTCCAACATGACGCAAAAGTAAAGACTGCACGTTCATTCATTGTCAGGTGTACAGTGCATATGATGAAACATAAAGTGAACGATATAAAGGAGCTTGTCGTGTATGAAAGAATGTTGGGAAGTTAGTTTTGATGGATTTTGCCTATATCAAAAACTTTTTATTCTTGTCCAGTATCCAGGCCCAGCTGGATGCGGAGGCGGAGACCATGCGTGGGTCCCAGAGGGAGCTCCTGTCTGTGGAGGACACCGTCTATATGCCAGATAAAGACATTGAGCCTGTCAATCGCACGCTTATCCAGAAGGCTGGCTACCTCAACATTAGGAAGTAAGATTAATTATACTCATTATGGCCCTATCTTTAATCCAAAGGACGTTTCCTGTTCACATGGCGCTCCTTTCTAGTTAATATGCCAGGAGGTGTCTTGGGGAGATGGGATGAATTAAACAGCTGAGGAATGAGCTTTTAATCTGTCCTCATTTTACATATGTGACATTCCAGTGTTTTCTTAGGGAACAGTCCACAGCTGCTACATTATATCCACACTGTCGAAATAACTGATACACGACAGAGAGGAGATTTCTGCTTCTCTTGCTAAAGTTCCTTCAAATACACACAAAGCAGTAAACAATGCGTTTGTCACAGCGGGCCGCGGGTCAGGTAACATTTTGACAGTGTGCACTGTCAGCTTATTGCAGACTGGATGTATGAGCAGGGAAACTTCTTCAATGGCTTTAGGGGGGGCAGAACTGTAACGTTCCCTTGCAATGTGATTTAGTGAAATGTCAGCGCTGTCAAAATCACTCTCTCCCTCATATACATCCAAAGTCTTTGACAAATGTGTGTGACACCAGAGAAAAGGTTTCCACAGAATGCCATTCTGTTTAATGACACATACTGCCAGCAGCCTCAAACACTTGTCAAATGACGCCGAGTCCGGAGAACATTTGCTGTTTCGAATGGTTTCTCAGTATCGAGGGGCTGATTTCACCCACAGCAGCACGAGCCGCACACTCTGAGATTATCATTCATTCATTTCCCCCAACCGCCTATTCTTATCAGGGTGGCCGACAGCCCACCCTAGCCGACATCGCTGGGCTTGTGTCCTGGACACAGGACACACACACAGACATGCTCACAGTCACACCTACGGGAAATTTAGAGTCACTTATTAATCTATTAACGGTGTCTCATTTGACTGTGGGAGGAAGTCCAGGAGAGAACCCACACACAGAACATGCAAACTCTACACAGAGAGGCTCGCTGAAGGGCTTCATGCGAATATTTTTTAAATCGAATGTACAAGAGGAAGTCTCACAGATCTGCAATTTAAATGAGACAGATAACACGAGCATGAGGTCACTCCGTCACATTCAGTGATACACGTGGAGACTGTCAGTCACAGGGAGATTCACATTCACAATTGTGTTTGCTACAGTTTCCAGACTCTTCATGAGCTATGAAAATGGATCCCACTTAGCCCATTTCCCTTTTCCTTCTATAATTGTAAACTAAATGTTATGCGTTACATACTTTATGTGCAATTTATCTATCAGTTGGCTGAAGGTGGGGGGGGGGGTTCTCTAATAAGCCAGCATCTAGTAATTGCCTTTTTGCTTGTTACCATGAACATTTTTAGTGAATATTCGTCCCTGTGCAGTTCTTTAATATACACTGAGAAATCTTAAACGCCAAAACAAAACAACCGAGCGTCTAATGAAAAAAATCCCAAAGAATAAGGGACCGAAGACGTGAAAGAGAGACATAATGTGGGGGAGATGCTTGTTTGGAAATATTAAGCAATATTACCGTAAATAGGGCTGCATGCTGGTGCAGACATGCACACTCGGAGACACTCTAAATTGCCCACAGGTGTGAATGTGAGCATGAATGTCGCTTGCTTGTCAGCCATGTGATGAATTGCCGACTTGTCCAGGGTGTATCCCTCCTCCTGCCCATTGTCTCAGCTCTGATAAGAATAAGTGGTTGTGGAAATGGAATAGACTCGGTCTCACTCATAAACAAGCGTATAAGACTGTAATGCATGTCAGTGCTAATTCTGACACACAGTTTAGTTTCTTTTAAGATAGAATGCCTGCAAGGAGAACTGATGGATATTATTTTTGCTTAGCTTATTTGTAAGCTAAATATGTGCTCGAAATTTCCATCAGACCAGCTTTAACTCCTTGAGCTCCTTGATTTTCCATTATGCCACTTGTGGCAACAAAAGCTATTGGTATGTTTTTGCTTTTCTGTGCTCCAGTAAAACAGGCCTGGTGACCACAGCCTGGGATCGGCTGTACTTCTTCACCCAGGGAGGGAATCTCATGTGTCAGCCGCGTGGGGCGGTGGCAGGGGGAATGGTGCTGGACCTGGACAACAGCTCCGTCATGGCCGTGGAGTGCGAGGACAGACGCTACTGCTTTCAGATAACCTCCCCCTCAGGCAAAACGTACGTACGCTTTTCCAGCACAGACAAACTTGTATGTGTGAGACACTGCACGTGTTTTGTCTAACTCTCTCCGTGGTGTTTGATGCCTGCAGGTCAATGATTCTACAAGCTGAGAGCAAAAGGGAATATGAAGAAGTAAGTGCGGAACAGCTGGGTTTGATCGTCCTCATTGATTTACATCTTCATCCCAAAGTTATCTGCCCGAACAATAGAGAAGATGTCGAGACTCATTTGTGTGATTTCCATATTTGGTTTTGTGCTTGGACACATCTGACCGGCCTGTCACAGCTGGTATCAGTCAAGGGATTTCAGAAGGCTTGCGTCTGAGCTGCAGGAAGTCCTAATGTGGATCTCTGTGTTTCTTTCTCAGTGGATTTGCACTGTGAACAACATTTCCAGACAGATCTACCTGACTGACAACCCAGAGGTGAGGCACACAGCTTCATACAAACACGCACGCCAACTAAACCGAATATCTAAGAATCAGACTGCCACGTCCAAATGAGACAGGCGATCTATTGATCTCAGCAGTTAGAACAATACCTGTGTTATTTGATCAGCCAGTGTCACATCAGTTTGCTGTTTAACCACATTAATTAGTAACACATAATAAAATGTAATGCCATTGTTCCAGTTCTAGCACGTAAAGCCTCCTCCTTCCGTTCTCTGAAGTGTCTCACAGCTGCTTTTTATTGGTTTTCAGATCCTGCATGTCTGCAGCAGGATCCATGAAAGTGTTTATTCTTCCAGACAAACAGACTCTCTCTTTCACTCACTTATTTTCCCAACACGGTTATCACTTGCTAGTTTTAGTTCACAGAAGACTAAATGATAATTAGAGTTTTCAGATACTGTGGTGTGGTGTGTGTGTCACACAACTGCAAATTACACGTTTGTCATCTCAGGTGCAGCATCAGTCACAGTGTAAACGTCTCAATATTTTCTTCTCCATTGTGGGATTTTTTTTGACGGTGCTGTAAAAAACACTGCGAAAAAAACTTGCTACACATTCAAAAAAAAAAAAATGACATCCTGTCACGTTTTTCATATTTCAATTGTCCATGAACACTAAAGGATTTGTGAGTATTTTTTCTGTAGCTAAATCACTATTCTTTGATGATCTCTGCCTGCACCCACAAATGGATACAAAGACTCGTTTTGGACCTCATACCTTTTTAATCATTTTGTTTACTGGTTGTTGTAGTTACATATACAGCTCGCCTGCTCATACAGAGACGCTGCAATGTCTCTGTTTCTTCTTGTTAGGCTGTGGCTATCCGTCTGAACCAAACGGCCATCCAAGCAGTCACCCCGATCACCAGCTTTGAGAAGAGACCAGAAGGCTCGCCCAACCCTGACAGGTTAGACATGTGGCTGGTGTGAAGGGTTTATTCATAATCCTACATACTGCATCCTCACCTGAAGTGTTTCTTTGTGTCTGTGCAACACTCTGTGTGTATTTAGGTCTTGATGTATGATTTTAGATGGACAAAATGTCAAGCTATGATTACTGAGGATGACGATCACCTTATACTAAACCTTGACTGTAAACATCTATTGTCCAATTACAGGTTAACAACCGTAACTAGGCACCGTAGAAAAAAAATATATATTGAATTTTTCGTTCATATTTGTTCCAGTCTGCCTTTAAACACAGAAAGCACTCTTGGCCACTGTATTTGTTCCTCTTGTCCATGCCGGCTAATGTATTTCTGTCAGTAAATAATTGATGGAGGACAAAATCCACATTCTATGCTAATATCCATGCAGCCTGTCCTTTCAGTCGGCCGTTTTGGTTTTTACACCTTTTTATAATTCAAATGAATTCTGTCTGTCTAACTCCTGCAGAGCGAAACCAGGAGGTGTACATGGTGCCGGCAGCGGATCCCAGAAGACAGGCACTGCTCCGGAAGCAGAGGACCTCATAGCCCCAGGGACACCCATCCAGTTTGACATCATGCTGCCGGCCTCTGAGTTTCAGGACCAGAACAGAGCTGGAGGAAGGTGAGTGGACCGCTAAGAGCAGGGAGGCTGTGTTTGTGAGAGCTACTGCAGGGTGATGGCTCTAATTTCCTGTTGGCCTCATCGTGGTTATGATATGATTTCCATAACGGCTTACTGCAGAGGATTAATTGTTTTTGTTTTTATGTTTGCACTCTCTTCCTGACAGACGCACAAATCCATTTGGAGAGACTGACGATGACTGTTCAGCAGAAAGTGACGGTAACCATTTTACTCTTCTGAGTGCAACTTAATGGTCCATTTTCTTCTCTGCCAAACCCGAGATCAGTACGATTGTGTGTGTGTGCACCTTGAGTTTACTCTCCCGCATCAGTGTTTCTGTATTTCTTTTATGCTGCTGACATGTTTGTGTGTGGGTGATGTCTGTGTTGTTGTATTCTTTGCCTGCTTCCCCAGACTCCCTCCTGCAGCAAGTGTTCGCCGTGCGCTTCCTGGGGTCGATGGCGGTGCGCTGCGGCAACAATCAGGAGGTCATCTATGAGGCCATGAGGCAGGTGCTGGCTGCCCGAGCCATACACAACATCTTCAGGACCACAGAGTCCCACCTCATGGTCACCAGCAGCAGCCTCAGGTAGGATTTATTACACATTCATAATCTATACCACCTCTGAGGACAGACGAAGACAACGGATACACAGAAATACAAACACAAGCTTCAGATATTTTTTCAGTTTTCTGCCAAGAATGCTGATGTTCGGTGAACGTGGCCATTAGTTTGACTCCTACTGTATTCTATCTTTCATGGTCTTGTTCCAAAGGTATAGGGACAAGATATATTATGGTATGATACGTGAATGAGTATCATTTTTAATGCAAATTCAAAATTTTGAAACCAGCTTCTAATAGACACAAAACACAGACAGTTACTGAACATACAAACGATATGATACAAGGGAGCCAAATGTGGAAGAGTCTGTTGCAGAGGTAACTAACTATTTGGAGTGCCAGTTCATTTTACAGGCAGGTAAAGCAGGTCGAGAAAATTCACTTGAAGAACATCTCCACTGCTTTACGGAGGATTTTTGGGGTTACAAAAGGAATTGAGATTGTTTTGCTTCACTCCAGTGACCTTAGAACAGATTCTAACACTACAATAACAGCCGACACAAGAAAAAAATCAGGAAATTGTCGATTTAAAGATTGATTAAAAAAAACGATGGTAGAAAAAAACAATGGTACAAAAGGATGGTAGGACTGACAAAGAATGAACTTGAGTTTGTGAAGAGGGTGAATTCTCTGTTGCTCCTGTTGCCGTCAGCCTCAGATTAAGGCTGCTCATCAAAAACACTACACCCAAATACTCGAAGAAGTATGAGGTGAGCCAAAAATCCAGGGAAGAAAGCTCAACAGCCGTTGTCACGTCATGTCATGTTATATCATCAAAAATATCGCCCACCCCTGTCACGCTGCCTCACAATCTTTCTGCTACGAGGTGGAAATTAATTAAATTTGTGGTTTAAAATCTGTCTCTATAATTAAACTGATCAAATCAAAACTTAGTCTTAATAGTCTGCTTTGGATCACAGCTACACAGTCTGAAATCCTCTAACCTCCCACACTGCAGCTCAACAAGGAAATCATCCTTAAAGCACTTCTTACAGCTAAAGTCGTATTTGTTTCACCTTGTAGTGATCAAGTTTGACCTCTTTGCACACAACAAATGGCCTCCTGTCTGTAATATTGAGTAGATGCTTGATTGTGTGCGCAGCTCAGAGTGTGTTTTGTGTGCGGTTTGTCATTGTTGGACAGCTTTGTAAGAGCTATACATCAACTGACGGCCCTCTGAAGCGTAACTGTCTGTGACAAATAACTCTTTTGTGTGCCACTCTGGTTATCCAGCAAAAACATGTGATGTTGAGTAAGTAAGAGCTCCCTCACGTCTTTATTTTGTCTTCACAATAGGTTGATTGACCCTCAGACTCAAGTTACAAGAATAAGCGTGAGTATGACAAAAGGTTGAGGGATGAGGAAAAGGTCAGCGTTTGCTCGAGAACATTTTGTCTTTTTGAATTTCCTGGCTAAGAGGTTCAGTGATGTTCAGCTCTTATCCTTTTGCACCGTGACCTCTCGCGTTACTCAGTTCCAGCTCGGAGACGTTTGCCAGTTTGCGGCCCACCAAGAGAACGGGAGGTTGATGGGATTCGTGGTCGAGGGCAGAGACTGGAGCGACGGCGACGAGGAGGGGGAGCCTTCGTTTAGCGCCTTCGTCTTTGAGAGCAACACGGAGGGCGAAAAGGTTAAAACGCCAGATGTTTTTTTTGCAAGGAGGAGAAACGTGCACGTCAGCTGATGCACAAACGTGAACTCAAGTTTATCTTCCTGTCTTTATTCACAGATATGTTACACCATAAGCTTGGCGAAGGACATCACGGAAGCTAAGAAGGTATCATCACCATGGAAACAAAGTCAAAGTCCATTAGAGTAGAAGAACACACTTAAAGAAATTAGAGAAATCATTTTGATCATCCGTGAAATGTTCTTTAGTCTTTTTTGGAACTCGTGCAAAAGAAACCAAAGATTTCAGTGCACCTGTGGACCAGTTTTTATTAGATTCAATTTCTTAGTTTTTGTGGATGTAAAAAAAAAGAAATTTGAATCTCCACAAATTAATGAAGAGAAGCTGGAACACAACCACTAGAGGGAGTAAGTCAACATTTTCAGATGAAATGGACTGCTTGTACAAATGTTCTGGTTGAATGACAGTCCTCTTCATCACGCTGTTCACATTTTGACAACAATCCATCAACAGTGCCTGGCAGGAAACAGGATGTACTTAGAGGAAAGTTACCACTGAGCTTAGAGTGTCATCAGCAGCTTGCAATAAGCGGACGTGTGTGCATCATGAGACGTCCTTGTCCAGCTGTCATCGATGCTCAAGGACAGACGAGTTACTGAGACATTGACATTTTTTGTTTTGATGTATCCACTGCAGTTGTTAGCTTTTGTTTCAGTAAGATGAAAGATGAAATTTCGATTTGACTTTCTGTGAGTAGTGTACGTACTTTCAAAGTGTATTGCCAGAACTTGAAGAGCTCAATCCCAAAAACAGAAATTCTTACTCAGCTTACTCCATTTTTTGTTTTTTTGAAAGGACCCAGAGGCCCTGGCCCAGCTCATGAAGAACATGCCTCTAACCAACGATGGTAAATTCCTGCTGCTGGAGCCTGAGACGGGTGACACGACCAACCCAGATGGACAAGAGGACTTGGAGTCTGAGGCTTAGTACTAGTACTAAACAGCCAAGACCGGGGAATATGGTCCAACTTTTGCCCAGAAAAGAAGGGCTTTCCCTGGATGAAGATGTCATCATGACCCCCTCAAGCTCTAACTCTGGTACTGCAACACCCATAATAGAGACTGCACTTCCATTTAACCATTGTTACCCTGTGTTACTAGATTTTACTGGACTGTTTTTTGATGGAATGAAAGCAGACGACATAAACGGGGGTGGGGGGGGGCTGCTCTTCTACAGTCAGACTGTAGCATGGGTCTTTGGGATCTGGAATTGTTTTTATACCACTGTTGGTGGTGGTACTTGCATACAAAAGGGACAGTATATATAGGTATTGATTGTGTTTCATTGTCTTCTAATATCCCCGGCCATCTTACAGAAGGTGGTGAGTCCTCTGCTTCAGTTTAGGTTTACACACATTTTTTCGGGTTAAGAGTTTCGGGTTGGTGTGAGGAGTTTATTTCTTTACGTTGTTTTACACGTTAACTTGTACGTAAGGCTCTTATGCAACTACTTTGGCATTTATTTGTGTATAGACAGAGTTCCTTTATCTGTTTTAGTAATGGTCAGTGGCTACAGAATGCACTAATCGAGTAATTTGAAGGATCTCAGACTCTTAAGACGATGGAGGAGTTAAAGAATGAGGTTACATCAGGTCATCTTATGCATTCCATCTCCACTGAATTAGTGTCACGTTTTACTTTTATTCCGCGCTACAAAGCGAGTCTTAAGATGAACTGGACTGTATGCGAGGCCGTCCCTGACGAGTTCAAATATTCTTAAGTAAAACACAAAAGTGCGTTCTGCTTCCATTTCTTGAAAGCCTGTGTAAATATGAACTGTCCAAGTGTCTATATGATGTTTAATCAGTCGGCTGCATTAAAAGCTTTCTGATTTAATATGCTTGGACTGATGCAGTGCATGATTAAATAATGTTGTTCTTTCTCAGTCCCTTTGCAGAAGATTAACACCTCTACTGGAAGCACTAAGCTGTAATACTAAAAAAAAAAAAAACTAAGTTTACTAAGATATTACAGTAACGCATGTAGGCAAGACCACAGCGAGGCATTATGTACTCACTGAAAGGCCATCCGCTCTCTGCTCATACATATGAATACTAATCAGAACAGAAAAACTGAGGGTGAAGCGAATGATCCGTGAAATTCTGCCTTCCCTCTGGATCCCGGTGCAGTTTTGTTCCATCTCAGCCCTACGCCGGCTCTAACACTAATCTTATCGGACAGTGGAAGCCCGTGGTGCATTATGTGAATGTGACATGTTTTGTACTTTGTAATACGGAGGAGGTCAAAACCACTGACTTGACGTCGATCGTGAAAATTACATTGTGTTGATCGGTGTGTTTAAACAAGGAATACGTGTGGATGTTTCATGCAGGACCGCCTGCTCTGCCGGTGAAATTATTACTATTGATTATGTTTGATCGCTCGTGACACTTATTGTAATTTAAAGTGGAGAAACGCGCTGTCTGGCAGAGTTAGATAAGAACGTACCACTCTCTCATCTGTCTAAATATGAAGCCAGTTAACATAGCACATAGGAGTAGAAGCAGCTAGTCTGGCACTGCTTAGTGGTCTAACTGCTCCTCTAGATATCACTAATTAACACTTTATATATCATTTGTTTCATTTACTAAAAAAAAAAAAAAGTGTAAAATGACAATTTCACTTTTCACAGATGGTTGTGTGCCGGGCTATTTCTTGGCCGCAACTAGTAACTTCCTGGAGTCTCTGCTCTGTCACAGCCAAGAAGCAGTCTGGCACGTAAGCCCTCCCCTCCGCGAAACGTGCTTTTTACTCTCATCAACAAACAAGGTGGAACTTTTGTGTAAATTTAATTAGTGAGCTTTACAGGTCCTCGTCTTCTGTTCCAGCCTCATATTTAACCAAATATATTAGAGTGGTATGTCTTCTCACGCGGCGCTAACTCTCCTCCACAATCTAATTATGGAGGGTTAACGTTTGTCTTTATGTTGCCTGATGTAAATGCGAGTCAGCGGGTCTTCTCGTGCTATAAAAAAAAAAAAAAAAATCTTGTCTGTCCAACAGAGTCGTAACGTCTTTCCACAGGTGCTGGACGCTTCAGTCACACCTTTAATAAAACTGCAACAATCCATACAAATATGCTTGATGCATTCGTGAACAGAAGTCTGAGACTTTGTTTTCCCGCTCCTCTGATCGATGGCTCAGTTGGAGAGAGGGAGTTTCTCCAACTTTTACCGTCCAGTCACGAAACCAAATCCTCTTACCGTCTGTGGCATGCTGGAGCCCCCTAACACTTATTACAGCTGTGCTGCATAGTCTTGATATATGTGTGCTTTGTGAGTAATGCACCGTCAGGAAAAAAAAAATCTGGGCACTCATGGTGTAGAAAATAAAATTCAGTTATATAGCAAGGACTGCATTTTCTTCCCCTCTCCCTCTGTCTTTGTGGAAATGGCTGAAGTTGACAGAATCCACTACCCATAAGGCTTTGCACTTAATTTGTCCTAGTTTTCTAAGAACCATGCAATGTTAACACACAATCTTTAATAAATAAGTAATTTTCTTACTCAAGTAACTGTTCTTTTTCCTTCTTTGTATCACAAAAGAACGTGAAGATAAACGCCAGAGAATAGAGCATTTATTAAACAAAGCATTTTCTATTTACATTTAACTCACATTTCATTTATATGCACACAGCTGGAGGCATCGGCTTCATCTCTGTTACAAACTTTGGCTGCATGTAGTTCAAATCCTGCGCACGATGATTGCCTAAACTGCAGTACAGGTGTGTTTCTTTTAAATAGCATTCTGGAACTTAATTTATTCTATACGTCTGATTATCTTATTGTACGAGGACAGCAGATTCTACAAATGTCACACTCGTGGTGCACTGTGGGGAATTGGATCGGTATTTAACGTGCAGCCTTTAAAAGCGAGTACACTTTGCTCTCGTACAACGTACGCAGCAACGGACGGCTCAGGAGTCTTTGTAGTAGTTGTTGAAGTTGATGCGCAGGAGGAAATCCTCTAAATGAGGCTGGTAGCCTCTGTTCACCAGCTTGGTCACCACTGAGAAGAAGAAAAACAAAGGTATTAAGCACTTTGTGACATTGGGCTCTTACTGGGGGAATCCTGGTAGCTCACTTGGTTTAGCATCAATTCCAGCCCGTGGCCCTTTGCTGCTGCACGTCATCCCTCCCCCCCTTAATCCACCCACTTTCCTGTCTCTCTACAGCTGTCCTATCCAATGAAGATACAAAAGCACCCCCCAAAAAATGTAGTAGTCAATATAGTAGTCATAGTTTGGGTGGGAAAAAAAGAAAGTGCTGCCCCTACATTCGGAAAAGGTTCACATTTTTCCATGTCTGTCATAAAACAATACTCACACATACATAGAAACATTAGAAAACCTCCTGCTTGGTGCTGAGAGTGTAAGTGATGGAGGACAAAATCCACAGCTCTCCTTCTGTACAAAATGTATTTTCAGAGTTTAGCTGAAGCCACTATGAGCAGCTGAAGCTGAAAAAACGAGTGAATACCTCAAAATGACTTCACTACCGTTTACAATCCCTCTGCTGTGACTCGGGATCCAATCATTGTGGAAACAAGAAGAACGTGAAGATGAAATCAGCTTGAGAGACACTTCAGGCTACTGTAGTGTAATTACCTTGACACACACTTGAAGTGCTGTGGATCTCTTTAATAATCTTCATAACGGGTGTGCATACGTTTGTCAGTGTGTTTAAGACGGGCTGTGTTGCTGCCCGTCTTAATGTTCAACACGAGGCTCCAGCAGCACCGCGACCCCGATGAGGAGAAGCGGTTACACGTAACGGATGGATGCATGTTCAACACTTATAATCTAATAATCTCTCCGAGGGGGGAATACTTTAACACGTGTACACGTGTGGTTTAATTTAGTCGTCTTAATCGATGATCACCGCAGCTCAGAGGCGGTTTTTCTTATTTCTTAATTACCGTACAGCAAAAAGGGCTAATACTTACATGTAAGTGCAGAGAAAACAGCTTAGTCTACCATTAAAATGTCACTGGATGACTTAATTAATCCCTTTAATTTAGAGAAGATTGGATGTGCTTTAAAAAAGAATTAAATTTGATAGAATTCAGCAACCCTTAATTAAGACTACCTACATTTATTTTATATATTTATATTTCACAGTATCAAATATGAGTCAATGCTTCTATCCAACATATTTTGTTAATTAAGTTCATGTTTTTCACTGACTGACGGAATATCGAGTGGATAATTGCAGTGAGTAACAACGTCGGCGTCGTTGCTATCAAGCTACTCGATAAAAATGTGTTTCAGAATAATAAAAACGAGACAGCATCACAACAGCCGTCGCACTTTGAGAATTCAAATGTGGCTGACATAAAGCGAACTAAATCTTCAGATCAGATCTGACGCAATGTTCTGTCCTTACCTTTGAAAAGGAAGTGAGAGTAATACTTGAAGGTGTTGTACGACTGCTGCATGGCAATGAAGCTGGGGTGCACAGCCTCCCCCTGCTGGCTGTCCCAGGGCTGTGCGATGAGCTGAGCGCGAAACTTCAGGATCAGGCTGAAGATGCTGTGGATGATGTTCATGACCGGAGCCGCTTTCTCTGTCAGTAGACCCCTGACGAGAGGCGAGGAGAGAGAGAGGGGAGAGCGCAAAGTTGAAAACGAGGAACTGTGAAATGACTTTTCAGACGTGCTGACATCACGCATTCACGCGTGGCGGTGTGATACTGACAACCTGCCAATGAGAGTAAATCATTCATTGGGTTCAAAAGTTAGCCTCAGATCCAGCTGGAATTTTAATAAACTTGCAAAGGGGAAGTTTATTAATTTTATATGAAATGATGGGTCCAGAGTGTCCCACTTCATCTAGCTGTGTCTGTACAGAGCCCAAAGAAATCATTTCACTTCCCTGAATTTTTCTAAATTTTAAATGACATTTATCCTTTCTTTAATAAAGTTTGGAGAACACCTTCCGTATGTAGAGGGTCTGGAGTCCCAAAAGATGGACCAAGTGGGCAGAGTATTATCTTGATTTATCTGAAACTATTAGTCGACTGAATTTATTGATTAAAAGAAAAAAACAATTACCATCTTTGGGTTTCAGACTGCTTACCCGACAAAACATTGTGACGGATATGTTTCATCTTTTTCTGATGTTTTACTGGCTAAATAAGCAAACATGAGAGTCGAGACTGTTTTTTTAACAACCAATTCACACAAAAACCCACGTATATTAAACTTACTGTTAGAGAGCTGGAAGATCATTTCTGGCTTCTTAACGTAAAATGAACACATCTACTTAAAACAAAGTGAAAACTTTGAAGCATGTGGCCTTGTGCCTGAATGACGCCAAAGAAAATGGGAGCCAAAACAAAAAGGAAACTGTTAAGTGAGCACAATTTTTTACTTTTATTCTGCCAGTACCAGCTGCGACACCTCGACACAGGGTACGTACCAATACGGATTAGTGATCCGATAACGGAGCTCTCTTTTCCTACATTTGCAATCTGCATAATTCATGGTGTTTAAGATGTAATTAGTCAATAAAACGTCAGAAAACTGTGAAAAATGTCCATCAGAATCACGTAGAGCACAAGGTGAAGTCATTAAATGTCTAATTCATGCAGCAAACAGTTCAAACTCCAAAAATATTCAATCCGCAGACCGAGAAATGCTGCAAATGTTGTCATATGAGGACCTGAAACGCGTGTGGAGGACTCCCTGCAGAGAACTGCCTTCCAGCTGTGTCACAGCCATATACTATTTAAAACTCTGACTACTTAGACAGCTGTGATCACTCATATATCACATTCAAGGGGAGACAAGTTCTTCTGGTTTGTTCCAAAATGTCCTAGAAAACGGAACTATTTTGCGCGTATAACAAGCTTCATCCTGCAATAAATACTGGGATGTGCACCTGTGCATTTCCAGCCCTCACCTGAAGATGGCTCTGTTGAGGTAGTCTGCGTGTGTGCGGTGAATGGCATCCAGGTCACTGGCAGCAGCCAGCTTGGCTGTGAACTCGCTCCAGGACACTTGCAGGATCTGGTTGGCGATGTATCCCTGGATCACCTTGACGAAATGCTGCATCTCGTGTCTGTAGAGCTGGAGCTGACGGAACTGCACCGAGCGACCGGCACCTTTCACCAGCGCTGGGGGAGAACAGAGAGGGTGAAACATGGAGGAGTTTCACGATCAGGGCTGCAGGGATTGAAACGTTTGCTGGTAACAGACGTTCAAACGTGACAACCTGCTGCTTTTCTCTATCATAAACTGTAAAGTCACCTCCTCTAAGCTCTTTTGTTCCCTGTTGGTCAGGAATCTGAGCTCACTTTGAGAACTTGACTGACAGGGATTCATCTTTGTTTTACTTTTAGGCAAAAACCAATGCACACTCGTAATAAAAGTTTTGCTATTGGTCCTGCTTAGGGTGCATTACGAGTCTCACATCAAGTAATCATCCATTTTTCCCCGGTGATCAGTAATATTAATTTTAAAATCGCTAAAGTTTTGTACTTTGTTTTTTCCCCCTCAGGATATGCATTTATAGTCTGCATACAGGCTTTCGCTGATCAATACTATCTAACCCAGTGAAGCACAGTGTTTTACAACAATCCCACTGGTCTGAGATGTGCTTTGTATAAATAAAACATAAAGGAATCGCAGCATTCTTCTTGATGAATATTTTATGAACAGTTGAAGCACAACAGGAAAAATCTTAACTCATCCTTCTGAGAGTTAAGGTGGAGTCTGAGCTGAGCCCGGATCAAAAGCTTCCACCATCTCACCTGTTCTCTTGAGGTGGAACCAGACCTCGCGGAGGCTCCACACCATGTGCTTGAGCTGTAACAGGAACGAGAACAGACGGTTGTACTTGTTCATGCAGCTGTCCGTGATGATGATGTTCAACGGCCAGTCCACCTGGGAGATGACACGTAGGGAGAAGAGAGACGGGGAGCGTGAGAAGGCGCGAGAGCGAGCCAGTGTGAAAGGAGGAGAAGGAAAAGTGGACCAGGAGTTGGGTAAAAACAGGTAACGGGAGAGTGACGGATGAGGCGGGGGGAGGGGAGGAGAAAGGTGCGAGTGTGGAGACATTGATAAAGGAGGTGAGAAGATTGTCAAGGGAAGACAGAGTGTGAGAGATGGGGGGTAGAAGCAGAAGAGGAATGGGAAAACGAACGTATGGGGAGTGAACAAGTGAGATATAGATAGGGAAAGAGAGGTGAGGGAGATTAAGCAGGAGAGGCAACAGTTATAAGAGATATAACAAGGTGAGGAACAAAGAGCGGAGGACAAACATGTGCAGCATTAGTCACCGCGTATGTCATCCAAAGCCCCCGACTCCAATCAATCCACGAGCTTCAACAATTTAAGTGCGTGATAAGCTAATTTTCCACACCCAGAGCGGTTTGTCAAAACATGACAGGTTGTCACATTCAAGCTGCCACTCATGCTGAGACAAGCACATCCATGGAAGCGCACACACTCACACACACGTAACGCCTCACCTTGTAGCGGAGCTCCAAACAGTTGAGTGAATCGGGGGCGTGCGGGTGGAAGGTCTCCGGGAGGTAGCGCAGGGCGAAGGTGAAGTTGCCAGCTAAGGGGGTGTCCCCGTGCAGGCTGTACTGCAGGGCCTTGCTGAGGATGGAGTTCAGCACCAGAGGGGTCAGCAGTTCTCCGGGAGTCTGGCCGCTGCCCAGCTGAGAGGAGGAGGAGTCGCACGGTCAAATAAATACAGAAAACAAAAAGGCGGATCGTGGATATCTACCGACGCCTCCGCACCTGTTGTTTGCTATTTAGGTTTTCATCCCAAAAAAACACTACGGGGAGCTGATTACGGTGATGAGTTCGCTTTCCGGTTGAAGTTGTGCTAATCAGTGATATCAGCTGGTGTAGTGTTTGGCTGGGACAAAACCCATTCTGTCGCATGGGCCTCAAGAGACAGATGTACATGAATGTTTCCGCGGAACAGCACCAAGGTGTTAGCACAGGCTGTGCTTGTTATTTCACGCCAGGAAGCTCGGGCTTGACATGAGCAGTCCAGGAATCTGGCAGTGATAGACAGGCCCGCAGATGAAACACTCAAATGCTAAAAGCAGCTGTGATTGTTATTTTTATGATAGCAATGTATCAAATGAAATCCTGAAAAGCAATCTGACAATGAACTTAATGACGAGCATCCGAATCTGCAGCTCCCCTTGGCTTAACAAAGCTTTTTATAGCGGGTTTTCGGCTCGTTGTTTTGCTGTCTGGCCTGCAACACTGCTGATTTGGTTTCACTCTCACTCGCTCTCAGAATGTCATTTTCAGCCACAGCAGGCAGCTCTTAAAGCCCACTGTGCACTACCTGCTCGGCAGCAGACTGCAGAGAGACTAGCTGGTGATCACAGCGGAGCTTTTAGCAGCGAGAGAAGCGGATATTTCCTTCGGGAGCCGGTAGAGATCAAAAATGGAGCTAAAAGTGGTGAACACTGACCGTACGTCCATCTGATAGCTGCTCACGAGCTTGAATTTCAGGCATTTGGGAGCTTTTAGCACTCACGTGACAAGTCAGAAACCCCTCTTTTAGCTTCAGTCTTTTCATCTAAATGCTCCATTCTATTCAGCAGTTACTCTGTGTGTCAGGTAGGTTGGGTGTAGTATTTTTCTGGGGCTTATTTTGGTGTAAAAGCTGCTTACTGCGGATGAAAACGACGCTGCTGAAAGCAGGGGGAGTGAACCAAAACACTAACGTTGCGAGCCGTAAACCCAAACACTGAGTTTAAAGGCAGTTAAAAGCTCCATTAGGTCGAAGGGAACCGCAGGGTCAGTTGATAACCCTCTGCAGGTTTGTCACGACGGGCAACCCCTTTTACATTACACATGGTGGCTTAATCCATTATTAATAAGAAAAATATTGATCAGGGCAGCTTGCAGGAGTCTCAGTTTTGCTTTACGCTTTTTTACGTGTGATCTGAAGTGCAACACACACAGGAGTACTATATTACATTCTGCAGGAGAAAATATGAACACAAGTGAGTTGTGTAACTTCCATTTCTAGTATGGTGAACTCGCGTTTTGTTAAGTGCCCGTACTTTAAGCCGTATTACTCAGTGTGTACTTTAGTTTATGGATACAATCACTGAGTTTACAAGGTTCCCTATGCCTGCTCTCTAATGGGTTTCTCAGGATAGAAGAAGATAACACTAAATGCATGCGGTGCTGATTAGTCAAAAAGCAATCATAGTGCTCGTTTAAATGTGCTGCATTAAAAGTGAGACTATCGGAGACCATTTGATCTTCTTTCAAGATCCTGTCCCAGCCTAGAGTTGATTAAACTGAAGAAAGAAAAAAAAAATACCACACATCACGTTCTTTTGAATGTGCAAAGAGATGACAGGACTTCACCTTTTCAAAGAGCAGATCGCTGAGGGACTGTGCAAACTCGCCATCCTCCATCAGCAGGAAGTGGCGCAGCGCCTCAAAGTGTCTTTCCACCCCCAACTCCACAAAGAAGTAGTCCACCACTGCCTTGTTCACCAGAGATACACTGGGGATGGAAGGTGTAGCGGAGAGAATGAGAAGGAGAGAAAGCCTTTTGACACCAGAATCGGGATGGAAAATGTGGCTGACTTGCAAAATTTGATAAAGGTTGTGATGATGATAGACATCGGCCAATGGAGAAAGCTCTGGTGTTTTTTTCTTTTTTTGGTCACTTTTTGGATGACTTCCTCAATCTCATTACTTTAAATCATTCCTAAGCAATTCACATTTATACAGTGGTAGGATTTAAGGCAGGTTTAACTGAACAGTCAGCAGAGAAGAGATAAAAATAGTGTTCAAAATCGCTGGCAAACTCCACTGCGTCATCTAAGCGTGGGATAAAAATGTGTTAATAAAAATTTAGAGCTATGAATTCCAATGCTAAATATACTGCACCCCCTCTGTGTGCAGAAAAGGATGAGAAAGCTATTTCTTTACACACAAAAGCTAAACTGCCTAGTGTGCAGAAACATTGTAGGTGAAGACTGACAAGCTTGTCTGGAGCTCTGATGGAATTTCAAACAGAGGAAGGATCCTACAAAGATGGAAGGTAATAAGAATTGAAAATATTCCACCAGTGCAAAATATGCACTTGGCTACAGTTTAAGTGGCCTGAAGTGGCAGAAAAATGACAAGACATCAGTGAAAACCTCACACCTGCATTTCTTTTAAAACACAGCATGTAGGTAATGGTTTCTCAGCCACTCAAAACTCCTACTTGTAAAATAATAACTTGTAATGTGCTTACAAATGTGATATTTTTTTTTAAATCCCATCTAACACATCGGACCCTTTCCTCCTGCAGCGTCCCTTCAGTCAGACACTCACTGTGTGATGAGCGGGGCGGTGACGGAGTGTTTTATCAGAACTGGCAGGGAAACCATCTCGCTGAGTTGGACGGCAGTGGTGTCTGTGGCTCTGCGGAGTGTGGGGTCCATTGGAAGGCCCCATGGGCCCCGAGTAACCTGCTTCAGCAGCTGACACTCGGGGGACGAAGCTGTGTGAGAGGGAGATGAAAGGTGTGTTGCTGAATAAATATCGCTCTGACAACAGCAGGAGACGGAGTTGTTTTTAAAACTGCAGAGCAAAAAATATATGAAGAGTGAAAAGAAAGAGGAACAGAAGTCAAAAAACTACCCAAGAAATATTATCTGAATGATAGAAAATAAATATTTGAATTATTTATTAAATGCTTTAACTAAACAACTAACATCTGTACTAATTATCTGAGCACTATAAAATGAATTGCTAAATGTTATGAGCTAAGTAAATAATCAATAACAATGAATATAACATAGATAATAAAGATGAAGCTAAACCACTGACACAACAAAAACAAAACAACGGCTTCACAATGAGTTACTGCAGCGTGATTTCATTATATAGCACTATAATGTAAGTTGTTCCAGTAATTTTCCCCACCCTCCACACTGCTGGTAATACTCCCTAAATAATTAGGACTCCTGACTTTGATCAGTAGTGTGGAAAATGTATTCGGCTGAGTAGATTCTGATTGATTTCATGGAGACCCTGGAAGCTGGCATGAATAATAGCAGCATGACTGAACAACACACGCTGAGTGAAAAAGACAAGATATTACTTCAACGAGGCATGATGCATCCAAACTAAACATAAACCAGACTTAATACCCTCATGAAATATCGCTGCTTTTTATGCAACCTCTGTGCTTGCTGATGGAGTAAATATTTAACCGCCTCTGGAAATGAATCACTCCTGAACATGTTTTAATTTACATGAAGTAAGCTCCACCACTGTAAGGTGCATCATTTTCATTTCATTTCTGCAATGACATGATACTTTGCTGTATTTCAGATGAGGTTACATTTTTCATTGAGTTATTTTAGAGACATCAGGGAGTCAAAAAGGTGCAACAAATTTAAGACTACAATTTTACTGGATTCATACTACAATCCTTTGTTTATAAAAGAATAGATTAGCCCCACGTTTAGTCTCATCTCATTTCTGTCCACAACCAACCTTTGCCGAATGATCATATTCAATGTTGTTTTTTGTTGATGATTAATGAGATAAAGCATAATAGCATCAATTTCTTTGAAAATTAAATCATTATTATTTAATTCATGAGTCAATTAATTTACTTTTGTTCAATTAATATATGATTGAAATTCACCATCTACTTCAGTTTGAAGGTGTTTAATGTGGAGTTCCTCTTGGTTCTGGTCTGGATTCCCTTTTGTTTTTTACTCTGGCAGGTTTATGAAGTCTCATTTTCTCTTTTCAGTGCTGTGCCAATGATTGCCAGATAACAGCAACAGTGATCTCTAAATTCTCTTCATATCAAGGAGTACAAATGTAATCTTGTTTTAAATTGACCACTGTGTTACTAATGTTAACACAGATACAACTAATCAAAAAATTTCAGCGTGAGGTACAAATGTTTTATCTTATTTTTTGTCTTCTAAGACCTCTACTACACTCAGTGACCAGTTTATTAGGTTCAGCTTGATACAATTACTTCGGTCTAATACAATAGTTCTGTAATAAATTCTACCTTCATGAAGGTTATAGTGTTCAATTTGTGTTTTAGAGAGGCACTGATTCAATTCTATGGTCATTTTGGACACTGCAGTTTGTGGCGTTATTGAGTTCTCTTGTGATATAGAAAGAGGGAGGACAAAATATTAGGAACACCTCTCTGTATAAAGTAATACAGTTCAATAGTGACCATCTTCATTCTCCAGAATCACCCCTCTAAAACAGTTACAACTAAAACTAGACCCAATTGTGACTAAAATCACGACTTCATGGCCTAAATTCCTGTTGTCAACATTGCCCACATTTACTACGGCCAAAGATTAATGGTTCCTTTGACGCGCTCACGTTCTCAACTAACCCATTAGGTTGTAGCAGTCTTCGTAGTGTTCCACCTGGTACTGAGCAGACAAAGCCAAGAGGTAGTCCTGCTCTGACTTTTCTCCAGGGGACAGACCGAAACCTGCTGCCCAGGATCCCATGGCCTCAGCCAGCTGCTCACCGGGGCTGTCCGACTTAGAATCTGACGAGAGACATAAAACCACTTTATTAAACCTGAGAAAATACCAAGCAATAACCTAAGGCGTCTTAGCAAAAAAAATGAAAACATCAAAGACTCCTTGTCAAATATGGCAGAGGGAGAGAAGAAAATGTAATTTAAAAGAACTTACATCTTTTTTCTAGTCCTCTTTAATCCAGTCAATTAGCTGTGTTATTTATTTGTACTTGTCAACAAGATCATCTCTGCATTTATGAGTGTTTTGGCTGTGCTTCAAGTTGAGAATACAAGAGATCATAACGTCTCATATAGCTTGAGCTTACTAAGAGGCACTTAAGTGTGCCTCACAACTGCAGAATGTACATTGCTTATTATTATTCATTACCTCCTCTATCTTCATTGCCTTCTGTCTTCTGCTGATTTCCACCGGCTTTGCCCTTCACAATGCACCCGACTCCAAGTGAAGAATCTGATGAGTGGCCATAAGCACTGCCTGGGAGTACAGAAGCTTGTGGCTCGGCCCCCAAAACAACACAACCCACCCCGAGCTTCGAATCAGAGGAGTGGCCGTAAGCACTGCCAGGTAGTGGTGATGGAAGCAGGTTAGCTGTAGACACAACACATCCACCGCCCAAATTTGAGTCTGAAGAATGACCATGGGCACTGCCGGGTAAGGGAGAACGTTTGGGTTCTTCTCCTGAAACTACACATCCAATACCCAATGTTGACTCTGAAGAATGACCATGGGCACTGCCGGGTAGAGGAGAACGTTTGGGTTCGTCTCCTGAAACTACACATCCAATAACCAACGCTGAGTCTGAGGAGTGACCATAAGAGCTTCCAGGAAGACTGGACTGAGTGGGTTCTGATCCAGATACTACACAGCCTGTTTGAAGGATGCAGTCAGAGGCATGTCCATGTTTACTCCAGCGAGGTCTCTCTTCAGGTATGTTAGACACAAACTCGCCCACTTTTATATTAGCATCAGAGGAGTGACCATGGATGCTGGGAGAAGGAAGTGGTACAACAACATCTGAGACATTTTCTCCAACTTTAATATGGGCGTCTGAACTGTGACCATGAACGCTGATGGAAGGCAGAGAGGCAACGACATCTGAAACATGCTCACCGACTCTGATGTGCGAATCTGAAGCATGACCGTGTATTTTTGGTGCAACACGAGGAACGTCAACTTCCGAAACGTGTTCTCCTATCTTGATGTGCGAGTCTGAGGCATGACCGTGGACGTTGGAAGATAGAACAGGAACAGATACCTCTGACACAAACTGCCCGACCTTTATGTTAGAATCAGAGGAATGTCCATGGATGCCAGGTGAAGGCAGGGCAGCAGCATCTGACGCAGCTCTTGGATCTGCACTGGAGACATGAATATTTGACAAAGAAATATTTTCAGCAGCTTTATCTTGATCATCTGAGCTGTGGACTGGAGTGCTTGCAGCAGTTGTATCCTTGCCATCTTGCTCTACCACGTCATCTTCTTTTGTAGTCTCAACAGATTGTTCTTCATCTTTATTCACTTCACTTCCCAAATTTTCCATTCCAGTCTTCTGTTCTATCACAGATGTAACTTTCACCTTATGTGGGTCTGTTATTGAGCCACTCCCATCCCCTAGCTGCACTGAGGCGTGAGAGGGATGTCCATAAATACTTGCTTTAAATGTATTCTGGGGCTCCTCAGGGGTGGACTGACCTAGAAGAAAGCTGGATTTGGAGGTTTGGCCGGAGGGGCCAGCTTTCGGAAGACTGTCATTGATTTGAGACATGTTCTCTCCTACGGCACTGTGAGAAAGAGAGGGGTGGTTTTGGATCAAGTCAGGCTCGACTGCAGGTCCCCAACGAGGCCGGGGCTGGGCTGAGGGTTGGCCAGTGATACCCTCAAGTGGACTAAAGGGGGCACTGAAGTCATAGTCTACTAGTTGTGCTGTCGGACATACTTCAGGTAGGTCAGAGCCGATCTCCTGCAGGGCCGTGTCCACCTGCTGACTGTCAGGATTTGGGGGTTTAGGGAGGAAATCATTGATGTCAATGTCCTCAGAGATGAGGGCAGGGTCCACTGTGAGGGGGGTTGAAGATGGGTCAGGTGGTGCTAGTTCAGCGTCAGGTTGATCAGATTCTGCTGGCTGCTGCTGAGATGGATCCGGAGGAAGAGACTCCTGTTAAGAGAAGGCATTAATGAGGACGACTACAGCAGAGATTTTGGTAGAGCATGATTAAGTGGAAAGAAACAGGGATTCATGTTTAAAAAAAAAAAGAAAAAAAATATCATACCAGTGTTAGTTGTGGCGCAGTCTGTTGTGCTGAGGGAACAGATGGCACTACTTCCACAGGAGGTCTCTGCTGGCCTAAAGGGTATTTCTCTAGCAGTGCCTGAAAATAAGTCATAAGAGCTTTGTTCAAAATTACTTCTCATACCTGCCATAATAACATGCTCTTTAATCAGATTTTCTTTGTCCTCTGTGTGTGTGTTTTTATGGTCATTTATTACAAACCTGAGTCTGCTGCATGTCGTGCATGAAGAACTGAGCCCGGGCGTCGTCAAGTCTCATTCGCTGCACTCGCCACATGGCCCGCCTCTCTCTGCGAGCCGCTTCCTCTGACAGACGGCTGTACTGTGCAATCAGTTCCTTCCTACAGTTTGAGTGTGAGTGTACCAGACACGTTTTAAATAAATCATTAGCCAAAATATATTTAATTTACAATCGTAGAAGTCTACGGAAACCGACAAACGATGACACTGAACAAAGTTGAACTAGAGAATCTGTTACAAAAAATAGCGACCAGTTATTTCTCTGTTAATTGACACATGGCTGGTGAGGATAAAAAACGCAACCTTTCATTCATTGGACCGTCCTTTTCAGCTCTGCTCCAGTTAGTGTCATAATTTCCAACTTGGCTAAAGAGAGCAAAATATTCATATTTGCCAATCTTCACTGATTAGTTTGTGTCATTTCTGCCGACAAGTCTGATATTCCACAACATGATATAAATAATGTGTCTAATTTGAATACTGAATAATTTATATTTAAATCTGGAAGCGAATCAAACAGCAATCACTATTCCATTTACTCCATGATGATAAATTCAGCTTTCATGAGCAGGGGTAAGTGTATTGATCTGTCGTACACCTGTGTGGGTATACAGTATGTGCCCTCAGGCTCTGAATTATAGCTTTCCTTAAGCAATTATCTGTAACTGATTATACATCATTAAAAGGCTTGTAAAATATAAAATCCATGTTTATCGTCATGAAAGCCTGAATTGATATGGAATATTTTAAAGCAAATTTCAAAAATAAGGTATTTGAATGTTAAAACTTTGCGACGAATAATACTTCAAAGTGGAAACGGTAAAAGGAGCCACTGTAAGTGGTTAGATGAAGAGCTTTGGTGAACAGGTGCTCGCTGCAGTTTGAAGAACTCTGACATCCGCCACGTCAAGCTAACAAATAACTTTTAGCCATCTTATAGAAATCCATCCGTGCTCGCATTAAAGGCTTTGATCACATCTGCTCATGCTGCGGCATCGCGCGGTTATTCAAACTGCATGGGAATTCAGCACAGCTCCAGCCACTTAAATATCCCACACGGATGGAATTGATGTCCCATCATGCTTGTGGATCGCCTAGTAGTAAATCCAATATCGAATAAAATCTAAACGTTGATTAATTAGTCATCAATAAAACATAAACGTGTCTAGTAGTGACCTGGCTCTCTGCTCCAGTTGCTCCTCGAGGGCTTGCAGTCTCTTCTCTCTGTCTCTCAGCTCTCTGGCAAAGCTGAAGTCATCTTCCTCCTGCTTCTTCTTGGCTACACTTCGCCACTGGTGCCAAACACACACACACACACACACACACACACACATATAAATATCATTGTTCTCAGCTACTAAAACAGGCATAAAAAGCTCTGAGTGAAGAGCATGAATCCAAATTTCTGTTTACATATTTTCTCACCATCATATACATCAAATCTGACCAACGTGTTGATACATTTGAAAGACTTTCTAATCGATATTTTAAGAATAATCTGTTAGAGAGGCTTTGCTGAACCTACAGATAGTTGTCAGCTATATCTGCAGCTCCTCTCAACTTCAACATCATCGTTAAGATGATGCAACCTGCAACTCACACCACCTCGTCTCATCTAACATCTTAGATACCCACAGCAGGCAGCTGTTTTTTTTAGCAGGTCTAAAAACCTGCTATACACCATCTACTCAGCACCAAACGGCAGACACAATTAACAACTAGCTAATGAGCACTGTGGAGCTAAAGAACCAGAACTCCTCCAACCCTTAGGAGTTGGTGGAGACGACACGATTCCTGCTTTATCAACTTAAAAGGTGATTTTGTGTCCACAAGTTGATTACTGCAGATTGAACATTTGATTACTATCGAAATAAGAGGTCATCGTTTTGTTTTGCTCTCTTTAACACGTCTTTTCTTGCTCCCTTACATGCAAGTCATACTTTCTCACACATTTGTCTTGTCAACATGTGCTTGCACAAGCACCATTTTTAAAATCTATGTTCACACCTAATATTTTTTAGCTTGTCTTACTACCTCTTGCTCCTGCTCCAGGTGCTGCTTCAGCTCCTCAAAACGCTCCCTCTTCTTGGCCTCCTCAGCCAGACGTTGTGACACCTGGCGCCCTACAGGAGTCAAGAGAGAGCAGTGGGCTGCTTACCCGTCTGCATAAAAAAGTACATAATATCGCACTCTCTCTCACACACACACACACACACACACACACAAAGCAACATCGCCACCATCTGCCTCACACACACAAATTCATATGCACAAATGCTTATGCCGAGGCGTGCATTAAGCATCGGGCCTGACTTTGCACCACGCCTCCGAAAACTTCCACACATCTTTGCAGTAACAAATGATGTGAGGAGTTTGCTAAACTGTGCGAGCGAAGATTAGATTTCACAGCCCATAATACTGGAAGGCGTACAGAGAATTCCTCACTGCTGTTTCCCCCGTGCATGGGCTGCTCTCCTGAGAGGAATGAATGGAGCTGAAACTCTCGTAGTCAAGAGTCAACACGCAAGTGTGGGTTATACTCCGAGTCGAGCTATTTGTTAAAAGTGTACTCAGCAGGATGGCGGTGGTGTGTATATACATCAAGGACTATATAAAATGATACCTGCAGTGTGTGTGTAAGTGTAACACTAACCGCGGATGCTCTCCAGGGTTTTGGCTGCTGACTCTCTGACCTGATTGATCAGCTCCTGGCGTGCCTGCTCTGCTCGCTGGGCCTTACAATAGACAGACAAGAAATCATCATTAACAAAGATCTATCTGCCTGCCCCGTAGCTCACCCGTCCTCCCCCACCTCTGCCAGTCAGCACAGCCAGCAGCACACACGATATAGGCCATACGATCCAGGTTGTTACACTAAATCAAGCAGCGTGGAAGCCGCAGACTTCGGCTGTATCATTTTAATGACTCGCCGCTGAAATTCTTAGTACTTGAGGGGCATTGTCACCATCATGGATCATGTTATGTAGAAAAAAGAACTGTCTCTCTGTCTTTAGGGACAGTATAATGACTTGTCTTACTGCAGGTTTTTCTTCCCACTTGGAGGTTTAGGCTTCCCTTGATTTTTAAAACTCCATTAAAGTCAGCTAGCGGAGACATAATGGTGTCTTTATTAAGGTAATACAGCATGCTGACTGCCAATTCTACTAACATTCTCTGAATAGGAAACACATTGTTACAGCTTTCTTTATATTAATTTGATCAAAGCCCTTGTTACACATAAGTGCGGAATAGCAAGATTAACAAAAGCCCAGACAAGTTAAGATGCCGCTGAATGTGAACAACGTGCGTGTGTCTCAGTACTTGCTCCTCCCTGCTGATGGCGCTGTGCTTAGCAATCCTCTCCAGGCGTCCGCGGTACACAGCACAGTCCCTCTCGATCTCCTCCACCTCCTGGAGGGAGAAGGTGACGGCAATGCGAGGCACGGGCAGCTCCGACCAGCAGATGTAGTGCTGTGGACACGCAGTTAACAGCAAGTTAGCACCATGAAGGAGGCTTGTTCAGTTCAGTGTTCAGCTGATATGATGACATGATGATTCATATCACAGACCCCAAAGTACCGTTTAGCTGCAACTTATAATTATTTTCACTTATTTGACTTGATAGTCTATTAAAATAAAGGAGTAAAATATATATATATATATATATATATATATATATATATATATAGATATATATATATATATTATCACATAAGACAATGAAAATCGTTACAGTGGAGCAGATGAAATCAACATGTTTGGCATTTGTTCCAGGAAAATGTCAAAGAATCAATTAAAAATGTTGTTTAATATTCTGTTGATCGACTTTTTAATAATTCACAACTCATTATTAGGTCGTTGCAGCTCTAATGTCTTTCATAAGAAAAAGTGCTATCAGCTGTACAAGAAAGAAATGTGTCTTCTGGTGTCTGTCTGCATCTGTCGAAACAAATCTTTACAGCTGCACCTTAAACAAAATCCCACATAGCATCAGCCACAAGGTGCCCGGCTGGGCAGCCATGAGTGAGTACATGAGCAACGATACTTTCATTTTTCCAGTTTATAATGTCGCGTGTTCATAGCCACCCTGCAGTTTGTCCAGGAATGACCCCCCAACGCTTATGGAAATTAGCGTGCAGAAAAATGCTGTCGTTACAGGATGCCAATTAGTCAGGAGCATGACCTCCGTTGTTTTAGGTCAGGTAGGTCGTGGCGTAAAAAAACATTATGCGCTGGTGAATCAGCAGGCGAGTCACTTAGTAAGGAAATTAAATACAGTAAGATTACATAAAAACGTCAGCGCTTCACTAATGCTTTCCATTTGCCGGGCATGCTAAGCCGACTGTCGACACGCCAAATGAGGGGTCCATCCATGCACAAAGACAGAAAGTCTTAAGCTGAGGCTTACAGGCAAATATTGCAAGAATATCTTTTAGATTATAAAAGAGTTGAAAAGTTATAGGTAAGATTTTGATGAAGGTTTTTTTCTGCTCTTTATTTTCTTACATGACAGTAAACCAAAGGTCTTTTAGGTTTTGGACTGCTGGTCAGACAAAACAAAAAGCAATTTGGAGACGTCACTTTGGATCATGGACAAGTCACTAGATATCAATAATACTAATGGTGCATCTAGGGCGGCAACCTCGTCTATAAAATATGAGTAAAATATCATAATAAGTTTTGCTGAAAAGTCCAAGGTGTCATCTTCAAATGTCTGGTTTCTTCTGACCAACAGTTCAAAGACACAAAAATATTCAGATACATTGGTATAAAAAAGCATAGCAGCATTTTATAAAGTGGAATTAGGGAGCGGTTGCATTTTTTTCTTAAAAAATTGGTTTAAAATAATCAAAACAGTAGGTTATCTTTCTGTAGAGGAACTGTTCGAGCCCTATACACAAACCAGCAAAATAAACACTATATATAAAATGGCAATATTTTTTCTTTTTTGTAAAAAGCGGGACTCAAACTGACAAATGTCTGCAGCGACAGCAGATTAATTCTGATGTCTGCAGAAAACAACGAAAACACTCCTGCCGCAGCATCACAAGAGAATTTATCACAATGCTGATTGATTGACATTTTGCAAGAGCCCATGTCCCTCTATGTTGTAGTATTGATTATTTGTCCTAACCCCTTTGGGCAGTATGGATTTCCAAATGGGTGGAATGATTGTTGTGGCAGGTAGATAATTGTGGATAGATTTTGTGGATGCCACTGTCAATCTCTAAGCCAATCCAGAACATTGAATATCTGTTAACGGCAAGAAAATCTGATGGAACTTACAGTAGGTATGGTAATCTTATAGATTAACACTTTATACGGCAAATGTATTCACTGCAAAACAAAACATGCACAGTCACTTTGTACTGAATAAATTATCTAAGCTGCATGCATTGATATTTTTACAACACTCATCTGCATATGAACGTGTTAAATGTGCAAAACGAACCTGCGGGCAGCAGATCTTGAGTAGGTTGATGGTCTTTCCACAGACGTACACATCATTGGCGATGTGTCTTAGGAAGAGGGGCACGCAGTCCTCCACAACCTTGGAGATCAGAGTGTAGCCTTGGATCCAGAAGTGTTTGTCTGCAAGAATTTGAAGATGCCTATCACATACAGCCTTCACAGTTCAGATCAACCGGTTTAATACATCCATTGTGCCTCAAATAACACTACAACACACTCACAATTTAAGTGCAAAAAGAAAACGTGGTGGAGTATTACTCAGCCTGCACCAGGCCTAAAACTTTTCCTTATTAGTATGACTTACGGGGCATGGCAAAACTCTGGCCGCTTGAATTAACACTTGGAAATTGTTAGCGCTTAGCTCAGTGATCCTAAGCAAAAAGCATAAGAGAACATGAATGCACTGAGCTTCCAGAGCTCTTTACAAAAAGCCTGCGGCTTGCCAAGAAAGCTTAGCCGCTGATTGCTTCCCTGGCCGACGGACTTCGAGGAGAACAATGACATTTGTGTGTCCTCCAAAAAGCAGGAGCGAGAAGTGCAGAGGTTCACTGCGGGAGTTGATGAGGTGTAGCCGATGAGCAAATGAACCTCTTAGCCAGACAAAGCCGAGGTGATAGTCTGACCTTGAATGTGGTGTAGCATGACATGCAATATTTGGACAGGCTGTAATGATTATTATACAACCATATTTATGGAGTACTGTACTTGTTTGGGGGACAAGATTTCAATCGCTCACTCTTTATTTAAAAACTCCCTCATATGGTGCTGAAACTAACAGGTACTTCCATTTTCTATGAATTTGATTATTCTCTCAATTAATAGTGTAAATAGAATTTCAATTCTCACTGTACCATCACATGACCAGGAAAAGCAACAAGTCCTCACATGTAAAAAGCTAGTGCCAGCTACATTATTTATTTATTATTTATTTATTTTATTTGAAAATAGCTGCCAATTTATTTTCCGTTGATAAACCTATTGATCATATCAGCTCTACCGTAACACGTGCTAAATGTAAATGTAATTACTCTTGGAGTTTTGGCCTTTGTAGGTGGACTAAATAATCTGTAAACTGAGAAAATAATTTGCAGTTTTATTGGTATTAAAACTGCTTATTAGTTGGAGCCCTCGGCATAATATTCATACTCGAGTTATAACAGATTAATATGTCTTCATATCAAACAATAAATATGCAAATCTATCTTAAGTCATCCAGCTCCCGTAGAGCACGGACGGCTCCATATTTATCAGCTCTGCAAGGCTCATCTGCTACTGTCTTGATTCTACTACTTTGGTCTCCTTAAAAAAAAGATAAGTCTTAAATTGGAGGAGGAAAAATGAATTGAGCTAGTCCAGAATTGTCAGGGGCAATTACGGGAGAAGAAATGCGAGAAAGAAAAAAAAAAAAAAACAACAAAAAAAACTTCAGAAAATGTTTTTGTTCTCGTCAGTGTGGCGTACCGACTGAAGAGAATAAAAGGAACATTATCTATTTGTGTTTGTCCCTGTGGCTTACTGAGCGGCGATGGCTCTGGTCCCCACAGCTGTGGTAGCCGATTCTGTTTCTCACTGATTATCATCCAATAACTTCATGACATCCTTTATAGAAACAAGGACAAATCCAACTAGGCAATAAAGGCTGTAATGAAATCTATTTTTTTCTGCTAGACAATCTGTCTGGCAGGCTTTTCATTTTCAGAACCTGCTGACTGAAGCCAAAGTGTTTATGCAACAGCATGTGGGGTGTGTGTGTGTGTATGCGTGTGGTGTGTGTGTGTCTCATCTAACCTCTATAGCTGAGATACTCCTCATTGACCTGGATCATGAATTCTCCATAAACATCTCGAAACACGCCACTATACACCCAGTCAGACACAAACCTAAGTGAAGCAGAAGGAAAACAGTCAGACTGAGACAGAGACAGATCAATAGAGCATTGTTCTGAAAATCAATGACGTGAAGTCACATCCACAGGTTACATGGTTCTGTTTTGAAGACACACATCTGCATGAAGAGCGGAGTGACTGACCGTGTGTAAGGTTCACAGCTGCTTTTCAGCAGCGACAGGAGTACGGGGTAGTTCTCGTTGCTACAGTTATTCTGCGCTTCATTGTAAAGGTAGGACAGCAGTTTAACACCCTGAGGAGAGCCACATGGCACTGAGCTGACATCCCATCTGATAGGCTAAACGCAGCAATGATGGATGACATATTGCAGTTTGTAGATAAAAGAGCACTCACCACAGGGAAGGTAGCCTGGCCTGCACCCAGAGGCCCGTCTACACAGCACAGTTCTGACAGGTACCTTAGATTAAAAGAAAGCAGAGATTTTTCTGATCTGATGATATTTGCATTAAGGTCCTCTCTGTCGGAACACGACAGTACTGTAGACTGGGTGAGGCTGAGGTTCAAAAGGTGCAAAAATCAACAAAAGACACCTGCATAAAAACATGCAACGTGTTTGGCCTCACCTCAGTTGGCGGCCAACTTTGCGGAAGAGGAAGCTGATAGTTAATAGGCTGAGGGTGGGTGGAGTGCTAAGGACACAAGCCCTGTAGTAATGGAGATACTTCCGCAGACCACCTGTAAAAGCCTTTGAAAGAAACGTTTGAAGAACTTAAATTTAATTATTTGTACTAATGGAAAATGGAAATTAATGGTCAGGCTTTAGTATATATATTCAGTATATTCCATTAACCTATGTCTAAGAGTTAGTGGCATCTAACTGTGTAGTTTTGGATTGCAACCCTCTTGCTTCACCCTTTCTTTCCTCACAGTAAGGAGAAACTATGGTGGCATGAAACCTGGGGAAAAAACGCTCTATCTAGAAACAAGGTTTAATTTGTTTTGGGAAATATGGCTCTGAGTATGAGAATATGTCTGAAGCATCCGTAGATATAAAAGGCGAGGGTATAAGGTTATTACACCGTAATGAAAACACAGTGTATATGTATATTAAATTCAGTTTCTGTAAATAAAGCGTCTAAATCTGACACACTGGACCTTTAAGTCTCTTTTATTCCATTCTCATATTATGCACTTTTTGATGGGCGTGGAGAAGGGACAGGGTAAAATGTGCAGTCTCAACAGCATTAATGATGATTGTATAAAAAATATATATATATATATATATATATACCTGAAACACAAGGCCCTTTTTGTCAGCACTCTGCAGAGAAAAGCGGCTAAGCCTCAAGTAGTGGGTGCCGTACTGGGCCAGCTCCCCCAAGAGACGTGACACACTCTCTGGAGAGGCTCCTGACACGCACACACCAGGTCTGACGTCAAACTGAACACTCTGTGAAGGAGATTACATATTTACAGATGGTGGAGAAAATACAATGAATAACTGTAAGGTCTAATAAAGTCCAATAAAATATCCCTGCAGCAGCGGCCGTCTTTGTGAAGCTTATGATATTGAATTTCTGTTGAGGTGGTCAGAGTCACCTCCACAGTGATTTCCGAAGGTTTGTGCTGTTATTACATTAGACTGCAATACGTAATCAGGTGTTTGTTATGTTGTCCTTCCGATGGTTGTTTTATGAGAACTGGACGCAAAGTTCCGAGGCCGGACTCTTTCGGGGGGGCAAAAAAAAACAGACAATATTTTGCATTCTAGCACAAAAACAGTACTACAAAATAAAAGCCTCTCTGACGGCGGCAATAAAGCACTGCGGGTCTGCTGCAGGTTTATTGTATTAGTTTACATTAGATTGATTTTACAGGTGTTTGCCTCTTGTACCAGCCTGCATGTTAATGATAAAAGTGTGCTAGGGAAAGAAAACATGAGGTGCTAAGGGAGTAAACAAGAGAGAATTCAATTTATGTTGTAAATAACTATAATCTTCTGGAGATATAAAAGTTTAATGTGAAACAATAAAGCAAAATAAGAGCTATCCTGAGGTTTTTCTTTCTGCATTAGGAATACTTTCATTTATTTCCACATCTTGCTTGAATCTGTCACTGTTTTTCTTTTTGTAGTATTGAGGTAATATGCTTTTATAACTCATTTGGGTTTGTTTATATCAGACATGCACAGATTGTCCATTGATTCTGTCTTTTGCTGCCAAAGTGCTTTCGTCAGTTCATTCACTTTTATCACTTCAGTCTGACAGATCCGTAAAACAACAGATCGTTTACATTTTTATTGCATATAAGAGACGTATAAATAAAAGGTAATAATGAAAAGCACCTGGTTGAGAGGGAAGGTTGTGGACGCCACTCCGATCAAGACGTTGAGGAGATCGGACACCAGTTGTGTCTGAGAGTCCAGGGGCAGCGGGAGGAGAGGGGAAGGTGTGCTAGTGCTGACCACCCTCATCTCCCCCTCGCATAGACGATAGAGTTGGTCAAAGGCCTCCCGGCCTCCCTCTGTTAGATAGAGTGACTCCTTTTTTCCCGGTGGGCTGGTAGGAAAAATTAAATAAAATTTGATGTATTCCAGATGGAGAGCAAAACTAAAAACATAAGAATCAATAAGTGGAGCTCGAATGTGTTGTTGACTTTGGAAGTTAGACTACAAAGTTACTTGCTAAATTGCTTCTTACAGTTTATTTTTATTTGCTTCAAATGTCAAATTACATGTCATATTTACTAGTTGATTAATGGAGATACAGAAACAGAAATCGCTAACTTATTAATCACAAGTCATTTATCAAGTACAAAAGCCAACTGTTTGTGCGACTACTTTGATAACTTTAATAAACGCTGATGTTCAAACTTACAACAGAATGATGTCACTTACCAGCCGACAGACTCCCAGCAGCGGCGCCTTCCAGGCTCAAACGTGCGGAGAGCCTCCCATATATCAACGTCTGGAACGGGGCTGGGCTCTGACTGAGAGTCTGGGGTCAGGTTGGAAGATGACTGGAAGCCCTCATCCTCCGACTGATCTAAACTGGAAGGGACCTGCATGATAGCATTGCATAAAACTGGGGTTTAAACCTAAATCCCAAACCCTTGTGCAGATATGAACCACGCAAACTGAACATGCATTCGCTTAGATCAGGGGTTTACAAAGTGGGAGGTGGGCCACACATCTAGGCTCAATTGTTGAGTGTCTGTGGCATCGAACACCATAATCATGATCTACCCAGGAACAGAGCAAAACTATGCAAGTAAATTAAAGGGGTGTCAAGCTTCCCTTTCCTTTTCCCAAGCTTTTTCTGAGGGGTGGCCCACAGTCTCAGACTTTGAAAACCCTTGCCTTAAATACTGGACAAAGACAAAGTCTCATACCCTTATAGCCAGGCCAGTTACATCTACATTACTGGGCACAGGAGGCAGGTCCAATCGTATGTCTATGTCTGAGGTGCGAGTGTGCTGCAAGGCTCCAAACAGTGTCAGCCTGGTCTCCCTCTCAAATCTTTCTTCAGCTTCCAATTTAGTCCTCAGAGTCAGCAGTCCTGTGCCTGGAGGGGCATCCATCAACCTCTGAGTTCCACACAAACTCTCTAAAGTCCCCCATTCCTCCCCACACACTAAACCCCAGGCACGGGCCTCGAGTCTCTGCAGCTCCTCGCTCTGGTAGCCCCAGGGTCGAGGCCTCCGCAACACGGGCCTCTCTCGTCTCATGTAGTCTCTGCTGAAGGAGGTCACGGGAGGAGGTGCCGAACCAGCTAGGTGCACCAGAAGCTCTAGGACTGCATCTACTTCCTTCAGGCCAGATGATGATCCCTCTGGCAGCTTCTCCAGCTGCTCCTCCAGCCTCTCAGCTTCCTCTCGGCATCCTGCCACCCGCAAGTCAAAGCATATCATCAGAACTTTGTTCCTGGGTGGTGTATTAGCTGTGGCACTCGGTCCCGAGGCAGGGCCTTTGGTGCCATCTTGAAATATCTTGGACAGCAGGGCCCCGTAGGCACACTTCTTGAGTGCTCTGTGGAAACTTTCTCTTGAGACTCCCCCCAGGGCACGACGTTTCCACGACACCCCAGACAGGCTGGAGTCACACAGGGCACCCAGAAGCTCAGTGATGCTGCTGCCACTGCTACTGCTGCTGCAGCTGGGCTTCATGTTGTTGTTTGGGCTCAGGTACATGGTGGCACTGTTGCCTCAGCCTGTAAGAGCGTAACAAAGTAGGGTTAGTTAGATGGATAGATAGACAGATGACTTTATTAATCCCCAAAGGGAAAATAGGTTGTCATAGCAGCAGTTTGGTATATTTGAATAAAATAAAAATACAATAGAATAAATACTGAACTAGAAAAAATACCCTACAAGGACACTTAAACACAAAATAAATAGGTAGATAAGTTTCAGTGGCAAGATGATGGTAATAGTACTCATGATACACATAGCAGTGTCATATATTTAGTCTGTGCAAGGTGTGCATACATACATAATTGTAATATATATATTGAATATATACACGGGTATGATATGATATATAGCACATGTGGAATATATGCATAATAAATACATGACAGTTCAATAAGGTGACCTAAACTGGGATACACAGTGCACGGCTGCCAGTACAATATCGTTTTGCTGGATTTCAGGCAATATTAGAAACTAAACTGTAAACACTCACGTTAATTTTGGTAAATGAGAGAATGAATGAGAGTAAACAGCACCAGGGCCAGCTAACGGTGAGCAGCTAAACCTGCATTTAGCTCCGTTAGCACTGTGTTAGCATTTACGACTGTATGTCAAACCGCATTTGAATTAGCCAAGTTAATTCCGTCCCTAACCTAAATTATAAACTCCTTGAAATCATTTACCCTCTTGACGCGGAGAGTTTCCCGCTGGTTCAGGCTGTCTCAGTTTTGCACCCAGACGAAGTGACTCCTTCTGGTGCATGCTAACGTTTGTTATTAGCAAGCTGAGCTAAGCTGTCCTGCTTCGCTCGGGTGACAAGCATGCGGAATACAGTAGGTGGGTCTTCTTAGACAGCTCTCAAGACTTTATTACTCTGTGGGTTTTATTCCAACATATAAGGATCATTTAATACGCTGTAATGTTATTGTTGTTGTAGCTAATAGCTAGCTAGCCGCTTTATCCACCTTCCAACATCTGCCGCGGGACTACAACAAAATAAGAACACGCCCCTTTTTGAATGTGATTGGATAAGAGAATATTCAGCCTCCGGTGATTGGCTAAGGGTGTTGCAGTGGCCACGCTGATTGGTCTTTCCAAGCTAGTCAATCACAGGCTAGTGACGCTGTCATTTGCCACCGCGCTTTGCTGCATTCAGGTGACATGGGAAAAAACGTAAATTCCGATTACCAATTTTTACAGACGTCATTTAAAATGTCCATCTATTCGCCAGTGGGAAATTATGGGCTGAGGTCGACGCTGCTCATTTTGTAAATATAAAATTAAAAGTTTCACTTCATAAATTATTATGCGATAGCTGTTAGTAGGCTGAAAAATCACCAAAACAACCATTTTAACATGGATTTTCTTACTTTACCCATTGTTCTCCTATGGCGTGAATGCAGCAAAAGAGTATTGAGAAACAGTAATGGCTCAAACTCAAGAAAGTAATCACATACAAGACAGACAATACATACCTGCACGTCAATGTAGTCTATTTTCGTCGATTGAGTATCTGTAATTGGTCAGCATGCAGCAGCAGGCTTTAATGGCAGCACTCCATGTAGTCTCTGAGTACTCTCTGAGTCATTAACTTAAAGGAAAGGTTGACTTTTTGAAGCCTATCCTTCAGAGGACAGTAAATGTTCCTTCTGTCCAGACTGGCTGCCCTTAATGTAGGCTTGGGATAATGGGGGACAACACACTTAGTCGTTGCTCTGGGAAAAAAATGCAATCCCAAAGTTCAGCCGAAGCAAAAATATTTAATTAAGTCAAGTGAAAATCAAAAGAAGTGTGTGTTTTTCAAAGCTAAGTGGATTTTGTCCTCCATCATGTCATCGTGTCTTACAGTGGAATTGCAATTATAGGCAGGGATTGTTTCAGAGCCACTATGGGCAAAATAAATCATTACAGAAAACAATGACTCTTTCAATTTACCTTTGCAAGGGAGTGTTATTTTAGGCAGACCTTGAAAAAAAGTGAACATATACCTTAATTATTTATTTCCACACTAAAGGGATCTGACAGAACATGAACATAAAGTGCTGGTCTTAAATACAGTGGTTCCTTTGTTGTAGAGGACGTTCTCCGGATGTGTGATATTTTTACAGTAGCGAGTCTCCAAGCACCATTTCCTTTGGGGTAACTACAGTTATTGTGGCAAGTACGGCCGTGTGGAAGTGTTTATGTAAATACCCATATTGTATATGAATAGTTTATTATATAGGGCATTTTAAATCAAGATGTACTGCATGTTCTAAATGAGTTAGATACAATTCTCCTGAGATTAGATGAGTTACAAAAACACATTTATTTTTTGTACACTTCAAATGCTTCACACAGCATTTTAAATTCAACCTATAGTTGTTTTCTTTTATGTGGAACCAGTGAAGCTATATTACAGGATAGTATGTTGAACAAGAGAGCTTTGCCTAAATAAATAAGCTCATGGAAGGAAACATCGGATGAGTAGTGGAGTCCTTTTTATTGTGCTGCACTTTAACTGTGCCTAAAGTGCACAGGTATATTTCTTCTAAGCACTGTCATCACGACACACAGACAGGATTTTCCATCATTTTAATATCCGGGGTTCTGTATCTGTGGCTTGTACCGCTGCATCTTCCAGAGAATAGTTTCCTCCAGATGAGTCGGCCGGCTCTGGCTCTCTTTCCTCCCAGTTCATTAAACTCAGCTGTTGAGAGAGACTGAAGCTGATTTAACAGTCTGCTGATATAGCCCGGATCGCTCCAGTTTACAGAACTTTAAATTCAAACCAACCTCAAATCATGTACTACCAAGTCTGTTAAAATGCAAGCTACCCTGAGAGGATATTTTAATTTGCTCTCAGGTGTCAACTGCAGCACTGAGCAAGCCCTAGAACCAGTTGTTGTTAGGTTTTAAATTATTCATCAGAACAACTGTTTAAAATGACAACACACCATCATTGTTTTTATTTTTTTATTTTTTTTTTTACCAAGTTCTCCTCCTCCTCTCCCCCTAGGGCAGAAGATATCAAAGCCAAATCTCATTAGAAGGTTTGAAACGTGGAAGTGAAACGCAGCCTCCTGGTAAACACAACCAATCGCCCGTTGGAGGAGAGGCTGCCTGCCGTGTGTGAAACATCCCAGGCAGAATAGAAGCCACCGACATGCAGATTTTAACCCAATTTCTTGTATGAAATCTTGCAAAGAGGCTGACTTAGAATTGTTATTTTTTAGTGTGCAGTGTGCATTGATTTCTATACACTGAAGGTTATTCTGCAACCTGATCACAAGTGCAGCGCACAGTAAATAATGTCGACTACAGAGATGATGTAAGCTGCATGTATTAATAGAAAAGTACAGTATCGCCTTTGATTTTCCGCCAGTGATCAATGTTAGTATACAAGATGCAGTGCTGGCAAAGAGACGCGCTGATAATCATGTGTAATAACTCCTGCTTCAGCAGCAGCCCTTGAAGTTACTCTATCTGTTGCTGCATCAATGATCTGCTCAGTTAGAAGATGGCCTGCGCAGGCCTCTGGTCTGTCTTTGATATCCGCACCCCTGCGTCAGGGTTTGTTAAGCAGTAAGATGAGGCAATTTTGCCTTTCATCTTTCTTTTTTCCAATTTCATTCTTAGCTGTCAGTACTTAATTAATGTTTTCGCAGCAATTTTTCAACCTTCGCCGCCGATGACAGATATGCTATCCAGCTATTTACATTATCAGCTTGTTTCATGAAGCCAGACTTTAGCTTCTAGTCTGTATTCTGAGCCGTGTGACAGCAACCTGATGTGGCATTTGGGAGAAAAGCATCAGCGATCATAGGGGTATGCTGCACATGAGGACTGATGGAAGTCATTTGGGGTCATAATGTGCACAAACGTGTGAAGAAAACTGTCATGTTTGAGCACTTGGCCTTCATAAAATGATTGCTTGCTTTGAATAAAAGATAATTTTTGTAAATCCACCCATTACTCCAGCCTGTGTGTAAGCTTTTCAGCAAATCTAAGGGTAATGTAATGAGCTGTATAAATATCAAGACTCATAGCTTAGAGCTAAAGATTCAGTTCACTTCAACAAGAAATTGGCTACCTGTGGCAAGTGTTACTCTATTATCCGAGGTGGTTTTAACTCATGCAATATGCATGGGAGGTGAGTGTTCAATTTAAGCAAATCAATATTCCAAAAGAAAAAAAAACAAAACACAGCAGATATGAAGGGCATATATGTCTCTGAGTTTATTCATGGAGGAGTGTATGATGAAACCTGTGGGTAACTGCTCCGTCCACACATAACTTTGTAAAATTAAGTTCATCCAGTACAACCAGATAAGGTATAAGATCGAGATTCTTCTGAGCTGCCTTGGATGGGGAGGAAAACGTTGGCTTCCAGTAATGGTCCTGTACTGAAAATGGAGTGTCCCAGATTCTTTTATCATTACAGCACATTCACAAGTTTCAAAATGGAAAAAAGTCTCGACAACTGCACAAACAGTTTTTTTTTTCTCTTTTGTTTTGTTTGTTTGTTGTTTTTTTTTGTCCCAGGACTCAATGCATAGGATTATACAGTTAGAATACAGTATTTCAACATGTTTTACAAAGATTTATATGGTATAGGAAACAAGAAATAAAAATAATAACTGCACAGCAGTAAGAAAGATCATTTGTCGAGTATAGATAGTCATTTATCGTACACACTGTGGAATAGCTTCGAAACACAGGGCAAAAATAAAAAGAGAGAAATTAACACCGTTGGAACAGTTTTGCGCTATATTCAATCTACATAAGGATACCCTTTAGATTTCAGACTAATTCAGGAATGCCAGACATTTTCAAGGGAAACCCAAATCACATTGGCCACTGTTTTACATTTATTCATTTTGGCCTTTTGCCTTAGCCACCAAAGTCCTACTAAGCACACGCCACAGACACCCAAAAGAAATGCACACATCAAAACTGCAACCATAAAAGAAATCATACTGAAATGTCTTCAGCCTATTGGCACGCAAATGGCTGCAGCAGGGCATCTAGCATTTTAGACAGCACACATAATATCACAAGTCCAAATACATTGCTGTGTCTATAGCACTATCGTCATCATAATCAACTAGGTCACCAATAGAATAATTTAGAAACAATATATATGTATCATCCTATTTAATAAGGCACATTTTTGGTTAAAGAAAGGCTCTGAAAGAAGCTTCTTGCATCAACTCTGTCAGTGAGAGAGGAGTCAGCAGTAAACAACGGCGGAGACAAGGATGGAGTCTGCAGTCGGCATGCAATTAAGATCAAAAGCCTCCCCTGCTGATTCCATTATACAGAGTGCCACTCTGCACTGCGCTGAGTGGGCAGTGCCAAGTGCTGTTGGTCGGGATGCCAGGGTGCCATGCTGAGACGGCAGGCAGGCAGGCAGGCTCGAGGTCTGTGCAAACCTCTCTCTAGCCAAGGCAGGAATCGTTAACATTCTGGGGTCTCTGGAGCTCGTTACGCTCCGTCAACTACACACATCCATGATCAGATACAGGGAGTACAATTAAATCATCTGTCAACAGCAAAACCTATAATTTAGGGATGAAACATGGTGGCGTTTAATGGCCCAAGAAATACCAAACCCTCATTCCTACCCTGTCGAAAACCTCGGCTCTGACACTGACATATCAACATTTCAATTACTATAACAATTATGTACATGATTGAACCTGACCTCACCAACATCATACAAAGGCTAAAACCACTGTAATTTGTTCAAAACAGACCATTAAAAGTACCAACTGCGTCTCTGGCAAGTAATTAACATCAGCAGTAGGCTATTTCATAGCTTAAGAGGCAGAATGCTTGATAATTATTTGGAATATTACAAGGGTAATACTAAAAAGATGGCACTAAAAATCATGAACACTAACAATGCATGAATCAATTTGGAAATCTCTCTAACATATTGCTGAATTGCTACCGTATGTGAATACATTTAAGTTAAGCTAATGCGGCTGTCGATGTGTGGCTCATGGTATTTCTGACATTATTGCAGGGCTAATATGAGTGACATGGCTCCATGGCAGAATAAAGTAGCTTCTCGCTGACAAAAGAAAAAAAAAAAAAGTTTCATAGCAAAGAAAAATATCTTGAAACAGTCATCAACTGAAATGTTTTTAAACATTTTTTTTAAATGTCCTTCTGTGCTTTAGTTGAAGTGGAATGTATCATGGCACTGTACAATAAAGGGAGACAGACTGTGCTATTATCGACTTCCACGAGCACAAATGGCAATCCAGCCTGAAGCAAATCCGAGTCAAAAGCAAAGAATTTAACTCAAACGTGTCTGAAACTACTGGCGACCCGTCATTCATATGAGCCTGTACATTGCTAGATTAACCAGTGTCCTTGCGAGGACCCTTTGGTCTCTGTCAAAAAGCTCGGCGAGAGCACAGGCTCCAGTGTGTCACTGGGTATCGGGGATTAAAATGACAGAAAGCAGGCGTCCCTTCGCCCTCACGTCTGACAGTAGGCATCCTGTGTGTGCACGCACATTCCCACACATTCACACGCACGCTCTTGTTCACATGTTGCACTTCACACAGACATCTACGCACACACAGGCTAATAAAAACACTATCCGCATCACAAGGTGATCCATTTAAAAAGATAATTTTTTTTTTCCTTATAAAGCTTTCCGCATAAAGACTGCACGATAAAAAAAATATATAATACAATTCATAAAACCTTTTCTACACAGAAAGAAATTGAACATCTGATTATCTCCTGTGCCAGTGCTCGACAGAGGGGCTTAATTCTCAGAGAGAGGTCTACCGCGCTGCATTGTGGGAGCAATATTCAGTGAAGCATGAGTGAGCGCGCAGACCTTTAAGGTTTGGCAAGTGAGCTTTAAGGCGTACCTATGACAGCGTAACCCATCATTTTCTTCCCCTTTTTTTGCTCTCTATCTGCATTTCATTAGTCCCTGTTACTCCACAGTACAGGAAATTGTCCCTGGGCCAAGTTGTACAATATACACGCCCACACGAGTCCCTTCTCACCTTTCCTTATTTCCATGTTTTATTCTCTAAAAGAAGAAATAAGCCCCTGTAGTCACTGGCAGTATCCTACTATTCCCCTCCCTCCCGCCCGCCCTCCTCCCGATGGGTTAGAGATCAGTCACTTTGTTTTCCAGGGCGGCTGCTATCTGCTGGAGCCGCAGGGTCAGCTGTTTACTCTGGGCAGCTGGGTCCTCGTCTAGGGATGCGATGATCTGAAAGAGGCATGGAAGGTGAGAAGGACATAAATGGAGGAGAATGTGGGGGGGGGGGAGTCGTAAATAATAAGCGGGCAGAAAGAAGGGGAAGAATCGGGCAGCAGAGGGCAAAAATGGGAACGTCGGAGAAGTGGGGAAACAAGGACGGGGAGGCAGATAAACAATGAGCGCAGGACAAAGAGGAAGAAAAAGGGCGGAGAGTGGGAGGAGAGGATGGTGTTATTTGACATCAACAGTCACGTCATATATGCTGTTATTGTTTGTGGGCCCCACTTATGGGAGACTGGCAGCCCCATTTGTTTATCCAACTTGTTCATTAGGTTTTGTTTATCCCCTTTTCGTGACCTCAAGTGGCGATGCACAATGGACGCTTAAAAATCAATTCCCTGAGCAATTTTCCAATTCACATCCCACAGAAATGCTTTCAATTAAAATTTCATACAATCACTCTTCTGGCATATCAAGAGTGAAGAGAGAGAAAAAAAGAAAAAGCAATAATATAGTGGGCAGTAGTGCATTCAATGGAATAGCCTCCTTTGGGTGCGATAGGAAAGAGAAGGGCTGCTTACCCCATCATAGTATTTGCTGGCGTACTGGTAAAGCTGATGGAGAGCCACTTGTGTGTTCAGTTTGTCTGTGTGAGACTGGAGAACATAAAGGACAATTTAAAGGTTAAAGTGTAACTAAACCATAAAAGTGCAGACAGTTGAATGAGCAACGCAAACATTAAAGTTATAATCCAAATGGTAATCCATAAATTATACCATTTATGGTTCGGCATTAGCCACTGAATGTATTTGCATTCAGAAATAACCTCTTTTTACGGTAGCTTTCAATGTTAGTGGTGGAGTCCGCCATTCTTGTACTTAACGTAAATTGCCTGTCTATACCCAAGGGATTTCCAGGAAACTAGGCATGCATTATATATATAATATATAGCATTACTGTCCACTCCCCTACATGTGGAATAAGAGCTTTATTAAGTTACTGCTAATGCAAAGAGAACTTCCGAATACTTTTCCAATTCCAGTTAGTTTACGTTAAACAACGTCAACTGAACAAATCTGCCGTGGCTGTCAAAATAAACACAGTGTACTGATATCAGAGCAGGCCCTGATGTTTGCAGGGAAATTTTAGCCAATTTTTCAGAAAATTGGCAAAAGAAATTGCCAAGAAACGCTCCCCCAGTTTGGTATCATTAAAGCACTGCAAAAGAAAAGAAGAGGGTGCAACAAGATGATTGAAAATCGGATGCATTTATGCAAATAAGGTATTCTAGGGTTGTTTTTATTTATTAGTTTGAGGGAAGGTTACTGCCTCCTCGTCTTTCCACGCAGATCTGGCGTTTCGCTCTGCATTATTTTTCATCTCTTCAGTGGAGCAGCAGCTTCAGTGGATGTTCAAGTCAGATGCTTCGTGTACGAGATTATTAATTTTCTAAGTCTGTTTCCATTACATTGTCGCATTTAGTTTTTATCGATACGCAAATTTGCTAAACTCAGCCGAGTGTAAAAACTTTTTTTTTTTTTTTCAAAATTATGGCATTTCTTATTAAAAACAGGTGGATGCAAACAGACTTGGAGAGGTGCTGGATGAAGAGGCACCTCCTCAGCAAGATAACCAACTGTGCCATGTTGTCTTCTATATTATTATTATCTATTATCATCTTTTATATTAAAAACAACACAAGTCTGTTTGGCTGAACTGTAAACACGCACATTAGTTGCTTTTCTGTTGTATTTTCGGACAAAGTAACCGCCCAAAGGAAAAGTTTCTGAACCGCTGTTACCACGGTAACCACTGGGAAAATCTTTGAGGATTATAACTTTAATAGCAGAGTAATCTAAGTGACACAGAAAATGACAGATGTGTTTCTCACCCGTGACACCTCTGCCAGATGAGTATTCATGTCCTGGTCACTGACAGGTACCATCTGCCTGATGCCCTTGTAGTAACTACACACACACACGCGCACACACACACATAGGAGTGGTTATTAATGGTGGTTAATTCCTACTGACAAATCTTCCACAAGGGACATTTTAAACCAAGGTAAAAATTATTGTAAAGTGCTGACGGGACTTACTCATCCACCATCTTCTTATAGGTGGAGATCTCCTTTGCATAGAGTAGTTTGTTACTTGGAGAGTCCTAGAGACAAAAAGTGGACAACAGTCAAAAACAATGGCACTTCAGATTGATTGACCTCAGCTCACACCTATTTATATCTCATGTCATCCACTTTGTTCTAATCCTCTTTGTCTTTTCTCCAATCTTCCCATCTTGCTCTTTCACCTCACACCTCCTCCCCTTCGTTCCTGTTTCCACTCACCCGGCTGAGCTTGTGCTCACTCTTGGTGCAGGCGTCCATGAACGTCTGGGCGATGACAGAGAGCGAGGCGTCCACCACTTCCGACACGTGGACGTCGAAAGTGAAGTGGGGGTTCTTGAGGATGTTCACCCAGAACCGCAGAGGAAGGCTGCGTCGGGGCAAAGGACAAGAAAAGTGGTCCATCATCGCGGCTATCATGATTATTATTGCTTCAGAAATGGAGGAAAATCTCATTAATCACATTGCGTCTAAGAAATCATTGGAGTCAGGGAGGCGTTTCATGTGCGAGCGCTTGTTGAGGTGCAATAGAGAGCAGTACAGGATAATAACAGGGTTGGAGCGAAGCCTTTCTTGTAGGTGTCAGTGTATTCAGAACAGTAGCCTCGACTGTCACTTAATATTAGTGTTTTATATGATACTGACCTCTAAAGAATAATTGCTGTTCAGAAAAAAAAACTAAATGAAAAAAAAGAAAAACATGAAAGATTTTTTCATTAATAACAAAAGGACACCTAGCAGTCAATGATGCTTGTCGAATGGAGATGAGGAACCTAAACTTTGACCTTTCGAGTCCCGTGCAGCCTAACAAACGAACTACGTAATGAAATGCTCGAGTACTCTCGCTAATTTCCCTTCTGAAAAGAAAAACACACTCTCTGTACACTTCCTTTCAACCTTCTGTCAGCTTGTGAATTCAAAAGAAATATACAGTAGTTTTTTTTTTTTTTTTTTTTTTTTTTAAAAAACCTCTCCTCCCTGATTGGTGCGAACGTCCTGCCGTCTGAGACACGAAACGCAAACCGTGTAAAATTCACACTGGTTTGGCAATATCTCCGGGGAAGGCTGCAGCGAGAATACAATAGAAGCACAAAAATAGCAATGTTGCTATAATCACAGAATTAAATTAGCTTGGGACATAATTACCATGTTTGTTTGTTGTTGTGCCTCATACACACATTCATATTTAATACATGGCCCTCAGTTGATTTGATAAACAGAACGGGTGGATGCAGAATGTGGTGTGGAGTGTAGAAAGTAATTAAATCGCTCATCTCCTGTCCTTGTGTGGGTGCTCTCTTGCCAGCCTTACGTCAATCACTGGCATCTACATGCAACACGTCGTCTTGTATGCTTGAGCCTTAGCCGACGTGACACTAATTTATGCACTTAAATGTCACATGGGAGCAGGGGGATTGCAAATGCAAACTAAGTGAGGCGAAATTGTTCATTTGTATTCAGCTCTTTCTTGGATAAGTAAGTTTTATTTCTTGGAGAGCTACTGTATCTCAAGCAGCGGGATTTGTAGTCAGACTCAAACTGTGTATATTTACTAGTATTTGAAGGACTTTTATTGCCCTAAATACTTCTACCGCACTGCATTTCAGGGGCAGTTTACTTCTCTACGTGCATTTGATGGATATAGTTACTGGTTACTTTTCAGATTAAGATTTTATATTAGAAACATTTGACAATCTCATATAATACAACACGTTATAAAGATTAAACCAGTGGGTCAACCTTTTTGGCTCAAGTTGTTTGCATATCCATGGATATGTAGCAATATCTACAGTGGGTGTTTAGTTTGTCCATTCTAGGCTTCTGTAGACAAACACGGTGGTACAACAGTGTGGGCGGACTCAGTGGAAGAGGAAGTAGTGTCTGATATTAAAGACTAAGATGTAACAATTTTTATTTTCAGGTGACACACTAATGAAAACATATTTATTCTGCTTCTATTCAATTTCTGTCACTGTCTGTAAATATTAAATCACTTAGACACATGAGTGAGAAATCTGAATACTTCTTCCACCACTACATACAGTACATACAAATGAAGCCTCACTATGTGCAGGCATACAATGCTTTTACCTATTAGTCTTCCAGATATGGATGGTCTCGTCATCCACACTGTGTTTCTGCGCTTGTTCATCCAGGAAGTCAAAGAAATATTTGACAGCCGGTGGTACGACTGCCCCCGAGCACAGCACACTGCGGAAGAAGTCATCCACAAACTGCTGCAGTGTTCCCTGAAAGGGGGCCACAAATAATGTGAGACAGGGCACAGACAGAGAGCAAAGCCAGAAATATCAAAAGCCCTGAGACACAGCTATTTGCACGTAATGTGAATGTAGTTATTCAGGCTTTTCTGAAAGTTTTTTAGCATTTTCTGCCCATCCAAAACGTAGACGCCATCAATTAAAGCTGGCTTTTCAACTGAAAACCGTTCCTGGAAAAGCACAAATTGCTATTTGCCGGAGTCAGTAAAATTGGATAAGTACTTAACAAATGTCTGATTGAGTAAATGATTCTGTCTTTATACCTTGACAGAAAGGAGTCGTGTTAGATAGATCTCTGTAATGGCTTTGGTCATCGACTTGTCCTTTATGCTTCCTCGTTTAGATTTGATCTCATCCAGTTCGTCTGCTGGCCTCACCAAGTGGAACACCTTGTCATCATCCAGCAGAGCGTTCCCTATCGGGGGAGGAAAAACAGCCCTTTAAACTTTCTGCTAATAATTATACTCCTTATTTATTCATGCATGCTCGCGCAGAACATATTCAGATGATAAAACAGGGAAGGTGTCAGCTGAATTTGAATGCTGAGGGAATATCCAGGAGATGAAAAGCTAAACAACCATCTATTCTGAAATACACATAAAAAGGGAAAAGATAAAAGTGCACGTTCTTTCGGCATAATCTAGAAGTGTGGTATACATAAAACAGTAAGTATTAGCATATTAAATTAGAGCAGGGATGTTGGAAAAAAAAGCCCTGGGGAACGGAAACAAAGGCACACATTTTATTCTCAAGTATCTGTGCTCGACTGGGTTCAACAAGTGCGTGCATGCGTGTGCGGTATGTGTGTGTTTAAAAGGCACGTACGCTCTTCGTGGTTTTCCTGGTTCTGGTCGTAGTTATGCTGAGTGTGAAACACTCTGGACAAGACTAACGTGGCGTTATCTCGCACCTGGAATGCAAACAACAGTCGTTTCTCAGACAGAAAACAGACAACAATACATACTTGGCTGACTGACGCACCTCGAGTTTAATTGGAACTCTGACTGAGGTCAGCAGACTCTTTTAGTGTCCCACAACTAATTCATAATCAATATGATTGATTGGAGGGCACCGCTGGGTCTTTATTGGGGTATTTACAGGTCATTTTCTTTGGCGTCAACCCTTTATTGACCCCACAAATACTGCGATTAGCACTCCGCTGGCACGGCCAGTGGATCTGTGGCGGCAAGGCAGTCTCTTACAAAACATCAGTGGTTAACTTGAAAGGAAGAGAAGTACTTTTGAAAGAAGGATATTTAAGTGGCCGAAAAGCAGGACAAGTAGGGGATATTTGTGAGTGACCTTTATTTTCAGAGAATCAATACAGTGCCAAGAAGATTTAGTGGCTTTCTGTCGCCATTAAGAGCTGACAAGAGCAAACCAAGACCTGGCACTTGTACTGCCTGGCGATGAGAAAAGAAAAATTGTTGGCATGTCGCTAAACTGATGAAAGCAAAAACTGTGAAGAGAAATGGCTATACGCTGTGTCCTTTTATGCTTTATTTATTTTTATTTTACTTTATTGTACAGCTACAAGAGCTCACACAAACACCCATTAAACTTGCTTTTGGTCATTTAGTCGGAGTGGAAACAGACTGTGAGGACAACAAAGACACATCACCTTTTAAGTAAGTAAGCGAACTACAGTGGAGTTATAGAGCAGCGTTATCATTCATTTGGAGCCATGTTTTTGGCCAGCTGATGAATGTTAAGTGAAATGTTCAAGTTTTCTCTTTGTGTGTCGCTGACTGCGTGCACGACACGCCCTGTGAGTGCACACTGTGGGATTTTTCAAAGGCCTTACAGGCTGACGTACATGTACAAAGTATATTCCTGTACATTAGCCCTTTTATGAAACAGATAATTACTAGAAAAAAAACTTTTTGTGCCAAATTATTGATTTCAAATGGATTTTGTTGATTATAAATGAATGTTTCGTGTCTGCTGTGCTCCTTTCAGAATCTCTGATCAGAACTGCAGTCTCAGCAGGACTACATAAAAATCACATGAAATGCTGTAACTGACCAATCAGAATAGATTATTCAACAAAGATGCATACAGTAATATGTTAACTTCTATCAGACCTCAGCCTGTGTTGATCTGTACATTGACCACACATAGATTTATTTTTATAACTTTCATAGATTCAGTTAAAAAATTCCAGTTTCAAATTGTAGCTCTGGATGTGATAAAGTTACTGTTATTGTGTAGGTGGAACTATGACATATTCTTCACAGTCATTTTAGATCACTAGGATTTTTTTTAAATGTATTTGTAACTGAAATAAATATTCAATTTTCACTTTGCGATGAAGAATCAGATGAGAAAAACAACACCACTCTCATGTCAGGCTGCTAAATCTTTGCCGAGCACAAAGACCTGAAATTGGTGATAACAGGTTGTCATCAGCGCCTCACTCATCGGCAGCTCACTCAAAGAACCAGGCTAGCTGTTTCCCTCTGTTTCTAGTCTTTGTGCTAAGCTAACAAACTGACTTCTGCTGCATATTTGATGGACACATCCCGAAACCTTTTCTTTTAAGAGCCGACAAGAAAAGATGATCCACAGGGATGTTATGATTATGTAAATGTCTATAAATAGAATTGTTGCTAGACGTTAACTGATGGATTCCTAGACTACAGTCAGTACCTCTTTTTTCAAAGAAAGTAACAATCAAAAAATAAAATGATGTCTGCTGATCTGTAAATGTGCAGCAGACACAGTTCTCATACATGACTGTGACTGAAACCCCAGTCACATCCTCACGCCCACATACAGCTATTTACTTCCCCACTCGTCTCCACGCATCCCATGCTATTTCCTGCCTCCTTTTTCTTCAAACATTTAATAAGCTTTGTCAGTACTCACGTTGTAGTGCGCCAGAGTGTTGATGCGTTTCCACCTGCCCTCTTTCTGGGAAGTCAAGTCCAGATCTGACAAAATCTGCCCCGTCGAGCCCGGTCGCCACTCTGCGTTGAAGGCAGGAAGGGGAAGTTAATCAAAGTTGAAAATTACCGCTGCTAGGTGGAGGTGCACTGCAATTTTTTTTGTTGTTATTTCCTGATTTCACTTATTTCATCATGGATCACGACTACCCCGAGGATATCCTGTAATAATGTCTTCTTAAATAAATCCAGCTACCCATGCTACTACTCTGCTCTGCTCTCTCCTAGGATTCGGTGACACACTTGAGTTTATTTTGGGTGAAGAAGTAACTGAATAATTTAAAAAGTAATTCTAAACTGTGATTTGCAGCCTAACATTTTCAATTTGGAAACATTCTGAATTCCACTAAAGCGACATATCATTCATTTACAAGAACCACCAAATAATAAGAGGGTTATCTTTCTGATTCGCCATGAAAGAAAACAGATCTCTGCTTATCTAAAATGTATAAAGGAACGAGATCTACAGCATGCGTGGGAATAAAAAAGGCTTTGATGTTGGAACATGTCTATAGAGCTTTAGCCTTTCAAGATAGTCCCCAAGGTTTCTGACTACAGTGGCAAGTAAAACTTTGTTTAGGGATGAAGGCTTTCTTCATGTTGTTGAATAACTGAATAAGACTTCTTATTCCACAACCACAGAAAGACAGAGAGAGATATCTTCAAAATCATCTATTAAATTACATTCAAATGAAATAAATAATCAATTTCTTATTTAGATAAATGCTTTCTGATCGAATTAAAAATGTATTTCAGTCAGGACAGAAATAGCTTCTCCATTTTGACATATCATCGCCGCTCCCTGTAACCTTTACATTATTCATCATTATTAGACGTTTTCTGCTTTGACTGGTCCTCCTCCTCATGGGTGGCCCTCATTTACTCACCCAGTGTGACACTCTCAACCTTGGGCCGCTGGGAGTACGGCAGGTTCCTGTACACCTGCTCTATTATCTTCTCCTTCACCTGTGAGATGGTGTCACAGTTCAGCACCTTGACAGGCGTCACATCTGGACCCTCGCCCTGCACCAGCACTTGAAGGGTCTGGTAAACACACACAAACACACACACACACACACAAAACGTCACATTAAGCCCACATGGTGATACTGTATGTGCAGAAGACGCGTACCTACGCACACAAATGAGACCTATGCAGAAATATTCAAACATGACCAGAGCACCCAGCCACCCACCCACCCACAAACTCACGCCCACATAATCTGTCGGGGATGTTGTCGCCATGGCAACCGGCCTTCCGTAAGCACACACATACACATATACGTACACACACAAAAACACACGCTCACACACTCTTGAGGTGACACCTGAGACGACTCCTGTCACCTTGGCCAGCTAATGACCAAGGCTCAGCGGGAGCAAACTCTGACCCACCTCACCTCCCACACTCAGTCGCTCTGTCAGAAATAACTAACTGACCACTCGACAGATTGAAGCACAGGGGCAGGCAATCCGGTTGCAAGAGCAGCCCTCACAAGTCTGTGTGAATTTCAGGTGAATGGGAAGAGCGCGCTGTGAATTAGAGCCAATAGGAAACACCATGTCTGCCTGTGAAATCTAGCTCATTGAGTTTTTTTTTTTTTCCTCCCTCCCTGTAATTCAATCACAGAAGGCGATCCATCACGGCGGGAGACGTGTAATTCAGGCTAATTTGATAATTGTCCTCGACAACGCCATTACCCATGGGTCTTTTTATTTGTGCTGACTTTAACAGAAAACAGCTGTGTTCACATTAGCTTCCATTATTGAAACACGATACTGAAGCGAGGCACGCGGGCTTTTCCTGACTTGAGCAGAGCTGCCCAAATGGATACAGAGCAGGTGCGGGTTGGAAGGTCGAGGAGGGCTTGTGGAGGTGGCTTGTACTCTATTCTTGTACCGACTTGTAGTACTTTTACCCGGGCCATGCATCTGTACTGCTATATTGGAATGTGCCGCCTGTGTCGTTTCTGAGCTGAGAACATTGACACTGAAAATGGATGTCACACAAAAGCGGGCAGTCGCCTGTGGGGTTTTTTGGCGGTTACCATGGCAACTGCACTGTGTGTGTGTGTGTGTGTGTGTGTGTGTGTGTGTTTGTGCATGTTTGTGTTGCTCACCAGGCACAAAACACCATGCAATCTTCAAAGCAGGGTGTGCAGTTTGACTCTGACACTGAGTTTGTGAATTTGTGTGTGTGTGTGTCCATCTCACCAGGACAGAGTACTCTACATCGTCGCCCAACAGGCCTGTGTCGTTGAGGGTGTACTTGGCTTTCTTCACTCTGGCGTCCACAGGCCCTTTCTCGATCTGGTGCTTGATGGCTCGGAACAGTTTGTACAAGGGCTCGCCTGCAGAGTCCTGGTATACACACACACACACACCCACAGGCACACAAAGCCATTTAGGAGCTCTCTCAGATGTTGTCATGAGGATAATTGTTGTGATTAGCAGTTTAGAAGACAGATAAATGCACATTATCAATACCAAGCGCTAATGAACAAAATGCAGAAAACCACGAGTCATTATACACACGTTCTATCAGTGATTCAGTACATCAAGCATGAAAGACAAAAAACTACTGGATTAATTGGAAAATATATATAATGAGACTCATCTTGACCAGAGATACATGATGGCATATTACATTTAGTGACCAAAAATGTTACCTTCAGAAATTGGTAAAGGCAGATAGACATCCAGTTGCACAGCATCCTTTCCACCACTGTCTCTGACCTGCAAACACACATTACAAGCAGTTTTTAATATTGTGAGAGCAAAATTGAATCATGTTGATGTACTAATGCTCCATATTAAAGTAGTGCAGACATAACAGAAAGCAGACATAGAAAAACAGAATTAATTTTCGTACCGTGCCACTTTAATTCTGAATCTATAAGCTAAGAAACCCTGAGAAATAACGGCTGTGTTGCTGTCACTCATGTAGAAAGTTTTAGTATTTGTCTTTGAATATTTTGCAGTAGTTTGCTCTTGGGTGAAGTTAAAGCTGGATAACAGGTAATACTTTTTATACACTCTGTATTTATTGAATCTACTTGAAAATGTGTAAGACTACTGTCTTAGAGCGATGCATCTACAAAATGTCAACAAGGGACATTTCTGCACAGCTTGACAGTGTCAGGATATTTTAATTCAAAACTCATGTCAGTGGTTACTTGACAGATCACCCATCCTAATGTCAGATATCCACTGGTGGCGCTCATTGTTAGCTGCTAGCATGCCTAATTAGATATCTTGTATATAAGGGGGGGCTGTGTTGGCACAATGGCCTAATCAGCATAATGAGCCTCTCCATTGGGGGATAATTAAGATGTGTACTTGCATAACAGCCATTCACAGCATGCCTGGGCACAGACGACATTTCAGATCATATAACCCCCCCCTCGGCAGTGATGAGTGACTGTACTGTCAGGCAAGTGGGTCCAACTGAGGGAGAGGAGGCAGCCGTCAGCGGAGGACTCGACCTTGACATGATCATTATGGTGAAGGAAAGGATAAAGAACAAAGACCACTACAAACTGGAAATTCCTTTCTGAGGGCTATTTACTTCAAATTAGTCAGTTGAATGTTTACAGACTAACACTACACGGGAATTATGAGATGTTGCTCAGGGAGAAACCATTGAGCAATTAATATTAGACAATATCAGAGAAAAACATCCGCAGTATTCAGAGTGTTTGGCAAGTTCCTAAAAATACCAATTAACTCAACAATAATAAGTTATAATTTCATGCCAATCACAACATTATTTTTTTAAATAATTTTAAAATCATGCCTAGGTAATTACTGCAACATAACAGCTGATCTCTGCTCTTGGTGAAAACCAAGTTATTAAAATAGATTAGGTATTTGCTCAAGTGGTGCAGGTGATTTACTGTTCAGCTGATGAAACTTGTTCCAACACAGATTGAGAGCAGGAACTTATTTATGCAATAAAACAGACCACTGTTGGAATAAATGTCCTTTTGTGTTAGAAATGTTCGCTCATCATGATGCAGGATTATGCCCTAAAGCAACCTGCAGAAAGCTAATACAATTAATCTTAAACAGTCAAAGACGATGTGGACCAAAAGTGATTTTTACCCGAAGCATTGGTCAACAGCTATAGGATAAGAAGATGAATCAGACAACAGAGAGAGCAACAGAAGAATCATCCAGCACTTTGTGCCTGGAATCAAGGGAAGGAAAAAAAACAGAAGGAGAAACAGAAGGAAGAGGACTGGAATAGATCAAGCAGCAGTCTGGCTCATGATAGTAGACTACAGTAGTCAGTGCAAAAAAAAAAAAAAAAAAAGAATCAACAAAAAAAAGATGGCAACAGAATGAAACAGTCCTCTGAATCTTGAAGTGAATCCCAGCCCTCCAAAAATGTTAAAAATACTGCTGCCAGGGTTTGGATATCGAGTGATTCTGATTATAGAGCTGAGAAAAAAGGACATCTAATGATCTCGGGGCAAAACAAGACACAGTGCTAGCTGCTCTGTGAAGAATCGGATGTACTTAGAGACAATGGCGCCAACATCGGCGTTACCATGCTCACACGATGCTCATATGTGCTAATTAGGACTCACCTCACTAAAGGTGAGATTGAGGGGAATGTCAGCACTAACTTTTAACCTGATGATAACAGTTGACAAGATAGTTGACTTAAACCAAACATTTCCAGCTCATAGCGTTGCTTAAGAAGCAGCTATGAAACACTAAATAACTAAATCAATAATAGGTTTATCCTCTGGGAACCATGAATGTCTGCAGAAACTTTAGTGCAAATACATGCTGTGGATGTCGAGATATTTCATTGCACAAGTGAAAAAACCCTGCTGATGGTGCTAAATTTGAAGTCAGGGGGGGTCACCAACGTTAGTGGAATTCATCCTGTGGGGATCATGAATATGTGGACAAGATTTAAAGGCCACCAACAGTTGTTGAGATATTTACCTCAAAACCAAAAAGCTCCAGCTCCAGCTCATAGTGACACAGTTTAGTGTGAAGTTAGGGAACACTAAAATAAACATTATTTATCTTCTGGGATCAATGAATGTCTGCAGAAAATTTAGAACGGGTACATAGTGTTGATGTTGAGATATTACACTGCATAAGGCAAAATCTGACCTATCCCCAGGGACAAGAGGTTACTAAAGTTAGTTGGATCCTGTGGGGATCATAAATGTCTGGACAAAATTTCATGGCATGAAATGCATCCAATACTTTCTGAGCTATTTCAATCTAGACCAAAGGTTGTTGATGGACCAACAGACTATCCCTGGAACTCTAACTTAAGCGGCTGCCATGAAATTTTAGCAGTACAGAACTTCTGAGAAATCACACTTGGCACTGCCGTTTTGGCAACGTAACTGACGGCAGAAGTATCTATCGAGCAGCAGCACTGAGATGCCCGCCACTCACCTGCGCAGCATGAGTTTAGGGTTCTTGCTGTGGACGTATTCCTCCATCAGCTCCAGCAGCAGCGTTCTCATGATGTCGGTGTAGTATTCCAGTTTCCCATGCAGAGCCACTGTCAGCAGGGAGGCAAAGTACACCTTGGCCCTGGCATTGAAGTCATGACTGCGCTCCAGGGTACGGATAAACTACAAACACACACGCACACACATGCACATACACAAAGAAACAAGGCAAATTAATCATCTCGATGAAGCGCGCACACACACAAGCAAATCCAATATAATGTGCATTTAAATAATCAAAAGACTAATGCTGGTGAAAACAATAATTATCAAGGTAAATTCAATTCTACGCTGCGAAATATTGTGGCTTAGAAAAGATACCAATTAGTGGAAGAGGAATCACCCACACATTTGCAGTTAGCACCTCTGAGGCTGTTTCTGAGCCAGCAATATTGGATTATTAGGAATCTTCACACGTTGCTCTCTGTTATATCTTCTGCTTCTCATTTCCAAATACTGTACTCCGCTAACTTAAACATTAGAAAGTACTTAAATCAAGGGAGGAATGCCAATATTAGAATAGATAGAGAGAACCTCACAGTACACCGACTGAGGTTCAGGCAGACTTTTAAAGCCTATGGAGATAAGGGGGTGGGGGAGTGTGCACTAGCGCTAGTGTTGTGGGAGGTAAATCCAATGATTGTGTTAAATTAACTTAAGTAACTTAATTTATCCTGCTGCATTTTTGAGGATTGCCTGTGTAACCACAGCCTGATATAACGCTGTTAAAGCACATAAAAGAGACTTAGTGTTGCACACTCCTTCATTACGATGAACAAGGCTGGGTTAGTTTATCCAGAAACAAGACTACAACTGTCTGCTTCTCAGAAGCTCCAAGTGAGAAAGACGTCCCTGTGTGCATGTAGTTCAATACTGCTTCAGCAATTAGCTTTTTATGCCTATGCTGCCTATTTATACTGTATGATAGCATGTATATAATTTAAAGGCCTGAAAATAAAGTACTTAAAAATAAAAATGCAGACACGTTAGCTGCTAGCTGTGAGGCTGTACTGGCGCGGCAGTGCTTTAAGCTGATTCTAACATCACTATGGACTCACTCTCACTGGACTTGGCTACAGACCAGAGAAGACTTTTCATGAGGCTTTAGAACTGAGGAAGCCTCTTGGATGCCCCAGATTTGACTCTTCCCTAAGAAAAATGACCTGGACGACATTTCTTGTTTCATGTTTGACAGGTTCAACTTGCGTCTTAGCATGCTAACACTGGCTAATTAGCTCAAAACAAAACACAAAGTACAGGAGAGGCTGCTTGGAATATCAACAGTTTTGTAAGAACCTGGTCATGGTGAAACGCACTGAACAGACATTTTGACCTGATTGTGGAAGTATAGTAAAAGTTACAAGTTATTACAAGTTATTACAAATAATCTTGTGGGTGGTGTGACTGTCTGCACCAAAATGTATTCCAATCCGTCCAATAGTCCATGGCATGTCACTAAAAAACAAAAAAAACCTCTGGGGATCACCATATTAGAATACGTCATCTGAGGACCATAAGTGCCAATTTGATGGCATTCAACAGTTGCTGAGAGATTTCAGTCTCAGACTCTGCCATCCCTAGAGGTATGCTCCTGGCATGGCTAAAATTAAAATGTTTAAAATCTAGAGGGCTGACACACCAATCGCTTTGTAAGGCCTTTACAACTCTGCTCTATGCAGACATCATCAGTCTGTGATCACAGCTGACCTGTCCATGATACATCAACGTGCAGCATAATTACATTAATAAGGAAGGTCTTGGAGTTCAGGAGGTTGGAGAACTGGTTGAGCGCCTGAGTCACGATGGCCCGACGAGCCTCAGGGATGTCTAGCTTTCCTGTGATCATCACATCATTGGCACCGTCCTTAGAGGGCAGGAAGAAGACACGGTCTGTGTAGGTTTTGTAGTCCAGGAAGGGGATTCTTCCTTCGTTCAGGTCGTTGGTGTGGTCCTCCATCTCGATCATCAAATCTGTGCGATGGAAACAAGAAAGTAGCGCCACGCTCCTTTTTAATAAGCAGATTTTGTCATTTGTGTGCCGCTCATCCGTCTTCGTCGTTATGTTACGAGAGGCAGAGAGGGGAGAGCGTTGCCGGGAAAATTATTTCAGCGGTGAAAGATTGTTTTCTATTACTGTTACTGCAAAACTGCTTCATATAATGATGATAACATGATGTTAAGCAGGAGAATTTATTTAATGCACTGCAGTACAATACATCAAAGAAATGTAATCAGAGCTACGAGGCACTTCATTACTTCATAACTTCTCAGAAGAATATTGCTGAGCTTTGGCACAGCTGCACACCACGTTTGGTACCTGTGAATTCTTTCTTGCAGCGGTCCCGCACGCTCTCCTCCAGATTCTCAAGCTGGTGTTTCACCTTCTCGTACTCTCTCTCCGCCTGTTGACTCTTTCTCCTGGACAAATGCAACAAACACAACACTTGTGTCATTAAAAGAAAGAATGTTATTCTAGGACTGTAGTTTGTACTTTCTGAGCTAGTGCAGAAACATACAGCATCTCTAAATATCTCCAAAGACTCTGCGGGAACAGAACTGTGATTATACACTAATGAAAACATAGTTACACATATTATATTTAATTTCTGCAATATTCTGCAAGTAGAGCCCCATATATCTTAGACATTGGACCTTTAAGTCACAATATAGGTATAAAACATTATTATTACAGACTGGCTTTAAATGAAAAACATTAGTCAGTGTGCTGGAATAAAATGTTTCTTTCATTTTAGCATATTAAGACCTCTTTCCCCGAGCATAAAGCTTGACATTAACCCAACTCTAACCCAACAACTACAATGTTTATTTATCAAGTACAGCAGGCGATTAAGCTATTAGACTATTAAGACAGCCCTCCAGCAATTCAAATCAACAAGGCTTCAGTGAGCTGAAAACCTCACTGATCTGAGGTAATATTATGTAATAAAGGATCATCAGTGGGTTGCAGTCTATAGATGATGTGCGGGCAACCCACCAGGCTCATTATTTTTTATTTGGCTGCTGTTAGTTGTGATTTTGAATTTGAGTTGCCGCTGTGGATCAAACTTCAGAGCTGATCTTTTGTGCCGCTCGTTTAAATGAGCATAAAATACTTCAACATTTAAAACAAGTTTACAACCCCTGAACTCATTCCAGACTGGAGATTTGTGGATGTTTAATAGGACAAGAGCCACAGAACAGTTTAAAAAACTGTTATCTGATTAACGCTATGATTGCTTTACTACAGTGCCAGTGAGTGAGCGAGCTACGTTGCATAAAATAGCAGTTCCCACCGCATGGGGGGTTAGGACCTCAAAGAGAATGCCAAGATAAGACAGCAAGATGTGAGAGGTCACACATTTATTAAGAGAATAAGAAAGATATGTTACACAATCTTGTTTTTATATGCACTTTTCTATGGAACTATGCTCGGACTAGTTCACTTGGAGTACTGGAGACCTTATCCCCCCTGTTACCGCTCAAAGACACACACTTAACAAGGATTTATCATTGTATTATTTCACGGCTCCTTATTTTATGAGATTTACTTTTAAACGTCTTTCCGAGTCCTTTTGTTTTGTGTCTCAAAAACTCAAGCTGAAAAACACGATCATGCTCTGTATCTGTGATTGATGTCACATTTTATGCAGCGCTACCTCTCTCGAATCCCAGAATAATCAGTCTATTTGGATTCCCCTGACAAGAGTTTCCTGCTCTAATAGTCAAACGGGGAGTTACGCCTCTCTGACATCTAACTGACCTCAAACAAAAGGAACAATTCTTTAACTAAATGTGCGAGCAAGTTTTTTGGCAAAAGAAAGAAATGCTTTTTCGGGCAGAAGAAAAAGGAAAAGAAGTATTTCCTGATTTTGCAATTGTTGTTGTTATTTGTACACGGACAGCAGTGGGATACGGGCCAAACAATAAGGGAGTCAATTGCAACAAAGCACAAAGGTTAAGGGGGTTGAGTTAAAAAGGCTGAGGCTAGAAAGCACTGGCATAAAATATTGAAGGTTTGTTAGTCGACTCTGACTGTGTGATGTTTCTTGCTAAACAGCACACAAAAATAGCCTCTCCGGCAAGAAATATGTAAGCATCTAGGAAAAATAAAACGTGTTAAAAGAATAACAGTGAAAAAAACTGCACCGGAGTATAATGTAACATTCAAGTGTGGGGTCAATCAGTTCAGATAATAAACATTTAATTGGCTTCTCTGCTCCAAAAGTGCGATAAAAAGTAGTTACGACACAATTAATGCGACATTTCCCCTAAAATAAACGTACCTGTAACAGTACACCGAGATAGCGATGATGAGCAGCATGGGGACGATGACAGCGGGGATGATGATGTAAAGTGACAAATCATTCTTCTTCTCGTATTGCACTTGGCCGACCACCCACTCCCCTTTCCCAAACTTGATCTGTGGATAAAAACAGAGAGGGGAATCTCATTGTCTGCACAAGCTCTCGCGTTTAAAGACATTTATTCAGGCGCGCGTCAATGGTAAAGATTCGAGAGTATTGAAGGGGAAACGGCGGATAATCTACATAATTGCCCACTGTTCTGCTAAAGCAGCTGTGGGACCTTACAGGATTTTTAAAGTGCTGGGCCTACGTGCGAGTTGATGGGCAGACATTAACTGAACAAATGCACAATACAATATACAATAATACATTATACTTTATAATCAAGCTTTTCCTGTATAGGTATTCAGCGCTATTGATAGTCTGGTGGTGTAATTTCTTTATGCAGCACACAGCCACAGAAATTAAACAATAGCTCACTTAGAGGAATTACCCAGAGGAGAGGTTACAGTATTAATCACAATTGTGGCTCGGCTATAATTAAATGTAATTATAAAGGCCTGTAGCTACATGAAAATTGTTCAACCAGTAAAGAAATGGGGTCTCGAGATGTACAGAGGACATGCCCAGAGAAGTATAGTAAAGATTCATGATGCATGACTGCTCCCATCTGCAAGTCTATGGTATGTGTCTGCGGTGGGGAAATGTAACTAAGTACACTTATTGTACTTTTTCTTGCCACTTTATACAATACTTGACTACGTTTCAGAGGGGAACGCTGTATTTTTTACTCCACTACATTTATTTCACAGCTTTAGTTACAAGTTTCTTTGCAAATCAATATTTCTGCACGCAAAACATCTGAAGAGCTTATAAAATATGATGTTTTAGAACAGATAACCAAGCAGAGCTGAAACAAATAACTGACTGACAGAAAATTAATTAATAAATAGCTTTTCTTCTTCAATGTTTCTGCTACTGGTTGAACAAAACAAGCATTGTGAAGGTGTCACTTTGGACTCTGGGTAATTGTGACTATTTTCTTAATTCTTCCAAACCAAACAATTAATTAATTGAGAAGATGAATCCATAATTGAAATAATCATTAGCTAAAATAGTTAAAATGAGCACCATCTCAGTCAGGTACAATAGTAAAATGTAACAACACATGATAATAATTCTGTATTTATATGTGCATAAATACATTTCCCTGATTATAGTGGCGCAAATTCACTTAAGTGCATTTCAGTGCGTGTAATAGTATTTTTACTGTGTGCGGTGTGTTTTTTTCTCATCTCTTAGGATCTCATAACTTCCTCCACCACTACATCACTACACGTCTGCCTGTCTTTGTCTGATCTGACCATTAAGTCCAGCAGCTCAGGTCGGGTGTCCCGGCGTTGGCGTCTGGAGCGAGCTCGGGGTTGGGTCGAAGGTGGGTCCAGAAACAGCTTGTCATCCTGAAGCGTGTTGACCAAACAGGGAACGTCGCCCACAAAAGCTTGAGCCTCTTTGGCAGTCATGGCTCTGGAGAATCCCCGACCCTGCAGGGAAAGATTGACTGTCTTACTCATAATGTCATGACTGAATGACACGGGTGGAAAATTAATTATCGCATTTGTACACCATCAAGTCGACGCATCGCATGATGAGTATTAGAAACATTATTGTAAGCATTTTAATTAGTAATGGATGGAAAGTTTATAACAGCTCTCCACTGTTCCACTATGTGTGAGTGCCAAAAGTAATTAGAAAGATTAAGAATAAATTCACTGTAAGCACAATTCTAAGTCATTTCTTACTTGGGCTCAGCTCCCGTCAATCGTACAGTCCTGCAACATTCACTCTATACTACAGCACACTCTATATCTACAGACAGGCTTTCAATTATTCTAATGCAGTCTGGAGGAGAAGAAAGGTGAAATTAACTTAAGTAAAGCAGCGTCTGAGTCCGATCTGTTTTTTTGCAAGTGCTGTTTCTAATTTACTGACATGAGGTGCCAAAAGAAACTTTAAGAACAGGAAGCCCATCCATCTAAATTCGCTGTTTCACACCGAAGTTGATCTGGTATGTACATTCCCTCGTTTGTCTGTGATGATTTGATGCTTTTCTTTGTCTTTTTTTTGGTCAAACACACATAAACAATAAAATTAAACTTGAAAATGAATTAACATCTTTGAAAATCTGCCAGTGAAGGTTTATTTTGGTTGCTTCACAGTGTCCCAGAGGTCCTACATACAAAAGATTTCCCACTTCATTGTTGATTCTAGCCAACATTCATAGTTCATATCATGCAATGTTTGACCACAACTCCATCCATTTTTCAACATGTGGAGAGGCTTCCATAGTCCGAGGATTATTCAAGCAGCTATGACTAGCCCTGACCTTTATAATGGTGCACCCCTAACACACACAGTCCTGGTGATACAACAGCACATGGCCACTCACTCCAAACTGTTCCCAAATTACTGCTTTTCTTTGTCTTACGTGATACTGAACTGAATATCTTTTAAAGTCTGGGCTATTTACAAAAATTTGCACCACTGGACTAATCAGAAATGTAACTAAATATGTCAGTAAACTACACAGATAAAGATAAATCATTATAGTTGGGTGTAAACAGAAGCATAAACCTTCAAATTTGAACTCCAGCAGCTCCATAGCAGCAGCACTCCAGTCACAGCAAGAAAAGCTTTTTTTCCTTTTTCTCAGTCGAGTTTTCTCTTCTATTTACTGTTTTTTTTATTTATTTTTTATTTTTGGGGGCTTAGCACTAATTAAAAAGCCCAATACAGGAAATCTAACATGCCAAACCTTGTTTATCGACTTATTTAGTTGCCGGTAAGACAAGATGTTCCCCTACACAACTCCAGTAATAGAGCTAATCTGTATTTCAAGTTATATTTGAGTGTATATGGATTTTAATTATTTTGGCTTATGACCACTTATAAAGCCATGATTACTTGATTGTTGTATGAGAAGAGTTTTCAAGACTTTAATTATCCAAACACCTCCAAATTAGGAAGCATTGTTTCCACTGTGTCAAGTTTAAGTACATTACAACATGCATTCCAACATACAACATTAAGAATATTTTTAATTGGTTTGAGCGGTTTGAAATAACTACTAATGTACATTTGCATTGGTTCATTAAACTTGCAAAACAATCACACCACTGAAAGAAAATATTAAATGTGCTGCTATTTGCATAATTGTTCTCTGCAATGAAAGCCAACAGTAACATAAGCTGCTAAAGAGTGAAAATGTGGTACAGCTGCTGCAATTTAGCATCTTTTTTTTAAAAAATCTATTTCTAGATTCACACAAAGAGGCTGACTTCCCAGAAACACAGTGGTGTGATACAACGACAGCAAGCTGTAAAAGGACACGAGGAGCCTGTACTCACAGTGACGATGATGATGCTGGCCTCGGTGATGACGTTCTTGGACAGCTTGTCGAAGAGCGGGTTCTTGTGGTAGTCGAAGGGCTTCAGTTCCTTCACCCAGTTGTCCAGGTGGATGTATGTTCTCAAGGGCTGGTTTAGGCTCTCGTTCACTGTTGGAGACCGGAACTGGATGACGGTGTCGTTTTTCTCGTGATACTTCTGCATGTATCGGGTGGGAAAAGAAAAATGTCACATACGATGTTATATGTTGACGTGTAGCACACATAAAGAAAGCAAAACAAGACATAGACAGAGAATATAACAGTATTCAATGGAGAAAATATGGGGAGATACAAAAGCAAACAGTAGGAGATGAGGGCTTTTTCTGAAAAAAGCGGTCAATTACTGTTTTTGTAGTGAGGGAAGAGTGCTTTGGGGGTGTGATGGTGGGAGAAAAAAGCCTGATTTGGTACGTTGGGGAAAGTAAAATTATACGTCTCTTTTCAGTCATTCTATTAAATTCCCTATTTGCCATTGTGGAATAGCAGCCTATGATGAATCACAACTCGTAATGAGTCATTCCTTCTTTGGCTTTGTTTATTTGCTTTTGATTAACTAGACTGATGGTGATATTTCTGTCACTCTCTGATTGTGACGGCGCTCACAATACGGTGTGTGTGACAGCTACACGCAACAGTCCTACACGCAGCTTTTACAAATTTTTTCAAAAAGGACACGGCACAAGGCGTAGGCTACATCAGATGATGCTTTGAAAAAGTCGTGCAAATTTCGAGACCGGTTGTGTGGGTTGTATGTCTTTTGTTTTAGCCTGAAAGTAAATTAAGGTCTTGTTCAACATCTTGGGAAATAGTGGAGAAGCTTCATACCACTCTGATATCGGTCTATTAAATATGAAATGACAGCCAGCTGCTGCGTAGCTTATTAGCACAAAGCTGAAAACAGAAAAAACGGCTAGCCTGGCTCCGTCTAAATGTCACAAAATCTGTCTGCCAGCACCTCTAAAGCTCAGTTAACATCTTTGTTTAATCTGGACAAAAAAATGCAATGTAAAAATGACATTTTGGCGCCTTTCAGGGGATTATTTACAAGAATATTTCTTGGCCCAGAGCAGTAACTTCCTGGAGTCTTCATTAGTTGCCTGGCAACTGATCATAGTCAAAAAATAGTCCGGCTTGCAACCCCCCATAAAACAGCAAACTCTCATTCTTAAATCGGTATTTATGTGGACTAAACAAATCAGATATAACATGTTAATAGTAAACTTTAAAGATGCTGGGTGGCAGATTTCATAGTCTGGCTACTTTCCTCCCGTTTTTCAGTTTTTGTGCTAGCTAAGCTAGGCTGGTACGTAAACATTTCTTTATAGCTCTGTGTATTTTAGTGCTAGCTAACTTAGACTACTATGAACATAAAGCAAGTATTGGGTTAAATAATCCACTACTCAGGTTTTCTAAAACTAAACTGCTGCTTAAAACTCAAAGGACTGTCTTTAATTAAATGTCCTGATAGGCTACAGGTTTAATATACCAAAAATGTGGTCACAGTGACCCTGTCCCTTCATTGCAGACCACGGACAATGTGTGTGTGCCTGTGGTTGTGTTAGGCTGGATTTAGGCACAGTTATACTGTATTTACAGTTAGCTAAATGCTAACATGCTCACAATGACAACGTCACCATTATATTTTTGCATGTAATCAAGCGAACGTTTGCTAATTATCACTACACAAACAGCTGCTGCTGAAGGTTGAACTGGTCATAAACTAAAGTACTGAACAAATTAAAACTGTGACCTGATGATGCGTACCAGATGACGAGTCAGTGGATTCATTAAATAAATATCGTAGTAATGTGGAATTGGTCGCTAGGAAACTGTAGCATCAGAAACTGCAACATATCTTAATATAGTATGATATTGAGTTAATTAAACGTGAAATATAATTGTGCAATTGTGCTCAACGTTTGTAATTTGTAATATAAGAGATATGTCATATTATTTGTAAAGTGTACTTCTGAAATGTAAAAAGGTCTCCAAGAGCTGGCTACCACACAGGTAAACCTGAAACCTAGCATATGCAAATATTTTAAAATTTTCACCTCTCATCTCATCTATCGCCCATTCACATTATGGCTTAAAGTTACACATAATTAACAGCATCACTGCTTGACTGAAAGCTAAGTGCCTTTACAGATGGGGATTATTAGAGCACACAGGCGTCAGGTCCAACGATGATCCACATCTTTGCCGATACTTAGGTTAGCCGGGAAGCGAAAGAAGCAGCGTATCTAACATGGTGGCACCCGGTGCCACATATTTTCAGCGTTGAAACAACGCCACTCAGGCTCTGTCCATTCTTTATACTGACACTGGGTGCAAGCCGTTCTTGAAATCTCTTGTTTACACTTCCAAACAACAAAAAAAAAGAAACATAATTGCTTTGAGCTAGCCCTAAGCCAAAATCCAACATGTTTTCACCAAAAGCTAGCAACAATAATGACTCCAAATATTTGGGTCTAGTTCAGTGGATAGACCAACTTAAACCAAGAAAAGCTTATGAAGTTGACCAGCCAAGGCCTTTGCGATAACACTACATCCACTGCTGCTAGTTTGTGGCGGCCAGAAGTTCTTTTCAAATCCCTCCTGTCCCTGGGTAGCAGGGACTAGGGACTTGGCCGAGAGTAAAGTGGAGAAGAGCAGCGGAGTCCTATAATCTTCTGCAACCTTAATGCTGGTATTAAATTTAGCCCTTTAAATGAAATGAACAAAATTGCTGCTGCTTAACACTGGCCAGTACACTGGAGGGCAGGGGCCGGCAGGCTGTGTGCTTCTCCTTTAAGTTCCCTGGCAGAGTCAATCCTGCTTTATTAAGCTGGATGAGGAGCATAGTTATAATTTGGTGAGGGTGAAACAGTGGCGCTGCTATCTGAAATCCGACAGGTTTGAAGGATTTATGGCCAAAGACGGCTCGTGGAATCTCACTGATCAGTGGAAGCAAGGAGGAGTGGAGATGTGTGCGCTTGCTAGTGTGCTCGCGAGGTTTGAATGAATCACCAGCGTAGTCGTGGGCTCATGAGATGTGGGGAGATAGATGGACACCGCTGTTACAGTGAGGAGGAGAGAACAGATGGAAAAGTAGAAATTTTCAGAATCAGAGCAAATAGACAGTTAAGAAAAAGAGTGGAGAGAGCCATGGAATGACTTTTAGAGATGGATAATCAGCAGGCTGAGTGAAAGATGGAGAGGAAGACACACACACCTCATGGGCTTCCATGTTGTCTCCTTCAACCTTCATGACAGCATTCTGGATTAGATCAAAGCCCGAGCCGGTCACCACGATGTTCCTCCCTCCACTAAAAACACAAAAAATATGAGACATACACATAAGCAAACAGCACAATAAAACACATACAGTATATGAGTGACATATTGATATCTCTAGTCACACAAAGACAAGCTCAGAGTTACGTGAAGACACTGCACCTGGACTAATTTTCACAGGAGATGAAAACAAATTAGTTTAGCCTGCGAGCAGCCTATCTGCTGTCTGTTGTTCCAGCCTGTGTGCCTAATCACACCCGCCCTGGTACTTTCAATTGCACAGAAAAAGCAAGGTAACCGTCTAATGCATCCATTTTCAGCGATCATCAAGCACTTTGGTAGAACATCAAAGACTAGCATTTCTATACCCTTCAGCCAATCAGAAGTAAATATTCTGCGTGCATAAACAAGCACAAGTGTACTCTTGAAGGACAAAATCGTAGTTTAAAAATAAAAAAAAGAAAGGTTCTTGGCATTAATAACCTCAGACAGATAGATGCTTGCACAGGCAGGAGCCTTTCTTAGAGTGCAGTTTTCCACAACAGTTACAGCTTTGAAAAACAACTTTGCGACATATCTGAAGGGACATTTCAGTTTTTGTCAACCTAAATCTTACTGTCCTATTTTTGTCAATTATGATCAGCGTTTTATCTGTTCTGGAGACTTGGAAATGCAGAGTCTCCCACGAGAATGATGTCGAGAATCAGCCCATCTATGGCTGATAGGAAGGTCACTAGTTTTGAAGGTAAAGTACTGGACAAAGTGAAATACTGATCTGATGATGGCGCTCGGGGATAATCAAAGTTATGAATTCATCCAAACATGTCTGAGTGTACCAATTTCCACAACCGTCCATCCAAAAGACAGTGTGACATTTAACTCAACACTGAACCGAAAGAAGAACATCAATGTGACGTGAGATGAAAAGTCAAAGGATCATCATAGTTATTAGGATCCGTGTCATTAGCGCCACTGATATCTCTACCAAAATGCATGGCAATACATCCATTAGTCGTTCGGATATTAAATTCTGGATCACACTGACAGACTGATTGACGTGGAAATCCTCAGAGACACGGTACACGCTTGGCCAAAAACAGAAATAATGTGAAAAAACAAAAATAAACGTAGCTGCTGTGGCAAAGTCTCTACAAAGAAGGTGATGGGTAAAATGTGATAAGGAAACTTTCCATGGGAAGTTATGCTGAAATATTCTAACACATACACTTTCCGTAGAAATTATAGGAATTAATGGAATTAACTGGATATTGAGGGTAATTGGAGGTAAGCTAGATCATGATGGATGGTCAATAAATTGATGCTAGCTGGCTGTTTTAGTTAAGATTAAGCTAAAATATATTTTCCCAACTATATTTCAGTTCCCTGTTAAGGGCCAACCTTCAATTTTGTTTGCAACCCTAATCATGATAGTACAGAGTAGACAAAAATACAACACCTGCCTAATAACACAATGTGCTTTGAACTGCCATTCAAGGACATGAATGCTGCTACTGTATACTGACCAGACAAAGCTTCCTTTGGGGTGGTGGTCCTGCACGGAGGGGTTGTCCCAGAATTGGAAGGCACTTGGGACAGTTGTTATGGTACTCTTTCCATACTTCACCGTGACGGGGAGAGGGTCAGAGGGCATCTTATCTGCTCTGTATTCTCCTGTCCTGCAGGTGATCTCTTTTCCGAAGTGCTCTCTGCCAAGACAAGGACACAGCTCAACACTGGCTGGCTGGCTGGCTGGTAGGAGTAGGGGGTCGCACAAGGTCAGCGTGCAGTGGAAGCCAACATGGCAGCAGCCTGACAGCTTGTTAAATCTCGGCTTTGCTGTTTCTCCAGCTCGTTATTTTTCTGTTACCTCTGCCTAAAATGTCACCATGGGCTGGTTTTGACAGAACACTGGTGGTCACAACAGTGAAGGGAAATTGTAAGTGAAAAAAAAGCCTACTTAAGACACCAAAGTTAAGGTCAATTCCATTTTTGTTCAGAAATATGAAAAAAAAAATTCTATTTATGGGCTTCAAAGTGTGCGTACAGTAGAATTAGCATAGAATACAATGTCTGAATAACAAGTAGCACTTATCAACAGAAGACTGAATTGAAACAGAATTAGGTTTCGGCGTGAATGACAATTATTGAGGAAAGAAATCCTTACACAGTGCAGTCCACCGTTCCGATTGTAACGTGGACATCATCCTTGCTGCCAGTCTCCAAAAACTGTCCAGAAATTGTAATGAGGGTGCCCCCAGCTTTAGGACCTCTAGAGGGTGTCACCGCCTGGGGAATTGGGTCCTGGTGAGAGAGTTGGGAAGGAGGAAGGGGGGGGGGGTTGCAAGATACAGCATGAATACGTACTCGTGTTTCCCCTGCCAGGATTTACATGCACACAGTAGCTCCAACACACAGGCAAGCACTCACAAGAACAACACGCGCAGATACAGTGTTATGTCTTACACACACACGCGCGCACATTTCCTTTCACCCTCTTTCACACACACTCATACAAGCACCACATCTGCCTCAATTTGCTGAGCAAACAGTTAGGCGGAGCACTCCCCTGTGGGGAAGCTTTAGCGGAGCCAGAGATATGAAAAGCCAGTTAAATAGCAACGCTGTACCCTGTTAAAGTATTAGAGAGAAAAGGGTGCCCAGTGCATGGCATCTGGTTAAAGAGCACTGCATACACCTTCTGGCTTATTGTACAGTGTATTACCATGGTAAAATAATGGCGTCTAAGTGCTGCATTTACCAATAGATTTGGATGTTGCATTTGTACTTTCCACGTAAACAACATGCCCTTGGTATGTTCTGATAGCTGGCTCTCTGGAGTTAGAAAATGGAAACATAATAGAGACCAAAAACAAACAAAATCAGCTAAAAGCTTTTCAGCGTTTCATTTTCTTGGGTCAAAAGTTGCTGCACGCCTCCATACTGAAAGTCCAGAACTTTGTGCGTGCAAGTAAGGGAGAGTATTTACCCTGTAGGTGAAGACGATGGACGAAGTTCCTGTCTTCCCCCCATTCACCTCCACCTTCACCTCGCCCCACTTTTCGGCTTTAGGGCCAGAAGGACCAATCTCGCACACGACGCTGGAGAGGACAACAGAAAAAAAAGACATGAGAAACTACTAAAGACGAGGGAGCAACAATTCATTACTTTCATTGGTGGTAAACCTTTTGGTTTTCTTAATTAATTGACATATATTATATAATGTGTCAGATGAGTTCATAAAACACTCTGAGTGAGATGAATTAATCTCTCTCTGTTATGGGTGCAGGGTTACGCTCAGGGGGGCCTCAGCATGTCATCAAGCCACCCTTTAAGGACCGCCCACAAAGTCCTGGACTGAAAACTGGTGAAAAACTGTTATGACCTCAAGCTCCACATTTCAGTAACGTATCACTCAAAGTCTTTTCACATGTTTTTCCATATTTTCCAACATATTTAGTGTATTTTGAAAGAAATCTCAGAATTGCCTTGACATTGACTTGAACCATCACAGAAGACAAGAAGAAACAAAGCTGGATCAGTAGGTTAGTTGAGATTCCTATGCAGAAAATGACTCTTTTTAGTCAATTGACTGAACGACTGACTTTCTGTTTCAACTCTATTTAGGACCTGTATTCCAGATTAATAATCAGCTTCGCCGGGATTGTAAAAACAAAACTGGATCTGCATTTTTGAGCTTAAACCACTTCCACAAATCAAAACAACTGCCAGCTGTGCAATTGAAAACTAACAGATAGCCTCATGCAATCTTTGTCCAAAATTATCCATTCCCATTGAGTCCTGAATATTAGAGATATTGGCAGGCAAAAATGAGCTCCATGTCTTGTTTTAGTTAACTGGAGAAAGTGGTGAAAATAACTGAGGTAATTAAAAAAAAAGGAAAAATAATAATAACTAAAAGGAAAAACAGAACTCAAATGGCTTTTGCTCAAATTCTGAAGTGGGCACACATAATAAACACAATGTTGGTTCATCCAATGTTTAAATAATGTTGTTGACTAAGTAGCTAGGAATGTAGTATGATTTCGAATGCCAAATTGGCGTCCTATAGCATCTTAGAAATTGAACCCTCGGGGAATTTTCCTACACTGCAGAGTCTGGCGTTTTCTTGGAATCGTGATAAACCAAACACGTCCAAGTCTGCTGCAGTCCTTGGAGAAAATGTGTTGCTGAGGAAAGAGGTCAGCATAAAATGGCAAGCCTCATTCGGGGCTAACAGGTGGGCCACGAGCAGACAATTAACAGCTACAACAGAAATGTGAAGCACAATGGAAAACCTGTCAAAACATAAAGCATGCAGTAGACCATGCAGGGCAACTAACAACAAGATGAAGACCATAGCAGGCAGGTTAGCAACAAAAAGTGGATGATTTAAGAGGGAAAAACATTCCATCTGCTCTCATAAATCCAGTTTTATGCCTCATCGTGCAGATGGCGGGGCAAGGAATTTGTCATAAATGTGGATCAATCCTTCCAGGTGTCACTTGTTCTAGTATGTGGCTGTGGGGCTACAATGTGGATGTATTCTCTTTAAAAGACCATTTGTATGAAGTGAACTTTTTTTAAAAAACACAGCTGTGACTGGAGTATATTTGCAAGTTTATTTCAGAGGGTTTTTTTTTTTCTTTTTGCCACGCTCGTCTCATTAAAGCATTTTTGGAATATGGAGGAACAGAGTCTGCAGCTATAATAGACTAGCAGAAATTAGTGGCCAATGTATAAAGTATCAAAGGACAAAGTAGCAGAAAATACTACAGAAAAAGCAAAGAAGAAAAAGCATAAGAGCAGCTAGTTGAGTCTAGTTTGGGTCTCATGTCATGTTTCAGATTTCTATAGATTATTATTAGCTGTTCCACTGAAGAGACATTTCCACTCTGAACTTCTTAAATTGTTTTGTTTCAGGTCCAAAGAGTTAAAAGTATCCAATAATTCCAGGGATTAGATTACAGAATAACGTCACATGCATGCATACAAATTTGTGTAGCACAACTTTTCTACAATGTTAACCATCTCACAATCACCAATGCATATAAAGTTGTTCAAACTAGCACCACGTTGATCAGCTACAACAGAAAAAAATCTACTCCTACACACTGATAATTACCAATCTAATAATATAATGATAATATATTAGTCACATGGGCTATCTTTCTGCAGAACAAGGACTTTTACTGTTCATTTGCTGATGATACTGTATTTTTAATTAAGTAGGACTGCATTTTGAACGCAGGACATTTACTAAGGTAGTAATTAAGTTTTTTTTTTTTTTTACAATGTTTTATTCATACTTTTACTCAGAAGAAAAGGCATCAGAATACTTGTAATTCCCCACCACCGGTGTTTCCCTTTTAAAAGAGTGATTCTGTTCCTGAATCAACTTGCATCTGGAGACTTGAAGATCAATACAGTGGCATAATGAGCTAAATAAATTATACACCCAGGTCACCCCGAGGAAAGGCAAAGCAATCCTTAGCCGATAAGGTATCCAAAAGTTAAAAAAAAAAAAAAAAGAAGACTTGCTTTCTTTGTAAACGTGCCAGAACACGGTGTCCAGGTGTTTATACATTTGCATAAATACACCAAGGTGTGTATTACCTCGTGGAAACAGAGTACTTCTCCTCCTGATGGAGGCACGGCTGCCCGGCCACGGTGATTGTTTTGATGTCTTCCTTGCGGATGCCAAGGTTGGATCCCCGGATGGTGATGGAGATTCCTCCCAGCAGGGGTCCGTAAAGAGGGATGATCTGGATGTGGAGATACAGCGGTGGGGGAGGGGTGGGTGTTCATACGAAGAAGGGATTTTAAATGGATTTAAACAGATTAGTTCTGCAATAAGAACACATAAAAGATTCACAGAGTCTGCTTAAGTCCGCTAAATGGCTGGAGTTACTGTTAGTGTTTCATATTCAAAGCCATGGTTGAGAATTACATACATAGTCATATTTGCATGTATGTGGATGTATTAAGATGACAGCTGAGGCCGGATTTTTGGCGCCGATGCAAAAGATACTTGAGGATAATTAAAACGAGATTACGAGATGTATGTATCATGCAAAGATGAATATGATGTTTGAGTGAAGCTACAGTTTACTGTAGTGCAGTCTGACCCGTAAACGCAACTAATCGCTATAAATGGAAGAAGGGTTAAAAACCAAACATTATCATCTTGAAATAGAGGTAGTCTGTTCTGGTTCTTTCTGATGGGTTGATGAGATATTTCAAAGCAGTGGACCGTCCAACAGATAGCCATAACAGATAATATACAATAGGTTCTGTTTTATCAGCTGATGTATCAGTCAGGCTGTACTATGTATGGTCATAACCTCTCTTGACTGACATCAACGCAACTACTGATGGATTTTTGGCAATGACAACGAGGTCCTGACAATTAAGTGAACAAAGTAAAAATTGATTCAATCTAATGTGTTGCAGATCAGCTCAACACACCCTGAAGGAGAGGCAGACTTTCAACTCCCCCATCGACAGAACGAAGGGAAGAAAAAAAAAAGAAACAACCACAACCAGAAAGGGCTCCGAAATCAATAATCCAATCAGCAAATTCAATGCCTTTTCACTGCTAATCACACGTCTATAATGCGCCATTCCAGTTCAAAGTTGAACACAAAGAGAAGAGATGACAACATCGTGACCACTCACATTAGTGATCTGGGGGTCAGGGCACTCTGTGTTGGAAGGATCATCGAAGTCGGACTTGCACAGCATCTCGTACACGCACGCCTTCTGCTTGGCACACCACACGCATTTGTACTTTGGGTCGGCGTTCTTACAGAGACTGCAGTCCTCTCTCCCCATGGAGCAGTTGTACAGGGTGACTGTGGAGAGAAACAAAACATCACATTTTGCATTATACTCATTTGCAAGGTCTCTCGCTGTTATCGGCTCAGTTCGGTGTCCTTGCTAAACAAAATGTTCTGGAAATTGTCCTCTCGCTGTTCAACCAAATTGTGATGAGAGAGGAGATTTTTTTTTAAATTTGCTCATCTGATTCATCCTCGTTTAGTCATTGCATGCCCTCAGAACAGCACGCTGAAACAAACCACCAGTTTTACACATCAAACTGCGGTTACAGGTCTTGGATATATTGAGAAAAAAAGAGTGGAAGCTTTTTGTGGCTTCAAAAGGAGCCGTGCGATGTCACTTGAGTCAGTTTAGTTTGCAAATGAAGTCATCTGAAGTTGTGAGAGTTATAAAAAGTCAGGTTAGAAGAGCTCTGTAGTCTGCTCCTTAACAGGATAGTCTCCAAAGGCTGTATACTGTCTACTAGCATAACTCTCTGATGTAACAGTTAGCGGTCGGGTTGCATCATGGGTAATGTAGGTGCCTTTTTTTTTTAAACTGTCCATCATGAGTATGACAGTGTTAAATTGGTGAAGTAGATTTGTAGATTTCTTTCACCCTGGGTTTGTCTCACAGGCTACATTCAGCCTGTAAGGTGAGGATGACTGATGATTAGTCATGGCTGAAAAAACACCTTCACTTTCCTCTTTCTCTGCATGTTATGACTTTATCTGGGGCCTGCATTTATTCAGAGTGAATATTTTTCTATGAAGCCGGTAGAATCAGTAAAAGAGATGTCAGTGACGCACACGATGCCCTTTGTAGGAAAGATACAAACATGACTCTGTATTATAAAATATCATATTTCAGTAAACATCAGTGCATTATTAATACAGAGCTGCAGATAGCATTTATATTTGGTTATAATAATAATAATAATAATAATAATAATATAGAAATCTGCATGACAGAACCTATAACTGTCTATATAGCACAATGCTGGTCTATGCCGGAGGTGAAGTCTGAATAAATGGAGAGATGTCTGATAATTTTCTTTTAATTTGCACCAGGAAAAACATATTCTGTCAAAATGGGTCTGACAATACAGTCATTACCGGTTAATTTCACTGTTTAATTTCCAGTTGAAGATTAAAAGCCAACCGCCTCAGATCTAACAGAGGCCCCATACTGGGACTACATGTGTACACGGAGGGCATTATAAATAATCTGATCCCCACATTAAAATGTGAGAGAGCGTACCGTTCAGCGTGCTGTCCATCTTCTTGCCTGACTCCTTGTCCTTCACGTAGAAGAGAACATTGGTCTCCGGTGACTTATCGTAAGAAAACTAAGAAATTGGAAGAAAATGAATTATTAATTCAGAATCCAGTGATTAATGGCACTTAAGCTCTTCTCGACAAACAGAGTGGGCTGCAGCAAACCCATGCCAAGAGAGGGAAAAAAAGGAAGTTGTGTTTTTATATATATATACGCAGTCTGGCAGATATTCAGCTGAAGAAATCAATGTTGGAAAAGAACATAGCTAGGGGCAAGGCACTGCTTGACTTTCCCCAATCACAGAATTCACAGTATGGAGAGCTAAAATAACTCCAGTGATGAGAGTGTGTCCATTAGAGGGAGCTAGAGAATATCACAGAGGCTGTGAAAACCAGCTAAAGGGTGATTTGATTTATAAGCCTGGAACATGAAGTCAACTGTGCATAAAACGTTTGCATTTCCACTCGAATCAAGTAGCACTCTATTCTAAACTTAGTTTCATGATTGTACTTTGATAGTCCACTAATCAGCCGTAGTTCAAGGACCTAAGTTGAGTGGAAGTCTGAATACAGAGAAACAGTCGAGGGTCGACCGTCGAGCCGAGATGAGTGTCTTGCAACTGGAAAACGGCAGTACTCACACTGAAGCCGCTGAAGGTGTAAAACTGCACTTCTCCGAACTTGACCTCTTCTTCCACATTTCTCATCAGCTCAGTGCCGATGGTAAAAACACGACCCTGGAGAGCCCGGCAAATAAAAACAAGAAACATGTGTTCACTTATGTAGATCATATTTCAAATGACTCTTCTTTGAGCCTACTCTTTTTTCCCCCTCACTACAGAGCAAGCAATGTAAAATGGCTTCTTCCCTGGTTCTATATTCACATTCTTTACACCTGTATAGCACGTGAGAAAACACGTACATTTGACAGTGACACTACAAACACCGCATGTAGCAACAGACAGGTGCCTTGGCTGCACATCTGTTGGTATAATTCATCGTCTCTTATACATGTTAGGGCTTTAATGTATGGGTAAACAAAACATAACAGACTTTATAGAAGACTGTCATAAACACCATGCACAGAAAGTCTACGGAGCTCTGCTCTGTTCTTCATTCAGATGAATCCAAGCAATTACAAAAAGCATGCAGAGGTGGTGACTGATCAAGCCCTACTTCCACTGAAATGTAAATTGATTTTCTATACAAGAAGGCTGCATCCAGAAGGTCTTAATGAGGAGATGTCCTTAATGGCTCGCTAATGGAAGCCGGCGTGTCCTACTGTTGCTTTTAGTTGTCGCTGTGATATCAACAAGTCATAATGCGCTCTTCTTCACCCAATGTAATGCCACGAGAGTAGTAATATATGAGGGGGGCATACTCTTTCAGGTTCATATTTTTTTATATATTACATACATAAATACAGCAAGAATCCGCTGGAGCCTTTAGTTTGGCAAACTGTGCAGAGCCTAGACAGACTGCCGTGTACTTCACAGTGAGTTTCCAGCCTTTTTAGCAAATGTTAGCCAATCAATAGCTTGCTAACTACACAGTCGCCTGTGCAGCTTCAAACGATGGACTAAGATGGAAGTTGTTGCGTATCTGTAATCGTTTTTGCGTACCACAGTGTGGATCCTGTATCCAAACAAAATGATCTCCAGTGATTTCCAACTGGTGCTCAGTAACTTTACATCGGTCCTTCATGGTTTTCTCTTGCAGCTTGATTAGATGCTGGAAGATTCTGGTTCAGACACATTTTATCTATTAAGTGCAGACTTTCTGGGAATGAATAGCATTATTTGAGATGCCTTAGGAAATAAAGGGAAATCAAGCGCTCTGTGGCAAACTTTGAATATCATAACTTTTAATCTTTGGGCATCGAGTATTTTCGAGTAAAAATTCAAGGCCCAAATTCAAGTGAAGCCTTTTTTCTTTTTTTGATTTTGTCTAGTCGAGTCTAAAGTCGTGTGCCTCCAGTGCAAGCAGATGGGCTAAAAACCGTGACAGTTCACTGTGGTCTCACTGAAGAAGTGTTGGCGAGTTTTCCAAAAAAATGCTTAAAATTCTGTGCCTGTGCCACTTTACCTCGTAAAGGTCCAAATTGATCCCCTCGAAGCTGATAGGAATCTCGTATCCCACGGGGATCAGCCCTGGATCTGGATTCTCAAACTGAGGACATTTCGCTCCCTGAAGAAGGCATCAAAACAAATCAGATACTCCCACTTTCGTTCAATTTACATTTTAAATATGCCAACCACTTAACACACACACACTCATCTGCGGCGACAGATAAGTGTATCTCTGAAACATCTGCTGACTTGTAAATTGATATCCTCCACCCCACAATATTTTGTCACGCAAGATGGTGCCAGCTGATACCAGGATTTGAGATTTTATTAATTTCAGGAGAAATTTGGATCACTCAGGCACCGCGTCACATGTGGTGATTAGGTGTCTCTTCAGAAACTTCTGCTACACTTTATTCCATTTATCAAACACGCACTTTCAGATGACATGCCGCGTTAACCCTTGAGAGGACTAACCTCACGGTGCTTGATGATGTTGGGGCCGGTCATGCTGTCCATGTCGCTGCAGGTGTGGTCTTTTGTATTCCACTGGCAATCCCACGGACTTGCCACACATGCCATACACCTGAAAACACACGTACACAGACACACGCAGAGAAATACAGACGGATGAACACACACACACACAAAGGCAAGAAAATACTTTCGCACACATAATTAGGCAGGAGCACACACACATAAAAGCACGCACAAACAAAATCTAAAAACATGCAAACTCATCAAAGAGCGTCCGGTATAAAAATCCATGCTGCTGACAACGAAATGGATCTCTGCAACTTCACATAAGCAAAGCTCGTTCATCACACATTCCCTGGCATGAAAGAAATGAAGAAAAAAAATAAGGAGGGGGGGAAAAATGGCGAGATTGACTTTCATTTTTTGATTAATGAATAGGAAACTGAGGCAATTTCCTCGGCTTGGTAATAAACGGAGGAGAGAAAATGCAAGAGGTGCATTCAAAACTACCATGCATCACAATTTACAAACAGAGCCTTGATCTCTCATCTGTTCACGCGCGGTGATACATTCACATCAAGGTTGTCAGCTGATGCTGTGTTCAGTGTCACTGTGTATTTTCAATGAGTGACAGAGCAGAACTGATAGACTCAGAGTCTGACTCACGGTGTGTTTTCGGCTTTCTTCACCGTCGCGGCGCAGTTATAGAAGTTGAACTCCCGCGCCGCCAGCTCCACGGTCTCGTTGACGAATATCATGACCATCACGGCGACAAAGTCTGACGACACAGAAAAGGGGTTGATTAAAGTATGCTAGCTGTTGGCGACGATACAGGAATATTATTCTAAATATCCAAGACGTCCATTGTTTATGATGGTGTTCATCTGACGACTGGCTGGCTAATCTGGCTAATCAAAGGATATAAGCCAAAGAAAAAAATGCCAGTACAACCAGTACTTCCAAAGTTTCCCCCAGTAAATAGTTTAGCTGATCCCAAATCCTCCTCAGGCGGAAAAACACTTGATAATAAGCCCAGACCTGCCTTAGTGGGCGTTACGCTTTAGTGGTGCAAATTCTCCCACAAATCCACGATGAATTAAATGACAAAAATCAAGTGGCATGCAGTGAACTTGTTGATACAACCTTGGTTATAATGGAGGACAACAGATTCTCCTTAAAGGTGGACCCATTCAAACGCAGGTCATACCTTGGTTCTCAGGTGTTTGTGGTATAAGCGAAGGGCTGGGCAGATCACAGGAAACCTGACCAGCGCCTGACATGGTGCCCTCACATTGGAAAGACTTGATAACGCACTGCAGACGGTCAGAATTCCCGATTGCAGGGAGGGACGGGATGTGGATTAAAACCTGAAGAAGAAAAAAGAATATTTAAAGAACTTGAATGTGGTGTAAGTTTTTTATGGGAAGAGTTATCGGCTGTAACATTTGGCTGAGTAATATCTGTTTACACTGAAATATACACAGAGCAGAGAAATTAATTTAAACAGAGTTTATCTGTGAAGTCACGATACATAAACAGTTTCCTGGAGATTAATTGAGAACAAGACAGAAGGGTAGGTGCTGCTGATGGAAATACAAGAGTGAGTCAGAAAGGGAGGGAAGGAAGGGACAGGGGAAAAAAAAAACACTTGAGAGAGAGAAAGTGTACAAGAGAGGCTCTCCATCTTCAGGCTGTGAGCACAATCAGCTAGGTTGGTTATAATAAGCCAATCCAGAGTTTTCTGGATGGATCGATGCAGAGCAAGATGACCTAGAGGCCAGGGTCTCTGATTCACAATGGAAACAGTTTATTACTCAAGCTGTGCATGTTTGCGAGGCGTGCATTTAAGTGGGGTTGTGTTCCGAAGAACGAGGGCGAGGCAGAAAGACGAGAAGAGAACAAAAGGATAGGAAGAGCAGGGAAAGAGCGAGACGAGAGCGCTGTACCTTCTGAGTCTTTTTACAGGAAAGATTTGAGGGAGTGAAGGCGCGAATCTTGACACACTCCTGCTTCGGGCTCCACAGCCAGCCGTTCTTCTCCTCTGCCCGTCGGCACTCAGACCTCCTGGTGCACCTTTAGAAAAAGGTGCGCACAGCAACACTTTCACAAGGCTTCAAACCAAGAGGAAAAAAAACCCCAAAAAACACAATGCCTATGCACTGGAACAGATTTTTAATGTCCTTTTGTGGATCTGTACATATTTTCAGGATTAAGTTTCGTGTACAGTGGGTAAAATTCAAAATATGTCATAGATATCATAGTGGAGGAAAGATTTGAAGCTTTTGTACAAAATATTAAATACATTTTAGTAAGTGTGTTCAGTGCCATGTCACATTATTCCATACAACTTCACTGAACTTATTTGGTTTGGTATTCTATCCTGTATCTATGGATGTATGGACTCGGGTTGTTATCAACATCTGGTGAAAATTTCATGTCAACGGCAAGAAATATGTTTACTGAGAAAAAATGCTGACGTGTTCAATACTTATTTTATGCGCTGTAGATGAGCTTATGAATAAAAATGATGAGAATGACCAATGATGAACTGCTCAGTGCTGCAACAATTAGTTTATCATAAGAAACATATTTCACTGAGATTAATTAAAAAAACTAAAAAAATGAATCAGTCCTAAAAAATGTTATAAACATAAGAGTGCCACAGATTTCAGCGCTTCGTGTCATCATAAATTAGGTAAAACGCAATTTAAAACAAATGCACGCTAGAAAAGGTTATATAATACCAATTATTAATTGTGTTAATAATGTGGAGAGAAAGCAGAGGACCAAGTGTAATTTATCATCAGATGGAAAGTGGAAAAATAATACGGTTTCAACCGTTTTCTCGAAGTACAAGTAGAGAGAGAAAGGCAAACAATATAAGTAGTGTTGTAAATGAGGAGTCTTTTTATTATCTGTTAATGTTAAAGGTTTATTTTCTCGATTCACTGATTGCCATTTAAAGAATGCAGTTTGTGCGACTAACAAGTCCAAAGCCTGAAGATATTCAGATTACTGTATATAATGTGAGACAGAACAAATATCACATTCGCGCAGTTGATTCATTTCCTATCAATCAGCCAATCGTTGAAACTCTAAAGTACTTCAAGTGGGACACAACTGCTTTTCCGCTTTTTCTTGTTCGTGATCCCAACCCTGTAAAATGCATGATACATACCACCTCTTCTACCCTCCAGACCCTGATAAATATAGGCTGATGAGAGTAAATTGCACAGACTGCCTTCGCTGCATGAGGCTGACAAACAGCTTTAATTCCTTACGGCTGCACGGACAACAGGAGATGGAATATAAACACCGAAGGGTACTAAAAGTGTCTGCAATAAAACACTGAACAAATACCCCGCTGTGTTTTACAGATGGAATTGCATGTGTGGCTGTTTGAGTTGGTCTGTTGCTGTGTGCATGCATTTATAAGTGAGTGTGTAGATGGGTGTGTGTGTGTGCGCATGTGGTCCTCACCTGCCCTCCAGGACACACCAGCCACAGTACGGGTCCCTCAGTTCCACGCATGATTGGCAGTCTTTCTTTTGGAGGCACGTCTGCACCGGCACCTTGGTGATCTGAAGCATTACAACATGAAATATGATCAAACTGTGCACCTTAGGGGGGGAGGAGGGGGAAACAGCACGAAATATGAGGCATTCAAAGTGCGGTTACAAATGTTCCCTGGTTTGTTGCAGGTGTAAAAACAAGTCCCATCACAGCACATGTTCTCCCTTTGTCTGCTCCCCATGTTCAGTTAATTAAAAGCAATTCCCACCGTCTACATCCTAAATGTTTATTGTACTTAATATTTACTGGTCGGCAACTCAATCAGGCTGAATAGGGTAAAATTGAATTAAAAGCAGTCTTATTATCTGGCTACATATGGTACATCTTAAAAAATATTAGATTAAACTACCCAACGGTATATTAAGTTTGTAAACTTAAACAATATTAAAGTGCTGCTTACAATTATTACTGCTGCGTAATGATCCAATAATGTAATAATAGAAGATTCTGGAAAAGTCTGCATGAGTACTGATAATATTTCAGTGTACTATGAGTATTTTGACACTACAACGTACAACAAGGAGTCTTAAACTGATGCTTTTAGTCAATACTATTGTCCCTTTATGACCCACATAAACAAGACAGTTGGTGAGAAGACTGGCTACAGTTATTCTTAATGACTGCCACCGGATCAAGTTCGATCGGATTCCCTTTGAAATCAGAGACGAGACGGTGGAAACACCAGCGCTTTTGTCCGCGGGGACCAGAATCAACGCACAAAATTGAAAGTTTATTCTCGCTGCTTTAACTGAAAGAGAGTTCCTCCTTATCCCGTATACCATACTGAGCAGATATGAGGTCAAAAACATATCATCGTATTATGGATTCAGGGCAGACACTTTGGCTTGCGATGCGTACAGATTGCAAGAGTAATACCGAGCAAGTCATTTAAACTTTTATCTGCTAAAACTTGGATCATTTGCTCTCTTCCTCGCGAGCCAGACTTCCTTTATGTTAAAAACCAGTCGAACTGTGTCTCTCTTCCTGTGATAAAATTGTCAATAACAGAGAGGAGCTAATGAGAACTGTTTCACCGCGTCTACACAGGAGGTGTTTCAGTCATGTTTTTCAGTTGTCTGTCTGTCACAGACGTTCTAAAAAGAGTAGATATCCTTAAATTTTAATCACACAGGCGGCTCGCGTTGAACTTGTTGCTTTATGCAAGTAATTGTGACCCAAGGCATTTTTATTTTTAGGCTACATGTCTAATTTCTTTTGTTTTTTAAGTGACTACCGGGATCATATATTGAATATAACCTGCATGCAGTACTGCGCCTGAGCTCCTCCTGTGTAGACACGGGGTATAGATGTTATGTGTTACATACACACCTTTTTCTCTGTGGTAATGTAGAGGTGGCTTTGACTGAGGTCAAAGAAAAGGTTCTTGTTGACCTTCTCTCCCATGGTGTTGCCAAGAGCTTTGCCGTACACATGTGCCTCAGCGGTTAAGTGTACCTAGACAGAAAACAGAAAGTAACTCTGTCAGACACAAAGTCTTGGCTCCCCTCAGGTAAAAAGGCTAAAAGGCTAAAAGGAGTCAATCAGGGGAAAGCAACAGTCCACCTTAAAGACTTCCCCCTTGTTATTCCCCAAGAAGGCAATGGTGTGCTCATTCTCCACAGCGACGGCCACAGCAGTCAGAAGGTCCGACCTGGTCAACACTGCCTCTGCCTGTAAGGCAAATTTCGGCTTGCTGGCCAGAGGGGAAGGTAGAAAGTCTGCGCCACACTTGAATTGTTCCAGCGTATCCTTCTGTAAAAGAAAAGGAGGAAACAAAAAGGATGATGACACACTGTGTGTCCTTTAATCCAAAGGGTATGAGAGGGATTTGTGGGTCAGGTTTTTCTATAACAGAGTTCCTAAATACTCATTTAGCAAAGAAAAAAAACAAAGACTCATACTTATATGCAAATATGTATTCTGTGCTGTGCTATGAGAGGTTTAATTGATAGGATATCCACTCATGATGAACGGTGGCCTGCTTCATTTATACTTTGAAGAATGTGCTGTTGATAATATAGCTATTTTCTGTTGGAGTCTATTTATTTGAGCACCATGTGCTGTTTAAATGGCACAGTACACACAGTGGCAAGCCTCTCTTCATATGGGGATGGTCCTATCGTTTATCTACAGTATACTGAAAAAAAAAATGTTTTGATGTCTGCAACAAAAGAAAACTTTGGCTTTCATCACGGGGACACATACATTGCTACAGGGCCTGATTTGGCCTGTGACCCACTATTTGCCTACTGCTGCTTTATGGTATTATTCTGGATGAGTTGAGGGGATTGGGGAGGGGGAGTATGTGTGAGGGAAAACGAGAGCTTTTGAGAGAACAATACAAAATCAGAACAAAGTAAATACCGAGACATTAAAGTAAACTGTGACACGTTTATGCATTATTGATAATTGCAAAGGGAATTCTTCAAAACATATCCCATCCCATTTATTTCAAACAGATTTTTTAAAACTTCAAATCAGCTGACAAGGCAGAAGCACTTACTGCAATACGCGACGTGCAGAATTCGTCTGTTTTAGACGAATAGGGGATGTCCACAGCAGGAAACCCACCAATCTTCCCCGAGTCGCTGTAGCAGGCGCTGATGATATCGACCAGCCGCTCGTTGATCAAGTTGAGGGGGTACATGCAGAGAGCAGAGTCGCTCTCGTCCTCGTCTGAGCTCGCCACCATAAACAGAACCTTGTTCTCATACTTACCTCGGTCAGTCATGACACGTGCAAGCTCTGTTCCTGGAGAAGCTACATACGCGGCTTGGACTTTGTTGTATCGGTTATTTGGGCCGCAGTTTAACTGGAGCTCCGTGTGGGAATAGTAATGGTAGTCGTCTTCGCAAAGACGAGACACAAAGGTCAGGTTCTTATTATCCGTCCCATCGAGTGTTCTTGAAAAGAGGAAATAAACAAAACCATCCTCTTTGAAGGCAAAGCGGAAGTCATGCAGGTACTTGGGAACAAACGGCGTTGTCTGTACCGTTGATGCCTCAATGATGCTCTCAAACACGACCCATTCACGGAAATCCTGAAGGATTCGTGTGCTGATGAGTTTTGTACTGTCCAGGCTTCCGTAGCCTTTCCCAACAAGAAACACACTGAAGGTGTGCCCCTCTCTTATGTAGGTGGACATGACGCCCACCACATTTACATTATCCTCTATGCTAGCCACGTAAGTCCTCTCTCCATTACTGTCCTTGTAATACACCTGCTGGTCCACGTTGGTCAGGTTGAGTAGGGAGCAGATGCCCCGGTAACGGCTGCCGCAGACTATGAGGGTACCGTTGGAGGGATGGACCAGCAGAAGCTTGTTGAGGTTGGGCATGGGCTTTGTGTCCTGGCATGCAGATGCAGGAGGCGTACAGGTCCGGGCGTCCTCTCTGGGGCCCGTCTCAGCACGAGCCTCCAGTTTGAGCGATGCTCCCAGCTGGAAGATTGTGTTGACTGCCCCCAGGTAGATGCGACCGGTCTGGGGGTCCTGGACCACATTGTTGATGGGGGTATCGGTGCCGTACTCCAGGATGTTGTTGCTCTCCTGGGCTTGTGTGACTGACTTGCAGAAGAGAAAGAGGAGGAGGGAGACCCAGCTCGCCATCTCTGGAGAGAACAGACAGAGAGACGCGTTTCATTATTGATAGTGTTAAATGCACACGTAAATGTACATTAACCATCTGGGGCATGAAACTGCAGTGTAGAGTGGGCATGTGGTTAACATACGGCACTGAACACACACTCACACATGGAGTCTAATGGTCAGGTGAACAGTCTGCAGCGAGACGGCACAAATCATGAGGGCTGAGATTGACATTTTGTGAAATAACCTTATTAGCTCTCCTGCTGAAAGTTGCATGACAAGATCGATACCACTCGTTTTTTTAAAGCTGTAATGAGGAGATGGCTAACTTAGTGTAGTTTAGCACTTGTTTTCTTGTACGGATTTAACAAATAAGTGTTTATGTGTTTAATTTTGATGTGAATGATTGAGTTTTCCAGATCTTCAGACAGAAGCAGTCTTCCTTTTCACTCCATGTGTGCAGCCTTTCTGCTATGCTAACCCAACCACCTCACAATTCCACCTGCAGATTTACCGTGCAGATGTGAAAGTGGTATTGATCTTCTCATTTAATTTTGAGCAAAAAAAGGTCCATCCATTATCTACGACCGAATATCCATTACAGGGTCATGGGTGGCTGGAGCCAAAACATGTTTTCACAGTTACTTTAAGTGTTGTAGCCACGCAGATAATTAGTTTTTATTTGGCGAAGATTTGAGATATCGGTCTCCAAAGTTTCTGAAACCACTCCAAACCAATTGAGTCGAATCTGGTGTTAAAACAACAGAAACATTTTATAACATAACAACAAACTCTCTTTGCTGTGTGAGGATTGCCAAGAGTGCCTGGCACTTACGCTGCTGTTGAATTCTTTAAACGTAATTTTTTCTTTAATTCTTTAAACACCACAAATACAACTCCATTCATCTCCATCCCCGAGGCAGAAAACACACAGATATCAGATAAATGAAATATGTTTGATTTGGGTGTACTGACTCTTCCGAAGGGACTACACGTGAAGCATATCAAGACATTTAGGTTATTGGGATAAAACTATTAAAAAAAAATAAAAAAAAAACGCCTCTAGCTAACAGCATGTATTGTAGCTGTTTGTGCATGACTCAACATCCTGCTCCCCTTCTATAAAGCGCGTTATTTTGGATTACTTAATATCAGAAATGATCGCTGGTGAAAAAATAAAACTGCTCTGAGCGGGGCGTAAAGAAAGATTAAGGCCAAGAGCTAGATCTTAAACCATAACACAATAAAATCCTATTTAAAAAACTTGGCTCGGCTCCAACTTCATTTGCACTTTTCCCTTTTTTTCCCCCCACTCTCTTCAACAACACCTCCAAGCACAAAGCTCTCAGGAAGTACACTGTTTTGTCTCGGGAAACATGATCGCACAATATCCCTGTAAAATTACAGACAGCTTCATGTACCGGCTAACAGCAGGTGCCTGTGGAGTCCTTGCTCACTGCTGTTTGCCCAGGCTGTGGTAAATATGGAACTGCAGGTGGCTTCCAAACAGCTATTGCCCACACAGCAAATGTGCGTCTATGTTTGCATGCGGTTTCAAGCTTGCACTCTCTCAATAGCATCCTCCTTCACGTTTAACTTTGTCATTCAGGTCCGCGGGTGCATTTGTCAAATTGAAAACCTCCAATGAAACTTTCAGGAAGCTCTGTTTTTATTATATCAACCTGCTTTCTCTTGTTGGACTAAGTGGGGAGCCCGCTGATTAGACATTTGCCCAGGGGGGGAGGACCTTTTAATTTCGCTGGCAACTCCCATTTGCATTTAAGCGCCCACCACTCAGTTTGATGGTTTTATTTTTCCTGCCATTTACTGGCTCATTCCTACCCCCCCCCCCCCCCCAACCAATTTCGCTGCGACAAAATGTATCATGCCCCTTTCAATTCATAGCCTTAAATATTTCAATTAAAAATTGAAATGGTGCAATAAAATCTCTGTCTGTGCTTATTCAGGACATAAATGTGTGTGGTTTATACAGCTTTAATTAAGTGGGAGGGGGTAGTCAGCATTTTGTCAAGATTTAAATAAGAGGAGGAGATTCTTGAATACAGATGCACGCTACAGGGGTGGCCAAAATAAAGGGAACAATATGTGAATGGACAACACTCAAAATAACACGAGATCCACTGACAAAGTCGAGTGACAATTGCAAGGATGTGTCAGCTTAAAAAAGGAGCCAGATTAACTCACTTCTATGCTCGACCTTTCAAAGAAGCACCCCCCCCCCCCCCGAAAAACTGCAGAAACTGCAAAAATGTAACATAAACAAAACACGGCCGAGCCGCACTGACAAAGAGTGGTGAAAAATTGCAAAAATGTTCAGACAGACAGACAAAAAAAAACAAAACACAGGAATTAAATGAGGTTGATTCGATGTAATAAAGTTTTCTCTGTAAAAGTGAGCTTCACAAAGCCCGACTTAGGGCAGGGCTGCTTTTTGGCAACAACTCGTAAGATGTTAGAGCTAGAATGCAGATGGATTTTTACTTTAGGCATGAACGACAAATAACCCAGGAAAATCAATGTAAGCCGCAATAAAGCGAACGCCGGTATGCGCTGCTTGTGATAACGGACAAGTGATTTTTTTTGTGCTCATTGTTTGACACTGAGGAGGAGGTGAACTTTGAGGAGTCAGTAGCACCGATCTGCATCTTATTATTGTCATCCGCCAACTTCCTCGATTAAGCCTCTTATTATTACTCTTCTTTTCAAATGCTCCACCTGTGTCTGCTTTCAAGGTTTTGCTGCAGCACACTGGACTTTGTTTTCTCGCAACCAGCTGTTACTTCAGCCTGTTGATGGTTAAACATTTTTCACTAAACAGGTTCAGGTAGTCTCATGACCTTTAGTGTGGAAAATCCAGTGTTTCGTAACTAAACAGCTGCTCGCGGACGTACAAATTAAACCTACTGTAGGTCTGTGCATCAACAAAATGTCTGAAATTAAACAACAGATGTTTGCTTAATGGTACTGATTTTTCTTTCTGTTTTTGTACACAACTACAAAGCCCGTACTGTCTAAATATTGTGTGCCATTGTAAATATGGACAGTAATTGAAGCATGACCGCCCCGCTGAATCCACTAAAAACTCTAATATCCATATTTCTATCAATTCACTCGGCCGTGATGCATGCCGCACAGAGAGACCGCACAAAAGGTGGATTATGTCAATGGCTTCTGTGACAAAAAAATTACTCGAGTCCTTGCAATCAAACAAGCTGTGACAAAGCAACTTTTTCAGCCTGTAATGCACAATGTAAGAACAATGTCTCGGGGCGCTCATTTTGGATTAAAAAAAATTCTAGTTTCACTTACATCCATGGCTTCAAAGAGTCCTTTTCATGCAAATCCTATAGCCAGCCCCCAAAAAGAAAAAAAAAGTTTCCCCTCAGATGCTGCATTGTGGGTCAGTGCAAACGAAATTCTTAGCATATTTCAAAGGCGGCTGTTCTCTCCTAGGATGTCTCCTTCTGTCGCTCTATCACTTTTCATCCTTTTTTCATAGGCTTAATCCTGAACGCTGGAATTAAAGAGGCTTCAAAGAGCTGAAGAGAGGCAGACGTCTGGTGGGGGTGACACAGGTGGAATGAGGCCCATTTCTCCGCAGACCGGCCCACCTCTCTTTTTCTCAACATGTCTCCGAGCTGCTGTGAGAGAACATGGCAACAGGGCATGCCATCCAACACGTGGCTCTTCCCTGAATAAATAAAAAGCTGCTAAATTTAGAGGCTGCGTGCTGCATCAGCCTGCAGCTAATGAAGCCTCCAATGGCCTGAGATAAATAATAATGAAACACATCATGTGCTAATGAAGCTGGCACGTCTGAAAAATGTGATCCTGAGAAAGACATCGCTGATGAATTAAAACGGCCTGATTGTCGTCATTGAGCTGACCTCAAATTAGAAATCTCAAAGAACTCCTGTGCACACTTTCACTTTCGCTGCAGTTACAGTAAATGTGTGTTTTTATGGAGCAACTGAACACAGAATCATTATACTGAACATATGTCCTCATTAGAAACCTACTGGAGGGCAGTGAAAGAGAAACAACAATAATCTGATAACTCTGGCAAATCGCTCAAGTGCTTCTTGTTTCTTGATCCTTATCTGACAATATGTCACTGAACGCGAACCGTTGGTTGACTGTGCAAACACCGGTGACGACCAAGCGGCAACCTTGGTGGCTTTGAAGCGAAGGCCGCTAGGAAGTGCCAGTTCCTCACAGGATGCAGTTCCTTGACCAGCCACTCGAGGCTCCAAAACAAGTCAATCTCCGTAAGTTCCAATAATAAAATACCCAACTTCACAGCAGAAATGAACACGTTTACAGCTTGGTACAAAAAAAAAAAAAAGGTTTTGGTCTCTATAGCGGATTTACAGATGGTTTCTTTGAGCACCCAGGCGTAATTCAGCCCACAGCCGATGATCCACTTCTTCAATTTTTAGACTAGCCTGGAGGCAGGACTGCCAACGGATTTTGCGCTTCAAACCGCTCTACAGAAACCTATTTGACGTCACGCGTATGCCGTCCATTCTTTATACTGTCAGTGGACACAACAGGGACCAAGTCCACAAAGACATACTCCCACAATGTCCATGCTAAGACGACTTCAGATAGACACCTAAATTCATCTGCTGCACAAAGCGGTTCTTGACTGTCCTAAATATGACTCATTTGCTATGAATTCTGGGTAAATTCACATAAAACTAACATGGCTGACAAGCCAACCAGACAGATATCTTCACTCTAGCAGAGTGTATTTGCCTTCTAGAGAGAAAAATCAACATCTCTCAAACATTTTACTGGGAAAATGGAAACTGATTACAACTTACTGTTACTACGACTACAAACTAGGCTAAAATATCTTTGTGACATCGCCTGACATGGATCAGAAAGTTGTCAGTTCATCAAACAAGCCTTTAAGCAGTGGATCAGTTTTATAGACTAATAAACTACTAACGTAGTAAGAGCAACACGCAGATGAGTCAGCTCCAAATGTGGCACCATTATGAACAATGATGCAATCGCTTAATGAAATTACTTCAATGCCACGATTTGATTTATCCAAGTGATTCATCATATTCACCTTTTAGTTTATTTGTGTAATCAGAGGGAAAATAAATATGAACAGAGAAACTGTTGAGGTGCAACATGCACAGGCTTGAAAATAACACCTGAAGGTGTGTCTCCTTGTTGACTTCTTTTTGGGCTACCATGGCGCCATCTCTTTCACCCGCCCTCTACAAGTTAGGACATGTCTGGACAGGACGAGAAGCTCGCAGCACTGGAAAAATGAAAGATAATTGAAAACTAGCAGGTGTGCACACACAGGCCGATAGGCTTAGAGATATATGTGCACGTACCAAGACGTGCACCGGCGCAGCTTGAAGTGCTGACAAGGTAATCCCGCTCCGACCACACAGAGACACTCTTCTCTTCAAACTGCCACGCTGTGTTTCTTTGACACCGGGGCACTAAAGCCCAGCACGGCAGTCCGCACACCTCTCGCCAATCCTCTCACCGCGCTTTCTGGGACGCCGCGCGCCGGGAGGAAGCGTGTGAGCGTGCTTACGTGAGGGTGCAACAGATCAGGAAGGAGAGAGAGGGGAATACAAAAAAACCACGCACACACACACACACGTCCTCAACTGCTGACCTGGCAAGTTTTGAACCAGCGTGAGTGCGCCTCTCACTCATTAAAAGAGATACGGAAAGGAAACCGATATAATAAATAAAAAAAACAGACACCCTACCCCGAAAACATAATAGGATATCACCCCATACCGTGAACATTCATATTCAGCACTTTCCTTATCGGAGAGCTGGCTTTGACAGATGCCGGGGTCTGACATTGATGTGTGTGTGTGTGTGTGTGTAGGGGGGGTGTCTCCACACTGAAGCCGCTTTCAGTGTCATACACTGATAAAAGTGAGCTGCTATTAAATTACTCGCATGTCCCCCCGAGGCCGGGGGCTGGACGGCGACGTGGGGATGGAGAAGAGGTGAGCGAGGGGTTAATGCCCTGAGGCAAATCTTGCCATGTCTGTGTGTGTGCAGGGTAGTGAAAAGGCCTGATAAAGTGTGTACAAGGCAATATGACAACGTGGTGGAAGAAACCATACGAGGAGCCGGAAATGAGGGGCGGATCCTTGTCCTTTATTTTCCCGCCGCTATCGGTGGAAGGATAGGCGAGAACATGCGGTATTGTTAAGATGAAACATGAAGTGGGAGAGTGTGGAGAACTCTTTCTTTCTCTGCATGTCTCCCATCTCGCTTTTCTTTTTTTTTTTTTCCTTCTTTTTTTTTTTGACATGCAAACGCTCTTGTTCCATCCTTACAGTGAAATTGTTTCATGAGTTGCACTGGGGAGGCTGGTGTGACGACGGCAATCCAATTTCCATATGAACAATTACCCTGCCGTCAGGGTTGGCAGTTCATTTATTTCAATTTGACTGACTGGGAGAACCACGTTCACCAAAGCAGCCAGCCCAGCCATTGTATTCAGGGCACCAGGCACTGGCGGGGGGGATTGATGGGGCCTGGTCCATTTCAGTGGGATCCAGCTGCTCTGGCCTAAATATGCTAACACCTTTAAAGTTGGCCCGTGACCCAAGCAGCGAGCGAATCACACTTTGCTCTCTGATTAGACCGTGAGTGTGTGCGTGTGTGTTTGTGTCCCAATTCTCACGGCTGCGTGCTCGTGTGTCGCCCTCTTGTGTATGTTGTGTCTGTTTTGATGTATGACCACGAAGTCAGGGGTGCGAGCATAACCCACCCCCCACCATCCTTTTAGGCACAGCACTTTTCCTCATTAGGACCGATAGGCTGTTTGTGTGTCTGTTTACCGCTCCGTCACCATTTTCAAGGCCTTTCCCTGTTATCTCCCCTCTGCCAGCTGGACACTTGAACAGCGAGAATGCAAAACTACAGACCCCCTCCCTGCAGACACACACACAAACACACACACAAACTACACTTTTAAATGTTTTTCTGGGCAAAGATACACACTCGCACAGACACACTCCCTGCTAAACTTTTCTGCTTTATACCTTTCTCAGCAGCCGACCTCGGTGTCTCTTGTAATCTCTCAATCCCTGTTTGTTTCTCAAACAAACACACAAATGCAACCTCTCTCTGTCTCTGGGCAGCGGCAGCTTGGGCTGATCTCCCAATGCTAACTGGCCTCTCTCACCCCCAGCTGGATGTTGCAGCTCTCCAGTGAGACAGAGTGGCTGTTTGCTGTGTGGACACAGCTGGCGGATGTGGGGAACCTGATTAAACGGCCTGGCCTGGTGGAGAAGAGCTACTTTCAGGAGCCAATGGCTCCTCCGACATCGCCGTTCCCGTCCAGACGGTTGCTAATACACACAAACAGTTGTAGGGGCAGGCATGCATACAAGCGCACTAATCAACTCGACTCGCTCGCTGATGTGCATCTGAGATCCACATCCAACGCTGCACACAAGCACTACTAACTAAGGCTGCAGCTAAAGGTTCTTTTCATTAAGTGTGAATGTTTTTTTTTATTTATTAATCCCAAAATATTATCTACGCAAGTTTGAGAAATGCATTTCGGGAGCTAAATTTGGTTTGTTTTGTCTGACCAACAGTTTAAAATCCAAATGTGTTTCATTTCTAACAATAAAATGCTGCAAATCTTCACATTTTAGACCCTAAACCTGCAAATGTTTGTCATTTTTTTTGCTTCATGAGAGACTTATATGATTGATGATTGCCAAAATTGTTGCCGATTCATTTTCTGCCCATCAACTAATCGCTTAATCGACTAATCGTTTGAGAAACTAATGTCTGCATGTCACCTCGACTGATGGCTGCAAAGATGGCGAGTGGCTTCTCTCTCTCTCTCTCGTTCCTGTTAGAGTTCAGCCTTTTTTTAAAGAACAGGTAATGATTCATTGTCTTGCTCAAGGGCACGTCAGCAGGCTTGGATTGCTTGCTCGCGTGGAGCGTGGATTTAAATCCCTTCTTCCTCCGGTTGGAGGGCAGCTTCTCTAATCTGTACACCGCCTTGAGGCGATCCCATGCTCTCGACGTGCGCTCACCCTCCACTTACATACAGCACGCGCGCTCACGTTCCAACACACATGCAGCCACAATTAAGAAGTCAGGCAGGCAGACTGACTGCTGGGAAGGAATCCATTACACACCTTATTGGCTATAATGATTTCACTTCACCAGCATAAACGCCAATGAGCCATGAAGGTATCTTGTAATGTGGTTTAGTCTCAGTGCCCAGCTTTAGTTTGGTTTCAAGGGGAATACTGATCTTATGGTGACTGATTGCTCGCCTGCCCTCTTACGGGAATTCACATGAAAACTCTCCAACAGTGGACGAGGAGATAAAACCGCTGTGTGCTGAGAGAAGCTCTGGCCTTAAAGGAATAGTTAATGTATGCTTAATTGCTTTCTTTCCGAGAGTGAGATAAGATTGATATCAACCTCGTGCCTGTGTGTTCGGTGCAGCGGTGGAGTCGGGACGTGTTGAGCTCAACGTAAACACTGGAAAGCAGGGAGACACAGCCAGCCCGGTTCTGTCTGACGTGAGAGAAATCCAGCTATACCAACACCTCCAAAGCTCTGCAATTAACACTTTGTATCCTGTTTGTTTAATCAGTCGACAAACATGAACAAAGAGCCCGACAATATGCTTATCCATTTTACAATTTGTTTATCTGTCTGCCTTGTGCTGCAGAATCTTTGAGACGGTCTGCGAGCACAGGTTTGATATCTACGCGCGGCACAAACGCGGCCAGTGTGTGATTTACGCTCCTCCTTACTCAGTACAGTTACATTACATTAAGCATGCTGGTAATCGGAGTACTATTTACATGCACTGTGGTTACCTGGTTACCATTTGCACGCAGCAGGTCAGTGATCATTTCTTTCCCACCACTGACTTTGTTTTGGAAGCATCTCTTAGTTCAGCTGTAAGGACGGAAGACGCTCACGCTGAGCCCGGCTTTGTGTTTGAGCAGACGTACTTAGCCGTCTAGAGGAGACTTTGTGTTTCAGTTTTTGGAAAGTATGTAAAATACGAGGCTGCAACAACCCTGTAATTATCTGAGCTTTCATACACCTGCTCTGCTCGGATGTCTCAAGTCTTTGTCATGCACATGTGGGCTTTGACAAAAGAGAGAAGAAACCTGTGCCAGGACATATCTAGCTGGGGAAATCAGGGATTTATGTGCTATTTTGGGGGGGGATTTTATACCTTTATTGCATATAGAGAGACTGGAAAGCTGGTAGAAAGGGAGAGGATGACGTGCAGCAAAGGGCCACGGCCTTTTGTATGTTGGACGCACGCTCTACATGGTGAGCTACCAGGACGCCTGGGGAAATCAGATTTTATAGAGAAATCTCCCTGATCCCTGCTACCCTGATCAGGATTTTTGTTTACATGACATGGGAGCCAAATGTAACATAGTTACTGATGTGTAAAGGCACATGCTGTGACAGCAGCACACCGAGAAGCTATACCCGTCAAGAAATACCTCCGAGGAACCCCCCCCCCCTCAACCACACATTTCTGTTGTGCGCAAACAAATGAGATGTTAATTTGTGAGCTTTAATGGAGCTGGTAGTCATATTTTTCGCTCTTTTCACTTGTTGTCTCACTCCTGGAGAGGAAGCAAATTAATGTATTCCCAAAAATCTATCAACTATTCCTTTAAAGACAGGTGGAAGGTGTACAGACAGAACATCTCTCGCAGCTCGTGGCTCTAGTCAGACTTCAGAGAAGCGAGTGAGAGACTGAGGTAACCTCAGGAACGGGATGAGAGATGATCGAGAGACGGGGAGACGGGAACAGAGGGAGGGCAATCACAGGCATGTTGCTGACTGACTCTCAATGGGTCTTTTGTGCGAGATGGCAGGTGCCCGTCACTTGTCGAGATGAGTCAGAGTGTGGATGGTGACTGAGCATTGTAATGGTTCGGATATAAGCGTCGGCTGAGGCTCCCGGAATGATTCTAGCTTTTGGTAATGACTAACAGCCATCAGGTAATGGCCTAAAGATTAGCCAGCTCCCCTTGGCATACGGCGAAAAGGTCACGTTTAGAGCTTAAAAGGCGATGGCTAAATTAGCTGCAAAAAATACCTCATAAAATGAAATAGGTTTCGGCGAGAAGCAGTAGTTTCCGCTGGCCATGCAGAAGGAAATAGACTGAGCTACTTTTTAATTAGTTGGACAACGAGAACTAATCACAGGGAGGGGAGACTGGACTGATATAACGTGCGTTTGCCTCCACACAAAAGCTCAACTCATAAACGCGAGAGCACCTTCGAACTCGCTCCATCCCTCACAAATATTAATAATCAAACAGTTGCTCGAACTCCCTTTGCCACTTTCCTGTCGCACGCTTTCACTAAATGTTCTTGATGCTATTGAAACCACTTCACAACACTCATCCCTCCATCCGCCAGCCCTTGCAATCTTCATCCATCATCTATCGGTGTTTCTGCAGCCGGAGGGGAGAGAGCTGCTAAGCAGGGCCTGACTAATAGCTAAACAAACACCATTATCAGGCCTCGGTGGCCGTACGTTGAGCTACAGGAGCCGCAGAGCAGCTGAGGCTCTTTAATACTTAATCCCCGCTGCCCCTGCTCTGCTAGCGGCTGCTCTAAACCAAGCAAGGATGGGCGGCAGTGAAGGTTCGCTAATGAGGGAGTAAGAAGAGAAACACGAGGGAGGAGGAGGAGGTCTGAGGTAAAGGGGAACGTCATGCATACATGCACACGCGCGCAATCACTTACAGCAAAAACTGAGAGAAGAATAGGCTGTGTGAAAGAGAGGGTAGAGAGAAGTGTGGCCCACTCGTCTCGGCCAATTCCATCTCTAAAAAAGGCTCAGGGAGAAGTTAATGAGCCTGTTACAGCCCCACGGTTCCCCTGATAAGTCTGCTGATTACACCACATGTTCAGGCAAGTGGATTGTGCATGTGTGTTTGCATGCACATTTGTAATGTGTGTCACCTGACCGAAAGCGGTCATCTGCTAATCGTACGTTCACAAGTCAGGAGTGGACATTTTCTGATAAATGCACTTACAGACACACACCAATCACCGGTCTATAGGCACAATCTATGCGTCCTCGCTCTCGTTCGCCTACATGCACCAACAAAGTCGCAGCCGCGATCGCACATGCACACACACACACTCAATCATGTGTGAGTGAGTGAGCGAGCCACTCAATGAGAGTGGGTGATTAGGCCCTCGGAGAGTAGGCTTGACCTTTCCCTCCACATCAAGTCCTCCGTGCGCATGTGTGTTTTTATGAGTCAGTGGCTGTAAGCTCCTGGGCCTGCGCCACTTCACATCAAATGTCAGCGACTTAAATGAGATGGCTAGATAGACGGGACGACGGAGGAGGGGAGAACCTGGGAAGGAGAGGGATAGGAGGAAGTAGGAAACGTGAGAAGGAGGGAGGACTTTCTTAGCGGTAGGCTGCAGGGAGGAAGAAGCAAAACGAGAACCAAACGAGAGCAGGCTGTCAGAGATCAATCTTCTGTCTTGGTTCTCTCCCTCTTTGCATGAGAAACAGCAAAGCTGAGGTATTTTTAAATTCCTTCCCCGGTTGTGGGAATACAGCGCGGGCCCTTGTGGGTACACAGACCTCCACATCCTACAGTTGAGATGGTCGAGTCTGCACTTCCGTGTTTTCAGAGCTCAGACGGGCAGGGAGGCAGACAGTCTGAGTCAGGCCTCTGGGGAGCAAATGAGCAAAGGCGGCGAGGGTGGGAGGGGGGTGGGGGCAAGTGAGATTTTGTTTAAGGGTTTGGCGCGCTAAACTGAGAGGTTTATTTAGTGGATAAATCATATTCATATGCTGTTTGTGAATAACACTTGTGTACATGTAGACGCTAGAAAGACTGTTTGCTTTTCAGCTTTAACTCAAGAGTTTACAACTTGAGTCAGTCGTCTCAGCATTTGCTCAAGTGTGTGACAACATCACTAAAGCTGCAGCGATTAATTCAAACAGCTATTTTAATCATCAACAATCACTTGTTTTCTAAAGCAAAAATAAATTGCTTCCAGCCTCTCAAATATGAGTATTTGCTGGTAAACTGAGTATCCTCTGGGCTGTTGATTACTCTGGGCTGTCATTAAGATTTTCAGACATTTGACAGAGCAAAATTTTAATCCTTGAGCCATTAATTACTGGCGGATCAATCGGTGAGGAAAATGTCACTAGAAAGAAGTTCAATGACGCAACAGGCTTCAGACAAACAATCCCCTCCATGGCCTGTCAATGCTCTTCTCTGGAAGAGAAAGAAAAGGTGAATGGTAAAATCATTACCTGCGGTGATTGAAGTGAACATCCCGTCACAGTTTATAGACTTCCTGCTTCAGCTCTGATTTACAAGAGTCGCATTTTTCTCTGATTATTACGAACACTTCAGGAGCGCCACTTTCACTTAAAAATGCTTTTGCTAAATCTTTACAGTCTGACTGCCAGCTTTCCATCTTCCCAGATCCCAGCAGTTACTTTGGCGAGTACAATGTTGTCATAACTGCTAGAAAATTACGGCCAAAAAGTAGGAAAACAACGCCGAAGTTGTGACAAACTGGAATTATGCTTTAATAGCAGGTTAAGTTATATTATGCTTGTGGTACAAGTTCCCATCTGTTTCGTCTCGCCCCTTTTCCTCGTCTTTCTCAGCCTGTCATCGCTGCAGATCTCCGAGGAGATAGTGAGCCGGCGCTCACCGTTGACGGGCCGGAGGACGTGTGGCGCGACGCCCAGGTTAATTAAGTTTGAAATTGTAGAGATGATCAGCGGTGCTGCCACTCAGGCTGCCAGCCTCCCTCCACTCCCTCGTGGTGTCCCTGCTACGACCAAAGTGTTCAGGCTGCCTGACAGGTAGAGGGGATGTTTGTGTGCGAGAGAGAAAAGTGTTATTTTGTACGTAACTCTGAGAGGGAAGAGGAATAAGAAACAGGATGTGCTGTGTGTGTGTGTGGGTGAGCACTCAAACTACTAGTCAAATGATAAATTTGGAGAAAATGGAGATTCATTTATTTCCTTATCTGAATCTAAACACAGAGGGTGTCATATGCTGGGCTGACTGTAAAGCCGTCAGGCAAATTTGTGACTTCGGGCTACATAAATAAAATGCAAGCGATTTGGAAAATCGCTCATAAAGCAGAAAATGGCCAAACATTTGCTGGTTCCAGTTTTTCTAAATGTGACAATCTGCAAATTCTCTCTGTTTTCTAGCATCGGTTGGAGTGGTTTTGGACTGTTGGTCAAACAAAATAAGCAATTTGAGGACATCTTGAGCTCTGGGAAACAGCGATAATAAGCGCGTGCGCACACACACACACACACACACAGCATTAAATATATATATGCTGCTCTTCATACACTAGACAATTTGGCTGCAATTAAAAGAATATTTTCATAATCGCTTAATAATGTGGATTATTTTCTTGATTAATAAATTGTTTACTCTGGGAAATGTGAAGAAAAACAGCTAAAAATCAGTTTCTGCTCTCTTCAAATTGCTTCTTTTATTTAGCTAAAAGTCCCAAAACCCCAAACTGTTTAATATTCATAGACATAAAGATATAATAGAGACAAAAAGAGTTAAGGAACTGTTTGCCTGACCAATGATTAATCATTATCAAAATGTCTGATTAAATTAATGGTGATCGACTACTGGAATCGTTTCATCTCTAATAGCAATGCATCTCTATGCATCATTTCCTGAAACTCGCACAACGCACACTGTGATCACTACAGGCAGTGTTGGAAATAAATAAATAAATAAATAAATAAATCACTGAGATTCCCCAAAATCTCGTCCAGACTACAGCCTTTTCTCAGCCGTGATTGCCCTGTTCCCCAGGAGGCTGCTATACGGAGCTGGAGCTGCAGTGATTGTTGATGGATAGCTATTGGCATGAGCAGCACGTAGAGTGCAACCCCGCCCCCCCACCACCACCACCACCACTACCGCCGCCGCCGCCACCTGTAATCCTGGAAAAATGGACTCTACGTATTAGTGAGACGCTTAAAAGGCTGGAGCCATTTCACACAGTCACACACACACACACAAACATACACACATTAAAGCTACCTGTAGTACACTTAGAGGCTCAGGGATATTATTCCCCCGGCTCGGTATCAAAAACCTGGAGTGCTGAGTGGTGGCATGCGGCGTACAGCCAAGGAATGTAACTAATTTATCCAGGTAAAGTAGAGTAACTAAAAAAAATGCACTTATGTGTTTAGATTTCATGCCACTTTATACATCTACTACTTAAACTCCACAGGGAAATAGGGTACATTTATCTCTGACAGCCACAGTTATGACTTTACAAATTAAGATTTACTCACAGACAAAAATAAAAAGACTTACACAGTATAGTTCAAGTCAAATTGAGGATTTGCTGCCTTTCCTCTTGATAATCTTAATTTTTATATGTACTATTTTTGAGGTCTGGACTGTTGATTGGACTGTTCGCTGTTTGGCGCTCTGGATAATTGTTATGGGTATTTCTCAGTCACCAGATTAATCCATAATTAAAATAATCATTAGTTGTCGTGCTATACAGCAGTAAAAGCCTGCTTCAAATTAATGCATGGGCAATAATAATAATCTGCTTACATAAATATACTAATTTAAGGTCATTTTTCTGCATAACGTGCTTTTTTTCTGATTCAACTTGCATATTTTTACATTTTAACATTTTCCGTTGTGACTCTGACTGCAGTATTTCTACAGTTTTACCGAAGTAAAAGATCAGAATACTTCCTCTATCTCAATCATCATTTTTAAATTATGCTGCATTTGCTCCCTGCAGAAATCGCCTTCTTATCAAGTCATTTTAGTCTATAATTGAGTCCTAACCTCTGATTTTCTCATCAGAATAGTAAGAATAACCCGGCTGGCTTTAAACGCAAATCAATTTGTTTCAAATATTTTCACAAAATTTAATTTCTGAGAATTTCATGGCACCTTAGACAGGTTGGTATGACAGGTTGAAAATCTTAGAGCACTAACAGATCATTTAAAGAAAATTGGACTTTTAGGAGCCAGTTATAGCCAGAGTTCCATTTTCGGAGTAGTACATACATAAAATAGATCAAATGAGCTGGAACTGACTTGTATCATAGACATTACTATAACATTATTGCAATCTAAATCGAACACTATGAAAACAGGACACTTCACAGAACTTTTGCTTTTAATAATTTAAGTAAATTTAGCTGAAACCGATTTTTTCCAGCGTTAAAGTCTCTGCCTTTGTGAGGTACAAGCATGATGTAATGCATGCCTACACATGTAATCCTCATCTGACGAGTGTACTTTTGATTTAGTTTTTTTTTTTATTTATTTATTTTATTAACTGCTCAGTCCTTGTGTGATCACCCTTTCTAATCAAAAATGCAGACACACAAAAGGTCAGGGGGAATTAGCCCCCCGCCGCCTCCAAATAAGCTGCTTTAATCAGGTTGCAGATGGCCTGATAAGCAGCAGGGTGGCATTAGGGGGCCGGTCGTGTGGCGTAGCTGAGGCGTGTCAGCGATAGCATCTGCACCTCGTCTCTAAAGGTGCCACTGTGTCTTTCATGTCAGGTGAGTGCGCTGACATTCTGTCACATCCAGACTTCAGATCTTGTGGGGTGGAGGGCGCCAAACATCAAAGTGTGAGTCTATGTTGGCAGGGGGCTAACAGAGAAGCACACAGCACGCTCCTGGAAAGGGACGCGGACACCCCCGCCCGCCTCCCTTATCCCGTACACGCGCTCACATGCACCAGCCATGACAAGCGCAAAAGTTTGAGTGCGAGATAGTGCTGACGTCTACCGGTGAACCCCATATTTCAGTCTCTTTATCTCCTGAGCCTTCTGCTGATAATTACAGCCGTCCCTTCTCTCGGACTCGGTCACACCAAAGCTGCCAGTCTGTGCAGCTCGAGCCAGAGGAATTATCACCCGGGCCATCGCAAAACCGAGCACGCCAAGGTCAGGCCCTGTGTTCAATTTCACTTTTGATTCCAGTCCACCTTTCTTTCTCCTCTACCACTTATCCACTCCTCCCTCCCGTCCCTCCCACACCGTCGCTGTTGAATTTCACTCCAGGGCTAACCTCTATTTCCAGGACAACCAGTGCCTTGACACTCATTCATTTCCAATCCTGCAGAGTGGTCGGCTGAATGGAAATTGACGATTCAATTTTTGGAATGAAACTCAAGAGTCCTTTTGGAATTGACTCTCCCCCCTTGCCGCCCTCCCCTCTCTGCCTGCTTGGGTGCCCGTTCTGCCACCCCCACCCTCTGGCCCCCGCCACTCGCTATCTCCGTCCTGGTCTGCTGAGTACAGCCAATTTCTCCGCTTGTATGGAGACGTGGGCGAGATGGCTACCGCAAAGCGCGGCTTAAAAATGCCCTGCAGGTCCCACCGACTTCTCTCAGACACCTTTTCTCCACGCCCGCTCTCTCTCATCACTAAACTGCCGTCAAACAAGCAAACACTTAAAACCAAAAGGGTTTATTCTCAGCATTGCTCCCAGCTGGATGCTGGGTGGCAATTTAAAAATGATCTATGCAAATGTAATTTCGCTGTGTGTCATCCAACACAGCCAATTAATGAGTGAGCTTCTCCAACCCAACTATAAATTAACAAGGCTAGATATAATAGCTAGATTAATGTGTTTTTCTGGCACTTGCCTAATTGCGAGAAGACTCCGGTGGGGCTAGTGCGAGCTGCCTCATTCCTACATGTGATAGAGTGAGTTAAGACAGAGGAGGGATAAATGCTTGCATCAACTCTATTTATCATTTATATGAACTTTGTTGTCGCTCCTGTTGGTCTTCATCGAAGGGACTGTACGAGGAAAGCGAGGGGGAAAGATATTTTGCCCTCAGGGAACTTGTATCTACTTTAGCATAAATTACCAGTATCAGCTGTTAAGATTGAGTTCAGGCTGAAGGACGGCATTAGCTTCAGTCAGACTTAGGAATTTATTAATGGAAAACAAATCCATAAGTGGTCAGAGGGGCATATGTGCATGGCATATCTGGTAATGAGAAATGAGAGCTCAAGGCAGCGAGAAAGCGCGGAAGATGGAGAGGAAAGAGAGCGACGCAAGAGGTGAGACAGGCAGGACGGGATGACTAGCAGTCTGTCTCAGCCAGAGGAAAGAAGAAAAGGAGAGTGATAGCGAGAAAGACAGAAAACAAGCTCCGGGATCCAAAACAGCACATCATCAACAAGGAGGCCTTTTGTTTTGCCCCTCTCAGCCGATTGTTCTCTTCGCCGAGGGTGAGAACGTTAATCCGCTGTGGAAAGAGGAGTTGGGAGGATTTACTCTAAGTATCCTTATTAGTGGGAATTCACTGATATGGGAGGGGAGGGGACGGTGGGGGAGGGCGGGCTGGGTAACGGGCGAGGGGAGAAGGTAGAGGGCAGAATGAACAGGGAGGAAGTGGAGGAACAGCAGGAGGGGCGTAGTGTGTTCTGAATACACTGTAGGTGCCATATGAATCTTTAATACAGGGCTTAATGGCGAGGGAGGGAAGAGTGGAGAATATAAAGAGAGTGAGGGGAGACGAAGAGTCTCCGAGGAGGTTACTGAGCCCTCTGTATCACAACACTCCTGATAAGTGCCAGCCTCGCAGGATCAAACCTGATTCTTCACAGCTCCGGAGCCACCGCCGAGTCCGCTTCAGACGCAGGAGACGGTGGCAAAGGACAGACTTGGCATTGTCTTCAAAAACAAACAGAGACGGGCCTGATGTTCAGATAAAAATGGATAAAGGATCTTCTCAGGTGATAAATTTCTTAATTGCTTTTGTTAAACACATACCCTGCTGGAAGCTTGGCCATGGTACATCGTTTTAATTACACGCACAAGAGCCTAATTAGTTGTATCTGTTGTACCAGAGGCTAACGTGCACCCAATTAGACCCAAATCAAAAGGATGGTACAATCAGACGGGGTGGGGGTGGGGGCTGGGGGGGGGTTCTTTGTTCTTGCACAGTATTCATCAAATAACAGACGAAAGTAAAGACGACACTTAACTTCCCAAGTTGCTGATGTCATGATCACCCCTGCTATCTTTAAACTAATTAAATACTTTTTATCGTGAGAGTGCTCGAGCGGGTGGCTGCCTCACTTGTCAGTGTCTCCATCTCTTTGTCTCGCTCGCCGATGATAATCGCTAAAGTGGAAAAAAAAAATAATAATAATAATAATAATTGTGCGATGATAAAGGCTAAACAACACGGCTCATTATTGTGGCATTCATGCAACAGTTTGTGGATTAACACAGCGGAGTTTGCAGAGTCAAATCCACCAGCTGGTTCCCATAATGAACAATAAAAGAGACCAACTGTCTGAAGTGCAGTAATGATACAACAAATACTGATCTTGCTGTAAAGGAAGGATGCTGTTCAGTGATATTTTAAATGGAGGAGGCTTGTGCGTGCAGCTCTTGCACTATGGTAACTAATTGCTGAACAGGCCCTCAAGGAAGATAAAATATAGCCTGGCAAGACACGGCGAGACGTCTGACATGGGTGCTCTGAGCTAAAATTATTCAAGGAGGTCTTCAAATGATTTCCCTAATGACATCACAACCGGCGAGGGTGAAGCAGGAACAGCAGATCCGCCGCTTTGGAGATGCAACCACATGAAAGTCTCGCTTTCCACAAGAACGCCTCCTTCCCTCCGTGCACGGGCAAACGATCCTGGAAACTACAACCACATCCATCGCAGGTTCTCACAAAAAAAACAACCTTTAACATTTGGCACGCCGCACTTTTCCCCCTCCTCTTTCGCGTGCGAATTTGACGCATTTCAGAGAGCACATAATGGTCTCCTGGGGTAGCATGACAGCAGAGTCGGTGGGAAACAGCATTTCAGAGCATGTGGTGTTTCATCTCTGCATGTTCCCCTGTCAGTTCTTAACAGCCGTCTAGGTCTAACTGTACTCTACAATGACGCCCATCAGTCAATGGAAAGCAGCTAGAGTACATCACAGAATTAGCGGTGTCTAAATGGAGTCCTGTTGTGTTTTTCACTTGCCTTGATTACAGTCTGAAAGCATACCTACGTAGCTAGCAAGGTTTTCTCTCGGCTTCTCCATATTTTTCTTTATCAGACCCAGATCGAGGCTACTTCTTGGGGCTTGTGGGTTGATAAAAGCTGAAGTACGTGCTACAATCAAGAGGTTCAGCAGCAGAAATGCATGTGCCAAGGAAGCGCTGCTAACAATAAGTGGTACCTGGTGGTTCTATGGTGCCTCTGTGGATGAAATGTTTGGATCATGGCCTGGTAGTCCAACGTGTGTGTGTGCGCGCACCCAAATAATCCCTGACAAGTCACATCTGAGTGGTGGGAGCGAAGGGAGCAGGATGAGATTGGTGACGGCGGGGTTGTAACTACTGATTGTGACCATGGCAACGGTAGACCAAGGATCAGGGGGTTAGGTCGCATATAGCATGCAGCTCTCGATAGCTGCGTGAAGCCACATGTGGGAGATATTCCTGAGGTTTATAATCACTGTCAGACGGCAGCTCGAGTGGTCTGTGTGCACGCACGCACGCGGCTATCTATGTGCGAGCATTTGTGTAGGTGTGCGTGTGCAAGTGTGTACCAATCTTCCTGGGAAACTCATCTGGCCTAAGCTTCCAACTGGCAGCGAAATCCTAAAATCCTACCTACCAGCTTTCTCATGAGTGACAATCTTCTCTCACCGGTCCCTTGTGGGTTCTTACTTTTAGAAGAAAGAGGGGGGAAAAAACATTCATAAAAAAAAAGCAGGATGTGTGATTCTAATAAGACATCATCTACGTGGATAAAACAGGCTGCTAAGCTGCAGCCCGATAACCCAGCTCCACGTATGTTTTCTTATTTCACGATCGATAACTGGCATGTTGTGCAACCGTGCATCCTGGATCCAATCAACGCGAGCTCATCATCATTGTCTCTGTAGCATTCCCATCGAGTCGCTCCAGTCATCAACTTACACACTGAATTTTCATTAGGAGGCACTTAATAGAGACAGGCACGTTCAGAGTTTCTCTCTGGGTGGGTGGGTTGTGTCGATTAGGCCGAGTTAATCTCTATCACAATAAATAACATTGATTACGAATGCAGAATGCAAGGGGGAAGGGTGCTGAAATTAGTGCAAAGGAGAACGGGGCTGATGTATGGCAAGAGTTGTGAAAACGGAATAAAGGGAGGTCGGTAGGTTGGAGTGACAGAGAAGCAGCGCCCGAGAGATCGCCACTGTGTGTGTGTGTTTGTGTGAATGCGTGTGCGGTAGGAAACTAGACAGGGTAACCACAGTCATTCCTTTAGGAGGATCAGATTCTCAGTGAGTCAGAGTGTCAGACCGCTAACAGACACACTGGGGCTTTCTCTGATGGGATACATGCACTGCGAGTCTTTAACGTGCAGGCAGAAACAAGCGCGGGCTCGTATTTCCCTGGCTGAGGTGAACATTAACAAAACAAATCAAACCCAACCAGTAATGACATCGCCCGCCGCTGAAAATAATCTGCGCCGCGCACTTTGGGTGAAGAAGCGTTTTCTCAACAGACGCAGTTCACCCGGGGGTCACGGTGGCAGAGATGAATTGTTTTCGGCTGAATCCAATCCTGAGCTGCTACAATAACTTCTTGACAGCGGGGGGAAAGTGCTCGAATTCTGCTCTCATTCGGCGCGACGAGCCTTTCGGTTTTACTTGTCTGTAAAACACAGACGCCGGTGCACTCCTCTCTCAAAGTTATCTCTTCGTGCTAAACAGAACAGTCCTCCATTTATTTCATTTGGGTTTAAATGGACAGTTGTTGTACAGGAGGGAGGGGTGGAAACATCTCTGATCTCAAGGGCAATGACCTTGTTCAGCTCAATAGATCTCTTCGGCGCTCGCTGCCTTAGTATGCTGCCTGGATTTGTTTACAGTGCAGCATGCTCAACATCACAAATCGGGGATTGCGTGGCTGTTGTCAGGGATTACCGGTCTGGTCTTTGAGTTTTTCATTAAATTGCTGTATTGGAAAACAAACAAACAAAAAAAAAGGCCATCTCACTCATACATTCGCAGGACACGCATTTAAAAAAAAAATTCTATCTATAATACTGTGCGCTTCCTCATGAATAAATAAATGATCTGCCAGACGCGGTGGTGACAGAGACGCATGAGCTTTTGTATTTTCTAGATGAGAGTCACATTGACACTGTGGAGGAAAGCATAAATCAAGAGAAAAACTTAGGAACACAGTGTGGACATCATATACAGGATATGTTGGCTGTAATATGTTTAATATCTAAGCTCTTTATCCTACATGGGGGCTGCAGCATGATTTTGTTTGACACCGTAGAGAGTGGAATCCTCTTACTTTCGTCTTTATGAGGTCAGCGGTGGCAATGGACGGAGTTCAGACAGATGGGACCCGAGGGAATGAGGCAGGGGAAAAGAGATAAAAATGGGGAAGAGCATCAAAGCAAGCAGGGGATGAAGACAAGACAGGAACGGAGGGGGGTGGGTGGGACAGAAATATGTAAAATTAAAAAGGGGGGGAAAGATGAGTGACAATCAGAGAAAAGCTATGGGAGATTAAAAGCGTCATGCTTCAATGGAAGTGCTTGCCGGATGGCTGAGCAGTGCCTGAAACCCCCCCATCTATCCTCCCTTTTTACCTCGCTGATGTTGGAGGTCTATGTCAGACTAATTTTTGTAACTTTTCACGCACATTTCGGTAGCGATTGGCCAGGTGGGCGGTGTGGAGGTAAGCAACAAACACAGTTAATGTCTGGGGGAAAAAACATCCACCAATATGTTTTATTAATAGTTTAACAAAAAAATGATGAAGCCAGTCTCCTGTATTAGAACTGCATGGGTTGTGGTTTGATCAGATTTTGATTGGCGGTCGCCAAACAAAACCCCAATTGAAATATTGTTCTGCCTGGTGCACATGTCCAACCGGGCCTATTTTTGAACAAATGAGAAGAACAAAACCAAAAAAAAATATCTCTCTCTTTTCAGTGTGTCAAAGAGCATTAGCTTGCAACCTAAAAGTGCAACCCAGTCTAAGTGGCTGAGTGCTAGGTAGGGTGTCCATTTGCCACAAGCACCAAGACAGCAATCACAGCTGTAAACTACTAGTTAGAATAGTAGAGGTAGTAATTCTGCTGCTACTTGTCTGTGCACACTGAATCTCTCATACTGTCGGCGCTGATGGCGGTTGATTTTTGTATTTGTATGACAGTACGAGGGCACAGTGTCCCTGAGTACAAAAACACTGTCACAAGGATCAAAACTGAACTCAAAGAGAGTGGATTTAGTGTTTAGTTACTCTTTAGAAGCGAGGAAGAGAGAGAGAGAGAGAGAGAGAGCAGAGGTAATCTGACAATGTTCTGGTCCACGAGGTCCTAAGGTTGTTGATTTCCTCTTTGCATTACGTGATTAAGAGATGGATTTCCCATCAGTCACAGCAGAATGTGAGCACCATTTAGTTGCACCTGCCAAACAAGACTCCTCAAGCTGTGATGGACTGCACTCCATCCCCTTTTCCTGTCTGGCCCATTAACACTGCTGGCCCTTGAACACTGATGTGGTCACTTTTCCCTGTCTGGGCCACAGAGTCCTCTGTAAAAATGACTAGTTGCCAAATGCAGTCTGAAGTGAAGCTTTGATAAAAAAGCGCTTTTTTCCCCCTCCACTTCGCCGCTCAGATCTGCAGGAACCGGTCTGCTCCCGAAGCTGCAACCCCCTCCATCCCCCCCACCTCCCAGCATCTCTTAGATACGAAGCAGGCGAGCAGAAGGGTTCCCGCTAGTCTTCATCCTCGGGGCAAGAACACGGCCTTGACAACTATCTCCTCCCCGCGACAAGCAATCCTTCTCTGCAGGGCTGCCCAAAGAAAAGTGTTGATGCTAACAAAATGCATGACAGCCACTCACTTATGTTAACAGCCCGAGCGCACAGAAGAGCAGCATCCCTCTGTTTGAGTTTGGTTTTATTTTCAATCACCCCTTCTAACGTCTGAACTCTGCAGTCTCCGGGGAGGAGGAGGACAGTTGACAGTGAGCCAGACAGCTCCTCTCCGCCAGGGGTTTGAACTCTTTGTCCTGCAGAGAGGGATGGCTTTGCAGGCCGGGGACAGAGGGGTGTAGAGGGGGTGTGCTGCTGGGTTGGGGGGGAATGATGGTTTAGCAAAAGGGGGAATGGAGGGGACTGGGGAGAAGGGGCCCATCAATATCCTGTCATGGCTGCCTGGAAGAGATACTGCTATAGAAATGCTGAGATAACACAAGACAGACAAGTTTACTTCTTTGCTTTTTTAATTCATGCTGGAAAACAACTGGGGAAAAGTTTACCTGACTTCCATTTCAAGTCAAAAAGATGTTGAATAATCAATGTCGGTGGAGCTTTGTGGATACAAATAATCAGAGAGTGGAATGTTGATTGTATGTTGTGTTTTTGGGAGCTCCACAGGGCTTGCTACTTGCCCTCCCCACGTTTTCAAAATCCAGAAGCAAAGACAGCAGACATGGTCCTCGGAGAGGCAAAAATTTAAGGCCAGAAATTGGAAGGTTACGGCCAAGACTGAGGTGGAATTAATCATCTCCGTTTTGGTAAACACAGCTCGACGAAGAGTAAATTGTTCAAAGTCTGTAGGGTTTTACAGATGAGCGGATACTCATCACCCTGATTTCTCTCTCAAACTAATCACTCCAGACACCCGATGCTTAAAGAAGCTTCACGTTTATTCAGCAGTGGTTTACACCCCACCCCACCTCATCATTTAATACGACGCACAGAGGCTTCAGCTGACCTGTTAGTGCAGATAGCGGAGAGGAAATTCTCTTATAGGGCAAATAAATTGTCCAGCGGACCTCGACGCACTGTCATCGCTGTGAAAAGGGCAATGACAGCTTCCATAGACCATTCCACTTCAGTACTTTTAATGCATGTTAAGAGGAGTGGACTGGCAAATTAAAATCCTTATCAATTACATCTTGTCTCCTGTGACTCGTAAAAGGGGGGAGCAGTGTTTTAAGGTAAAATATCAGTCTTTAGGTCTACATCATCAAAAATGCATTAGGAGTTGTTCTGGAGCAACTGAAGACAGCTCTAGCGGAAGAGAGATTTATATGCCGCTATATCAACGTCAAAGCGGAGCGAGAAATCCAGCCACTGACACAAATCCGGCCGTTTCTTTCCAAAGAAACTCTTATTGCCTTGTAGGCGTCAACATGTGATTCACCGCACACTTTAAATCCCCTCAGGAATTATTATTTAAAATCAAAATAAAAAATCTCTTTCTTAGGGATGGCCTCCCTCCCTTCCTCCCTTTTCTACCCCCTCTTCCCAAATCCCTCTAACCAAATATTACATCGACTCATGTCTTCCCTTCCTGGAGAGCTTCCACTCAGACTCAATAAAGCCATGTGTGCGTCTCGTCTCGTATCACATCTAAGATAGCATATCACAATGAGTGGGCTGCAGGGCCTCCCTCATCCACAACAGATACTACTGTTGTTGTTCTCGTTGGCAGTGACAGAGCGGAGCGGTCCAAGTTCGCATCAAGCAAAGTCTTGAGCTTTTTGAGAATGCTGATTGCGACGCCGTGCCTTATGCTTATGCAATCCGTCGAGACCGGGTGCTCTGACTAAAACATCACAGCGAGAAACGCGCGTCGATTGTTTTTTGAATAGCTCGAGCAGATGGTAGGCCGGCTAGCAACATATCACACTTCAAAAGGCTGGTGTTGGTTTTTATTTTTCTTGGACTCGGTGTTGTTTGGCTTTGTTTGTGGTTTATATCAAACGCAGACTTCCTCACGTTAACTCCTAATTAATCCTTGTCATCTGTAATAGAAATACTCAGATCCTTGAGTAATTAATTAGCACTGCGATGTATGAATAATCCATTAAAACGTAAAGGTTCTGCTTTAAAATCCTACATGGGGAACAAATGTACTCAGAGTATCCAGAGTACCCCTTCCGCTGAAAAGCTGGCTCCATTGTGACGACGTAAAAAGGTGTCGCTCGCAGTGATGAAGCTACTGATAATTATCATCTGAATCTGCAGCTCTCCCTCGGCTACACACAGCCTCATGGTGACTTTCAGCTCATTGTTTAGCTGTCAGCTCCAGCTGTACTGCTTTGAGCCACTCTCTCTCCGCTGTCATCTGCTCCACGCACATTTGTAATCGTTTATTTTTGGATTATCTTTGCCATTTCATTAAATTTGTGATCACTCGTAGCTCTTTGTGTGTAAAAAAAAAAAAAGAGAGAGAGAGAGAGAGAGAGAGAGAGAGAGAGAGGGCGGGTGAGAGAAAAAGCTAGAAGAAGGTGAAACTGCTAACGAGGCACTCTTCTTGTGAAAAGGTGTCAAGCCAAAAAAGGTTTTTATTAATGAAAATAAGCACAAGTGACGCCTTTTGCATCTAATATACAAGCTCGGTGATTCATTGATATTTCCCCGCCTGTAGTCCTGCTGTTGGCACACTGTTGTTGGGAAGGAGCCTGGCAGATTGATGACGGGTCCACAGACTAATCAAATTAGAGAATGGAGGTGGAGAATAATCTGATTCTGAAGAACAGACAAACTATGAATTATGGACTTTTTGGCTCGTTACCAAGGGTTGGCAAGCTTTTTTTGGCCAGCGCTCTCAGGGTGGACTGGGCCTCTTCCACTCGTGAGTAGATGCGCCTTTTAAATTTTTTTAAAACGCTGCCGCCAAGTCAATATTCCCTGAGTTGTGGCATATGCGCTTAAATGCACCGGATAGGCTTCCATGTGTCCTGGCGGCTGCATCGCCATTGGCCGCTATTAGACTCAATTTCCTCGGAAAATGATAGATTTTAAAACACATCAATCAAATCGGCCGAAACCAGTGAATTGGTTCCACCTCTAGTAGCTATGCCTGTCAAATAAATGTGGCTGAGCGAGAAAGTATAATATTTTTCCCTGAATTGTAGTACAGGTGCCTCACATTTATGCACCACTGCTTGTCGTACACCTTGTTAATTCAATCTGGATCATCCAAAGGATATCCACTGACCTTTTGACTGAAGCAGAGCTTCTGATACACACACACAACTGTAGGAGACCCGCACATTACCGGCCGTGAGAGCGAGATTAACTAGAATAATTGGTCATTCTTGCAAATTGTACCAAAATGGGTGTCTGTGCTTAATGAGAAGAGGAAAACAATAGTTCTGGGCAATTTAGGAAACGTCATCGCAATGAGGGAGCAGATATAGAAAGTCTTGAAGTCAATTGACCCTGCATATTTCTAACCTCTACGTATGACCGACCATTCTTTTCACCATTCCAACCAATTACACCTCCCGGGAAAGTGCCGACCACACAAGAGATGTTCCGATTTCTCTCGTCCTATTTTACCGGTCTCAGAATGATACGCCCGAGCCATCAGACAAGGCCCGGGCAGCGAGTGCATGTTTGGAAGAATACAGACTGAAAAAGGAGAGACAGTGGGGAAGAAAAGTTCAACTCGGATCTATCTCGCCGCCTTTGATCACAGAGTAGCGTGGATTAGGAAGGATTCGCTGCAAGTTTCCGCTTAATCCGCATAACATTTTATAAACCTGCCAGTAAATGTTACAGGAAATCTACAGCGAATTCAAGTCCACTCCCAAGGTCAGATTAGACTACACACCCCCCTCCAAGTACAGCACACTAAATTACTCCACAGTATTAGGTCCGGAGCGGCGGTCCAGTATAGCTTTCAATTCGCAAAAATAAAGAAGAAAGGAACCATTTATCAGGGCAGTGGTCTCATTCCTCTTTTTCTGATGGATGCCGCTGCACTGAACTGAGCGGGTCAACTTTTCCACTCTGTGTTAGGTGAGGATTTCTAACAGACAATCAGACAAAGAGTGACAAGAGAAACATTTCTCCAGGGGTGTTAACTATTGAGAACTGTGATGTTTTCTGCCTACAACAGCCCTCCAGCCTCTTTTGAACTTTAAGTGTCACATCTCTAGAAACAATTTCAGATTGTGTTGGGAATGTGTTTGTATGTGTACGCGCGTGCGTTCGTCCTCCGAGGGAGAGTATTATGTCTGTGGGGGTGGACTGATGAGACAGGCACGCAGACTCCGTTTTTGTGTCGTCAATCACCTTCGTGTACAGTAAATGATTTTTCAAACAAGCTCCGGGGTGATGGATAATCAGAGCGAAAGGGTGGGCTGAGTACTCTGCTAGTTTCTCCAATGGACAGCAGAGGGAAAGAGAAGGTCCCTACATCACCGCGCTCTTGTTGTGCTGCGCACGTTTTTCCATTTGGGTGCTAACGTTAAACGTAGCGCCCTGGGCCAAAGCGATGATGGATTCCCCCTCCTGGCAGCTTTCCTTGTTTCAAAGGAGCACTCAGGATGAGAGAGGGAGTGGGAGGAAGAGGAGGAAAGGGGGGTGTCTGGGGACAGAAGCCCCATGTCGAATGAGAAGCTGCCAAATGGAGCCTCTACAACTCTTCATCAGGGCCGGTGGTCCTGGAGGGGTGGCTGCTCCAGGCAAATGCTAAAAACTGCAAGCCAGGCAACACATCTGTGCAGCTGGGTTCTCTCTATGGCATGAAGCATAGAAACCCTCCAGCAAGCAGAGGCATGCGAGACAGAAACAAAGAGAGAAATACAGAGGGGAACAAGGGAATGAGCTCGTCGGAGACAGACAAACAGAGGAAAGTGGGAGGTTTATGAGGCTTCTGACTACAGATACTGAGACCAAAACTTTCTCTCCCCCCTCCTTTCAGCGTCGGCCGTGTTGAGCTAAAACCAAACGCAGCCTTCCAACGGCGAAGGCGCCAAAAGAATGCAGAGCCAAGTCCATGGTAATTCTCCCCCTGCAATCATTCTTCCTCTTGTCTCTCTGAAGCTGCATCACTGTATCACTCCCGCGGTCTGTCTCTATCTATTTTCATTCAGGTATAATTAAAGGCCCACTGTTTATATTGTTTATTGTCATTTAAGATGATTCACCGTCTGGCAGGAGACTTACTTTCTTTTTTTTTTTTTTAAACTTGATGGTAATGTTGTCGCAGCATCTCTGTCTCACTGTTGATCCATCACAGGAATTTATTCTGAAGTTTGTGCTGACATTTACTTTACTTGATGATGTTGTTGCCTCCACTCTCCAACCGGTGTTCATCTTTGCTTGGCGAGCGACACTTTGATTCTGTTGTCGTCAAACCTCTTCAGAAATTTAGCACAATGTAGCAGGGCTGCGCTCCCAAACAATGCATTAAACATAAAAGCTAAATTGGAAAAAAAAAAAAAAAAAAAGGTTTCCCACACACGCTTTTGATGTTGACAGACTTTTTATGCAGGAATTACTGGCGGACAAAGAAAAAAAATATATTAACTTAATCTTCCCTCTTTTTTGTTATTATTTCTGGTGGGAGTGGGAAATCTCACATGGTGCCAAAGCTACCAAAGGCCCGGTCCAAATGTCCAAGACCTGCTTATAGCAATAAAGCTTTTAATCTTCAGGCAGCTGCAGCAAAACTCTTAAGTCTGGTGAGAGTCTCCACAAGGTTGTTCCTGCACGTCTGCGTTATGCACAGTGCACAAACAAAGCTTGCTGTTTCTGTCTATGTGATGTCTAAATTACTTGAAGCCCATATTTCAAGTGCTAACACAGACACGGTGCCAGATATTGTGCTGACCTCATTTGTATGACTAATTTTAACAAATTAGTCTCATTTTAAGGCATCCGCATGCATCACTTTCTGCATACTGTACTTGTTTGTGCCGATCCGTGGCCCTCTGTTCCTCCACGCATTCACGAGACGCTGATTTATTACTTAGTGACAAGAGTTTCTGTCATTGCACCGCAGCACCAACAATTTTCGGCTTGGTTAATAAGCAAGGAAATAATATGATGAGACATATGATTACAGCATGTTCTCCATAGCAATAACAACCTTGCCTATTATGCATGTATGCGAGCCAGCCTTGTATAATGTGAAGTGTGACCTTAAGTTTTATCATGGCAATCATGACCCTGTCCAGGATTTCCATTAAAGAATATCTGTCTCATTAGATTATGGAATGCAATCTGTGCAGAGCGAGATAAAGTGGTACCAGGTCACACACTCGATATCTCATCATTATGTAACAACGGGGAGTACGGCGGCCGCCCTCCACACACGTGCTTACACGTGCACACGCGCGCTCTCTCTCTCTCCAGATAACAGTCAAACTGGCAGCCCTCTCATCAATTACCAACACAAATGCACAGGGAAAAAAAAACACACACAAACTCCAGACACGGCAGATAGGAATTGGGATTTGGAGAGAGAGAGAGAGAGAGAGAGCGCTGCTGAAAATCAAAAAGGTCCCAATCCAACAGAGAGTTTTCATGCTGCCTTCCATTTCTACTTTTTCCATCTCATTACAGTGCACTTTGAATACTAATGGACGTGGGGTTCGCACAGCCGTGCAGCACTAATGATTTACGGCTACGGAAAGTAAATACGCTAAGACACAAACAGGGCGAACACGCCATGGAGGTATTATTCAGGGACATTCCTGTGCGCGTTTTAACTGGTTTCATTTGAAAACATTATTTATGAGAACAATTTCCACGACAGTGTCTGGAGGAAAACGGTAACAGCACTTAACATCTCTCCGCATCCTGAGAAGAACATGTCATGCAAATGGATGATTTCTCACGCACTCCCCATGAACAATCCTACTCAAATGCTGCCCTGCAAATCACTTAATACGGCGGGGAAATGGGCATTTCTGCCTCGTCTTACAGCGCCTCAGAGATAGAGTAGGAGATTGTCACTGTGTAATTCCACTTCTTGCTCAATGCTGGCAAAACCCTCCCGCAAACATTTCTGCCATGATTTAGGGATAAAAAAAAAAAAAGAAAATCGCCCCCCCCTCCCTTCCTCACGCTCTCTCTCTCACAGCTTTTCACCCATTTGTGTTGAAATTATTTTTAGCTTTAGAAATCCATGAGAATGAGAAACAGAGACAGCAAGAGGGAGGGAGAGAGATGCTCCTCACAATGCCAGTGGATTATTGGCAGCTTGCAAAATCCCATCAGAAAGGATGGGGTAGAGGCAGATCACTCTGTGTTACACGGAAGAAAAGGAGCTCCCGCGCATTGTATAGCCGTGGCCTCCTCGCCACACCTTTTCATCTCTTCCCTCTGAGCACCGGGCCACTCCCAGGGAATTAACCCTGCAGTCATTATGCTGGTAAGGGTCACTGGATCTGTGGCATGTGTGGAAACACCAGTAGTGTGCTCTGGCTTCAGTGCTCCGCCTCAGGCGCCCTGCTTGCCCGCCTGCCTGCCTGCCCGCCTGCCTGCACGCCTCCACACACACAGACACATGCACATCCCAAACTGAGCAGTGTCACATACATAGAGAATACCCACACACCCAGGCTTGCTGCCCAGTCACCAGTCAGCCTGCTTAATAAGGATGGCAAATAGTCCCTGCAGCACTAAAGGCACAATAACAGAAGCCATGATATTCTCTCTCTGTAGCTGGAGCTGGAGTTTAACCGTCTCCGTGTCCAAGCAGAGGGCTGGAGGTTCACAAGGCTAAATGCACACGCTCCATTTGAATTAGAGCTGGATTCACAGAGGTGACAGGGCTCGTTTTCAGCTGCAGCCTTCAGGGAGAAGCCAGCCAGGCTATCTCCCGGACCAGCACCACACTGACGCGCTACAGGTAAAACGCCAATCCAAATAATAATGAGCGCGATGAGAATGGGCAGGGCAAACAATGGCTCAAGGCACCTGCTGTAAACGCATGGCATCACTTTTTAATTGCCACCCTTCTCTGCCACGCTTGGTTGAAAAGGAAGGAGGAGTGGTCTTTGCTGCCACGCTCAATGAGCGGTCTGCCATCCTTTACGCGCAAACTACGCCGTGCCCTCCCCACCTTTAACTCGAAAATCAAACAGATGGAGGAATAAGCCATTTTAGCACCCGCCATGAAATGTCTTTCAATATACCGCCTGCCCATAGCAATTTTCCCTCCTCCTACTTCGACTAAGGTGGCAAGATGAGCAAACAGACATTCAGCCACACACTCAGCCCCAGGGGCATCATTATCCGAGACACAAAAGTTGCCGCCAAAAGTAATGGAGCTCTGGGTCTACCTGGCTCATGGCAGCCCCTACTTGCTTATATTAAAATGGAAGAAATGCGAGAGCTCTGAACAGTGTTTATAGAAAAAAGGGGGGAAAAAAAGAAAAAGAAAATGCTGCCAGGGGCTTTGCTGTGGGATTATGAGAATTGGCCAAGAGTCAGGATAAGTAGGGAGGGGTGAAGGGGAGCAGTCCTGCTGTTGGTGTTTCTTTTTTTCCCCTGTGTTGGCTGGTTCTGTACTGTATTGGGCTGGGTTATACTGGGCTGGGTCAGGCTTTGGCTGCCAGTTCCCAGAACACAGGGACCCTTTTTTCTCCTGCCAATCACAACCAGATGTGCCCAGGCTTGTTTTAAGAATTCTGATCCCTCACTCAGTCTTGCTTTCAGCTCCGAGCGAGTCGTACGGGTAACGGCACAAACACCAAACTTCGTGGAGTGCATATTCGGATGCCCACACACGCACGCACACACACACACACACACACACTGTGACAGGCATTCACACAAACACCGCCTGGCTGAGGCACTGTAATCACAGGGGCCCAAAAGGAATCCCAGAGCAGGAATGGGCTCCAATAACATGCTTTTCAACACTGGGGAGCTTGTCTCATTCGCCAATTCCCCCAGGATACGTAGTTTGAGGAGATTCAACCTGACATGACAAGGGAGATTTACGAGGTGAAGATGGAGGCCCATTTTCACATGGGTACACGGTCCTATCAATGCAATGCCAAGACCTATCAATTATAGGCCAGACAGGTCTGTGCACACCGGAAGCTCTTCAACAGGTATTCTCTCTCAGCCCTAGAAAGCAGAAACACAATGCAACACACTCGGCTGCCGGGACGTTACTGTGCCTGTGGCTACATTTTAATATTTGAGTGCTATTGGAATGTTTTTACTTCAAACTCTGTGTGAACACAAATTTATGCCCCCCAGCTACGTGGAGCATTGATGGTAATGACAACAGCGCAGGAGCACGGAGATTATTCTACACGGCAAGTGTGCAGCTGCTGTTTGTGTTTGAATGAATGTAGCGCTTGGAGGGGGTCATGCGTTGTGTACGTAGGCAGTCGGAGCCGATGCGCAATTAACTATTCATTACATAAATCTGATTAGAGAATTGTTCATCCATGCAGGTTATGTGAAGAAGTATTCCACAGCGCCTTAACCTCTTTTCTCCTTTTCTCCTGTAGGATTCTGGTCTCTTCCCCCCCTCTCTCTCCCTCTCTCCCCATCTTCTCCACCATGGATCCACCTCCAGCAACATTATCAGCGGGTACCATCTGTTCCCTGCAGCGTGTAAAATTGAGCTGCTTGAGAGTTGTCCGATATCGATCTCGGCCACATTAATTTCATAACGGCAAATACAGTGTGTCACCGTTCGCGGTGTAGGCCCGGTCGTGCCCCGCAGATGCCACTGCTCGCGATCTGCACCGAGCGCGATGCGGTGCATGTACTTCCAATGTCAGAGCAGCACAGCCGATGGTGTGTGACATATATTTTTAGCCCATTTCAATTAATCATTGCAGGATATTGGCATATTTGTTATAATCCTGTTCACAAATGACAGTGAAATGACCTGTAGAGTAATTTCAGCCATAATTAACATGGCTCCGTGCCAGGGTGTAAACACCTTCAATGTAAGCGTTAATGGCTATGTGTAAGAGGTTTAGGTCACATTAATAAACATAAGGCGCCAACATATGTGATGAAACAGGTGTCTAAAGCCCCAAACTGCTACACAAGTGTTAACTACACATGGAACGAAATCACCTGAACAAAAATACTGACCATGGAATATTACTAGCTTTTCTCATGCATGAGCTACCTTATTCTTTAACACCTCTTTAACAGATATTGCCCACCTGAGAGAAAAGGTGCCATCACTTTAAATCCCTGTTATTCCACCTGTGGCTCATCCAGAGAGAGCAGCTCAGACCACAGGCAGGTTTCAGGATTAGGATTTTTTTTCCCTTTTTTGGTCATTTGACATTATCACACATTAATAAATTGTGCACGTGAATAATTCATGCGCACAAACTAACAGAAGAGTAAGTAGTGAGATCGCCGTTCGCAGTTTGCTTCACACTGTGTCGTGTGTGCACCTCGCAGCAAAGCTGGATAACAGAGAGTAAACACGAAGTGATTAACTGCACCAGAAGATAAGTGCAAATGCTTTTGGTGACCCGCAACTTCTCGCCAAGTGCCGCCATTGTTAAAAGAAAATACTTTAACCTGGACATAAATGCAGACTTGTTACCAGTATGAAACTAAAAATATATAATAAAAAAGCCAATCTACTGCAATTTTAAAGCATTTTTGAAATGCCTTGTCATTACCGCAAGAGCTGTTTAAAGCGAGAATTCTTTACCAGATGGTGGCACGAGATGAAAGCTTGGCAAAAATGATTACAAATCATTCTCCTGGGACTGTGAAAATCCATACGAAATGTAATGGAAATCTGGCCAGAAGCTGTCACGGACAGTCAGGCAGACTGACCAGCCACCCTTTGCCATCTCTAAGCTGCGAGCTGTGAGCGTGACAAAAACAATCACGAAAAGCTCAGGCAAAAATCCTACAAATGAATCAAACACAGTAGAGTCATTTATTGGTGTCTTGCAAATCCCTCAAGGATCTCACCCGTGACAAGCTCGGCGTGTCACAACAGCTCCAGTTCCGCTTGAAGGTGCCACAGTGCAAACCAGACAAGAGGGCAAGATCCAATCAGACGTGTTGGTAGTGTTTAAGTGGTTTCCTCACATATTGTTAGACTATATGTATGCTTGTATGCGCGCCAGACTGTCTCTCTCGCTCTCCCTCTGCTGTCTTTATGTTGACTGTTGTCACAACTAGAAGCCGACGCAAAACACAGAGAAACTAAGCAGGATGAGACATCATTGCATCGAGCCGCTCCAAGTTCAGCTCATTTCGGTGCCTTGTTTTTGATTCAATCAAGGAGTAAGCCTGTTGTGGAGAGCATAAAAGTCACAGTTCAAATGAGCCAATTTCCCTTTAAACAAACCAGACACGAGTGGCTAAACAAATCATTGTCAGCAACTCATATGCACACAGACATTAAGTTAAATGAAAACACAGTGAATGGATGCATCTGAGCCGAGTCATCAGCACTCATCTTCTGAACGGCGCTGCTGGATAGAAAAATTACATAGACCACTTTATGGCCAGATGCTTAAAGCACATTAAGGCCTAATCTCTCCGGGGTTACACAGGGAGCCAAAGAGCTCGGAGACTGGTTGCAGAGGAGGCGGGGAGGGCGCGCGCTGAGTGGGAGTACACAAGAGAGGAGTGCGTGCCCTACAGGCTTCTCTTTAGTAGATGGTCCATTGTGGTTGACTGTACAGATCGGTAGATCGGGTCAATAGATCATTAAGCAATCCCTATGCTCCTGAAATAACACAGGGATCAGAGTGGAGATAAGAGCCTGGATCAATTCTGGACGGATGAGAGCATGGAGCGGTGAGCGGAGGGTGGAAAAGGGGTGGAGGGTGTGGGCCCCATCACGGCTGTGAGCTGACTGGGTCTGCCATGTGTCTTAATGCAAAATTGTTAAAGGGTCGATTCCCCCCAAATCATTAAAAAACATTTTCTATTTTAGCTGTAGTGGCATCAAGCTATGCAGCTAGATTTGGCTTTGTTTCTGATTTCTGCCTCTGCCCGAGCAGAATAAAGAAAAAAATGGAGTTTGATTTGTGTTGGCATTAATATTACAGGCGCTGGTGGGTAATAAAATACATCTACCTCGTAATAAAAGTTGTCGTTTGGAAAGATGTTTTAACAAAACTACAGAAGCGGGTTTTATAACAACACAAACTAAAACGTCTCACTGGGAATGTTTTTACTGAGAGGGAACAGTGTTGAGCCTCGTGCGTCACTTTTTGCCCATTTTGGCAAATTTCTCCTCTTTATCTGGCCATCATGTTTGGCTGTTAGCGCATAAAGCACATTTTTTTTTATAACAAAGTGTCCCTCTTGACAAATTTTGGAATTCAAATTTTAATTTTTCTAATAGATCAATAGAACACTGTGAAAAGAAAATGAATTACCGTCTTAAGTTTTGAGGACAAAAATGTCCACATCCAAAAAACTGCTAAAAAAAACTTCACAAACTGAATATTTTCTTCTGGTTTTCTCTCAAAGAACTTCAGTCTTACTCAGAAGTACCAAATATTCAATCATTTTGGCGATTTTAACCCTTTAAGTATGATTACTTGATTATCATTCATTACTGTTATTTATGAAACAAGGAAAATAGCTAATTGTTTGTGTGTTTTTCATAGTGTCACTTAAAGGGTTCAAATCCTCAAACGACTGCATGTTTGGTAGTGTTGAGTGAGGCTGCCGCTGCTCAAGAGATTAATGAAAAAAAAAAACCCAGAAAATATTAATTTGTAAAGTTTTTAAAGCAGATTTTCGGAAGCAGAGATTTTTGTCCTTAATGACTTGAGAGGGTAGTACATTAAACTGACGCCTGAGGGTTAATGCATGTAGCTCTTCACATCTTAAATCAGTTGGGCTTTACAAATGGCATACCAGCAAAGACTGAATCACCTGCGACGGCCCATTTAATAAGCTTGTCTTTGCGATAAGTCTTTGTCTCATAAAGTTTATCTTTTTGCTTCATTATACGAGTTGACTGATGTAACAAGCCATCTGTCAGGTTAGCAAAATCCCCTTCTACTCCTTTGGTTGTCACATTCTGTGTGTGAGCTCATGTAACTAACAGCAACTGCAGCTCTGTGTATAAAAATTCACATTTTAAAAAAAAATGCAAAGTAGTTCTCCACACAGGACTTAAATTATGGGAGGACCAGCGAGTTCACCTTTAAAAAAAAAAAAAAACAGTATAATTGGGACTGTAATTATTACTGGGCCAGGGGTGAAAAATCACAAACATATGCGCTGTAGACCAGATTAAAATCACTGACCTGCACAGGTACAGCGATGCTGAGTTTACCCCACCTCCTGTTGAGATAGAAACCCCGGGGACGTTCCAATGGAAACAGCTCACAGTCAGGTTGGATTATCCAGAATAATGGAGACAATGTTTCTGGAAAACACGCCGCTGTTGAATTTTTTAAAATGTAATTTTTCACTGCTGTGAGCGCCACAAACTCAATTCCCCTCGCCTCCACTGTGCTTGGGTGGTAGCAGAAATCTCAGCGGTGGATCTCTGAAAAATATGGACACCCAAAAGAAAAAATTATCTGCATGGCTAGGAACCATGAAATGTGAAAGAGAGAAGTCTTTTTTTAACTTGAGTGAACTGACCCTTGATAGTTTGTGTGAGCGTGGAAGAGGCGAGCCTGGTTTCGGCCACCTCTGGGTCTCTGTAGGTGGGGTACTTGCGACACTTTTGTAACACTGAGCCAGGCGGATTTGGAAAACGGATGGCGTTTTAGACCGCCGAATGGGAACGCACAGCTGGATAGAAATAACATAATCCTTTCCTGCGAAGGCTATTGATGCGTTTATTGCCTTTTTAAAATTCACTAATACAGATCATTCTGTCTCGTTAACTCATTAACATCAGTAGTTATCAGGCGAACTGATTTAATGGCGTACATTATTCCAAACGGCTCCAGGCAAACGCTCGCCTATGTGGCACTGGTTTTAAAAGATGCCTTCTATCCGATAAGGATGTAATTATATAAAATATAACATTGTGTTGGCTAATGTCATCATAAAGCACTTAAATGCGCAGAGGAATTAGCATGCCCCTTACTGCAAATCGGCCTTTCTATATGGAAAATATCTGCGTAATCCCATTCTTATGACTGAGATCCATTTGTAATCAGAGAGGTTCATTTTAAAAGGTCAACACCTGGTGTTTATCGAATTCTCTCATAAAAAAGGGCTAAAAATTGATTTAGCAGCTTCAAATTCCTTTAGAATTGATTTTGTACTTCATAATATATCAACATGTCTGGTCTTTTGGGAGGGAGAAAGGCTCGGCGTCTTTGATCACACTTTCTCGTTATCATCTGTAAGCGGGTCTAATATTAAAACAAACAGAGCAGGGGGGTAAAAGCCTGGGGACCGGTGTTTCCTGCCCCCCTGCCTGATGCCGCCGTTGGCTTTTCCTGTCTGGGTGCCGGGGCCAGGTCTGCCTGCTGGGGACCCGAGAAGCTCAGCGCAAGGCGATCGGGAGGGAGGGCGGAGGAGTGGTTGGGAAAGCCATACGCCGACGCTCCACCCTAAAGAGGAACAGCATGCCAGCCCCGGTGGACATCTGTTTTCACAGGTGTGCTCACCCAATGTGATTAAGATTGGCGCAGCACAGCCCCCCGAGCAATGCTGCACTGGTACCCCCAACACTGTGGGTGCTGGGGTGTGGGTGTGAAACGAGTGGAACAGTTGTGTTGTTTTGGGGGCAGATGGGAGTGATGATGAGAGTTTGAGTGAAAGAGGAAAGAGCAAGTGGAGTAGAAAAGGAAGCGACGGAGGCTTATGTGAGGAAAGTTCATATGGCTTATTCGGTGCAAACAACTGTTTAGAGAAACATAATTTAGAAGAGTGGGATTATTCGGAGCACATGCAGATTATCCTCTGCTGTTTGATTCTTACAGTGAGAGGGAGAGATCACATGAAAGGATTGGAGTAAGCCACTCATGGAAACAGTGTTTTTATAAATACCGAAGCAATTCCAAAATGGGAAAAATGTTCTTACAGCGAGAAAACTGGATGGTCTGAAAGAGACTCCATTCACCCTCTGAACAGCCTATAAGATATAGGTGGGCAGTCGTTTTGGCAGAACCATCACGTCTGGTACCCAATGCTACAACGCACCTGCTTCCATGGCAACCAGAAGAGGTATTGCTTTCCCTTTACACCGGCAGACCACTTCATGCTTTAATGTAAAGCGACAACTTGCCGGAATTAATTTGTGTGTTGTCAAAAAAAAAAAGAAAAAGAAGTCCCCCCCCAAACAGATTTAATTCAGAAAAAAATAGAAAAAAAAAAGCAATTTTCTTTATTTATGTTGGCTCCCTCATCCGCCCCCACACCGCCGCAGCCGCGCCATAATTCTCCAGTGGTTTTTGAGAACTTTCAGCCATTTCAAGTGATCTCACTCCTGGAGTAGTACGAGGCAGCGACAAGAAAATCTTTAACGAACGAGAAAGCAATTCCATTTCACAGCAGCCAGGAACCGAGGAGGAGGGGCGGGAGAGTCAGTCACCAGCTTCTAAAGAGAAATGGAAGCCTTGGATAAAAGCTGCTCACCCCGAGATATCTCAAAAAAAGAGAAGCAGACAGACTTAACACCAAATCATCCCGCTGTACAACTCAGAAGCTTACCTTGCACTGACAACTGACGGGGAAGAGTGCTGTATGTATGTATGTAGCCTATTAGCATCAGTGAATATCACTTTGCCTCTGCCCCCCCCATACTTCTTAAACCTCTAGCTGTGACTAACGGCAACATCAACTTTTACAGCAGACATGATTCGGCAAACGCAGAATGAATGAAAATTAAATGCGCGCTTTGATTTTTTTGGTTCGGTGTGGATATCAAAGCCTTTGAGCTCGGCTTTAGCTGCATATGTTAGTGATTTTTCCATTGTTGCCGTGTAAAACTTGTTGCTAAAGCACGCTGAGGGGAACTATTCCATCGGTATAAGAATAGAAATGATAGATGTGCACTTATAGCAGGCAGTATTCAGAGTTAATGTTGCTTGCTGCGATACCAAGCTGCTGGAGACAAACATATTCCATTAGCCGGTCTGGTATATATTAGAAAAACCCTGATCACACAGCCAATCCACAGTCCTCATTCTATTATCCATCCAATCGTGTGTGCACCCCCCACTCCCTCCCGTCAATGAAGAAATGGCAGGCATCAGTCCCACAACTCTGCCCGGCTTCAATCTGCTCTCGCTTCCCATCTCCTGGCGAGCATAACTCAGCGAGGGTGTGTGACTTTCTCTGTAAGGCTGGATGTGAGAAATGTATATATTTGTAAGTGCTAATACTAAGCGGCACAGAATGTTGGGCCAGCAACAGACAGATGGTTCTGAGAGAGGCAGAAGATCAGAGAGAAGCTCCCTCCCACCCTTCTCTGTCCCCGTTCCTCTATGTCTCTGAGAGGGAAAGCAGTATCACAGCTCTGCATGGCACCAAGGAGCTCCACTGTACAAAAGAGGCCTTAATTCCCCCGATGGTAGAATCAGCTCACTCTAACGAGGGTATCAAAGTAGTTCATCAATGAGAGAATATATAAAAACTTTCAACTCTCAAACGCATAACCAAGCAGAACCATGGGAGAGTTTTTTGGGGTGCAGAAGGACAAATGGTGGAGCGAAACAAGCAGATTAACAACACACGCGCACAAAAAAACAACAACAGAGACGTGTAGAAATACTTTTGAAGAAAGAGAGAAAGAAAGCCCTTCTCAGATTTATAGCAGAGAGACTAATGACATGGAAATTCTTGTATGTAACTGGTTTAAAGGCACAATTAGCCTTGCCCCGTGTGTCCTTCACAAAGCAATGCCAGCGCAGATTAATTGATATAATCAAAGGCCAAGTGAGTTTAATTTATGGAGCCAGAATTCTCTGGAGCAAAAGTTATACAGTGTGAACAAAAGCAATGACTAGCTCTGTGTGTGTGTGTGTGTGTGTGTGTGTGTGTGTGTGTGTGTGTGTAGGAGGTTATTTGATTTTTTCGCAAGAGGAGGGATTTCATGTCTTTATTTGGCATGTATCTGTTTTACACATGGCTTGCTAGGACACCTCATAGGAGGCCGGGGTCACATGAAGTGCAGGAGAGCTTAACAGCTCTCGCACACCAGGGGAAGCAGAATACATAGACATACAAATTGATTCACTTTCACGCGCGCAGGCCGTCAAGAAACCACCCAGACGGACAAAGTCTCCAGAGGCACAGGCAAATCTTCCCCGTTTGCTTAAACGAGGGGAGGCAGCATGGGTGGGCTATGTCGCCTTCGACATTCTACATTAAATAGCCCAGACACATGGACAATAATCGACTCTGCCTAGCGCTCTGCCTCCGTCTTTCATTATCTGTTTCTATCTAGAACTCATAAGCAGAATGTGCGACAATTCACCCACAGTGCAAAGAACTCAATCAGGGGTGAAGGCGCCGTGCCAGCACTGTTTCCTAACAGAAAATATGTGGCTTGGTCTGATGGAAAGAGTGGAAGGTGGGGCAGAAGCTGCCGATCGATTGAGATTCTCATTGTTCAGATGCTAGATATAAAGCTCTCTTTGTCTGCCCATGCTCTTCTGACCTTTATCGGCCTGCTGAAGAAGGCAAACGCCGCCAGGCCGGGTGGGAAATGGAGTGTCTGTTTTGCGCTTAACACACTGCTCACAGATTGCAGAGCTGGCATGGTGCGATGGACACAGACTGTCTGCCGACCTGGGCGCACTCCGCCCTGCCCGACCTTGGTACCACTGCGCCGATGTGCCAATGAGGGCTCCCTAACACCCTGTCCTCGCCTAAATAACAAAAAAAAAAAAAAAAAAGACTCACCCTGAGACAAGGAGGGGAAACAGAAATGGGCTCAAGACACCGAGTTCATTAACAGATAAACGGGGGGAGGTGGGGAAAAAAAGGAGAGGGAATAAACGAGGAAATGACAACGGACGGAAGATATGGGGAGAGTTTGGCAGCCGTCCATGAAAAAGACAGCTGGCAGCGACATCCTTCACAAACCTGGCGACGCAAGCGGCATGATGGAAGCAACCTCCAGAGACATAAAGAGAGGGAGAGAGGAAGAAGGAGAGAGATGATGAGGTTTGGAGGGGGGGGGGGGGGGGGGGGGGGTTGTGGCGGCAGATAACGTGGCTTTCGTCTCCAGATTCCGGTGCTAATTAACACAGTTCCACATACAAGGCCCCCCGCCTGCCTTGCAGCCTGGCCCCGGTCTTCACAGGGGGACAGAGAGTGAGGGGAATGGTGTGTATGTGAGTGTATATGTGTGAGGGAAAAGGACGGGGGAGTATGAGGGATGAAAAGGGATGAAAGGTGAGGCAAGGTCTGGTGGCCTTGTCTGAAGGTGAGTCGGCTCTGCCGCCAGCCCGCAGCCTGGTTCCTCTGGTGGAAAGCGGGGGGGGGGGTGTGGAAGGAGGGGGGAGATGAAGACGAATGAGTCGGGGCGTGGGGATGCTGATCAACAGCCGAGTCGCTCACCGGCCATCTCCCTTCGTCGCTCACCTCATCCAGAGGGAGCAAATGAGAGAGTGTGTGTGAGAGAGAGAGAGAGAGAGAGAAGTGAGAAGGCCAATGAGCCGGCACCGATCCAGTCACAACACCACAGACACAAATCCTGGTTCTGTACCATTAGCTCCAGACTGTCATAAATCAGACAAAGCCAGCCAGCAGGATGGAGGGAGAAGGCCAAACAGAGAAGTCAAAAAACCACAGCCACACAGCACTGATCAGACAGGAAGGGGGGAACAAACAGCAACCTTTGTACAGAGGAAGCATTTATAACAACACGAGACAGGCTCCGCTCACATAATGGAAGAGCTGGACGGCGTAATCGGGCTGAGTATTGAACCTCAACGCTGTCTGAGTTCTGACCGAAATGTGTCCGTGGCATCGATTGCTGAACGTTGGCACTGAATGCTCAGTCGGATTTTTAGATATGTTTATATATTTATTATTTTAGCAGATATTTTCTCACCACAGTCAGCAACCCTTTGCGCTTTGATTAGATGCCTTACAGTTAAAAGATGACAGAGGACAGAGAGCAACATGCAACAAAGGTCAGACCTGGGGATGTTGCAGTTCATGGTAATGGCCTTGCTCCTTGTGTTGATAACTGATGCACTCAGGAGCTTGGAATGTTTATATGCATTAAGTTTTGGTATCAAACATGAAAGTGTGGTCTTGGTAGTGCTTATAATTCAGTGAAACATGATTTTAAAAAGCCACTCCACTCAAATTGAGATTGTAGCCTAGAGTATCTGCTTTTGATTTCATGAAATCCTGCAGTGACACAGACGTGATCGAGATTTTACTGATGCCAGAAGAGTAAACATGTATTGTAATTTATTAGAAATTTGTCAATGTAAATTGTGATGCTCGATTTGAACGTGTGGGTTAGCATTTCCATTTGGTAACGCCATTACTGGAGCAAAAGCTTCATTAGCATTACCGCATGTAATAGCCTCAACAAGGGATTTCCTAACCCAGATTTCAACCACACCCAACCCAGGCATGCTGGTTGGCATGTGCCCTGCTGGCAGATAAACAACACATCTGCCTCCCCGCTCTCAAAGTCGCCCATGTATATTGTATGAACCACAGCGGAGAGGATAATCATTGTTTGTTTGTGTGTGTGTGGTTGAGAAGTGCACAGTGTAGTTTGCGTGTGAAAAGATGTGATTCCACGCAAGACTGTGTGTAGGAAGTGAGCTTCCAGATTTGCGCGGCGCAACTCTTGGTCTTGCAGCAAGTTCTGGTGAACGTGAGCCAGCTCTACCTTACACAGCAGTACGCCATGGGGGGCTGAACACTTTCTACGCTGTGATCCAATTAATTTCATCTCCACACGCCACACATTTCGACACGCTAGGAGCGCAAGGAGAGGGAGTGGAGGTATGAAGAAGTGGGTGGAGGTGAGCGGCGAGGCAAGTGGGAATAACTGAGAAGGAGGAAGTAGAAGGATGGGCCAGGGTTGAGGAATTGGAGAATTTCCCCTATCTCGCATTCAAGTTTCTGCACAGGGAGAAGAAAATGCAATTACACGTGCCCTCTCAGCCTTTTCAGGCAAGCGTGGTGTGTAGAAGTGAGGAGGTAGTGGTGGGGTTTGTGCCCTGTGGCGGCCAGCACTCCCATGCGCTATGCTAATAGACGCTTGTTCTGCATTCTAACATGCATTTGGTGGCAAGGCTCTGAGTGGGGAGCAGCGGAGGGTGAGTACAGAGCATGGGGGGGCGGGCTTGTGTCTCCAGAGATAGTAGGAATAATGAAAAACTCTGCTGGGACTTCAAAGCAAACGGCTGGTCATTTCCTGTGGTGATGGCAGATACAGGGCTACATGTTCAGGCAACAGGCACGCACACACTTAGTCACACATTCTTGCCAGCAAATCCCCGACCAATGAACACCACTTCCTTTGATGGTATAGTGGAAGCCAAGAAGAAGGAGAAACAAGTCTTTGGACGTGGAATAGATTAGAAAAGCCTTTGTGTGTTGCTGGCGAATCATCTAAGTGCTTTAGCCAAGGCCTCTGGGTCAACACTTACGCAATGTGGGTGTAATGCCAGAAACCAGCTGGTGGCGTTAAACTATGTTTTTTTATTTGATCGAATTTTTACAGTCTTTTAAATTTGAAGCCAGCAACAGGTCACCAAAAGCAACAGAACAAAAAGTTGTCATAGGGCAGTATGCCGTAGCAGGAAAAGCACAGGCATAATGAATAACATTAAGTCTGTGTAAAGTAAGAATAAATATGTGTGGAAGTGTTATTGACCATGACCACTCACGGGAGCAGTCAAGCAGCCATTTTGAAGTGATTGAAATTTGTCAGATGAGTTCAGAAGATGACATGACTAACTTTGAAACACTCTGAGCGAGATGAATTGATCCCTGTCTCTCTGCTCAGGGTGGCCTCAGCGTGTCATCGAGCCACCCTTTAGGACCTCCCACAAAATCCTGAACTGAAAAAAGTCTTTTCACGCATTTTCAGCAACATATTTAATGTAAGAAATCTCAGAACTGCCTTTTCAAAGACTTCAATGACTAGATTTCATTTAGATGTTCCTGTTTTCTGCACGGTGGCTCACTGGCGGGCGTGGTTAGCTGAGACGCTTGAATGAAGTAGAGCTATCATTGATATTGTTAGTCACAACAGGCATTGTGAAAAAGGAGTGCTAGGTTACTCATTCGGCATCTCAATTCATGGTTGACTGTATGTAGGTCATATTTTGAAAAATATCAAGCCGCCGCTACGTCTTTGGAAAATCAACACTGCGCCGACTGTTTCATTCTCGTAAGATATCCATCCTGCCCTTGTATAATCTCTTCAGTGTTCCCGTGATAAATTACAGAACAGTTGTTGGCAATGGAACATTTTGGCATATCTTTTTTTTTTTTGTATGATTTACATTTCCCCTGTTCACTTTCAGAAAATATAAATGAATATAATAACAGGGCACAACCGTGTTGTTGAGTGGCTTTTTGATTTATAGTGTTGTTCATGTGTTCTGCTATTTTTTTCTACACTTGTTATCGAGTTAGTGGTAGTACTTTGTATTGCACACATTTTGTACCAGCCCTCCTCTCAGGTTTCAGCCAACTATTTTTCACTGTTTTCACTGTTGCTGATGTACTTGTGTGCGGTGCTCATAGCAGGATCAATACAACCAAGCATGTACAAGCAGTGCTATCTAAGTGGTAGGGAGGAAAAGCTGTTGGGCCAAAATGCTGCAAAAACATAAACAAGCTTGCCGAGGCCATTTCTGGCTGTTCCCAGTTTCTTATCGTATCATCCATGTCGGTTATGAAAACCAGACTGCCCCGCAGGCTTTTTATGATTGCATGTATATGTATAAGCATGCAGCCAGGAGCACAGTCATGTATAGTAAGTCTCTATGTCTCTCTGTTATGTGCAAGTAAAAATCACAGGGCGCACGCGAGAGACAGAGTGAACAAAAACACACATCTGGTTCCATTCAGGATGCCTGGAATTCTTTGCCTGCTTAGTTCAGATTACTTCCCGAGCCCCCATGCTGGCTGTGCAGGGGAGCAGATAAACTATGCCGCTCAACACAATGTCTCGCCTATTCAACACGCAACTGGAAGGGTGTAGGTTGTGCGAGTAAAGGTGAAGCTGAGTTTATAGCAGGGTTGTGGGTTTAGACTCAAGTGGGAGACCCCTGAGTAGCCAGGTATGCTAATTTACCGCCTCTCAGACCTTTCCCTTACAGTATATCGAGTGCAAGTGGGTCCTAAGGGAAGGGCATGTTAAAGGTCATGTCCGACAGAGCAGCACCTTAACATGATCCTAACCCCTCCCTGTTGATATCCACTGGGGAAAGCTGCAGCAGTAGACGTTCGGCTCTCCAGACCAGAGGAACAGAGATACAGGGTCAGGAGACTAAGAACCTTGAGAGTGTGTTGGTTAAAGCTGTGCTGCAGCATAAGTAGGGCCAAACCGCGAGACAGAGGAACTGGAGAACAGATATGTTTTCCTCTATTCATAGTCAGAAATCCGTCTGAAGTAAACTCTTTATTATTGTTTTGTTGCAAGCGACCCTATGGCTCAGCTATAGAGAACAAGATGATTTCTATTCCAAAATGAAACCGCTATACACCTTGGGATCGGTTCGTTCTACAAACCAATCTAGCCATAATTCCTCAACGCCACCTTTCCTTTACATTTCAGAATGCCCCCGTTCCAATTCCCCCTCCCTGTTATCTTCCAGGTTTGACAGAGTGATGTCTTCAGCCAAAATCACCTCGTCTACTCCGGTTCCCCTGGAGATGGAGTGCCGGTGATGTAGACGATTCAATCAGTGAGAAGTGAAAGTGCAGATCACAGACAATACGCCGTGGCCCCATTACCCCCAGTCCTCGGTTACCGCTAGCGACGCTTAGCTCGGGCCCCCACCTAATGGGCCATAATATCATTTTACGCCATGTTCCAGCTCTTTATACTAGCTCTAAACATAACTCTGTCGCCAAGGCACAATAAAAACAGATATATTTCTTTATTACTTCTCACAAAGCATATCACCAGATCTGAGCACCCCTACAAAGGAAACTAATATCTACAGGAACCCGCTCTTTTCCTTGGCTCATTTAGAGCAGACGCACAGTTGTTATTGCATTGAGCTGCACTCTGCTGGCCTCACCTCCCCATGCCATTCACTCAGAGTGTAATGGATGTTTTATTATAATCAAATGAATACAATATCTTCACCATAAATAACCCACTGAAAAAGCCATTTTCTCTGCCTTGCAATATGTTTAATGTCCATCATGCCTCAAGCAACCAAGTGCCACATGTTTAATTCAGAGTCGATGCAATTTGCATGTTGTGTGCTCCCGTATATGTGAAAACAGCAACTCGTCTACCCTTTCTTCACCCTCACGTCCCCAAGCTGCACCCTTCTTCTCTCTGCCAATAATCACACTTCAGACTTTCTTGCATAAAGTCATGCGGGTCTCGGGCAGGTTCATTACTTTGCAGGATAGCAAGAAGAGAAAAGTGTCACCTGGGTACTCTTCTTTTGAGGCCACTCGCTTTCTTCATCTCACAGGGTAAATGCTGTGCTTGTAAATCTCGAGCCAGATGAGCAAAATTTCACTTCGGCGAGGGCAAGTTATTATCATCCGCAACTAGGAATCATCACCTACACGCGGTACAGTGCCATTGTCCTCTTCCCCCTATATATCATCGGGGTCTGACCAGGCCCATTTACAATGTGGAAATCTGACAAGGGATGAGCGAACACTCGGATTTGAACATGTGTGCTTGTGTTCGTGCGCATGTTCGGGTGTGTGCGTGTGTGAGGCAAGATGGAGCAGGAGGGGAGTTGGGGAATCCAATCTCTCACACAGAGGAGCAGAGACAGGCGGGCAAATACGCTCCAGGCCCAGAATAACCCCGACAGTATCCATGAATGAAATGACAGGATTACCGGGGTATTAGAAAACCTGCTGAGATGGTTGATAATGCTGTTTATGGTTGGGCGTCACACTGCTCGCAGGGAAAAAAGTCAAACTGTTTGACTAATGAAAATATGGACGAGCTCTTCACATAGCCACCAAGGAGAAAATTTAGAGCCAGGGGTCTTCCTCGCTTCCTCTTCCTCTCTGTTTACAGTAATTTGGTTTGGTGTTGGCAACTTGACGGACGTAAACACAAATACTTTAAGATTAATGTCTGTGGTATTATTGTGGTTGAACCTTTTAAAATGGGGACAGTAAACATAAGCTCTGCTATCCTGGTAGAGAATGGGATTATTGTTGTGTCAACAATCCCCATAGATAATAGTAATTACTGCCCTTGTTGCAGCGCCATCAGACTGCAACTTTGCTAGCTGACAGCTTGGTCCTAATTACCAAGAACCACCAATTACTGGCTCCATTTCATTATTTATATTGCTCAGCACACCCAAATAAAAGAGACTTCAGTGACTCCGAGCAGTCACATCTCTGGCAGCTGCAGAGGAGCATCCAGAGGACCTGCTGAATCATTGTCTTGTAGTTTTTCCTGACAATATACTCAGCATGCACACGCAACATTGTTAGTACAGAGTAAAAATAGGACAATGAAGCCAAGGGCTGGAGGTACTTCCTCTTTGCCTGCCACAGGAAGTAATTTAGCTGCAAAGGAAGTGCATTATCATCTCTTCTTTTCCCCACTTGATCCTCCTCGTTTATCTGCCAACAGGGCAGCAGAATCAATTCTAACACGTCAGCCCTGGAGCTTCTGACTACTGAAACAGTTCGCATGTTGTATCTGCATTCATATTTCATGTGTTCCACTGTGAGATCTATGTTACAATAATTGACTCGTCTGCTACTGTGTTAAAAAAAAAAAAAAGGCTCCAAAAATAATAAAAGCGAAAACATAAAAACACAATTCTTTTCTGGCGAGTGGTGTTCAACTATTTGCTCTCACACACACAAACACAGACTGATTTTCACAGATGTTTCCCATCACCCTCAGCTGCCAGGCGTCGTCCAGTGATGGCTGAGACGAGGCAAGCGGGGGCTCCGGGCAGGGGGTGTGAAATTCAGCTATTCCTGCTCCAGTGAGTTCTGCAGAAATCTGGCAGATCATTGTGGAGATCTGTATGTCTGTGGATTTGATATGAAACTGTATGAAAGGCTCGTCTGGAGTCTGTCTCTCAATGCTCCTCCCCTTAAAGTGGGTCTGGCTGTTTAGCTTATGTTCCCATAAAGCCTGACGGCCACATTTCTCAGCCCTCAAGGGTGCAGATGGGCGATTAACTCGGCAGACAGGTCTTACACCATCATTTGAAAGATAACCGTAACGACACTTTGTTGCTTCCAAAAACTATGCCTCTGAGTAAAGAGAAGCCCGTAATCCTCAAATAGGAGAACCAAACAGAAAGCATCTGAAACATCAACACAGATTCTTGTCATTATACACCTTGTTGAGAGTCTAATTTCTCTATTGGTGATTTGGTTCAAATCCAATGAACCACAAAACCTCCTCAAACAGCAGCGCGTGCTCAGCAAGCTGCAAAGCGTGTAAAGCTATCATGCTCCTAAAAGGACAAGCAGTCTCAAAAAAGCGATTAAGTATGTACAAAAGGAATCTACCGCCGTGATCCAAAGCGCTTAGCATTTAGATGACAGTTGCGCGGGGCAGGCCTTGTTTGCAGGGGCTGGAGTGGAGCAGTATATGTGGCCCGGAGGCCGGATCTGTTCCAACTGTGCCCTGGCAAGAAAACGTTCAGCCCAGTCAGCCTCGACAGCTTGGATATTCACAGGGGGCGATGGAAAACTGGAGGGCTGCCGTATCGCGTTGGAGTTGGGGGAGCTCGGAGGAGGAGGCGAGGAAGGGGTGATGAGTCAGGGACAAGGTGTTTTATATTATTTTGGTACCACAAGGACATGGCATTTGCTGCGTTCGATGAGCAAAACCAAACCTGGGATGGTTACGGCGGCCTTGTGTCTGTGTTGGCCTGCAGAGATTAGCTTTATCATCTGGCAGGTACGTCTGGAGGGGTTAGCAGCTATTTGAAACATTTTTGCACCTTCTAAAAAAGGTGCTAGTTTATGCCAGCATTGCAATACCAAGCATCGCTGATGATTAATTTTTAAAGGATGGGATTTAATTATACATTTATCACTGCAGAGAAGCAGAAACCTATATTTCACACCAGGGACATTAAATGTTCTTAACATGTTCCCTCTATGTCCTTAAAACAGCAATGGGCATCATGACACATTTGTCGTTTGACAAACCATTGCGACAGTTTCACCACTCTGATTTAGTGCGACACATTAATTATTAACGCTAGTCTTTGGGGACGCATAGTTAAATTCTCACTCAGTTTGAACATCACAGAAAAGAAACTTCTGATATTGGACAGTTTTCCCAGCAGCTCATTAACCTGAACCAACTTCAGAAGTGCCACAGACAGGGTGTCGCCATCAGCTATATTCCAAGAAAACATGCAGCCTTTTTTCAAAAGCAATATTTGTGTAGGCTTCCACTTTCAAATGTTATGTGTCAGTGATATTACTATCCATTAAAATGGTTTTGTTTACCTACTTTCGCTATATACTTCAGAGAAATGCGACTAAACGAGTATCTCACACAAGAATAAGAGCTGTATGTTGACTGTGCTGATTATCGTTCAAAGCCCCTTTAAATAATGCAGTAAATAAAAAGTTCAGTGCGGTACAAGGGAAAAGAAAACTACAGGCCTACTTTCTCCACCGCGAAAAGGACAACAAAAAAACAAGAGGTTTATTTGCTCTTGTGCATCCTAAATCATTCATCCCCAAGTACCTATTTGCTCCAGGGTTGTGCCAAGGCAAAATCCTCATGGGAGAAATGACTGACACCTCCTAATCCTCACGGATACCAAAAATCACGTCATTAGCATGACATTTACGCCACCGTCTAGTTATGTTAGATGAAGCTTGGCAACAACAAAGGGAGGGGGAACAAAACTCCAAAAATAACAAGTGTGAATTTTTAATGCACTGTGTTTTGGGTCACAAGTTTAGCTCGAGTACTACTAGCTCAAGCATCTCCACCCGATTCCTATTCATTCAGCACAGCCGGAACAACCACCTGGGGTAGCCTACATTTCAAATGAGCCATATTTTGTTTATCTTTAACACCAGCGGGCAGGCTGGCAGGCATGCAGCACTGGAGGAACAGTGATGGAAATGTGGAACACAAGAGTTATGACCTAAGCAAGCAGATGATTATGGAGAAGATGAGCGAAGAGGGGAGTTGTCTGTCAAGCTAAGCCCTCCGCAGATGGGCGAGCACGCTAAGAAACCAAAAAGTCCCGAGGCTTTGTGGCAGCTTTGGGTCTCAAAGTACGCCACAGAAACAGTTTAGAAGGAAGTAATGAACAGCGCATGGACCCAAATACAGTGTATCATCAGCAGTTACACGTTCGTATTCCTCACCTTTCGTCATTCGTCTCATCGGCTGAGTTAATCATGATTTTCCGCTCTTGAGTGAAGCCTGGACAGAAGAAGTGTTTACAGCCGTCTATATAAACTATTACAGCCGCTTTTAATTGCTGGGAATCTTCATTTAATGAGCATCGGAGCGGCTCTTCATAAACAAGCAGGGGAACCTAGTGGTGTGCGAATAAAGTTTTGACAGAATACAACTTATCCTAACTTGTAGGCCAAGACTTGACTTGTAATTGGACCATTGTTTCCTGACACACAAACACACAATGTCGAACATTTGCGAGGCAGCAATGTTCCACTTCTCTGAGTACAATAACAAAAAGTGTTTTCATTGGTGTGCTGTGGCTCTTGGGGGGGCTGACCCTTGCCTGTGTAGCTCCCAGGTGAGACGGTCAACTATCTGCTGGGTAGCAAAGCCGCTGCCTCGCTCCTTTCCTTTTGCTCTGCACACCCTATCTGCTCAGTCCTTTCCCTAGAGCTCACTATCGCCCCGCTACCTCCACTCCTGCACTGACAGCCAAACAATGGGAGACAGAACTGCCTTAACGAGTAGAAAGTAGAGGCTCGACTAATTAGAGGCACCCCCACCTCCCCCACGCCATCGCCTCCAACCCCTCCTGTTAACTCAGAACAGTGTGATACAACTTGGCCAGGCCTGGGACTGTTGGGCCCATTGTGAGAGAAATAGGGGCTGGAATTTGTTTTTTTTTCCTGGCTGCTGGCCGATGGGGGACCGTAGTAATTGCCCGAATCCCACTGTGGCAAGTGAGGAGAAAAGAGTGTGAGGGTGGCACAAGCCAAGAAAAGTGAGAAAATGCTGGGACCAAGTGTGGGAATGAAAGTCTTGCAATAAACTAAGAAAAAAAACAGATAGAGAAAGTGGAGAGGAGAGGAGACACACAGAAGCTTGGGGAAAAAAATGAGGCACCCAAGATAAACGTTTCTAAGAAGGAACATGGGATGACACGCCGGACTGTGATTCAGAAACAAGTCAGAGCCTGTGGGCTCTTTGTTGCGTGAAAATAATACAAGAAGAAAGAAAACTGGACAAAGTATTGGGAGTGTAAGTGAAAATAGAATGACCTCGGGTGATACTCACTAGGGAGAAGCAGACAGGGGTGCAGTGAGCGTCTTGGCTGTTGGAGTGGAACAGAGCAGGGTGCAGCGGCGGCTGCACAGTGGGCCCTCACTGGACGCTTCAATCACAGGCAGCCGGAGCCCCGGGCAAACTTGGCCAATTAGCCACACACTGCCGCTGACCCCCAGCTTCATTAAGGGCCCGGGCTCTGGATAAGTGGAATGAGGAGAAAGGGTGCAGGGGAGAGGATTAGGGAGAGAGAGAGAGAGAGAGTAGACCATCAGTACTAGGCAGGTTTCAGAGGACACACACATGCATTTGCACGGACACATGTGCTAGAGGTGAAGCTCAAGGTTACGGATAAACACAATTAACTCCGAGAGCACCCTATACCACACATGGACAGACTCGCTGTATTACACTCCCGCCTCCCTGTGGGTTACCCGCAGCAAAAGGTGACAGTGGGGGGGTGTTGAGGCTGTAGATGCCAGAGGGCAAAGTCCACCCCCCCGCCTCTTTCTCCCTCTCTTGCACTGCTGCACTGACAGCAACAGGTGTGGTGGCCAGTAGACATGCAATTACCAGGCTGAGAATCTGCTCTTTGTGACAGAGACAACGGCAGATCAGAGGGAAAAATCAGAGCTAGAAGGGGTGAGGAGTGGAACGAAGTGGGAGGAGAGGTGAGAGACGATGAGGAAGAGAGGAAGATACAGACAACTGAAAATCCCTAGAGGGGAGAAAGAGAGAGGGAGAGAGATTTCAAGTCGACTCTTTTCATTGCAAATCCCTCGTCGGCAGAGCGCAGGCGTGCAGAGCGAGAGAGAGAGAGAGAGGGAGAAAGCTGATCAAAAACCAACTCATACAGTAGCTATGACACACCTGTTGTTCGAAAACACAAATACAAATTTAAACGCTCCGGTGGCCTGGAGAGACCTCACATACACGTGTGCACAACAATGAGACAAAGCAGAGCGAGAGAGAGAGAGCTGACAACATCCTATTTCAATTCAGACTGGGTGGGGCTGTTTGAGGTGCTTTGGGACAGGTTGCGCTCAATGAGCCCTGACAGCAAGACTGTTTGGTGTATGTGCACGCGTGTGTTTATCTGCATTACAAGTGTGTATATCCACCTGGGACCGCTGCTTGCATCAGCCCTGTGATAGCAGCCTCAGCGGTGCTCCAGGGCGGAGGTGGAGGTGGGGCGGCGGGGTGAGGGGGCGGCTTCATACTCACACTCCTCATTTTCTCGGCTCTCCCTCTCCGATTACGGGCGTTCGATCAGGCTAAAGTAATGTTTGCGCGCTTTGCCGCTAGTGTAGCAATAACTGCTGTCAGAAACCTTGCATGCTTGGGTGGAGAGGAGATACTGGCCCTTTATTTAAAAGAAGCCAAGGATAAAAGATCAATGGCCCAATTCAGGCCATGAATTGGAGGGAAAAGTTCACAAACATAGAGGGAGATTATGAGAGGGAGATATATGTGTAGATTGGTGGGGGCGGTGGTGGTAGCAGAGAGTGGTGGGGCATCTAGCTCATCTGGGTGCTAGTGGCTTATTGATCGGTGGAGACACACAGCTCCAAGCCATTCATCACAGGCCACTCAGGCCCTTAGATAACTCCTATGATAGTGCCCTGCTGCTGAGCAGCTGCAACTGGCCACATCCATTATCCTTCAAAGTAAGCCCCCTAGCCTGAGAACAGGCATGGTAGGGCTGCTGTGTGACAGGCTGGAGGAAGGGCTAGAATGGAAATGGAAAAGGCTTGGTGGTTACAAGCTTGTGGCTCAGGCAAGTGTATACAAAAATAAAAAAAGAAAAAAAATGCAGTAGCTGAGGTTGAAGGGCCACGGTTTTCATGAAAAAGTGTGCTTTGACAGCCAGAACAGAGATGAGAAAGTGTCTATTTGAAACATTTGGAGGAAAAAAAAAAGGCTTGACGGCACTATTGTTTCCATTTCTTGGCCGAACTGTATTAGCAAAGCTGTTTTATAGCAGATAGTACACAAAGCATCAGAGCGACAGGCGGCTCTGGAAACTGCTGAGTGGCTCTCTATGTCTGTGTGTGTCTGCATGTGTGTGTGTAAAGAGAATTCCCAGATTGGGCAGGTGGGGATCAGCCATAATGAGCCATGCAGGGAGAGAAGAGAGGGAGGGGAGGGTGGGTCGAAGAGAGGGCAAATAAAAAAAAAAAAGAGAGGGAGGCCAAAGAGCGAGGGAGAAAGACTGAGAGTGAGAGTGATGGAGACAGGCTCGGAGCCAGAGTCAAGGCCCCAAAAGAGCAATTACAGGAGCTCCAGAGAAGGTGTGGGCCCAGCCCCCAGGCATGGTTACACGGCACAAAGCCTTGCCAGACATGTACACACACACACACACACACACGCCTTGATGTAAAAACTTCTAATGAGCAACAGAGATGGACAAAATAGGATGAGACCAGGAGTCAAAACGAGCAGAAAGAAAGCATGAGGTTTTTTAAACTTTGGGGGTCATCTCAACCCTCCTCCCGTCTCCCCGGCGTCTTCACCCACACATTCTGTTCTGGTCGAATCCTGCTCCCTTAACAGCACGACCGAAAAACAAAAGCTAAAACTCCGGGGCTGAGGTCAGTGCGAGCAAAACTTTCAAGTCGATTGTCCTCCGTGTGGTGAGTGCTAAACAACGCTGAAATGTCTGGACAGCCTCGCACCATGGTGCCTGTCATGAATACGAGGCTGAAATGGTTTCTGAAGGCCTTCCCCCCACCCCATCCACCCACTTCCCTACCTACTCTCCCCCAACACTGTACCTCACCCATCACCACCACCTCCACCACTTAAAGGAGAACGACAGGCTCATGTGAACAAGCGAGAGAGAGAGAGAGAGATATGCAAACAGATAAGGGGGAGGGGAAATTAAATTAAGAGAAAAGTTCTCGTGCACTGGTATGCACCATTGATTTCCTATTCTCTTGGAAACATTTAATGAGCTTAAATAGGAGCCTCGTTTGACACTGCCACAGTGACTCGAAGGAGCCTCCCAGTGAGAGGAAATCGTTCAGAGGCTGTGACGGCTACCGGGTGGAGGGAAGGGGGGTGGAAGAAGGACAGAAGGTGGAGGAGGAAGAGGAACGACGAGGGAAAGTGAAGATTTTAATGCCAAAGCATGTGACGTGAGCAAGACAGATGTTGGATTATGCTCGGGAAATGGTCCGTGGGTAGCATTACTTTCCTTGTTCTCAGCGAGGAGGGTGGGAGGGGGACCGAAGGATGAAAGAGATTGCTGGAGTTGGAGAAGAGACAGGCGACGGAGGAAGCTAAAGGTGGTGCACATTCAACCGAGCTGCCTAGTTATGTCAGTGCTTACCGCTCACAACAGGCATTCATTATAACCCAACAATGTCCAAAATGACTGACAGCTACTGCTCTGCTGCGGCGTTTCACCTCATTACTCTCTGGATGACCTCTCTACGAGGCTTTCAACAGATGCCTATTGCTTGGTGGCCATCTTGTTTTTCCTTCCTCTAGTGGCAGGAAAACTATTGTGACTTCAGAGAACAAAGTTCAGAGGCGCTTCACTGCTCTCGGAGGCTGATGAGGGCCCTACTGGGAACCATTGGCAGGCACTTTATGAAGCCGTCTGGCAGCCTGAATGGACCTGGTGTCTCGCCACCTTTTGCAGGCAATCGTGATAATAAGACTGTGGAGTCAGGCATGGGTGTATGCCGGCTTCCCCTCATTGAATGCTGCATGCAGTGGTGGGGGTGGGGAGGATGCATTTGTCAGTGTGTTTAGCTGGAAATTGAATTTACTCACATTGTAACACAAAGACAACTAATTAAACTGAGATAAATTATCACCACAACAGAATTAAACCAAGCAAGCAGGGAAAACATGTTGCATGTAAAGCAGCACAAAAAAAACATTTAATAATTTAACGTGACATAGATACGTGTCAAAATAAAGCGTTGTCTAATGTGTTTAAAATTTGACGGACAATTGGTTAATTATCCAATATATGAAAGATTAATTGACAAAGATTTCCATTATTGGTTGACCATTTCATGACACGGCAGATTTGCAGCATTTCCTTACACTTTCTTGTAAAATGAAAGTCTATAACAGCTGAGACAAACTCTAAATATAGCTGAATATGTCATTTTGGTATTTCTGCACATGGTAATCGGTGTATGAAAGTATATATTATATAAAACACAGTTGTCAGGAGATAAAGTCCAGCCTTAAAGGTATGACTGCAAATACGCAAAGATACACAGTGCTTTATTTATGTTTAAGAGGACCATATATTGTATTCAGCTGCTGGGTACAAAACAGACTCAAAGACGTGATGGCCTGAGACGACTCTGAGTGTAAGACACGGTTCATTCTACATGTAAACATGCTAATAAATATTGTGTAACTGCTGCTGGTAAGTGGTTGAGCATAAATATTTCAGGTCCCTGTGTATGCTTCTAACTTGGCCTAGTCAAACATGCTTTCTGGTTTGTAGCTGCTTCGACATTCCTCCGGTGTCTGTTTCTTATATTAGCGGGTCAGACAGGAGTTCCTCAGTTCCTGACCCGAGCTTCCCCCCCCACCCACGCCCCCCCCCCCCCCAAACTTTGGCTCGGCTGCCAGCGGAGCAGCTAGCTTGAACCACCTCCGAGCATCTATCCAGATGATGCATAGTAAGCAGTGCTGCAGCCAGTGTGGGTGTTTGGCACAACTGGCAGCAGTGCTGAGGCCATGTTTCGCTGGGCTTTCATCTGTGACTTGCAGCGAAAAGTTGTGCTGAAGGAGATTTTTTTTTTCATGGAAATGAATCTTGGGCTGAAACAATCATGTGATCCTCTGGTGATTAATTATGGTGAAAGGAAAGAGAAAAAAAAAAGCCCATGTGAGAGTTCCAGCTGATACACATAGGCGTATACTCCCCCCCCCCCCCACACACACACACACAGCACAGGAACTGGAAGTGGCTAACAGCAGCATAAGGAAACAACTTAGGTGAGGACACTGGAGAAAGCAGTGTAGGGCACTTCAACACTATACCTTTTCTGTCATTTCCACCACTCTCCCTCAATGTAATGCCAACAAGGGACCATTTTTCTACTGGGGACTGTCTTTGCTCTCCATAGGAATCCATAGGCCATCATCTATATGACACTATGGACCATTCTCTAAATCATTTACACTGCCCTATATATAGCCTGTGGAGAAAAGGTCATTATTGAAACAGAAAGCTATATTTCATAATTGCACTACCATGCTTCTATCCCCTCAGTGAAATTGGTTCTCTAGAATATATTCTCTCTCACTCTGTTCCATCTCTCTTTATCTCCCTCTCTTGTCTGTTAGAGAGGGCGATTTTGACAGGCTGACTGTCTCTCCTGGCGCAATAACCACCCTCCATTTGTATCTGAGGAGGGTGCATTAACTAGACAGCGTAATCAGCCTGCACAGGAAAAAAGGCAACAGGCCTCAGCAACCAACTGCTTTTTACCACTCTTTGCTATAACAGCTCGCCATTAGGCTACAATTAGCACAGTTCACTCGGGGGAAAATAACCCCTTGAAAGACCTCTGGACAGCAACGAGGAAGAAACAAACAAACATGGAGACTTTCAAAGTCCATTGTTAAACTACACACTCGGGGGGAAGTAATCTCATTTGATCACACTTGATGGTGAAGGCACAAGGACTTCAAACACAAAATGAAACACACCTTTTAAGAGCACGGGACAGTGCCAGAAGTCAACCTGATACCACTGACATGTTACAGAAGCCGGTTCCCGAGAGGACTCGGAAAGGGAAAAGCCTTATCGGCAAACACTTCAGACAGTGCATAATTCATATGAAAAGGCAGCAGGCAAATAGAGGAAAAAATATCAGAACGCACTGCCTTATCATAAGTGTATGCACTTTGCCGAAACAGGGGAGGTTAGTTTTGTTGAAGTACGTGGAGGTGCACTTCAGGTGAATGTGTTCGTCTAGCGGAGGATGCAGTCCCACAGGCCTGCAAAAGTTAAGTCCAGCTTGCACAAACACTTTCCCACCCTTGGGGCTTTGGAACAATAAAGAGAAATGCGTGTCCCTGTGGTCATTTGTGGCATGCTGGCAGCGAGCAGACACAGATAAGAGTTTGGATCGGTGGAGGCTGACACACTGTGATTATCTCCCGCTGCTGGAATTGACCGTCCATCAATCCAGACGGCCAAGAGAACCGGCGCCGGCAGACTCCATTGTTGCCTGAGACGAGATTTTTATGATTCAATGACCTCGAAAAAAAATGGGAAAAATTAAGTGTTTCAAATGTGTTGTACTGGCACGCTCACGCTTTGTGATTCAGATTCACAAATACTCATGAAGAGATGGAAAAGTGCTACAGTCCTGGAGGTGCACACACTAGCACATATGTTCTCACACTAAGTCTTAACACACACACACACGGCTACACTCGGAGACTACCACCTGACTTTCCAGGGCTCCCTCTCAAGTCCCAGTCTGCCTTCCTGGCTCTCTCACCACCTTCCCCCTCACCTCATGCCGCGTGTTCTGGACCCGAAACACAGTCCAGGCACCGGAGTGAGCCACGGGAGGGATGGTGGAAGGAAAAGAGTGAGGAGAAGGGAGAGCGAGAGAAAGAGAGAGTGTGTCAAGAAGCACATTCTCTCCGCTGAGCGCCATCTGGAAGTGGAAAGGTAGATAAACAATGACGTGAGCCGCATCCCATCTCCTTCCTAAAGCCTGAACAGACACACACTGGCCACAATGCATGAGCGCCATCAGCACCGATCCTGTGTGGCGAGCCAAGCATTGTCAGGGATTGGGTCTTATCAATCGTTGGCCAGATACTGAGCAGAAGCGTGAGGCAAACAAAGGAAAGGGGAGAGAACAAAAATGGAGGGGAGCTGCGAGTGACAATGAGAAACACAAATGAGATGATGGCCGGGAGCCACGCGTCCACACGGCCTGGACCGACTCTATTTAATCTGGTCAAGTCTGTCCCAAAATCAAAGCAATCTTCTCTAGTGAGCTGACAGAGGAAGGAATGAGACAGCCAATCCCACCCAAAAAGGAAGCTGCTGTGGAATTGAATGAGGGGATGTGGAGCTATGCAGCATTGTGCTAGGCATGCAGACTATTACGGCTGGGGAACTCTGCTTTATTTAAAAAAGTCCATTTGCATTCACTCAGCTTGCAAGAGGAGCTCGGGGGCAACGTTGGCTGCTGCTCCTGCTGCTTTTGAATTCCTCACCATCTTTTTTTTTTTTTTAGGCCCTTCTGGCATGCAATATATCACAATAGTAGTAGAAATCTTTATTATCCCTTATGGGGAAATTGTCCTTGTAGTAAGTCAGAGATAATAACAAAAACAATATCCATACAATACAAAAACACGGAAGTTGGAGACTGATGAGGAGCAACAGCTGGAGCAACAGCCGGAGGGATGCTCCCTTAGGATGCTACACCTCTTGGGGCAAGCCTGTCCTGAACGAGTGCTTAGCCAGACCTGAGTAAGACATACAAAGGCCACAGTGGGGATGACACAAAGGGGAAAAAAAGGGCCAAAATGAAGAGGCTTTGACAGCTATCCCTCGGGCTGGAAGAAGAGCTGCACCTGTATGCACTTCGGCTCTGCTCAGTTAAGTTTCTGTCTCTTCAGACTCCCCGCCCACTCCAACTCGCGCACACACACAGACACAGAAGACACTTCAGCTCCGTTGGCACTGATGGAACAACAGGAGGGAGGGATCAGGTGGCTGGGGCAAGCAGACGGAAAGAGAAGGGTTGGGGAAAGGGGGTTTGACAAATGAGTCTAGTCAGGTAACATTCACAGATGTGAAAGGATGGAGGGGAAGGAAGAGGGGGAAGATAGGTTAAGGGAGGGGAGGGTGTCTGTCAGCTCATATTGGTTCATCAGCGAAAATCTCCTGGCCTGATTATAAACCACTGCAGTCACGAGAGGGGAGGACAGGGACACTTTGAAGGCAAAGGCATTTAGAGTGGGACTGCTTGCTCCAGGGGACTGCTTACAGATTCTGATTGAAGAAACAAGGCAACATAGCCTCAGTCTCTCTGCCAGGGATACTTCTGGCTACGATGGCTCTGACTATGCAGCATTCAAGGTCCTGGAAATTTGGGTCAGACACATGACATATTAATACAATGACTGACAACAACAACAACAAAAAAAAAAGAAATGTGAGAGGAGAGGAAAGGGGGAAGTAAATGAAAGGACTGAAAGGGAGCCAAAATATGCACAGCAGAGAGGATTTGTGTTTCAATACGCCACAGCATGCAAGAGCTTCTTTGCAGCCACCTTCAGAAAATGAAAAGTACACAGTCACTTTCAAGTGATTCTGGCCAAACGAATGCACAATCCTTCAGTTGTATTCAGACCTTGATAAATGCCCACTGTCTAGGCTGTTATTAAACACCAGAGAGACTGTTGGGTCCCTGTGCCAGGCAAAACTAATTAAAGCCAGGCAGATGTGTCTGGACAGTGGTGTACCACACACACACACACACACGCACGCACACAACGTCACACACTTGTAGGCACGCATAAAAACACACACACACACAAACTCTAAATGGGCTGTTAACCATGTCCACGGTGCAATCAGTGCCAGCTGATGAGCCGTCTCCGTGCTAACTAGACCAGGTGAACACAAAACAACAGCACCTCAGCTTCAATTTCGAACTTTGGTGTGCTTGACTTCGGAAACTTTTTGTCAGCTAACGGACAGAGACAGAAAAAAAAAAAAAAAAAAAAACACCATTCCCCCTGGTGCCTTATTATACCCGCCAAAACCAGGCAACACGTTTCTTTTCTGTATTCCCTGCTGCAGGTGATGATGAGAGTTAGAGCTAACAGCATCCAATTAATCTTTCATGGTGCACGTGTTCTTGCTTTTGTTAGGTCTGCTTCGTGAAATTGTATGAGACTGCAGCTGTACAATAGAGGGCTGGTGACACTTTCATCCTCCTCCTCTTCCTCCTCCTCATCCTCTTCCTCTCCACTTTTCATTCTCATACTTTGTGAGCAAACAGCTGGGCTTTTTTTTTTTTTTTCGCAAAAGCTATCATTACAGCAGCCTACGGGCATGAGAGCTGCACTCCAAATTGCTGATGGAAGCCCCAGCTAGCAGAGTCAGAGCTAGAGATGAGATTGCATTGTTGCGACGTCGGGTGGGGAGGGGGGTGACGGCTGTTACGCGGTAAATACACAGAACCACGCGTCTGTGCACACGTATGAGTGCATGACATGAAGTAATACACGTGCATGTGTTTTACCTTCATTTGGGCTGTCGGGCTCATCTCCTTATAATCACACCGATCTCAGGTCAGCAGCTCTCTCGCATGCTCTCAAAGACCTATACACACACACAAAAGTGACTAATCGCCCATCTGGAGTGGCCGATTGCAAGTCTGGATGACAAAGCGCCCATGCCCACAAATATAGGCTAATGCCCTTCTCAACAAAAGGCTTAGGCTTCATTACAGTCGGACAGACAGGTCTAGTGAGCGGGGTGGTGTGGCGGAGGGGCTGGCTTATGACCTGGCTCAGACAAGCATGGACAGGGCAGGAAGCAAGTGACATCACAGATAAGGGTGGTGTACTTAGGCTAGCCGCTAGTGGCTACACGGAGCTGACAAGTCCGTACGTGCACTTGATTTCAATAGAAATTCCCAGAGTCAAGGGCATGGAGAGGGCAGAGTCAAAACAATGGGCAAAGCCCTCTCACTGTGTCGAGGCTAGCTTGTAGAGTGAAAAATCCAGTGTGGCTTACCCACAGGGCTTTGCTGAAACCCTCTTGTCACTAAATACTAGCGTGTTAGCAGAGGCAGGTGCTAGCTATGCCCCCTCTCAGAGTCCGGAGTCCACGGGGTAGGGCTTATCCTCCAAATGCCTCAACCACTGTGGAGAACTGTTCCCCGGCTGGAAGCTGGCTGCTTGCTGGCATGATCCAGGTAAGTCTCCTAGGTGTGTGAGGGGGCCTGATGCAACCAAAGCCAGGTTCAGAATGTGGGATAAGGTTGGATCAGAGCCAGGAGCCATTAGCAAGCAGTGTGTCTGACACAACGGGCAGAACACGACATTTTCAAAGGCGTGGAAGGACTTGAGTGGAGCTGTGGTGAAGAGTGCTAGGCAGCTGTTTCATTCAGGCCCTCTGATAACAACCCCTCGTCCAGATTGGCTACTGCAAACAGGGCATGGGGACCGCAAGGCAGCACGAATACAAATCACTTCTTCGATAGTCTACACTGAGCTAAGCAAAAATGAATGCACGGGCATTCTCTCGTTCATTTCTTAGCTGATCAAACCCTCTTGCGGTTCAATGTAAACTGCTCTGAAGAATTTTAATGTACTGGTGTGCATTTAGATTAATGTACATCCTTACAAAGGAGCATATGACAGTATGGTTAATAAGCAGAAAACACTTTAGCTATCACAAGGAGCCAGCAGTATGAACAGACAAAGATCTAGCTAATGGCCCTAGCCATATCATTTACCGTACAGCCTCTAGGCAGACACAGGATCACACACTGGCTCCAAACACAGGGAAGAAGGGACACTTTCATTACTCAGGAGATAATATCCTAAGAATGCTTTCCATGGGATGAGTCTTTGCTTTCAACTCCCTCTGTGAATAAGCAAACAAGTAGCGCATCAATTATGAGTGTGGGAAATGAAAACTCGGGAGTTATTTAATTCTCTTTTTCCACTTAGTGTTTCGATTTAACTAGCAAACAAAGCTTGGGAGCAATGTGACTAACGAATGGAGTCAGAGGCACTTAACCCCGGCAGAACAAGCCTCTTTTTTGTGTGTGTGTTCTGCAAAAAATATCTGAGCAATGTGACTCTTATTTCACTTATAAATCAGTGGAACAAAAGTTGAAATAGCGGTAGGAAACCATCGGGTTGCGAGTGGTGCTTGATCTTAACAATCAGTCACAGAATCGAGTGGAGTGCGCTCTGCTGCCCCACCTATCGCATGCTGACCAGTTCAGTCACCGAAAAATAACAACCTTTTACATCTGTGACTGTGTCTCAGTCCCATTAAAAACCCATCACCCCGACTATCGCCACGCTACGCTAACTGTGCACAAACCCCCATTGCTATAATTGGCTCCACTGCACCTTTCACCCAGTCTGGACGGGCCAAGCGGCAAATGCAAACAACTCTGCAAGTAACTGGAAGAGAACCAAACCCCTGGTCACGTCTCGGCGACGATCAAGCACGACAAATTATTTCCAAACATGGTGAAGAAGTGAAAGCAAGAGGACTGTTTCAATCAAGACGAGGAAGAAATAAGGGATGAAATAGAAAATAGATGAGGTGAAACAAATCACTGTTCACTGTCTGCTACGGGAGGCCAAGGGTGATGGCAGTGTGACTGTGGGCTGATGGCGCACCTCCAGATGACTACACACACTTCATCACCCCACACAAACAGACAGAAAGGTGTGGTTGTGGAGCGGATCCATTGTTTCACAGAGACCGCAGAGAGCGCCACAACCATGTTATTACCCCAGCCGGCGAAAGAAAAAAAGAGGAACCCCACGGCATGGTATTCTGAGAATTGCAGGAGTGCAGAGAGAGTGTTGGTGTGACGGGGTTTGACAATGAGGGAAAGGTAAACAGAAAGCACGGCGGGGGGAAGAAAAAAAAAGTGTGAATGTGTATTTAAAATGTGACTGAATGAAGTGTGGGGAGGTGATTGTGTGCTATCAAGGCTCGGCTCTAGTTTGAGCGAGCGCCACGGAGATGTTTGTCATACCAGGACGAGGAGCGTGTCTGGACTGGGATGAGATTGAGAGAAAATGCTAGCGGGCCCCTAAGGCTCTCTGAACGAAAACACACTGCCCCTCTCTTTCAGAGCACAGAACACACTCGTCGACTGACTCGCTAACTCATGATTTGAGCTTAAGGCCACTCATTAATATCAAAAAAGAAAAAGAAATTGCAAATGAGAGCAGGGGGCAGGAAGGGAAGTTACTTACGTGGGGGGAGGAGGGTGAGTTGCAGGCAGAAAGTAACTCATTATCACCACCAAGAGACAATAGAAACTCAGAATCAGTCATAATTGTTTCTGGGTGTGACATGACTGCAGATAAAGGAAAACTAATAATTGATATTCTGAATTGACTTTTGTTAATTAAAGCACTGATTATTCTGCTAAACAGACTTCGACAACCAGAGGCGCAGCGCTGCCCTTTAGAAAAGGCACTTGCACAGCGTTAAACTGAATTCCTTTGAGGCCTACGTTTTTTGGCAGGCAGCGCGCTGTTGTCCGGGGATCAGGACGTTCAATGATATGTAAACAAACACAAAAACGGGAGAGAGGTTTGCATACGAGACAATCCCCACAAACCGAGCACTTTTTTTTTTATTTGTTTTCCCCAATAAATGTCAAGCTTTATTAATTGATTGAGCCTCAGAGAGACAGAGAAAAGAGGAATGGAATGGAGAGAGTCAGTGGAAGCTATGAAGCAGTGTGTGGACTATTGTGATTTCATCCCTCCCGGGGGAAACTGATGCCAAAACCTAACACCAACATCAAAAAAAAAAAAAAGAAACTATGACAAATTCAACAAAAATAACCCTCAAAATCCTCATGTAGGAAAAGTTTTCAGAAAAAAAAGTGCCCTGTAATTACTACAGCATATCTGTGGACTGAAGGGTTTGTGGATTAGAAAGGTTGGACGCTGAACAAAAGGGGATCTTGGCTTAGTGAGAGCCGGGTCTGGGCATATAGGGTAGGCAGAGTTGAGGACAGCACAGTAAATGGATGTGACAGTCAGCAGATACGCGCCAGTCCCCTCTCCACTCCACCAGCAATCGCTGCAGCCGTGTCTTCCTCTGGCGGGCCCAGAAAAGAAAAGGATGCACAAAAAAAAGAGAAAGAAAGCATGCACACCCTTTCCCCCCACATTTACAGATTACATACAATGTGCCCTAACATACCGAGAGAGGGGAAGGGGAGGTGAGGCACAGAGTAGGGGTGAAAAGACAGGGAGTGCTGCCAGGGCCTACTTTTAGATAGCGTGGTTATCAGCGAGAAAAGGAAAGAGAGAAACAAAGAGGAAGTTTACTGCCGTTGTTTTATCTGGAAGGGCATTAAACAGAGAGGCACACAGGGGACGAGACAGCAGAGTAAAGAGAAAGCCCATTCAGACGAAAAGGGAGAAACTGTCCAAAGTCATGCAACCTTCAGAGGCGTCCTGTCTCCCTAACTCACAGTCACACATATACACTTTGCCCTTGGCTGAAAGTCATCGCTGGTTCATGGTCGCTGGCTTTGATGGGAGTCCAGGCCCTGGAACGAGTTACTAACGACCCAGAAAGCTGCTTGTCGGGCTATTGGTGCGGCTTGATATGCAGCGTGAGAGGCTGTCACTGGGATGGAAACTGAATGTGGCCTTTGATAAAACACTCAAAGAAGGGATAAAAACAGAACTGGAAGTAGGCAGCCCATTAGGGCTGTGACAGAAAGTAGGGGGAACGGAGAGGGCCAGACGATGTGGACTCGGGGTAAATCCGTGCCCTTGACCCTTTCGGATGAGGCTGAGGCCTGCGGTGAGAAAGAGTGTTTGGCCCACCGCCTCCCCCAGGTGTGGGCTAGAGAGGGATGAGAGGCATGTTGATGAGGGAACATCCGCCCCCCAAACCACCACCGCCGCTGCCGCCGTCAAACACAGCAGCCAGGAAGCCCGCTGGAGCCCGCTAATCAGAGGACTTAGCTGCTGACCTCTCCACAGGCTCTATACCTTTTAATGAGATCTATGCCTTTGATTCATCGAGCAGCCTGCAGGGAGAGACAGATTATGCGTAAGCTCAGACACGGACACACATCAAGTTTGACGACTGCAGACGGACACTTTCACATCCGCGCAGAGTCACGGAGTCACAAGAGTTGTACGCGGTTTGAAATAACGAATGCTCTGTAATCCACAATGGCCGAGGGCCCTCATGCGTGCACAGCGCACGCACAGGGGGAAGTGGATACACAGCGACCGACTAGAACAAGCGCTGCCTGAGAACTAACTAATCAGCACACGCAGGAACACAGAACCGCACAGGCATAATCCGAGCCCGGCTCAAGGACACGGCACCCGCCTTGTTAAGAGCGAGGCCGAGGGAGGTGCAGGTGAGATTGGATCCAGACATGCTTGCTCACAGATAGAATTGAATTATTGATCAGCCAACAGATTGCGTTATGAGGAATTCATGGATCCACGCATGGGTTGTCCAGCTCCCTTAGGCGGACACAAGGACTGTGTGGACACACTGTACATGTATTCATGTGTGTGTGTGTCAGTATGTGTAGCACACGTGTGCCTGGGAAGCCAAAGGGGGGAAGCAGGTTGCACTAGTCGAAGTCCGAATTATTTTCCGTGGGCGGAGTGGGCAGTGTGAGCTCGCACTTAGACAAGACAGAGCAAACAGAGAATCGATCAAGCTGGCTGGGGTGATGCATACAGAAGGAAGGTTTCACCCTCGCTGCGCTGAGAGAGCTTAAACTGCTCACACACTGAGTGGCTTTTTCATTGGCACTCAGGCAACGGCGCAGTCCTCAGCTCTTAATACCACCAATGGAAAGGGAGGAAATGGGATTTTTATTTGTCTGAGCTCCTCGGGTGGTCTGCATGCTGCTAATAATGCACTGAAACACAGGGTCTCGCTTAGCCTGGCTTCCGTTAATAACATCAACATCAGCCAACTTGAGGCGCGCGCCAATAGACAAAAAAAAAAGAAAAAGACATGACTAGATTTTGTCGTGACACTGTGGTACCTAAAAGCCCACTCTTAACCAGAAACCTTTCAACACATCCTCAGCGGTCATCCGCAGTGTGAGGAACTGGACGACGTGATGTTACGTAACCATTTCTTTGGCACCGCATCAGTTGTTTTCAAGGTCTAACCTATTTCTTCAAAAAAATCTGATTGCAGCCATGTCATGCTGCTCTACGTGTGAACTTTATGCAGGAAGGACACATCACCATGACTCGTTTCTCATATGATTCCTTGCTGATGTGGTGCAGACAGTCACGGCTTTATGGTCACATCCACAATGATGGACGTGGACGCTTCTGTGGCTCACACACTTGAGACATAAATGAAATGCTAAGTCACTTTAATCCAGCCTAATCACAATTCCCTATCATACATCATATGCAATAACCTCACTGGATTTTGGTAATTAGGATCTGTTTTGTTTACGTGTCGAGCAGATGTGTGGTTTTATATCGCTGCTCAAGGGGGACAGTGTTTTGTTTTCAAGTCAGAAGGTGGAAAGACGCATGAGAGTCCACTGGGAGCACGGCGTGCCAGTTCATTTTTTCCATTACCCAAAGAGGAGGCCGACTCCGTCCGACTATTTAAACGACAAAGACACAGAGGACTGCGTGATGACATCCTGACGGCAGCCAAAAACAGCGACTGAAGTGAAACAGAACAGAACCGGCCGGGGGAGGAGGACGAGGAGTGACATATCAGTGAAAGCGTACTGTAGATCTCAACAGGGGAGGAGAACACAACACATCCTAATGGAGGTCTGGAGTGATGGGTAAATGGCTTCTCCGGTCCGGTCGTGCCACAAGTCGGCACCAGTCCACCGGTAAACATAAAAACGCCACACCGACATGGCCTCTTGCACCCCACTTTGCTTCAATCTGTTACTGGAATGGCACACTTCTCCATTTCCAAATGAACGAGGATCAAAGTAAAAGGGGGGAATGTCTCCTGGTGAGACTTCTGTGATTTAGGGATCCAATTTGGCAGCCTGTTTTCTGTAAACATTGTAACTGCGGCTTGTTTTCACAGAACGCACTAGCAAGCAGCATTAGGCTGTTCGCCGTGTGGGGAGGAAGGAGACAAGGTCTCGGTAATAGGGTTCTCTAACCCCAGCAGCAGCATCTACTCCGGCTAATGACTGTAATTAAAGAGCCCGGCTTCACAGAAGGATCAATGACGTGGGATCTGCCCAGACAGGACGTAGAATAGACGTAGCTACAGCAGAAGGAAGCGACCACAGGGCTGAGTTTAAAAAACTTACAGGCTGAACAAATGGGAGGCCGAGCGGTAAGCTAGCATGTGTTATGAGGGCCTGTAAATATTTAGGCATTCTTACAGGGGTATGCGGCTGCGACTCTGATGTCATTTCTCCCAGGCCTATCATTTAGCGTTAGTTAGAGGCTGGAAATCCAGCGTGGAGCGACTGTAAACACAGATCTGTGAAAAGGGGAATACTGGGAAACAGTATGTGTCACAGGACGAAAATAAATCCTGCAGGAAGCTCAAGTTATCTGCATGACCATCACATGCTGTCCAACTGTATGCAGATGAAGGAAGGGAAGGACATGGTATCTGCTGAAAAATGCAGATACCATGTCTACGTGATTTGCAGACACCAGCATAAAATAACCACTAAAATAACAACTTCCTTTTTTTTCTGAAAAAAAGTTATTAGAGGAAACCAAAACTGGGCAGCTTTGAGGCTGCCCAGATGAGTCAGTGAGGAATAATGCATGTCATCACGGCTACGTGAATAGGAGAGTGAGGCTGGGGGGCAGGCGCAGACACCCAAGACATAGAGCTATGATGACACCTCCACAGATCTGCATTTCAGAAGACAGCTCCGAGCCCCAGGCAGATTTGAGGCACCAGGATTAATATCCACATAGACTGCAGACACACTGAGTAAAAAAAGACAAAGAATAAAAAAAGATTAAACAGAAGGAAAAAAAAAAAGTTATGGAGCACGAGAGAATGAATAAAAGAGAGGCGGATGAAAGGGAACTAGAAAGTGTGCTCAGAGATGGAAACATTGCATAAACAGGAAGTTATAAACGCAGGAGTGGGTACTTCCACACTGTCCTAATACTAAAGGGTCACGGTTGGCTAAACGAGCATAGCTAACATTCCTGTAGATCATGTCCGAGTCAGTGTGGTATACATTTCCACCTCTGCCTTTAGTCCGCCACATCACCCCAACGCAACAAGGTTAAAGCCAAGGTAAATGTCAGAGTCATTCCAATGCCCTATATGGGCCTGCTCTCGGAAAGTGAACACAACACAATGTTCACCTTCTCTCTGCGTCATTGTTTTATTACATATTTGCCGTTTATGCACATTTTTTCATGTTTTATTGCTGATTACGTTATGTTCTACACATCGTTTTCCCTGCTTAATCTTTTTGCTGCTGCGCCGGGTGACTTATTTCTCCACGGGGATCAATAAAATAAAAAAAAAAAAAAAAAAAACTCAACTTGTCTTAAAAAGCATGACTGTTACCTTACAAAATCCCACCTCAGATATTAGCGACCAGCAAATTTTAGTGACCAGCGCTCACTGTGAAATGTCAGTCTCTAAGGTTAAGGCAGTATCTTTGGCTGTGTTATTACTGCTGCCTAGACTACTGCCACAGTAAAACGGTCTGTCAGTTTACAGATGAGGAGCAACAGAGCCAGTGGCATTTAACTAGATTCCCAGTAACTTTAACAATTGCTGTATGAACAGATTTTAATAGGTCCCTCTTGGATCATAGGCTACTGAAAGGCCACAATACCCACCTCATTTAACAGAGACAAGGACATGAGACTGACAAAGAAATGATTTGGTTTTCATAATATCATTTCATTATGAGTAATAAAGGCAGACAGCTTTGTCTATACGATGTATTATCTCGGCTTGATATTTAAGATTATAGATCTGGATACTGTGGGGAAGGTATAGTGTGTAATTTGCAGATGAAAGAGAAATGTTTTAAACAGTTATTATAGCATATATATAATACAGTCATTCAGTTCTAGATTTCATTTTAAAGATGAAATGACCAGCAGTAAAAAGGAAGAGCTATGCAGGCTTTGCCCCGACAAGCACAGGTATGAGGTACCTCGTATCTTTCCATCACAAAAACTTGCCTGACTCCGTATATTGATTGAAACAGACAACCAAGAGACAGACACCCAACCTCCAGCAGTGCTGCCATCTCCATGTCCATTTCCAGCTGCCAGCAGATTTCAGCAGATGCCAGAGATAATAAGGACAGCATATGTTTCCTCAAGATCTAATGTTGCTACTGCTATTTCAGAGCACATTCTGCCCAAAGATTTAACACTGTTTTACATGTTATCACGTGTAATTATGACGGGGGTTTACATGGGTCAAATTCATATGCAAATACAACATCTAATCCAAATAAATGGCGCAAATTCATCACAGCTATGAAGATTTCATGGCACTAACACCCAAATACCGCCAGTTCAACTCAGAACTACCCTGTTTTAAAAGAATAAAATGTATAAATACAGTACATAAATAAATACCAAGTGTTTGCAACATTAAAATTCCAGAGGTAAACATTCAATTTGAATATTATTCCGATCAGATGTTCGTGTCAACAAAGGGAGCGGTGTCTGGTTGCGAAATGATGAAGCATATGTGTCTTTTTTTCTAAAAAGCACCATCTATTTATAATAAAGTTATTCAGAGTCATACTCTGCAAGTGAGTTACTTCCTAGATGTATGAGCATCATCCATCTCTTCTTTAAAGTTACACTTGCGCACCCCATCCCTCTATGTCTTCCTCAGTTTGCCACATTATCTTCCTCCTTTTGCTCTCGCAGGTTAGGGTGACCTTCATCTCCAGCTGCCGCCAGCGCACTGACCCGTCATGCATCTGTCACCCACCAGTCCTGGCTGCGGCTCACATTTAGTACTTCATAATTAATCGCACAGTGTGCGTGCAAAAAATAAAAGAGAAAGAGGGCCAATACTTCACAGCAACTATCATATTAACATAAACCAGCTGGACGTCATATTAGCTGTAAAGCAGAGGTGATAATTAAAAATGATCTTGGCAGGACTAAATTGGTCAGTTTGAGGATTAACTGTGGATATAAATGAATTGCACCCTCTGGTGCTTTAGTTTGAATTAAATGGCACTCGACATGAAGCGAGTCTCGGCTATGAACAAAAAGTGCAGTGAAAATGCATTACAGGTGGAATAAGTGGCTCTACAGTTTCCATTAGTCATTAGCTACTCCAGGTCCATTTCGAATCCAAATCTCTCTGAGAAAAATGTATCATCCGCATCGAGGCTTTACTGACCTCTCGATAGGAAGTCCTTTTTTCACGCAAGTATTATTTTCATGTATTTCTTACCCAAAATAGACATGCAAATGTGGAGAAACGCACTCTTGGAGCAGTTAGGGGTTCAGTACTTCAGTGCTCAAGTGCCCTGGAGGTGAACTGGCACCTCTCCAGTCCCTCCATACTTTGGTCCATGCTGGACATGAACCGGCCACCCTCCAGCTCCCAAGCCAAATCCTTACAAACCGTGCTACCGCTGCTCCTGTACAGGCGACCCTCAATACGCACAGAGAATTAAGCATCGATTCATCTTTTATACGTCAAAGTCTGAGAGATCTCTGGGCTGCCTTTTTCACCATAAAGCGAGGGAGCTGGACTAAACATCGCCTGCCACATCGCGCTGATTGAAGCAGGCACCATGAACTTCCTTCTGAAGAGCTTAAATGGATAGCATTTTTATAGCAATGCGTGCCAGGCTCAATTACCAAAGCGAAAAATAAATTAGCTTCCTGCTCTCTTTTCTCCTGCCAACACAAGCCTTGAAAAGAAAGCATCTGATTAAGATTTCCCAGGATAGGAATCAAGGTGACCCCTCACTCTTATCATTGCTGATACGTTCACAGATACCTGCTTCTGTAGGGTCGGGCTAAAATGCCTGGCCGGGTGTGTACTTTTGCCAGTGGTCTGAGTGGGTAAGCTTGTTGTCATGCTACCAGCGGTAGCATCAGAAGCCTCAGCGATACAAAGTGTTTGTATCCGCCTGTCAGTTCGGCTGCCATGGGGAAGTTGGTAAGAGGAAGTAGACTGAGGAAGATGTCTGCACTGTGCATCCATCACTTTTGTTCAATCCTCTGATATGCAACCTCAAGGCTGCTGACAGGCAACACGACCAAAAAAGTGCCTTTCGAAACAGCAATGAAAATCATGTTTTCCTCTGGGCTAACTTTTTTTTTTTTTTTCCAAGTGGCCACCTATATCTCCTCAAATCACATCAACCATCTTCTCTCGGCTCTCCCCCTTCTATCTGTTTTTTTCCCCTTTTCTAATATTAGGTGGTGCTCAGTTCTCGTGCGGAACATCCTGCCCACAACCTCTCAGCCGAGCAATTAAAGCGGCTCCCTCTCCACGTGAATCATTTATCTCTTTCAGGAGTGTGTGCATGTTTACAATATTCATCATGTTCCTCTTACTCATGCTCCAAGCACTGAACGCGTAGGGAGGAGTCACGGTGGTTAAAGGTAGAGGTAAGGGTGGGAGAAAAGCAATGTGGGGAAAAATCAACATGGGCTGGCAGCGGCGTGGAGAAGAAAGCAAGCCGGGATGGACTGAGTGCATGGTGTGGTCAGCCATGGACATGCGATGAAAGACCGTGGGCTGAGAGAGTGTCGCGGTTGTTTTAGAGGTGAACGTAGACCCCGCCGAACTTGACCATGCTATCTTGGGCTGAACTGCTTGGTTTGGAAGGCTGCAATCAGAGCAGTTTCAACTCTGGATTGCCAAGCCACACAGCCCATCCTCATAGCCTGCTGTCGGGGGAGTAAGCATGAGAATAAGCATGATCACACCTTGTTGGGTCTGCCATACGTCGGCTCTGTTATCTCTGATCACAAGCACACAGAAGGGGGGAGAAGTCTCGAGTGGCAAGGGTGGCGAGGAAATGGTGTGCGAAGTCCAAACAACACCACACGAGAGCAGGAGGAGGGGTGGGGTGAAGAGATGAAGCTGTTGATGGGGGATAGTTTAGGACACGGCCATGAAGTCCAAGGGCAAAGGGTGGCAGCTGTAAAACCCGACGGAGATAAGATCAGAAATCCACCTCAGCATGACGTCCCTTCATCATAGGATAATCCTCCGACATGAAAAGACGAGCCTATCTTCGAATCTGGAGGAAATCTCTATTCCCCAGATTTCTCAGCAGTCTAATGCCAGGCTGACACGCCCTTCACGCATCTGCCCACACTCCCCCGAAGTCCATGTGTACTTTAGATAAGCCAAGGGAACGAGGTAATGCATATGGATCTTTCTCATGTGCGCCACCCCTATTTTATGACCAATAAGTTTACAAAGTTCATTCAACGGAAGGGAGATATTGCTCGAACAGTAGCTAATGGTTCAGCTTTTAGAAGGGAAAGTAGGTCTGACAGATATTGCACTATGATAATGATTTAAATTGCTGCCTGGTTTTAGTAAGGGCGAGAAAATAGGAGATTAACTAGTCATTTGAAATTAGTCTCTTGCAGTAAACCAATGGCTCTATTCATGTATCATTTTTCTGGGGCTGTTTTGTCTGCAAGCAGGAGGCATGGGATTGCATGTTGCTTATGAAGGATTATGGTTTTATTTTCAAAATGAAAATGACAGAAGTCAGTAATCCAATGCAAAAGGAAACAAAAAGAGACCGGGGGATGAGTTCAAAATCGTTTGACCTCGAAAATATTGTAACACTCAGTGAAATGCATTGCGTGTTTTCAGGAGACGGCATGTTTTAAACTAACTGAGGAAACGGCGCAAAGCTAAAAAAAAAAAAAAAAAAAAGGACGCGATGAACTTTAGCTCGCTCAAAAACATGTAGGAGCTTAACAGCTGAGAGCTTACTGCCTCCGTCCTCAGTTGGTCAGAGGTTGTTTTACTGGATCCAAAAATACTCAGAGTGGATCTCGCCACAAAGTTTCATTTCCAGAGCCAGTGACCTATTACAAGAAAGAAAAGGAGGGAGCCATAGACATGTCTGCTTTGTTTGTTGTTCTCTGTTCCTTTATATTTTAGGGTATGAGCTTGCATCCCACTTTTGGGATTGTTTTGCAGAATCCTGAATCACCACCATGACCTGAATGAGAAATGTCTCCTATTCACTTGCCCTGAAAAGAGCATCTATGATGAAGAAGCGTGGTGCGCTTGTCTTTTCCACCCTTGCGGGGAGCAGGAGAAAACATTTATCACCACTCTCCTCTGCACAGATAAGGTGTCTCTATTTATTCAGTGTGGAAGAGATAAAACCCTGAATGAAGCACTGTGGGACAGAGAGAGCGCGAGAGAAAGAAAGAGAAAGGGGAGATGGTAGAAAGAGGGAAAAGACAAGGAGGCAGCTTGCTTTTCAATTGCTTGTGTGTGTGTCCATGTGAGCAGATGGCATCTATTGGAAAACCATCCCCGCTCAGCCAGGAGACTAGAGCACTGACCTCCTGCTCTCACCCCCTTCCAACCACCACCAGCAACCGCCTTTCCTGCCTCCACGTGCCCCCTGCCTGCACTAATCCATTCCCACTATGAGACTGCTTGTCTAATGTTATCTAATAGGAATAATCCCCAGGAGATGTAGCATCCCATGTACAGTAGGGGCGAGAGATGCTATGGGCTATGAATAAAAAGGGCTATTTAGAAACACAACAAGGAAGTACAGTGGTCTGGTTGAGGGCCGGGCCGGGAACTGAAAGATACAGACAGAGCTGAACTGCACAGGAGATTCAACAGGGACATGAATGGTGCTTCTGTCTCCTTGTTCTCCACGAGAAAGAGATAAAAAAAAAAGAAAGAAAAGAGATAAAAACAAACACGAGGCGAAGCTCGCTGCTTTTCCTCTCAGCTGCTGATGTACAGCCTGCTGTCCAGAGGTGAGGAACACAGTTCACACGGTCATTCCTCACTGAAATTGCCTGTGTATGCGGGGACAGACGGCTCCTTGTGAGGTGACTGGGCAGATGCTGTGATCCTGAGATGAAATGCATGGTTTACGGAAGAGCATGTCTACACTGGTTCTCTCTCTCTTCAAACACACACACACACAGCTGTTGAGTTTAACAGCAGAACAAGTTTACACCCAGACAACTAACAGCAGCGTACAACAGCACAAAGGCACATTTCACAAGCGTTTTCAGAGCAACGCATTCGTGTTTTGACGCTCGCTGTCTGCGGCGTTTATTCTAGGAAATACAACACTTGGAATAAAAAGGGTAACATGCGCGGAGCGGCGATGTTAGTGGAGGCTGGGTACGGTTTAAGCTCTAGGGGCGTGTGGTAGACTACCCAAAGTTTGCTGCTCGTATGTAACACTGTTTTGAAATTGATACAGTGTTTAAACCACGGTCCCAACCCTACTTTAACACGACACACAGCATGCTTCCCTCGGGAACTCACCTTGGTTTGGAAAAAGAGCGAAGAGAGAGGGAGAGCGTAGTAGTTGCACGAACGCGAGCAGTCCAAATATTCAAGCCCCCTGTTTTTCCCACACTGGAGTAAAAATAAAAAAAAATAATAATTGAGAAGTCCGTAAGCAAGTTCACATTTTACTCTCGTCGTCCTGTGAGAGCTTTTCAGCAAGGCACTAATCCGTAAGAAAAAAACGCACGGGCGACTTGGTTGGAGCGATTTGTCAATCCCCGCTGAAAGGCGACCCGGGCAACTCCTCAACAAAAGAGACTCTGGTTTCAATATCGGGGACTTTCTCCACGCCCAGGTGCCGAGTCACATGGTAATTTCCAGGTGTGCATGCAGGCGTGCGCGCGTGCGTGTGGCGAGAGGCGGCTCAGTTGGCAGAAACACACCTGTGGGATGATCCGCTCACGCGTTCGCCTCGACTGTCATCGCGTTTGAAAATCGGGATGTTGGACTGTGGGAGGAGGAGAGGAAATGTAAGGGAGGGAGGGAGGGAGAAGCGCGCACTGGAGGAGAACCGACGCGACCGGGTACGGAAAGGAATGATCCCCCCTCCCACCACACACTCACCGCCGGCTAAGCCCCCCGTGTGTGTGTGTGTGTGTGTGTGTGTGGAGACAATAAGAGGCAAGTAGTAGAAGAGTCGTTACGAAACAAGTTGTGTCGTCCGTTTGGCCGACGCACCGAGATATTTCCGCGGGCGATGGGAGCGGTGTGTGGCGGCAAGCCCCGCTCTGTGGTTCCCAAAGTGTGGTCCGGAACCAACACGGGGTCTACCGAGGGGTGGTTCCAGGTCATTCCAGGCAAAGAAATAAAGAATGTATTCAAAAAGGGGAATGTTAGAAGGTAATGAGTTTTAATCTCGCCGAGGTTCCCGCCCCCATCAGGGTAAACATAGTTACATAATTCTGCCAAGTCATACCATTAAAAAAAAAAAATCTATAAAATATGAAGGGTGCAGTTCATGAAAATGAAATAACACATGATAAATTCAACTACGGGAAAAGTTCAAGGATGGCAGATAGTTTCAGTGTTCAGAATATAAGCTGATGCAACGAATCACATGTCAACAACAAACACTTCTACTTATATAATGTTACTGATAACATCAACAGTGGTTATTATACTCATGCTAAGCCATGACAGTGAGTGAACATGCACAACAGCATGATCCTGAAACTAAAAGAGCTACATGGAATTCAGCCGTCCTGACTTTGCTGCTCTGTTTCTAGTACTGTGTCATGTCAAAACGTCTCACCTCAGTTTACATTTCTGTTTATTCATTGAAGGTACACACACCACTGGGGGAAAAAATGCCATTTGAAAAATCCACGGCGGCGCGGCATATGTCTGTTCAGAAACAATCCCTTGTTTATTCAAGATAATCAACAGACATCACCACGGACAGCTCTGCCAAGCTTTGCCTTTGGAAGGAAGCAGTTCTGGGTGACTGTTGACAGGAATGTCTGTCAGTTCTCCAGAGGAAGACGCATCGCTGTCGAGTTTTCAAATGTCATTTCTTGATCCTTTGAGCATCGGCAACAAGTTTCCAGTCACATTCATTGGATAAGAGTGACAGAGACAGCTTTAAACCAAATCTTTTTTTATCTTTGGTGAACTGACCCTTTAAGGTGTATTAACAGTCATTTAATATAGTGGTATCACTATAATTATTGTTACTTTTATGTTCCTGTGTATGTGCTGTTATGATGGTGTACCTTGAAATGTGAATCATATTAAACTTTTGTTTCCCTGTAGTTTTAAAATCAGCGTGCGATTATCTAAAAGTCCACAGAGCGACAGTAATTGTAAATGAGCTGATTCTACAGGCAGCATCTCTGATGTTAACTGTAATATTCCTGTCCAATAAACAGTCACATAAAACGCAAATAAACCAGTGGTATTTCATGCAAATGAACACAGATGAGTGCGGAAAGGCAATCGGGGGACACTGCTTGGTTTAAAACTATGTTAAAGAATAACGAGTCCTCATTTATTTATATTTCACTGAGTCCCATTTGTCCTTACAAGAGTCATATTAGCAGTCATTATAACTCAAATCATTGGTGTGCCTGCTGTACCTTGGCTGCTGAATCGTTAATCACAAGATGTATAATTTGAAGCTCTTTAGTCAAACTAAGTTTTAGAAAGTGCAGCAATCTTTCATTGCCCTGTGAATACGTAATAACCTCTGAATCAGCCATATGTTTCGGGTCCTTTTTAGTCAGAAATTCACTGATTTTTGATTCATTACAGCAAAGGGGGTTGAAGCCGTTTTGATTTCAGATAGGGACCATATGCGTTTAAATACTACTCGAGCTTGATTGGCTCTATCATAAGCCAAGAGGTTATATGAATGGCCCTGGAGTCTAATATCACATAACGCTGCGATTTGGCACACTGGGTTTCGCGGCTCCGTGTCACGCCTTGTTGTGTGGCCGGGTGTCAGTTTTGTGAGTGATTTATGGGCATGCAAATGAGGCTGTCTGTTTGGGGGAGATGTGCTGCCTTTGCCCAGTGGGCCCCCGAGCGAAGACTGGAGACTGCGTGGGTGTGAGTCAGTCCCTAACTGCTGACACAGGCACAGAGCTGGCAGAGATTCACAGAGCAAGATGGGAAGATGGCCTTCACAGGTCCTCACATTGACTGATGAGATCAAGGAGAAACTAGGCCAAGCCAGACAAGTGTCAGGCAAACAGACACCCAATAGAGTGTGAGAGAGAGAGACAAACACTTCCCAATCACAAATAGAGCTGGGAGAGTGGACCGTGGCATGGTAGAACTGGGTTGTCGTGGGTTTGAGTTCAATATGTCCAAACCTGTTTGTCTAAAGAGTAATGAGCCTGCTGAGTCTTGGAACATGGTAGCCCAGGGGATGTCGGTAGCCAGAAAAGGCCAAGTCAAAGCTTTCTAAATTCACTAAAGTGGAATAGAAGTTCACTTTGTTCTACTAGATAGCCTGACTGTGATGACATTTTGATCAATGCGCCTATACCTTCCTGCAGCTTGCCTTTATGTTGCTTGAATAGTGATGATCTGTTATCATGCTGGTGTCAAACAGTACCATTTGTCACACAGTGTCCCATAGCTGGTCCGGGGCTGTAAAATGTTTGACTATCAACACATTATACAACCTAATTTATGACACAGCGTTTCAGTTGTCCACAATGATGTAGTGGTCACATCAGATTCAAGGTTCATAGTTCAGAGTCTGTTTGCAATGTGGTTAGACTGCCCTCTGTTGGCGGCAGCTTGCATTATTTCATCCATGAACAACCTCATGATCAGACACTTGAAATCTCCATATTCAGCAGCATATGAACATTTAATAAATCGCTTATAACAAGAAACAAAAGACAGGCAGGGCATAACAGACTGTACATATGCTACATATAGATAGAGTATAGCTATAGTGGGCATAGACAGTAGAGAGGTAGATACTGACTAGAATTAAGCAGCGGCAGAGATAAAAGGTACAAAGTCTGCATAGATATAGGTGCAATGCAACAGTCCGAATGCTATTGGTCCTTAAACTGCAATATTATATTGTACCAGTGCTGCTGTGTAACTATTAATGTTTGACCCTGCTGCCACACATGTGCATTGCCTTTAGTTTATACAGTTTCTTTTCTACACATACTCTGCAACACATATGTTATATTACGCCTCGTTTCTCGTGATTACAATGAAAAAATTAGCATTTTCACACATGCGGTGTTGAATTAATTATAAACACACAGTCAAGTATAATGAGGAATTGTGTAGAACATAAATAAATTTTTAATTCAGGTTCACACATCATTAGCAAATTCATTAGGACACTGGAGCTAGTGATACACAGTATATAGATATTACATGTAACAGTCAAGGTTGGGGGTTTATTTATGTAATATATAACTTATGCATTACTCAATACGGAGCACAAGACTTTAACAGACGATGTTATGTTTGTGTTAATCATATGTTATTTGACAAATAACATACAGCAGTTGGTATAGTACCATCACTGCATTCATTTTTGGTTGCCAACGTGAAGATCTGGAATGCTAATGTCTCCTGCTCTATGCGTGTAATCACCTGCTCAGTGATATCACGTTCAGTACTCCGCACATTCTCACAATTGTACCCTTGGTTGTGCCCTTGTTGTTGCAACTGGATTGTCACTATCTATCAGTCTTGTTATTTTTTGGTATCACTAGGTGAAGGTTGCCAGATTTACTGTAGTGGCAAATCTAAAGATGCAGAGATAACAGATGGAGCAGTTCACAGACACAGGAAACTGTCATGGTGGTGAATGATAAAGGTGTGAAGAAAGACTCAATGGGGAGGCAGAGGTAGGTTATTTAAAGCGTAAGGGAGCACTTTGATTTGAATGGCTCTCTGACCTAGCTAAACGCGCCTGCAGCTGTCAATATGACTTATAAGTAATTACAGAGGTAGGAAAAGGATGTGAGAGCGACTGAGCTATAGCTACTGCATGCAGGGCTGAGATTCTTCGCAAAAGGCATGTGCGACAAGGAGACATCAGGTTTGGCATGAAGCGGACAGACAGGCTTATGGTGCCATTCTGACTCAGTCTAGGAATAACCACAAGCTGGGAATAGCAGGGTGGCAGCAGCGTGTGGGTTGGTGTGAACAGTCTGCAAGCATGTGTGTGTCAGGGAGAAGGAAAGACATAATATTCAAATTCGGATGTAGACTATATTATGGATGAATATAAAGCATACCGCTGTGTGGGACGGAGTGAAGCTAAAGTAATACTGCATCTTTGACCTTGAAGTTTAGGAAGAAACTAAAAGGCACCATGAGCGACATTTGTCTTCGCTTATCAGATGTCCCCTCGCACTAGCTGAGCTGTCACTTTACCCAAGAAAAATGTCATTGTTTTCCTCTCTCTGCTCATAACACAATCTAATCACAGTTTGCCCAGCTCATCCTGCTTTGTCCAGGTGGCCCCACTCTGAGATGGAACAGAGGGACTCTCAGCATCAATAAATGTCTTTAACCAGCCTGATGTGATGCAGCACAGATTACACAATACCCTGCGTATGTCCAACTGCACCCTGTGTAGGTAAACAAACGCGCGCACACACACACACACACCTGCTTGCATGCACACACTTTTACACAAGGTGTGCACCTTATCCATTCCCTATCGTGTCAATAATGTCAGTAATTCAAATTTGTGTGCCCTTAACATGGTCTGTAGAAGTGTGATTATACAGAGAAAGCTGCAGTGTGTGGCCTAAGCTGGATAAGCATAGCTGGCACATACTCAGTCTACAGACTTTACTGTCCAGCTTAAATTTCCAGAAAACCAAAACAGTCTTACTAAACCTACTATGAGCTGCTCCACGTGGTGTAATATAGGTCAGATTGTGACTCGACTATGACATTGATTTTTTTTTCTTCTTCTCTTTTTTGAACCTTGTGATTGATGGTTCAGGGGGAAAATAGCTCTCAGCATGGCGAAGACTACGGGCTGCCCACTGAGCCCCGTTTGGATGGCGTGGTATTATGTGGGCTGCCCAGCAGCCTGTGCTGTATGGCGGAAACAGCTACGCCATCTGTTACACTCTATTTTCATCCCTGTGCCTACCAGCGGGGAGAGCCACAGCCCAAAGGGACTTCAACTGCTCCAACAGAGTCCCATTTGTTCAACAGGTCAAGTCTAAGCCTTACAGTGAGGAACCACCAAACCAGTTCTCATTTATGACATGGTCCAAGTGATTACAATACCCCACACATCACTTGACTGGGCAGAGCTGGTGATAAAGGAGAAAATACTCATACAAAAAAGTAATCAGGTGCCTCGGAGAATTAGAGGAGATTATTGCTGTCACAGCTGTTAAATGACCATAACCCAATGTGTCCTCAAATGCTTCTTAAGCCTGGTTAAAAGGATCATCTTGTGAATTGAACTCCGTTCATGTAATGTGTTTCTTGGGTTGAGAAAAGAGAAATTTGGGATTTCCAGGTGAGGAGGAAACAGGGGCTGGCAGGATTCATTTGAGATTACTTGGCGCAAACATGGTGTAATCCCCTTATCTGCGTAGTTACCTGTCCCTGACAGTGATCCAAGCCTACCTCTATGAACCTCATTGGCCTGACATTCTGGCAGGAGAAAATCCCTGTCTAATGTGTCAGCCCAGGCAGCTTTAACACCTGGCACGCCAATGCTTATCTGCTGAGCACCCAGAAGCACCTGCATTATCCCAGTGAAGCCTCACAACAAGTGAAAGGGCTTCTAATATCCACAGAGTGAAATTACTGTTTGTGTCGTGGCACAAATGCACAGTGCGCAAAGTGCATACCATTATTAAGGGCTTATGACATGACACAAAAGACACGTACAGTATCAGACATCCCCAGTTTTGGCATCCTTTATCTGGGTGGCTGGCTCCGAGAGGATTTTAGGACTGATAAATTTTGATTTATTATTTTTAAATGAATGAATGGTTTAGCTCCTATTACTATTACACCCCACTCCAGCCTAAGTCTTGGGACTTCCATTAAAACAACAAGAATTGAATAGGTTTGTCTCCAAACCTAGGCTTTTCATGGTGAAATTTCTGCATCAGCTCTGTGCGCTCCTTTGCACTTCTACTGAAACACTTGCTTGTTAATCTGGACAGGATTTGAGGTTTTATATATTTATTTTCTTGCAGTTTCCAGGCATAATGCTCTGTGACCTTTAGAAAAATGTAATACATTGAAATGAAAAGGTGAGTGGGAAAAAAGGGGGCGGAATATATGCTTTTCTAACAGATGCATGGTTAAATAATTGTCAAAAAAGCATGAGTCACCACTACTAACAGTAAATCTCTGTAAAGCTTTCTCAGGCAAAATCATATGCCTCCTAAGTTGACAGTCTAAAATCATTTTTGGTCCACTGCTTAAAATTAATGGGCTTCTGTAAACATGGAATTTATTTAAGGCAATATTATGAAAGGTAATCCATTACATACGGTATAACGCAGAGGTAAAATATGTAAATAAGGAGCTGCTTAATTAATTTCCGGTCCAGCCATTTTTCATTCCGGTTACACATCTTGAGGCCAGCATCACCTTTTATATATATATTTATTTAAAAAAACAGGTACTGAAGAGGAGGAAGTTACCTATCACCCTCAACACCTCTTTATGGATTAATTTCTCTGTACTTTGGATACAACACTAAGAAAAGTTCTCCTGCTTCAAAGTTTTACTTTTCAAGGAGGCAGGTGAGAAAACTTTAAGATAGTAGCACATACTGGACTACAAATAAAACTTTGCTGTATAGTTAGTAACTGAAAATGGTTTTATAGTGAGAAGTGATGAATCTGTCGGTTAAAACTTATGACTAATTATCTCAGCGGTTCAAGTTACGCCATAAGTTAAGCATGCGGTGACGTTACCGTCGGTAAACACAACCTGTTGCTTTGTTTTACGTTATATATTTATATTTTTACGTCATATTTCTCTCTGGACGTGGGTTAATAATACACATTTATTGACTTCTAACGTCAACAGACACAGGTAGGAGAGCAGGTTTACCTCATAGACCGTATAAAGGAGGTGTTTCCTCGTCTACACTGACATCTGCTGGCGTTTCAGCAACATGTCGTCTCTGTGACGCCACGGTGAGCGGGAATTCATGTTAAATGTGGTTCCTCGACAAATGAAATGTCTAAATCGTGGCGTGTATGTACTGCGGATACACAGGCTAATCCCTGTTGTGTGTTTTGTTGTGAGAACTTTCTCAAACGGGAATTTGCGATTCGAAATGCGACCAAACGGGCCACCGTAGACGGCCGTTGCTTAAACTCTAGTATACCGATAGTTTAAAAAACACGCAAATAATATAAAATAAACACAGTATGTTTGTCGATACGTTCATTGAGTCCTCGTACACTACACGGATGATTCGTGTCGCTTTAAAAGGCGGGAAACTATACACCGGGGCGTGGCTGTCAAGTCAAACGGAGTATGCGATCCCATGATGCATTGCGACACGGCGACAGTTTGAAATAAACTTAAATAAACAGCGATCGACAAACTACACGGAGTGGCGGATTATATGTGTCTGTGTGTTTTTTATTTTGGCCAGAGGACCGTGTGAGTCCCGTAGTCAAAAAGACGAACACCGTAACTGAAGAACACACGCAGCAGAATGACTCCCCGGGCTTCACCGTTTCCACATCAGCTTTGCGCAGTGGCAGTATCGTAGCCTATGAGGTTTATCCGAGGCGCGATTATTGCTAGTTGAAAACTTTACCCAATACCCCGCCTTGACGACTTGAAATATAGTCGGCAATGGCAATTTTTGACGGTCTCTAAGGAGACTGATAACTTGTTTAAAGCAAAATATTTCCACAAACAGCAGAATCACTTCCGTGATGTCTGTTGCCAGCAGTGACGTACATGGTCTCGTGATGATGTAAACAGGAAGTCAGTCCTGCTCTATGAATGGGATTTTTGGTATATCTCACTGTTTGTACTGTTCATTCTCTTTATTCCGCTTAATCTCTCTATAGTTGCCATATTTATACTGTTTATGTCTTTGAGAGTTGCCATATTTTTCTTAGACATCTGTTTAACTATATATAGCCTATGAGTTATGCTAGTTCATATAATGTAACAACAGTATATAAAGTAAGGTGTGTAACCAGTTTGGTGTCCAGTCACTGTGCAGTGTGCATGTTTCCAACCCTAACAGAGGGGTATGTAGATGTAACAGACACCCCCTCTGTGACAGAGCTTCAGTATCCTTTTGCAGTGGCAGTATCGTAGCCTATGAGGTTTAGCCGAGGCGCGATTATTGCTAGTTGAAAACTTTACCCAATTCCCGCCTTGACGACTTGAAATATAGTCGGCAATGGCAATTTTTGATTGTCTCTCAGGAGACTGATGATGTGTTTAAAATAATTTGCTGTACGTGCTCTGGCTGTTGTTGTGTTGCTGTAAAACTGAACAAGTTGAAAGCGGCATTGTTAAAACGTCATCAAACGGAGACATAGAAGAGCGTACGTCATTTCCGTTTAAAGCTTGTTTCAACTTTATCCTGTCTGATTGTGATCCTGTCTCCACGCGCACGGTTCACTTTCATGGAGATAGATTTCTAAAGTTCACGTGTGTCTTCTCTGGTAACGACACAGTTTATCTTAGCAACATGTTGTAGGCTCGTTCACGTGAAGCCACGCCCACGTTGACACCATAACAAAGAGGTGTATCGTCCGGAGAGACCTCTGTGTGGATGCTGAGAGCTCGTCAGCTTTGCGCAGTGGCAGTATCGTAGCCTATGAGGTTTATCCGAGGCGCGATTATTGCTAGTTGAAAACTTTACCCAATACCCCGCCTTGACGACTTGAAATATAGTCGGCAATGGCAATTTTTGACGGTCTCTAAGGAGACTGATAACTTGTTCAAGTCAATTTTACGTTCTCAAAGATTAGTTTCGTCTCAAAACGTTTACTTTGGGAAATATTCAGTGTTTTTCAGCCCAAACACCATAATTAATATGACAATGTTGATCTGAACATGTGAAGCACTCTCACAGTCAACAGCTGACAAGATAGTTCAATAACATTTATTAACCCACAGCTTAACTCTATTTAAATACGATTCAAGTTATTTACCCTGAACAGTTAACATAACATCTGTATATAACCAGTTTGTCAGTGTGCATGTTTCCAACCCTAACAGAGGGGGAGAGCCTAACACTTAACACATTTATTTATTTGTTTTACCATAAACTAATGCATATCTTTATGTTAAGATTATATTTTGGACTATTAACTTTCAGTTTTTATATTTGTCCACCAGGTGGTGCTATTTATAGAACACAGTGGATCTATGTAAACATACTGGTTTAAAGGGTTCACATTCCCAACATATAATTAATATTTGATATGTATATTTCAGGCTGAACTTAAGTCGTTTAAAAATGTGACTCTATTTAAAAACTATTCAAGTTATTTACCCTGAACACTTATTAAAGTAAAGTAAGGTGTGTAACCAGTTTGGTGTCCAGTCACTGTGCAGTGTGCATGTTTCCAACCCTAACAGAGGGGTATGTAGATGTAACAGACACCCCCTCTGTGACAGAGCTTCAGTATCCTTTTGCAGTGGCAGTATCGTAGCCTATGAGGTTTAGCCGAGGCGCAATTATTGCTAGTTGAAAACTTTACCCAATTCCTGCCTTGATGACTTGAAACACATATCTTGTTGAAAGTAATATACTTTCCTTTCTCCACATGCTCTTATGTCATAGTGAAACTACTGTCTGGACAAGTTGAAAGCGGCGCTGTTAAAACATAGAAGAGCGTACGTCATTTCCATTTAAAGCGTCTTTCAACTTTATCCTGTCTGATTGTGATCCTGTCTCCACGCGCACGGTTCACTTTCATGGAGATAGATTTCCAAAGTTCACGTGTGTCTTCTCTGGTAACGACACAGTTTATCTTAGCAACATGTTGTAGGCTCGTCCACCTGAAGCCACGCCCACGTTGACACCATAACAAAGAGGTGTATCGTCCGGAGAGACCTCTGTGTGGATGCTGAGAGCTCGTCAGCTTTGCGCAGTGGCAGTATCGTAGCCTATGAGGTTTATCCGAGGCGCGATTATTGCTAGTTGAAAACTTTACCCAATACCCCGCCTTGACGACTTGAAATATAGTCGGCTATGGCAATTTTTGACGGTCTCTAAGGAGACTGATAACTTGTTCAAGTAAATTTTACGTTCTCAAAGATTAGTTTCATCTCAAAACGTTTACTTTGGGAAATGTTCAGTGTTTTTCAGCCCAAACACCATAATTAATATGACAATGTTGATCTGAACATGTGAAGCACTCTCACAGTCAACAGCTGACAAGATAGTTCAATAACATTTATTAACCCACAGCTTAACTCTATTTAAATACGATTCAAGTTATTTACCCTGAACAGTTAACATAACATCTGTATATAACCAGTTTGTCAGTGTGCATGTTTCCAACCCTACCAGAGGGGGAGAGCCTAACACTTAACACATTTATTTATTTGTTTTACCATAAACTAATGCATATCTTTATGTTAAGATTATATTTTGGACTATTAACTTTCAGTTTTTATATTTGTCCACCAGGTGGTGCTATTTATAGAACACAGTGGATCTATGTAAACATACTGGTTTAAAGGGTTCACATTCCCAACATATAATTAATATTTGATATGTATATTTCAGGCTGAACTTAAGTCGTTTAAAAATGTGACTCTATTTAAAAACTATTCAAGTTATTTACCCTGAACACTTATTAAAGTAAAGTAAGGTGTGTAACCAGTTTGGTGTCCAGTCACTGTGCAGTGTGCATGTTTCCAACCCTAACAGAGGGGTATGTAGATGTAACAGACACCCCCTCTGTGACAGAGCTTCAGTATCCTTTTGCAGTGGCAGTGTTGTAGCCTATGAGGTTTATCCGAGGCGCGATTATTGCTAGTTGAAAACTTTACCCAATTCCTGCCTTGATGACTTGAAACACAGTCAGCAGTGGCAATTTTTGTTTGTCTCTCAGGAGACTCATGAACTGTTTAAAGAAAATGGAGTTTAAAGCATGTACTTAAGTATCACTCCCAGGGTGTTATTTTATTTTGTGGTAACATGTTTATATGTACGTAACATGTTTTGTTGTTTTTGTGAGAACTCAGTGTATGAGAAAATAAAAAGATAGTGTTCTGATGAGCTAGTCTGATAATTAAATGTACATATAATATTGGTTGAGTTTGTCAGAGGATATTCCTTTTTAAAATGTTTTAGAATTGTCGTCTCAGCTCAAATCAGCTGCTGTGCTCCTGCATGACGTCCACTACATATATTATTACCGTCATTAGTATTGCTACCATATCTCTATTACAGTTCATAGTTAGTTAATGATTTGCTGCTGCTGCATCTGTGTCTCTCTATCACAGGTTCCACTGCTACTGTAATCATTCCATCATTCATGGTAATTCATCGTCATTTTATCATTCATTGTAATTGTACAATATGTTTGTGTTGATTTGTTGCATACACGTGACATCTATTACACATCTGTCCATCCTGGGAGAGGGATCCCTCCTCTGTGGCTCTTCCTGAGGTTTCTTCCACCTTTTTTCCCTGTTAAAAGCGTTTTTGTGGGCAAGTTTTTCCTCACTGAACCGAGGGTCTAAGGACAGAGGGCGTGACTCCCTGTACAGATTGTAAAGCCCTCTGAGGCGAAATGTGTTTTGTGACTTTGGCCTATACAAATAAAATTTGATTTGATTTTCATGGAGATAGATTTCTAAAGTTCACGTGTGTCTTCTCTGGTAACGACACAGTTTATCTTATCGACATGCTGTAGGCTCGTCCACGTGAAGCCACGCCCACGTTGACACCATAACAAAGAGGTGTATCGTCCGGAGAGACCTCTGTGTGGATGCTGAGAGCTCGTCAGCTTTGCGCAGTGGCAGTATCGTAGCCTATGAGGTTTATCCGAGGCGCGATTATTGCTAGTTGAAAACTTTACCCAATACCCCGCCTTGACGACTTGAAATATAGTCGGCTATGGCAATTTTTGACGGTCTCTAAGGAGACTGATAACTTGTTGAAAGGAAAGTTGTCAAATGCTTGTTTTTGCATCTCAAGTGTTTCTATTTTACCATAATTAATATGACAACATGTGAAGCACTCTCACAGTCAACAGCTGACAATATAGTTCAATTAAAAGTTTATTATTCCACAGCTTAGCTCTATTTTAATGCATTCTAAGTTATATATAAACAGTTATTAAGGTAACATCTGTATATAACCAGTTTGGTGTCCAATCACTGTGCAGTGTGCATGTTTCCAACCCTAACAGAGGGGTATGTAGATGTAACAGACACCCCCTCTGTGACAGAGCTTCAGTATCCTTTTGCAGTGGCAGTATCGTATCCTATGAGGTTTATCCGAGGTGCGATTATTGCTAGTTGAAAACTTTACCCAATTCCCGCCTTGATGACTTGAAACACAGTCAGCAGTGGCAATTTTTGATGGTCTCTCAGGAGACTCAGAACTTGTTAAAAGAAATATCTGACACTTGTAACTGTTTAAATCTTGACACTGTAATGTGTTTTGCTGTTGTTATCATTCATTGTAATTAAAGGCGTTTTTGTGGGCAAGTTTTTCCTCACTGAACCGAGGGTCTAAGGACAGAGGGCGTGACTCCCTGTACAGATTGTAAAGCCCTCTGAGGCGAAATGTGTTTTGTGACTTTGGCCTATACAAATAAAATTTGATTTGATTTTCATGGAGATAGATTTCTAAAGTTCACGTGTGTCTTCTCTGGTAACGACACAGTTTATCTTATCGACATGTTGTAGGCTCGTCCACGTGAAGCCACGCCCACGTTGACACCATAACAAAGAGGTGTATCGTCCGGAGAGACCTCTGTGTGGATGCTGAGAGCTCGTCAGCTTTGCGCAGTGGCAGTATCGTAGCCTATGAGGTTTATCCGAGGCGCGATTATTGCTAGTTGAAAACTTTACCCAATACCCCGCCTTGACGACTTGAAATATAGTCGGCTATGGCAATTTTTGACGGTCTCTAAGGAGACTGATAACTTGTTCAAGTCAATGCAACGTTCTCAGGTGCTTCATGATTGTTCTATTATTCTTGTTTATTTCTTTTCAGATGAAGTCTTTCCTTTCGATGCTGTGTTCAGTGGTGTTGAGCTGAAACACTGTAACTAATATAACAATGTTGACCTAAACAACAGCTGACAATATAGTTCAATTAAAAGTTTATTATTCCACAGTTTAACTCTATTTTAATGCATTCTAAGTTATATATAAACAGTTATTAAGGTAACATCTGTATATAACCAGTTTGGTGTCCAGTCACTGTGCAGTGTGCATGTTTCCAACCCTAACAGAGGGGTATGTAGATGTAACAGACACCCCCTCTGTGACAGAGCTTCAGTATCCTTTTGCAGTGGCAGTATCGTATCCTATGAGGTTTATCCGAGGCGCGATTATTGCTAGTTGAAAACTTTACCCAATTCCCGCCTTGATGACTTGAAACACAGTCAGCAGTGGCAATTTTTGTTTGTCTCTCAGGAGACTCATGAACTGTTTAAAGAAAATGGAGTTTAAAGCATGTGCTTAAGTATCACTCCCAGGGTGTTATTTTATTTTGTGGTAACATGTTTATATGTACGTAACATGTTTTGTTGTTTTTGTGAGAACTCAGTGTATGAGAAAATAAAAAGATAGTGTTCTGATGAGCTAGTCTGATAATTAAATGTACATATAATATTGGTTGAGTTTGTCAGAGGATATTCCTTTTTAAAATGTTTTAGAATTGTCGTCTCAGCTCAAATCAGCTGCTGTGCTCCTGCATGACGTCCACTACATATATTATTACCGTCATTAGTATTGCTACCATATCTCTATTACAGTTCATAGTTAGTTAATGATTTGCTGCTGCTGCATCTGTGTCTCTCTATCACAGGTTCCACTGCTACTGTAATCATTCCATCATTCATGGTAATTCATCGTCATTTTATCATTCATTGTAATTGTACAATATGTTTGTGTTGATTTGTTGCATACACGTGACATCTATTACACATCTGTCCATCCTGGGAGAGGGATCCCTCCTCTGTGGCTCTTCCTGAGGTTTCTTCCACCTTTTTTCCCTGTTAAAAGCGTTTTTGTGGGCAAGTTTTTCCTCACTGAACCGAGGGTCTAAGGACAGAGGGCGTGACTCCCTGTACAGATTGTAAAGCCCTCTGAGGCGAAATGTGTTTTGTGACTTTGGCCTATACAAATAAAATTTGATTTGATTTTCATGGAGATAGATTTCTAAAGTTCACATGTGTCTTCTCTGGTAACGACACAGTTTATCTTATCGACATGTTGTAGGCTCGTCCACGTGAAGCCACGCCCACGTTGACACCATAACAAAGAGGTGTATCGTCCGGAGAGACCTCTGTGTGGATGCTGAGAGCTCGTCAGCTTTGCGCAGTGGCAGTATCGTAGCCTATGAGGGTTATCCGAGGCGCGATTATTGCTAGTTGAAAACTTTACCCAATACCCCGCCTTGACGACTTGAAATATAGTCGGCTATGGCAATTTTTGACGGTCTCTAAGGAGACTGATAACTTGTTCAAGTCAATGCAACGTTCTCAGGTCCTTCATGATTGTTCTATTGTTCTTGTTTATTTCTTTTCAGATGAAGTCTTTCCTTTCGATGCTGTGTTCAGTGGTGTTGAGCTGAAACACTGTAACTAATATAACAATGTTGACCTAAACAACAGCTGACAATATAGTTCAATTAAAAGTTTATTATTCCACAGTTTAACTCTATTTTAATGCAATCTAAGTTGTATATAAACAGTTATTAAGGTAACATCTGTATATAACCAGTTTGGTGTCCAGTCACTGTGCAGTGTGCATGTTTCCAACCCTAACAGAGGGGTATGTAGATGTAACAGACACCCCCTCTGTGACAGAGCTTCAGTATCCTTTTGCAGTGGCAGTATCGTATCCTATGAGGTTTATCCGAGGTGCGATTATTGCTAGTTGAAAACTTTACCCAATACCCCGCCTTGATGACTTGAAATACAGTCAGCAGTGGCAATTTTTGATGGTCTCTCAGGAGACTCAGAACTTATTAAAAGAAGTATCTGACACTTGTAATTGTTTACATCTTGACACTGTAATGTGTTTTGCTGTTGTTATCATTCATTGTAATTAAAGGCGTTTTTGTGGTCAAGTTTTTCCTCACTGAACCGAGGGTCTAAGGACAGAGGGCGTGACTCCCTGTACAGATTGTAAAGCCCTCTGAGGCGAAATGTGTTTTGTGACTTTGGCCTATACAAATAAAATTTGATTTGATTTTCATGGAGATAGATTTCTAAAGTTCACGTGTGTCTTCTCTGGTAACGACACAGTTTATCTTATCGACATGTTGTAGGCTCGTCCACGTGAAGCCACGCCCACGTTGACACCATAACAAAGAGGTGTATCGTCCGGAGAGACCTCTGTGTGGATGCTGAGAGCTCGTCAGCTTTGCGCAGTGGCAGTATCGTAGCCTATGAGGTTTATCCGAGGCGCGATTATTGCTAGTTGAAAACTTTACCCAATACCCCGCCTTGACGACTTGAAATATAGTCGGCTATGGCAATTTTTGACAGTCTCTAAGGAGACTGATAACTTGTTCAAGTCAATGTAACGTTCTCAGGTACTTCTTGATTAACACTAATTGTTAATTTGTTTTAGATTAGTCTTTTCTTTCAAGAGCTTGTTTGTTGCTGTTAATCTCAAACACTGTAACTAATATAACAATGTTGACCTAAACAACAGCTGACAATATAGTTCAATTAAAAGTTTATTATTCCACAGCTGAACTCTATTTTAATGCATTCTAAGTTATATATAAACAGTTATTAAGGTAACATCTGTATATAACCAGTTTGGTGTCCAGTCACTGTGCAGTGTGCATGTTTCCAACCCTAACAGAGGGGTATGTAGATGTAACAGACACCCCCTCTGTGACAGAGCTTCAGTATCCTTTTGCAGTGGCAGTATCGTAGCCTATGAGGTTTATCCGAGGTGCGATTATTGCTAGTTGAAAACTTTACCCAATTCCCGCCTTGATGACTTGAAACACAGTCAGCAGTGGCAATTTTTGATGGTCTCTCAGGAGACTCAGAACTTATTAAAAGAAATATCTGACACTTGTAATTGTTTACATCTTGACACTGTAATGTGTTTTGCTGTTGTTATCATTCATTGTAATTAAAAGCGTTTTTGTGGTCAAGTTTTTCCTCACTGAACCGAGGGTCTAAGGACAGAGGGCGTGACTCCCTGTACAGATTGTAAAGCCCTCTGAGGCGAAATGTGTTTTGTGACTTTGGGCTATACAAATAAAATTTGATTTGATTTTCATGGAGATAGATTTCTAAAGTTCACGTGTCTCTTCTCTGGTAACGACACAGTTTATCTTATCGACATGTTGTAGGCTCGTCCACGTGAAGCCACGCCCACGTTGACACCATAACAAAGAGGTGTATCGTCCGGAGAGACCTCTGTGTGGATGCTGAGAGCTCGTCAGCTTTGCGCAGTGGCAGTATCGTAGCCTATGAGGTTTATCCGAGGCGCGATTATTGCTAGTTGAAAACTTTACCCAATACCCCGCCTTGACGACTTGAAATATAGTCGGCTATGGCAATTTTTGACAGTCTCTAAGGAGACTGATAACTTGTTCAAGTCAATGTAACGTTCTCAGGTACTTCTTGATTAACACTAATTGTTAATTTGTTTTAGATTAGTCTTTTCTTTCAAGAGCTTGTTTGTTGCTGTTAATCTCAAACACTGTAACTAATATAACAATGTTGACCTAAACAACAGCTGACAATATAGTTCAATTAAAAGTTTATTATTCCACAGCTGAACTCTATTTTAATGCAATCTAAGTTATATATAAACAGTTATTAAGGTAACATCTGTATATAACCAGTTTGGTGTCCAGTCACTGTGCAGTGTGCATGTTTCCAACCCTAACAGAGGGGTATGTAGATGTAACAGACACCCCCTCTGTGACAGAGCTTCAGTATCCTTTTGCAGTGGCAGTATCGTAGCCTATGAGGTTTATCCGAGGCGTGATTATTGCTAGTTGAAAACTTTACCCAATTCCCGCCTTGATGACTTGAAACACAGTCAGCAGTGGCAATTTTTGATTGTCTCTCAGGAGACTCAGAACTTATTAAAAGAAGTATCTGACACTTGTAATTGTTTACATCTTGACACTGTAATGTGTTTTGCTGTTGTTATCATTCATTGTAATTAAAAGCGTTTTTGTGGTCAAGTTTTTCCTCACTGAACCGAGGGTCTAAGGACAGAGGGCGTCACTCCCTGTACAGATTGTAAAGCCCTCTGAGGCGAAGTGTGTTTTGTGACTTTGGGCTATACAAATAAAATTTGATTTGATTTTCATGGAGATAGATTTCTAAAGTTCACGTGTCTCTTCTCTGGTAACGACACAGTTTATCTTATCGACATGTTGTAGGCTCGTCCACGTGAAGCCACGCCCACGTTGACACCATAACAAAGAGGTGTATCGTCCGGAGAGACCTCTGTGTGGATGCTGAGAGCTCGTCAGCTTTGCGCAGTGGCAGTATCGTAGCCTATGAGGTTTATCCGAGGCGCGATTATTGCTAGTTGAAAACTTTACCCAATACCCCGCCTTGACGACTTGAAATATAGTCGGCTATGGCAATTTTTGACGGTCTCTAAGGAGACTGATAACTTGTTGAAAGGAAAGTTGTCAAATGCTTGTTTTTGCATCTCAAGTGTTTCTATTTTACCATAATTAATATGACAACATGTGAAGCACTCTCACAGTCAACAGCTGACAATATAGTTCAATTAAAAGTTTATTATTCCACAGCTTAGCTCTATTTAAATGCAATCTAAGTTATATATAAACAGTTATTAAGGTAACATCTGTATATAACCAGTTTGGTGTCCAGTCACTGTGCAGTGTGCATGTTTCCAACCCTAACAGAGGGGTATGTAGATGTAACAGACACCCCCTCTGTGACAGAGCTTCAGTATCCTTTTGCAGTGGCAGTATCGTAGCCTATGAGGTTTATCCGAGGTGCGATTATTGCTAGTTGAAAACTTTACCCAATTCCCGCCTTGATGACTTGAAACACAGTCAGCAGTGGCAATTTTTGAGGGTCTCTCAGGAGGCTCAGAACTTGTTAAAAGAAATATCTGACACTTGTAACTGTTTAAATCTTGACACTGTAATGTGTTTTGCTGTTGTTATCATTCATTGTAATTAAAGGCGTTTTTGTGGGCAAGTTTTTCCTCACTGAACCGAGGGTCTAAGGACAGAGGGCGTGACTCCCTGTACAGATTGTAAAGCCCTCTGAGGCGAAATGTGTTTTGTGACTTTGGCCTATACAAATAAAATTTGATTTGATTTTCATGGAGATAGATTTCTAAAGTTCACGTGTGTCTTCTCTGGTAACGACACAGTTTATCTTATCGACATGTTGTAGGCTCGTCCACGTGAAGCCACGCCCACGTTGACACCATAACAAAGAGGTGTATCGTCCGGAGAGACCTCTGTGTGGATGCTGAGAGCTCGTCAGCTTTGCGCAGTGGCAGTATCGTAGCCTATGAGGCTTATCCGAGGCGCGATTATTGCTAGTTGAAAACTTTACCCAATACCCCGCCTTGACGACTTGAAATATAGTCGGCTATGGCAATTTTTGACGGTCTCTAAGGAGACTGATAACTTGTTCAAGTCAATGCAACGTTCTCAGGTGCTTCATGATTGTTCTATTATTCTTGTTTATTTCTTTTCAGATGAAGTCTTTCCTTTCGATGCTGTGTTCAGTGGTGTTGAGCTGAAACACTGTAACTAATATAACAATGTTGACCTAAACAACAGCTGACAATATAGTTCAATTAAAAGTTTATTATTCCACAGCTGAACTCTATTTTAATGCATTCTAAGTTATATATAAACAGTTATTAAGGTAACATCTGTAAATGACCAGTGTGGTGTCCAGTCACTGTGCAGTGTGCATGTTTCCAACCCTAACAGAGGGGTATGTAGATGTAACAGACACCCCCTCTGTGACAGAGCTTCAGTATCCTTTTGCAGTGGCAGTATCGTATCCTATGAGGTTTATCCGAGGTGCGATTGTTGCTAGTTGAAAACTTTACCCAATTCCCGCCTTGATGACTTGAAACACAGTCAGCAGTGGCAATTTTTGATGGTCTCTCAGGAGACTCAGAACTTATTAAAAGAAATATCTGACACTTGTAATTGTTTACATCTTGACACTGTAATGTGTTTTGCTGTTGTTATCATTCATTGTAATTAAAAGCGTTTTTGTGGTCAAGTTTTTCCTCACTGAACCGAGGGTCTAAGGACAGAGGGCGTGACTCCCTGTACAGATTGTAAAGCCCTCTGAGGCGAAATGTGTTTTGTGACTTTGGCCTATACAAATAAAATTTGATTTGATTTTCATGGAGATAGATTTCTAAAGTTCACGTGTGTCTTCTCTGGTAACGACACAGTTTATCTTATCGACATGTTGTAGGCTCGTCCACGTGAAGCCACGCCCACGTTGACACCATAACAAAGAGGTGTATCGTCCGGAGAGACCTCTGTGTGGATGCTGAGAGCTCGTCAGCTTTGCGCAGTGGCAGTATCGTAGCCTATGAGGTTTATCCGAGGCGCGATTATTGCTAGTTGAAAACTTTACCCAATACCCCGCCTTGACGACTTGAAATATAGTCGGCTATGGCAATTTTTGACGGTCTCTAAGGAGACTGATAACTTGTTCAAGTCAATGCAACATTGTTAGTTTGTTTCAGATCAAATGTTTTCTTTCAAGAGCTTGTTCAGCTGGAGCACTGTAACTAATATAACAATGTTAACCTAAACAACAGCTGACAATATAGTTCAATAACATTTATCAACCCACAGCTGAACTCTATTTTAATGCATTCTAAGTTATATATAAACAGTTATTAAGGTAACATCTGTATATAACCAGTTTGGTGTCCAGTCACTGTGCAGTGTGCATGTTTCCAACCCTAACAGAGGGGTATGTAGATGTAACAGACACCCCCTCTGTGACAGAGCTTCAGTATCCTGTTGCAGTGGCAGTATCGTATCCTATGAAGTTTATCCGAGGCGCGATTATTGCTAGTTGAAAACTTTACCCAATTCCCGCCTTGATGACTTGAAACACAGTCAGCAGTGGCAATTTTTGTTTGTCTCTCAGGAGACTCATAGCTTGTTGAAATCAAACCAATCTTTGGTTACAGTCTGGTAAACTTACCCTGTGTTTACCATGTAGTTCTGTGTTTTAATATGTGTATATATAACTTTCATTTTGGCCGTTTCAGGCTTGTGCAGAATGACAGTGACTTTAGTTTCGGTATGTTAACGCTGTGTGTTTCTTCCACTGTTAAACAGACAGCTGATATCTGCAAAACGTCTTTGAGACTGAAGCCCGGCTGACTTCAGTCAGGGGACTTTAAACGGAGACGCGCAGGAGCCTCCGTCATTTCCGTTTCAAAGTTGTTCCAGCTGTGTATTCATGTAATGTTATTGGTGAGTTTTCACGTCAGGTGGCTTGTGCACGACTTTCTGTGCATCCATTACGAGTTACTGCACGATCAGACGACACGCAGGCCATGGAAATGTGAATATGATGACGTCACAGAGGCCGTATGGTTACAGCCGAGGACACGTGCGCGTCTTCTATCATCTGTCCTGTCTGATTGTGATCCTGTCTCCACGCGCACGGTTCACTTTCATGGAGATAGATTTCCAAAGTTCACGTGTGTCTTCTCTGGTAACGACACAGTTTATCTTAGCAACATGTTGTAGGCTCGTCCACGTGAAGCCACGCCCACGTTGACACCATAACAAAGAGGTGTATCGTCCGGAGAGACCTCTGTGTGGATGCTGAGAGCTCGTCAGCTTTGCGCAGTGGCAGTATCGTAGCCTATGAGGTTTATCCGAGGCGCGATTATTGCTAGTTGAAAACTTTACCCAATACCCCGCCTTGACGACTTGAAATATAGTCGGCGATGGCAATTTTTGACGGTCTCTAAGGAGACTGATAACTTGTTTAAAGTAAATGTGATGTTATGAATACTTAACTAAATAAAAAACGGGATTTAAGGAGGTTTGTTTTTTTTCACTTATAATTTGCATGTGAGGCTCTTGATGATCTGTTGGAAAACATTTTATGTCATTCAGTGAAAAACATCATCAATGACATCACAATGTTGACCTGTCATGGGCGTGGCCTCACGTGGACGAGCCTACAGTATGTCGTTCAGAAACTGTTTCAAGTTTATCTGAACATGTACGTGTGGAGACGGGACGGGACCAGGATCAAACAGGATAACGTTGATGCAAGCTTTGAAATGACGTAGCTCCTGTACGTCTGCGTTTGATGACGTTTTGATAGTCTACACTGGAGAACTTGTTATTGTTCACAAGTCTGAAAATACCCGAAATGAAACTCATAAGTAGTGCGGAGTCTCACAGAAGAAAGAGCTTTTAAAAAAGCGAGCTGATAATAAGAGCTATGGCAGATACATGAGAGAACAGTTCACCGAGGTAGTTCTTATGTTTAACAAGTTCTGAGGCTCCTGAGAGACCAACAAAAATTGCCACTGCTGACTGTATTTCAAGTCATCAAGGCGGGAATTGGGTAAAGTTTTCAACTAGCAATAATCGCGCCTCAGATAAACCTCATAGGCTACGATACTGCCACTGCAAAAGGATACTGAAGCTCTGTCACAGAGGGGGTGTCTGTTACATCTACATACCCCTCTGTTAGGGTTGGAAACATGCACACTGCACAGTGACTGGACACCAAACTGGTTATATACAGATGTTACCTTAATAACTGTTTATATATAACTTAGAATGCATTAAAATAGAGTTCAGCTGTGGAATAATAAACTTTTAATTGAACTATATTGTCAGCTGTTGTTTAGGTCAACATTGTTATATTAGTTACAGTGTTTCAGCTCAACACCACTGAACACAGCATTGAAAGGAAAGACTTCATCTGAAAAGAAATAAACAAGAATAATAGAACAATCATGAAGCACCTGAGAACGTTACATTGACTTGAACAAGTTATCAGTCTCCTTAGAGACCGTCAAAAATTGCCATAGCCGACTATATTTCAAGTCGTCAAGGCGGGGTATTGGGTAAAGTTTTCAACTAGCAATAATCGCGCCTCGGATAAGCCTCATAGGCTACGATACTGCCACTGCGCAAAGCTGACGAGCTCTCAGCATCCACACAGAGGTCTCTCCGGACGATACACCTCTTTGTTATGGTGTCAACGTGGGCGTGGCTTCGCGTGGACGAGCCTACAACATGTCGATAAGATAAACTGTGTCGTTACCAGAGAAGACACACGTGAACTTTAGAAATCTATCTCCATGAAAATCAAATCAAATTTTATTTGTATAGGCCAAAGTCACAAAACACATTTCGCCTCAGAGGGCTTTACAATCTGTACAGGGAGTCACGCCCTCTGTCCTTAGACCCTCGGTTCAGTGAGGAAAAACTTGACCACAAAAACGCTTTTAATTACAATGAATGATAACAACAGCAAAACACATTACAGTGTCAAGATGTAAACAGTTACAAGTGTCAGATATTTCTTTTAATAAGTTCTGAGTCTCCTGAGAGACCATCAAAAATTGCCACTGCTGACTGTGTTTCAAGTCATCAAGGCGGGAATTGGGTAAAGTTTTCAACTAGCAATAATCGCACCTCGGATAAACCTCATAGGCTACGATACTGCCACTGCAAAAGGATACTGAAGCTCTGTCACAGAGGGGGTGTCTGTTACATCTACATACCCCTCTGTTAGGGTTGGAAACATGCACACTGCACAGTGACTGGACACCACACTGGTCATTTACAGATGTTACCTTAATAACTGTTTATATATAACTTAGAATGCATTAAAATAGAGTTCAGCTGTGGAATAATAAACTTTTAATTGAACTATATTGTCAGCTGTTGTTTAGGTCAACATTGTTATATTAGTTACAGTGTTTCAGCTCAACACCACTGAACACAGCATCGAAAGGAAAGACTTCATCTGAAAAGAAATAAACAAGAATAATAGAACAATCATGAAGCACCTGAGAACGTTGCATTGACTTGAACAAGTTATCAGTCTCCTTAGAGACCGTCAAAAATTGCCATAGCCGACTATATTTCAAGTCGTCAAGGCGGGGTATTGGGTAAAGTTTTCAACTAGCAATAATCGCGCCTCGGATAAGCCTCATAGGCTACGATACTGCCACTGCGCAAAGCTGACGAGCTCTCAGCATCCACACAGAGGTCTCTCCGGACGATACACCTCTTTGTTATGGTGTCAACGTGGGCGTGGCTTCACGTGGACGAGCCTACAACATGTCGATAAGATAAACTGTGTCGTTACCAGAGAAGAGACACGTGAACTTTAGAAATCTATCTCCATGAAAATCAAATCAAATTTTATTTGTATAGCCCAAAGTCACAAAACACATTTCGCCTCAGAGGGCTTTACAATCTGTACAGGGAGTCACGCCCTCTGTCCTTAGACCCTCGGTTCAGTGAGGAAAAACTTGCCCACAAAAACGCCTTTAATTACAATGAATGATAACAACAGCAAAACACATTACAGTGTCAAGATTTAAACTATTAGAAGCATTACAAGTGTCAGATATTTCTTTTAACAAGTTCTGAGTCTCCTGAGAGACCATCAAAAATTGCCACTGCTGATTGTGTTTCAAGTCATCAAGGCGGGGTATTGGGTAAAGTTTTCAACTAGCAATAATCGCACCTCGGATAAACCTCATAGGCTACGATACTGCCACTGCAAAAGGATACTGAAGCTCTGTCACAGAGGGGGTGTCTGTTACATCTACATACCCCTCTGTTAGGGTTGGAATCATGCACACTGCACAGTGACTGGACACCAAATTGTTTTTATATATCTATATATATATATATATAGATATATAAACTGTATATATACAGACTGTGGGTTACATGTTATTGAAGTATCTGGTCAGCTGTTAGCTGAATTGGAGATTCTACATTTTTGCGTGAAAAGGCGCTTCATATGATAGTAAATATACATGACAAATAATAGACTGTTGGATCATAAATGCTTTCTTATTTTTTCTACTCCATTTCATACTTTGTTGTTCTCTGAGTTTCTTTCTGACTAGAGGAAGTAACATAATGTGTACACTATAAAGCAGCAGATTTCTGGTCACAGTGCAATGTTCTGACCAGAGCAGCAGAGGGCGCTCTGAAACAGGATATGGGATGGTGAGTGTAAGGAGAAGCCGTGAAGCAGAAAAACAGAATTTTGTGTAAAACAAGATTAAACACAGACTCTCAGCCGAGCGAAAACCAATTTCATCATATGAATTTAAAGATATAAACAAATCAGTGTTGCAGTTTAAAGTTTGACTTCAGTTTTTGCAACTTGATGATGATTGCTGCATCATGAAGGAGTGCATGCTTCATTTTCTCTTGTGACTGAGATTCTGCTTGTAAAGTGAAAGTAACATTTGTGCGGTCGTGTTTACCACCCTGTAGAGAACCGTAATTGCAGTGATCTCTGATTAGAAGAGGGTTTAGGCAGTCACAGGGGTGGAGGGGGTAATCAAATGAGGCAGATGAGCTCAAAGCCTCTCTTCACCCTGGAAACGCTCCTATACCCTCGCTGTCATGTAAGCACACTTTATTTTCTCACACTCTCCACACTTGTGTAGCTGACGTTAGCTTTTATTCCTAAAATAGTAGATCTTTAAAAAAATGTACCGAAGATGATGGTACAGTGAGGCACATTGATCACCTTATCCTCATCAGGGTCACGCTGGGGCCGGAGCCTGTGCCTGCTGGGTTTGGGCAGGAGGCGGGGTACACCCTAGACAAGTCACCAGCTCATCACATTCACACCTACGGGCAATTTAGAGTCACAAATTGACCTGCTCGGTGCACGTCTTTGAAGTGTGGGAGGAAGCCGGAGAACCCGGTGAGAACCCACGCAGCCACAGGGGAGAACATGCACACATAACTCCACACAGCTGAGGTGACGGTGCTTACCACTGCACCACAGTGCCGCCCCCATGTTGGTCACAGGCAGTTGAAGTGGACTGCTTTCATTATTAATTCTAATTCATAATAATCTGATAAATTGCACTATGACTCCCAATGAGGACAGACTCTGTAAGATTTGTTTTAAGTTGTCTGTATGTATATTTTTTCTGCTATCTCACGGTTTGAATGCATGTTATTATTTAGGCATGTTTCTGAGCAATCATTACTCTGGATTTAGTTCAGTAATGTGATTAATGTAACCAGTCTGCTTGTAATATATCTTTACTCAACCCTGGTAATCAAATTGTGGGCAACTGATCATGCTTTCAGACAAATGGAACATTTGCTTGTCTTTATCAAAGGTGAAACCAAGGCTTTGAAGATGATGATTCATATTTACATAAATTACCCCGAGAGGGCTTTTGCATTTAATCTTCATTCAGTGTGACCCATGATGCACTTGCTTTTACTTCCGCTGAGCATTGATCAGCCCGCGCCCAATGGATTGTTTTAGGGTTGATGTTGCTCGTGTGTGGTCTTCTCGACCCGCATGTGACCCCGTGTTTTGTACATGTTAAGATGTAATTACGTTACGCGGACAAATGATGTGAGAGGAGCAGGGGCGCCTGTTTAACATCTGTCACACACTCTGACGTCTGATGTCGAAAAATGAAATGGCGAGACGTGGCTTTGTTCTACGTTACACGACAGCTGGAGACACGCCAAACATAAACAAATAAATTGCACAGCGTCACAGGACTAGTTTCTAGGTAACCATGTGACAGGGCCGACAATCGCTATGGAAACCAGTGTATCTTCCCTCTCTCTCTCTCTCTCTCTCTCTCTCTCTCCGTGTCTCTGTCTCTCAGGTCTTTTAGGAAATGTGTGAGAATATTCTCTTCCCTGTGAACTGGTTTTACTTTCCAGGTTTGACAGTTGTGGAGGACACCATCACGTCAGAAAAAGTAATTCCCCCTCATGCTCTGCGCGAGCTGTAGAATAAATTCAGGGCAGGCTTGTATACTAAATGCTATCACACCAGTAGAGGTGATTAATAATAAAATATCAGCAGCAGAGCGCACAAAACTTCTACTTTTAAACATTACCATGGAATTAACTGCTTGGCTTTACACTTTTTCTCCAATTAGTATATTTTAAAACAGTATTTTGCGTCAGCTCCGTTACAAATGGAGACATTTTTCAAGCTCGAAATAAAAAAAAATAAAATAAAAAAAATAGTTTTAATCATTTTCGTCAGATCTTTTGTACACAAAAGTAATTTGCATCCTGCTTTGCAGCGGGTCTTTTGTTTTTCTGTTTGTCACAAATCCAGTTACAACTCGACGTTTCCAAATGGAAAAGCAGGCTTCTCTTCAAAGAGTTAGACATCACAGCCTTTTCTATTAAAAAAAAAAAAGCAGGTGCAAATCTAAAAAAGATGCTTTGATTTGTGGCCAATTATGGAAACCCTTGTTGCATCACCTTTATGTGAATACTTCCTCTCTCCTTTGAGCTGATCAGAAGAATTAGCGTGTTACTCCTGGTAGATAACTCAGAAATGTTGAGATCACACAAATGAATAAAAACTTCAAAAGTTATCAAGTTATTCAACACACCCAATTAAACTTGTTCCAATCCTCTAATGCCATCTCCTTCTTAATCACTGCGTGGTGTACAAGGGGTTGCCCCCAATTAGCTGCCTCCTGTGACACCCTGACACGCTGCCGGATCGTGATTGTATTTCAGCTTCAATTACTTTGAAAACCCTTCAGGCAGAGGTGACTGGTCTCCTCTCCCCACTTAATTTTTATCTTTCTTTGCTCTGTTTCCCCTTCTTTTGATTGGTGGGCGGTGTCAGAGGATAGTCCGCCATGTATAATAAAATCAAAGAGCCATAAACTTTAATGATCATTGTTATATTTTACTGTTTTATGTGTAATTCTTGGCAGTTCTGAGCAGACGGAACAGCTGATAGCTTCCACATACATATTTTTGAATTCATGCTCAGTCATGTCATATTAAAGTCTATTGGTTGTACCTGAGGTATAACACCGCAGGTTGAAAGCTTAACCTAATACTCTGCCATGACAACATCGACAAAACCAAGCAACATTAGAAAGTCATAGAGAAGAAGAAAAAATATCGCACTGAAGTGGAATTTGCAGCAGACAGACACGAGTAATAATCAATTATTTGAGTCATAGACATAGATGGTAATCAAATATAGTCAAATTGGAGATGGATCACAAGTAAAATTACATTTCAAGCCATAACTAGCAAGAGCAGTTTTCTTTTGTTATCGCTGTCGCTGTCTGAGATTGAATCGCCAACAACACCACAGCCACATCTGGTACAGCAATTTCTTCATCGTTCTACTTGTCTCTTATCCTGATAATTTATGGTGACATGCACCCTAGACTAGACTCTTCATCACCATTCCTTCAGATTAATGTTGGTCCAGAACTGTATATGCCCCCAAACACAAACTGCTGATATCTGTCTGCTGAGATTTCAGTCAGTTTTTATTTATTAATCTGTTTTTCTGTTCGCAATTTAGACTTTCACCTGCTTCACAAATACCAAAAGAAGAAGTTATAAGTTACAGTAGATTCAGTGTCGTTGCATTATGGATCATTGTAGGGACATTTCAGACAGCCTTCATACTGCAATCTTGCATAATTTGTCCAGACAAGGCCAGGCCAGGGATGCACCTGAGACGTCCATAACAGAACTCATATATTATGTTGGCCTCTTCTGTGCGTCAAAGATGAAAGACAACCAGAGTAGTTTATTAATTTTTTGCAGTCCCCAGCCAATCCTGAGGATAAGTGTCAGTGTAGATCTCACAACCTCAGCCTGGTTGGGTTGCAGAATGCTGCTATCCTTATTGACTGCTGGGCTCTTCAGCATTTTGCTCCACGTACTGTAAGCGCAGTGTACAAAACGTCCAGCTTGAAAAGTCTCATGTGGTCCGACTGTTGTCAGTGACTTCGTAGTACCAATAACTCCACTACTCATTCGTCCTCTCCCCAGTTGCTCAGTTTTCAGGAGTCGCATTCTCCCAGTTAAACTTTATGACTTCATATCAATAATTTAAGCTTCATCAACTTTATAGTTTTCTACCAGGACCTTCAGTATTTGGATCAAGGATCCTGTGAATCTGACTCTTTATTGGCAGGTGCTCAGTATTAAACGACTTGATCATGATTGAGGCCAACAACATTCCTAGTGTGAGATGTAAAGTCAGTGTATATTGGGGAGCTTGTATGTCAGTGTATACATGTGTCAGAAAAGGGAACCCCGGCTCCTTCAGACTATTAGAAGCAGTGCCCTGGTAGCCCCCCGGTAGCCTGAGGCTCTTAGAAATAGCTTTTTAAAAGGTACCAGTCTCCCCTGTTTCCTCAGGATCCAGGTGCTTTTAATTGGATTTCTTTGACAAGATTATTGCCTGCTCTCAGGCCAAACGTGGTTGGACGGTGTGTAGTTTTAACAAGAGTGCCTATATAGTCACTTTAATCACAAGTAAACTTCACAGAGGACTTTGATTTGATTGGAAATTACAGTGCGACCAGATGTTGACCCTCTTTCAAAGTGGTGTAATTCCATATCAAGTGATATGCTGTGAATCATTAAGTCATAAATGTTGTATATATTCATGTGATACACACAGCTTTGAAGAAATGAGAGATTCAGCACTTCTGAATACTTCCAGAGGTGTTTTGTACAACCACCTTCACCAGAGGATGAATTCAAATCTCCAATGTATGCACAGTATGAAAGCATTTATTCCCTTGGACCCGGCCCCTCCAAGGTAGTGTGACCTGTTTAAATGAAACTGACTTAAAGAAGTGTTTGTACTGAAGGCAGTGGGTTACACCAACCAGCCCATAGAAAATGTCTCTCATAAAATCCTATTATAACGGGATAGCAGGTCCAAGTCTGGTCAAAGCAATTAGTCGGAGAAAATGAAGCAATATTTCCTTCTCTAAATGGGCATATGAATTGATAAAGACTGAGAATGCGATCATATCAAGCCAATTTGAATGTTTTATTGTTTTGTATAATTGTGCTAAGCTACTTGGTGGCCATCCAAAGACAAGAGGCTTCCACAGGGGCGATTAATACGTAGGTTATTGTCTAAAAATATGCTCTAAAATGGCTGCAGCGCAGTTAAAAAGTGGGGTACTTACCAAATTTAAATTGGCAGGCTCGGTAAGTCTGCTGAGAAGCCGTGTCCCAGTGAAAATGCTTCTTTACATTGAAAATATTCATATATTGGATGTTTGCTTATACCAGTTAGGGAATGCTCAGTAATGTCTCTTGGCTGTTAATTGGGAAGGTTCCTATTAGCCTATTTACGATGTCTACAGTGTGCAGAAACCATGACAATTAGTTTGTGTGAAAAGATCACACACTGCGGACTGGTACAGAGCTACCGAGACGGGATCTTCTTTTTTGACAAGGATTAGCGAGTTCAGTAAATGTCAAAAGGCTGAGATGTGTACTGAATGTAGAGAAGAGAAACGAAAAATGTTCGATCTATATCTATTGATATTTTAGATCGATCGACCCACCACTAATCATCAACTGCCGTCATGGGTCAGAACATGCGAGCTCCAGTGCAGCACTCCGACCTGGCAGCGCTGCAAGAAAAGCAAGGATTATGACTTTAAGTTTGCCTCTTTTCAGCCCGCATAAACAGCAAGTTGAGTGTCTCTGGTTTGTCCCATTTGTTACTGCAAAGAATCAGTGAAAAATAAGTAGGTCGTAGTAAGTGATTCTGGATTTGAATCACCTTGATATTATTTAGCGCAGTAAGTTCACTCTGTGTGAAGGTTCGTGTAAATCTTCTACAAAATGGTCACCCTGTGATACGAGAATTATGTTCAGAATATGAGGGCCTGTTTAAGCTTAGATGGTATTCTGTCAGAAGTACTGAGAGGCCCTGCAATAATTGAGTGATAGTAAGGTATGAAGTGAGACTTTTCTCTGGGCTCAGCTGGGAAATTTTAACAAGGTACAGGATTTCGAGGTTGGGACATCGGGTGGGAGTTTATTAAGGCACTACGTCTGACTGTGTCATGCCTCTCACGTTGTGTCTCATCTTTTTTCGTCTCACCGCTCTTGTTAAAGCCGGCTAAAAATGGGTTCTGGTGTTGCTTGCGCTAATCTAACACCATACAATTTTTGAGGAAGATTGGGGGTGTTGAACAAATTGGGAGTGTGAGGTCCCTGCCCTGCTCAACTCCAAAAGTTATTAGGAGTGGAAAAAGGACTGAACTGACACATTTTTCACTCACAGTGATGGCTGATCAGCTTCTCTTTGGAAGTAGATAATAGGTAAAATACACAGATAGCACAACTTACTGCAGCAAAACAAACAAACTATATGAAGTGATCTAAATATAGTCTGTTTAACGGGGTTTGACTGAAGGTGTTAACAGTGCAAATGTGTAGGAAGCATGTGTAGAAAGACAGGACTGCTTGAGAGCCCCAACTGTAAAATACTGCTGCACTCCTTTGGTGAAACACTACAGTGCTACAGAGGCAGAGCTAAACATTACATGTTACCAAGTTTACTTAAAAAAAAGCTATTATTCCCAACAAAAATGCACTTTATTAAGTGACAAAGGAAGGAAAGCTGTTTCAAGAGACTTTATGTCCTTGCCAAACAGTACGTTGCTATTCCTGCCACCGTCGTGCCTGCAGAGACTGTTTTACACTGCGGGGTAAGCAGTTAACAGACTGTTGATGCCTTGGCCAAGGAAATGCTTGTTTTCTTTCAGAAGAAAAGCTGCATGTTGTAATTTTTGTGATGCACTTTAGAGAGATCCAACGCAACATTTTGACTCACAGAAAGCTACACAAAGCTTATTTAACAATGCTAGATGCTTATCATATAAAAAAAAACTAATAAGAAGGCGACAATGTTTGTGTAGTGACTACCCACTGACTGGATAAAGGGTGGATGTCGTATATGTGACGTCACCCATGGGTTTCTGAGGAGCCGTGGTGAAGCCCAGAATGTGGTAGCGCTGGCTGCAGCCATGTTGGAAGTCCTGCTTCTTCCCCTGAAGAAGTTTTTGGCACTTCTGCATTGGCTGCACTGCACCCCATGTATAATAAAAACGTGCTCAAGCTAAAGTGACAAGTGTCATTATGACTAAAGTAGCAGCAAGCAAAATAAGCTTTTATTTGCAAATTATTAAAACAGGATTTTTTTGTCCAAGAAAGAAAAATCCAAATGACAATATTTAACATTGATTTATAATATTTGGTTGTCTGTAAATCACAGACACCGCTTCATTTAATTTGTGTCTTAATCTTGGCACTTAATCCACTTTTAACATTTCTATGGTATGCATAATTCATATTGAAGCAGAAAGTTTAATACAGCAAGGAGAGTGCACTGATGTGTCGCCCCCATGAAACATAATTAGAGCCAGCGGAAGTGCAAGTCACCTCTCCTTCCTTACAAATCAAATTTAGAGGACGTAATCATGTCCGCTCTTTTGTTGGCAGCTAAATGAGTCTCCTCGGGGTCCAGCAGGTCTGGAGACTGCTGTAGTGTTTCTTCAGAGATCACATGGTCCATGTGGCTTTGTAGCTTTTTGAAGGCCTGTATCATCTTGGTCGCTTTAAAGGCTTCATATCATGCCGTTTCCTCGTATTCCCCACTGTAAATGTGTTCACACTCTTTCATTTGGCAACGATGGGAAGGCTTGCTTTGTCTCATTACAGAACAGGAGACTGCTGCCTGTGCTTGTATTCTTTTTATTCACTGCGGTTAAGGCAAGTAGAAGGTTTGGAGCTTATTGTTCTGATGGCCTCTGTATTAGATTTTAGACAAATATTAGAAAACCTAAAAAAAAAAACCCAGGAAAATAGTTAGTGTTAGTTGATCAAGGCAGCAGGTTAATCAAGCTGTTTTCAGTCAAGATATCTCTAAAAGACACTGAGTCTCTAAAAGAGTGAAGGCTCTGAAAAGCAGAAGGAAACCTTATCTCTGGATCCTTATCTCAATGCATTTACTTAATTAAAAATAGCCTCAGATTAAATCCTCAGTGACAGAAGTGGGCGATAGTGAGCGCGCTCAAAGTGCACATACTGGTGTCAAACACTGCACTGATGTCATTGTCCAGAGTGACACCATTTGCAAGGCGCTGCAACTGTTTGACTGACAGCTTGATTTGAGCTCATTCTGAAAATGTCAGGAAGAGGCCCTGCCTGCAAGTGGGAGCTCACTTTTCCGTGCATGAAATTAGTCGAAAATAACACTCCATAGAAATTCCAAAGTCTCCAACAGGTTCGCCTTTTAACTCTGCTGACTGACTCAGCATGCCGTGATCTTTTGTTAAAGAAAGAATTATTGTTGTTGGTGTCAACTTGAACTGTGGGGGCCAAAGAGCAGTCGATGAAACCAGCCAGATTTGACATTTTCTGTATAAAGCTCTTCTGTGTCAACACGACTAAGTCAGCTCTATCAGAAAGTGGATCTATTGACATATGGGGAATGTCAATGCAAGAACTAGGACTTATCCGGGTTTATTATTGGATTTCTGTCCAAACCTTCAACCTGTTCCTGTGAGAGTGGTTATTATTTCCCAGAGAGCAGGCTGATCTGGGTCTGCGTCCAGGTCTCGCAGGTCACAAACACCCACACTGAGACCTGGGAGTGATGGAGCGTCAGTACATGGTCAACATCCATGACAAATCTCCTGTCAGACAGGTTCTCATTCCACCTGCTAAACACAGAGGGAAAAACATTATCTTGGAAGCCAGACTGCAGCATTTTAAGACGAACAGCTGTGCAGGCTGACAAAAACTGGACAGTTTTCGTTTGACAAACATAAATAGGAATAGAAACCAAAATCTTGCACGGCAAATAGCAAATGTCTGAAGACTGGAGAACCGAAAGATCTATACACAAGTGAAACAGTCCTGCATAATGTTTAGGAGCTATATGTTGAACCCTCTTGTAGAAATAGATACCGCATTGCCAACTAGAGAGCGAGGAGCATAACAAACCCGTCTGAAAGCTTACATAACAAATGCTAGTGATGAGTAAATCCTATGGAACAAATGAGACACATGCAGTTGGTAGTATGAACAGTAAGAGATGCAAACTGTGAAACGACTACACCATCTGTGCATGCATCTGTTCATACTGTATATTGATGGATTTTCAAAATGTGTCTTTAATATGTGAAAATGCCCATCTAGTAAAGAAACGTGACATAACAAAACCAACAAACGTGCAGTTACCTTAAGTGTATAATAAAATTACTAAATGCAGATCATCTAATATTGATGTGTTGCAAATAAACAGCTAAATACTTGTGTTTGGTTCACCAGCTTACTAAGTATGTAAAGTAATTACACATTAATTGCATTGTTAAATTAAACACTGAAGACGCTTCCTGAGAGAATCCCATTTACTGAGAGAGACAGCCGAGAGAAAGTTGTGCTAAACTTCTAGATCAATTATAAATTAGCATCTGAAAATGTGGTGACTTTCAATGTGCTGGCCATTTTCTGCCCCTTGAGCAAATTAGGATTCAGGTTCAGTTTTGGCACCTCTTCTAACAAACAGCTGTGTCGCTTTCTGGCGACTAACGTGGTGAAGGTGGATATCTTACGGCTGTGTCCTTGGTTTTGATCTGGTCTGGAGCTTTTGTCATCTGTTGGTTTTCTCCTCTCTGCTGTGAAGGGCTGAATAAAAAGCAAGCATTCAAAAAAACAGCAGCAACCTTGTGACTCAGAAGTGCAGTATCGTTTTAATCCTCGGATTTGTTGAAAAGTTAGACAAACTCTTCAATCAGCCTTTGCTACTGTGGCTTTGAGCCACGCTGTTTAACCCCCAACTCCCTCAGAGCAAATCAGAAGTAGTATTTAAGTTTTCATGGTTTAGTTTTTGCCCAGCATATCAGTATTTTCAAGAAATAGCTCAAACATGACACACTTTTGTTGGTGTTACAGGCTGCTAGCATCATACTTTGCCTTCTCTGCACTCTGCCAACGCAATACCACTTGTCTGTTGTCTGCCTCGTTCTTATGTCGCCCCATGGCTCAAATGAAACCCTCGACACGGGCAGAGCTAAAGCTGACTTGTGAGGAAGAAGGTAGTGTAATGTCAGACAATACTTTCACTGGTCCTGCCGTGGCTGCAAGCACAGTCTGTGGAGGGTAGGGTGGTGAAAGAAAATCCACCTTTACCACATAGTTTTCTATATATGTATTTATTTGAATTTAACAGACACTCTGACATGTCTCTGTTTTTGTGAGGGATTTCAGCACTGCATTTGAATACATGGCAACAGCGATTTTAGCAAACGAAACTTAAAGTTCAACGTCAAAGAAGCTGGTATATGCAGGTGAAATAAATGGAGATTTCAGTTGGAACAGCAGTTGATTTGACACACTGTGTCATTCTTTTGTGTAAACAGAAGTGGAAAATGAAGAGCTTAACAGGAAATCAGTCAACATCCCATACAGCTTTACATCAGATTGTGAAAAAGCAATTTAACCAGAAGGAGATTAATTGTCTGGTGTCACACTAATGTGTATTGGACTGAGGGAATTCTCAATGTCAACATACGTGCGAGCACAGAGAAAGCTCCTGATAAGAGAATGGAGCTGTGCAGACCTTCAGCTTTAATATCCGATGTGAAAGAGAGACAGAAACAGGAGATTGGCCGGTGTGTCGATTGAGTCGTCAGCTCCTATTTGAACGCTTCCTCCAAATAGAAACTAGACACTTGATTATAGATAGGACTGTGAGGAAGTGAAGAAAGTTGCCTCCACTCAATCTGGATTTCAGTCAAACGCAGGTCCATGCTGCGACAACCGTGTTAAAGTCATCGGGTGCAGTAAATGGCCTCCTCCGGAGACAGATTGCTAACTGTTAAATTTAGAATGCATCTCCGCCCATTCACTGCCTCCCTGTAGGGCGGACAAAATGATCACCCAAGTGTATTGTAATGTGTGATCACCTCGGCTGTCAAGGAACCACGGGAGCAATTTTCCTTTTTTCGATCCGATAATGATTCAGTTCTTCTCATTATTGACGTGTCTGTGTATACATGTAAAACAAGTAGTTCCGACCGAGCAACCTGATTGGCCAGCTATAGACATGCTTGTATCAGCACACTGTGCTCATCACTAAAATTATTACTCCGCCATTTCCATGGTAACATCATAACCGCCAGAGCTGGTGCAGGAACCAATCAGCTCCGATAGGTGAATAAATATGTAAAAGAAATTTGTTCTTTATTTCAAAGGTAAAATTAGGACGTCATGATCTCTTATAAACCAGCAAACTATCAAACTGATGCTCAAATATAGGTAAATATAAGATGTAGTAGTAGTAAGGTATATAAAATAGGCTGCTATATATGGGGAAAAAAGACGAGAGACGTGGGAAGGGGGTGATATTTTTCAAATATTTTTGTTAAGTTCAAAGCTCCTGTTATGATAATGAAATCAACTCACTTGATGATATAATTTATGGTGCCGCTAGACCTCCGCACCCCAGGAGATGTCTGCAAGTCAGAGAGCAAACACTTAATTGACCCCGGAGAAAATGGTGTTTCTCAGAAGCTAAAAGCAGAGTAATAATGATGCATGATGTGAATTTTGCAGATGATTTCATCAACGTCATAGTCGGCACGTTGCATGCAAAAATGACCTCTGAAACGAAGATAATGTGTTGTTTTTCAGTCTGTCTAATTTGCCTAATCTTCACATTTGTTGAGAAAACAAAAAAGGTTATTAGTCGTCCTCGTTCCTGTCGAGTAGCTCCTGCTAATTTGATTGTCTTCCAGCATTGTATTACTGTACTATCTGGTCAAACAAGCTAACTTCTCCAAGTGGCAATTCACTGAAAACCTCCCCAAACGAAATTGTAACAATTTCTCTGCTCCGTTCTCTCAGTCTCCCTCCTGTTTGTTTTGGCTGCTGTCCACACAGCCATCTGAGCCACCAGCTCACTGACTTAGACCAGAGCTGTCTCCCCCAGCCTGTGGCCTGGGGGTGTTGTCTGCCATCCATGCTGACATACACCGCCCGGGCCAGCTCTAAAGGGTGGATGAATAATGGACGAGCGCAGTCCAGAGGTTTTTCATCTCCCCAACCAGCGTGCATGGAGCTGCTGTCTCTCCTTTCTCTCCCTGCCTGTAGCTCCAACGTTAAGAGCTAGTGTTTCCAAGAATGTGTCCTCTTCAGCTCAACACTGGGCTACAGAGAAGAAATGTTTGTTATGACATTAGATTAGGCTTTCATCACGAGGCACTAATATGCATGGACATGCCATGTGTATTTAGGACAATCCCTATGGCGTTATTTCATAAAATCCTCAAGCAGTCTGATTTTCAACTAGATGGATAATACTGCTGTTGTGGAAGCACCAAATGTGCCTATAGCAGTTGCTAAGAAACTGCTGAGGTGTTGGTGTCGGACAGTGATAATTATACTACTGGAATGTGATCACTTGTGAATAATTTATCCAGCAAGAGATGGAGAGACAAGAGCACAGGGAATGTTGCATTCCCCATATGTGTCAGAAGCAAAGTAAACACAATGATGAGGAGCCTGCTAATGGAGTCGCTTGGAAGACCTCCGGCATAGCCAAATGAAAGATAGTCCATGCCAGCGAGTATGATATAAATAAGTGTTATATCGAATCTGGCTGCAGGAATCCTCAGAAGGAGAAAATGACAGAGTCTACATCAGGATTCAGTGGGAAATGCAGCAGACATTGTAACAGCTTGTTACCACAATGAATATAACAGCTGTCACAACTTGCCAAGTGAGAGCTGAATGACTGCTTCATTTCGTTCAGCAAAAAATCGAATTGCCTGTCTCCTTCAATATACACATTGTTGCATTCACTCCCCTTTGTTTGGCAGTGTCTAAAGAGTGACGTTACTTGGCACCGGTCCCAGAAAATGAATTGAATTATTCTATTAATGCTCGCCATAGAAAGGTGGAGGTCATTAAAACTGGCCCAGCTTTGACTTTTCAATCGCACGGCAAGCAAAAACAGTCAAAGTAAGTCCTCTAAGGTCGCAAAATTTGGGGAATTAACAGGAATTTATGGGCATTAATGGGAATCTATGGATGAAGGTTGGCACTTAACACTTAAATATAGTTGGGTAAAATTTAAATTTTAGCATAATCTTGACTTAAGACAACTAAATTTCATGCAAGTACACTACAGAAGTACACTCGAGTACTTTCATGACAAAGACTACATAAAGCGAAGTGAGTTTTTATGATATTATGGGGTAAATATATTTGCTGTATGGTATCAAGGTTTAACTTGCACATAGTACATGAAAATGAATTCATACAGTAGATAGCTGGCTAATAAATTAAATGCTAAATAAGCTATAGCTAGCATCATTTCAATGACCATTTATGAGGCCATCTTATCATGATACTAGCTTACACACCACCCATGAAATTACCTCAAATTTCCAGATAATTCCTGTAAATTCCCATAAATTTCTGAAATTCCACCTTCTTAACTTTCCATGGAAAGTTTCTGGAAATTTTCCAGACATTTTCCAGCCTTTACAACCATACTCTCCATTCTGTAGATTCATCTCTGTGCACTGGAAGTTGCTTGCAGCTCGGTAGTATGAATTGGTGACCTCAAAGAAAACCTGGGGCCGGTTCCTTTTCCACTACACGAGTACTGCTATACTACTACATAGTATGCAAGTGGGAGGAATTTAAGGGTTAATAGAGGCCCAGAAATTATTTATGCCCACCTGCAGGTTAATCTGGCCATGCAGCCATTCACTATACTTTTGCTTATATTATTAATGCAACATCACTGCTAGCACAGCTGGCAGCACTTCAAGGTCGGACATTGTTGTTGTTGGCAGTTAAAAGTGGTTATAGCTGCATATATTATGTACTAACTACCATCCTGGGTGGCAATTTAGCACATTTGTTTTTCTAGGGGGTGTATTTGAGGAAGATATGATATGACAAGGAATATCCTTTCAGATATACTAACTGCCTACACCAGGCTCTCAAATGTCAGGATCAGAATGATAGCAATTATCAGTCTTTTTTAATGGGTGCAGCATATTAATATCTCAGTGTAGTGTACCCGGGCTCAGCTTGGTGAGTAGCCGGAAGTCTTAAATTTAATGAAACCTCTGCACAAATGTCTTTTCACCACTGCCGCCACATAGGGTCTCTTTTTCTTCCTGAGAAGACACAATGCACACAAAAAACACGCGTACTGTAGCTATTCGAAGTCATGCCAATATACAGCTAATGAACAACGCCCGTGCAAAGCCGATGGATTGCCGACACCCCTGTTGGGTGTGTCAGCTGTGAGCGCACTGCTGTCAGTCAGAGCAGACAGGCCTCACAGGCTGCAGCGAGTTCACTGATGTGACACAACATACACTCGCCCATTGGCCTCTCTCCTCCGCTGCCAGTCATTTTATTTTTACTCATCATCTCCTCTCCTTCTCAATCTGACCAGAACCTCGAGGCAAACAAAGCAGGGGAAATATGATGTACTTGAAAAGAGATTACTTTGAAGGACAAGCCTCTCAGAGATGCAAAAAAAAGCAAACCAATGATATTTTATGATTAAAAAAGGGAGCTGCAGTTTTCCTCATCAGAGCCTTATTTTTCCTTCTTGGGTATTCATTTTAAAATGAGGACACCTGTGGCTGCTGGCTGCTTTTTTTTTTTATTTTATTTTGTTGGCCCACAGAAATCATTTTTCACTGGTGACCCTGCTGATCTCAGCTCCTGGAAATGGTAAAATGACAGCATCTGACATTATACTGCACGTGATGATGGCACATATACCTTTTACTTAAATGTCATAGACAACACATTGGGAGGATCTCTGCCAAGAAAAATAGAGTTTACCATGTGAATTTATTTCATCCAGGGAGACAGGTCACATTCACCTTTTTCTTTTTTAAATTTTATTTTGTATTGGCGATGATGATTTAATAGATGAATAAATACAAGCTGGAAAAACAAATAAACAGCCTTTCAGTTGACCTCGGTCCTTAAACATACATTATGAATCAACTGGTTTATATACATAGAACTGGAAGGAATGAGAGTAATGCCAATTTACATAAATGACTTAATTGTGCTTGGTGTAATGTACTGAATCCATCTTCGTGAGTAGATCTCAGTCAATTTGTCTTGACAGAACATGTTGATGTTTTCCCATTATACAGTCTACTGTATGTTTAACGAACTAGCTCTAATCAGCGGCGCCTCAGGCTTTGGTTGTTTATGAGTTATGCAGATTTGGGCCCTATGTTGACAAGATGACACTTGTGAGGTATTGTGTAGGATATAGGAGCGAGAGGAGCTCTCCAAAAGTTTGTTGAAAGATCCAAAAGTGAGAAATAATAAAAACTTTAAGTCAGCGTCATCACTGAGAGCATGTTAGCATGCTAACATTAACATTTAGCTTAGTGCACTGCAGTGCATACACCCACTAACTTGGCCCCGCTGAAGGAGAACCAAGAAAAAAACAAGTTTAGTAATCTCAGCTCCAGTAAAAGTCATAAATATTTCCACCCCTTAATTACAGACTTTACCTGGTTGAAAAAACCCTCTTCATTAACTCTGCTACACTCTGTGACCTGCATCTGATAATGAGTTCTAGTTCCTCAGATGTCTTCTGGGGGCAACATTTGTTGTGGTTGGTCTAAACAGCTCTGCAGTCAAAACAAGACGGAGGCGTTGCTTCGGGACGCATTAACTCCGCTGATTGTGAGTGATGCTTTCGTCTTTCATGCATAATGGGGGAAAGGCTGTGTCCTCTCTTGGACGGGGATGTTTTTCTTTTTACAAATGCATGCACGCTCACACGACCATGTCGGTGCCTGTGGGCAGGACTCTCTCCGTGTCTGTCGTAATGATGCCGTGTGTGCAGAGGCTAAAGGTCAGCCTCCGTCCTTTTGTCTCTCCGCTGGAGGAGCTGCAGGATACGTCCACGGTTACCGCTGCACATTAAGCAGACAGCTCAGCAAAGCTCAGTTCAACCTTGCTTCACTTCAGACCCAGTTCATCTTGGAAACCTAAAATACATGTCTCTATTCAATGCACTGTTGTAGCAATAAACCAAATTTGTTTTGTCCTGACTTTACAGACAGTGCTATTCCGAGAAAAGTAACATAGATGTGTGTGGACATGCCGAAGATAAAAACTGAAAGCAGGATTAGTGAGGCGGACTGTCTGGAAAGGGCTGTAAATGTCCTGTCTGGCCATTTTCCTCTGAGGATGAAATCGGAACAACTTCCTAAACCTCTCAGCAATCCTCGGCTTCTGGAAGGGTCTATTTTTATTTTCTAAAAAAAATCCTAAAGCAGCTTAATAAGAACAGTCTCCTGACGCCCTTTGGTAAGAGATGTTCACTTAAATGCTCCTAGAATTTCATGGCCACAAAACACTCGGGGTTAGAACTTTTAGCAGGTGTAACTGTGAAGATATTGTTGCATTCAAAACCAATTTGGAGCCTTTAAATGTGATGGTATTGCTGGTAGTTTCATTGAAGTGAATTTTAAATCAGATATGTGTATTTGTCAGGTGTTAACTTTTAGTGTGTCCCTTAAAACAAAACAGCAAACAAGTTGGACGTGTTGCTCTTTATCTGCTGAAATAAAGAAAATACTTCAAGACCAAAATGTCAGCTGGATTTTCTAATTTAAAGGTCAATATTTACAACCAAGCACGGCGCCGTGACTCAGTGCTGCGACCTTGTAATGGTATGTTATCTGTGACAGCGAATGATAAGCGTGTAGTAGAGAGCTGACTGCTTTGGCACTGGGTTTGTCATTGTCCTGGTAGCTCACTCAAGATAATTAGCTGCAGGAAAGCGGAGTGTCTTGTCCCTCTCAATCCTGTTTGTTGATCAAAGGCATCTGACGGGCTCGCTTATCTCCTGCGACTGGCTAAAAAGAACAGTGGCAGCAGATGCGTGGAGTGGCAGCTGACGCGCTCAAGGACTTTAAGTGACACGAAGCTGTCTGGCATCACTTGAGCTCTTGTTTGTAAGATTTCTCATTGGAAAATGGAGAACTTATCACATTGCGCTCATTGAAAGGATAAGGCTGGCATTATTCTAGATTTTCCTTTCTGAGCTCCGTGCCATGTGTGTCGCAGCACCAACCCCCAAATTCCACCGTGCGGCGGATTGCGTGTGTGCCATGGCATGGCACACTGTTTTGGTGTGTTCTTCACGTGACTTCAAACCTCACTAGGAGCGTTTCTGCGTTTTACCTGCCAGACTTTGTTAACTTAATCAGAGTGGGTCATTTTTCCGCAAATGGTACGGGATGTCTGTGGCTCAGGAGGTAGAGCGGGTCGCACTAATCAGACGGTCAACGGTTCAATCTCCTGCCTGCATGTGGAAGTGTCCTTGGGCTTGCTTCCTAAGGCCTCGCCATCGGTGTGTGAATGGTTAGCTCCTAAAATGGATGAGTAGTTGCGAACTTGCATAACAGTTAATGCCACCGGTGTATAAATGAGGTGTATTGTAAAAGCGCTGTGAGTGGTCGGAAGACTAGAAAGGCTGTGAGCGTATGTATGTATGAGTAATGAAGGAATATGCCACCCAGTGCAATGGTGTGGGCCACTTTAACAGAGATAAAACATAGTAAAGATAAATAGGGAATATCAGGCTTCAGCCTCACAGATATTACTTAGATACTTAAATGGGATTTGTTGATAATGAGAAAAGCACAGAGTGCTGTCAGCCTCATCATTTACGGCCCTTTGGGGAGCAGCAACAAACTGTAAACACAGCATTGACATATCATCACTTTATACAGTTTACATGGTGAATATGTTAGCCAATAATGGCCTTTCTGCACACCCTGCAGACGTAGAGCTTCATTTGGACCACCTGACAAATGAAAGTCCAATATCCCTTTAAGCTCTGTGAGTAAACCAACCACAAGTGTTTGCGGTAGAGGCCACACACACAACTCGCAAAAATATAATCAACAATCTATTAACGCTGACAAGAGCAAAGTGTTTCCCTCAACGCTTCATCAGGCTTGTGAAAATGCAATTGGCCAAAGGCTTAAATATGTACAAACAGTCTGCGTACTGATTAGCAGTGGCATACAGGTGTGCAAAATGGGCCCATCACAGCCAATCAGTGTAGATCACTCAAAACAAACCTGCCGAAATATTACGGATCAACATGCACTGGAAATACCGCTTGAAAGAAAAAGTAATGAAAATAAAAATGAACTAAAATGTGAGAAAGAAAGAAAAATAATAATATAAATAGTACTATACATTAAATGCTAATAAAATCAAATAACCACAGCCTCACAAAGCCATTTCTGGTGTCCTTTGTCTGGTTCTCCCTGATGTCCACGAGGATCTTCCCATCCTCATCCGGGCTTTATATGTGGCGTAGCCTTTGGTGACTAGAAACAACTGTGAACCAAAAACAAACAGAAAGTTGCTAAAGCGCTCTATAGAGATGAGTGAAACCTCAGAAATCTCAGTGTCTTTCAGTGATAAAAAAATATATTGATTGGTGCAGCATCAAGGATGTAAATGACAAAATGAAGCAGCGTTTTATGAGACAGCCGTTAAATGTGTTTTATAATGATGCTTAAAAATGACCTTTTATCTAAACAGAGAATGTGCTGACCTCAGTTTCCACTTTTGTTCTTTCCTGCAATTCAAATTCAAATTCTGAGGACATAAACCCTCTGAACGGCACAATAGCCAGTGTCTACTCTGAGGCTGTTTTGCACTCCTTTGGTCTCCCTCTTACTTCATCAGACTTCCCCCTTTGTGCTTTCAACAGAGGCTCTTGTGCGGGCAACCTAAATGGGTCTTGAGGAGGACAACAAATACCATTTAAAGCAGCAGCCTCTGTCACAGGGGAGTTTCGCTCCATGTCTGCCCTTAAAGCCATTTGGGAAATTAAGTGAGCAGCCAGAGTTTTCTATGAACATTCAACGGACAGCACCACCAGTGCTCTCAACATAAGTTAAAAGCTTATGTGATTTCAGTGACATCAGTCTCTGACAATGTTCTGTTATTATTATTATCATAACTGGAAATGTTTGGGTGGGTTTTAACAGTCTCAGATTGATGGTCATGATTTAGAGTGAATCCCGTAAGGCCAAAGCTTTGCTCCGTGAAGCAAAAGATTAATTTTTGTGACTGGATTTTAAAATGTAAATTAGTACCCTCACAATTAGAAGTGGCAAACAGTGCACGGAAGCATGGGATGCTACATGATGAGCACCAGCGTCACTTCGAGCAGCATGAAGACTAAAAATAAACAACAATTCTTAGAGTTAAGAGTTGGATTATTAAAGGAGCAGCATGTTGGATTTGGTGGCACCTACTGGCGAGACTACGAGGGCTGCGAAACCTGTGCAACTGTAGAAACATGGTGGTAAAACTACACGGACACAAGTGGAACTGTGGTATCTGTAGATATAATTACATAATTAATACAGAAACTATTAAAAGCGGGAGATAACAAACACCTTACGACAGTGCAGCATTCTGTGCCAATAAAAAGATCCAGTACTGCATTAATCAGGTAATTCTGAAGGATCTTAATCATTAAACTGTGACCAATATTTATGAGTTCATTGTTCAACAGACTAATGATGCTGCCTCCTCGTAATCAAGTATGTGTGTGTGAGAGTGGTTAGTACTTCAGGTAAACACTGCAGTTTACCCGTTCTCCCTCTGGACGTGGACTCATTATTAAAAATTGATGTTAGTTATTTATAGGATCATAAATCATTGTTTAAATAAATCATGAATTAAAGAGAAAATGGCGTGGAGGTTTATTTAGGGCTGAGATACCAAAAATGCACAGCGTCCTGTACATGTTAATCTGATTTAGAAATCCTTTTTAATGGCCGCTTTTCAGTGCAAACACACAGTGTGAGCGAGCTAATGAGGGCTGTTTGTGAATGACAGAGCTAAACCTGTGGAGTGGCAGTGTATCTTTCCATGCTCCATCAGTGTCATGTCAGGACCAGTGTCTGGCAGCAGAAATGCTGCACATCTCCGTGCCACAGCTGCACTAATTGTTTTGTCAGCCAGGAATCCCGGCAAAGCAAATTGAATCTGGGTGTCAGAAATGTTCCTGTTGCGCTTCTAGCGAGGCAGTTAAATGCGAGCATGATAAATATTTAAGTGATACGTCGCTGAAAGATCGTTATCCTTTTAAGGAGCAAACCCTTAAACGCTCTCATTATTCTCCAAGGCTGGACGATTCATTATTTTATATTAAAATCACAATGTTAATATACACAAAAAGGTTATTTAGAAGCTGGCTTTTCTGTGACTGAGTGTTTTTTTAAAACACATATTCTGAGAGAACATCAACAACAAGTATGATGAAGCCAAGTGCTAAAAACTGCAATTCCTCGAGTGGCCACTTGAGGCTGCAGAGGTGGCTGTATTAAAATGTCCAACTTCACAGCAGAAATAAACGTGTACAGCCTGGTACGGGCAACGGTTTTGGTCTCTATAGCTCATTTCCCTGTCCATGACAACTGTGAGGGTGATGAATGTTTTTTTAACTCACCTGTTCAAATGATATGAAGGCTCGAAGTTGCGCATAATTAACAGCGTGGCCGCTTGATTGGCTTATCAGAGCACCCAGGCGTCATTCAGCCCGCCTCAGGTCGGGTGACGTCACTCCGGCTCTGCCCATTCTTTCTAGTGTCCATGGCAGAAACAAGATAAATATATGATTATGGTATTGCAGTAATGGTCATAAAAGTCCCATTAGACATTTTTGTCATAGCAATCCAACATTAATCAAATTCGGTGTTTTTAGGAGCATCACTGGCCACAGAAACCTTAAACTGCATGTCTTGCAAACAGATAACCCGATAACATTGCCAGGTGCTACATTTCTTGTCTTGTTCAACACTTAAACACTTTTTTGGAACAAAAGCTTGCTGGAATTTTAATACACTCCTTTTTACAAGCAGCTACTTCACAATATTTCAACCATGAAGGCCCACTTCTATAACGCAGACAGCTCAAAACAAAGAAATATTCTTCTTTCATCACAACAAATCACATCTAAGTGTTTCTGTTAGGAGCTTTGCTCGTCTCTGTTGTGAAAATCTGACTTTTCTATGTTAATTATAGGCTACCTACACAGAGATTGGAGGGAGTCTTGTGTAGGAGGAAATAAGTTCTGATGATGTTAATGCAGGTCCGTTTAGTTGTCGGTAGATGTCAAAGAAGGACGTACATTACATAAATCCCCACCAGGTCAAAGTATATTAAATTAAAATGGCTGAAGACTTGTTTCACCCCTGGGCATGTTCGGTCTAAACTTAACACCAGTGTGCACATTAAACAATGTGGTGTAATGAAATTGCCTCAGTCGTTGGAACAGTGTTCAAACTCCATATCTGCCAAAGTACACGAGGGAGATCATTAAAAGTGAGAAGAGATGGAGTCCCATTTGCCAGCCACCTCACCAAACTCTGAGACGTCTATTAGTTTGGCACGGCAACGCTATCTTTGTTTATTGCTCTATCTAAACACGAATGTCAGAAACTATGTGCTTTGACACAAACAGAGAACTCTCAGTGGCCTAAACTGCCATTCTTTCCATGCCATGGCTGGTGTGAAAGGCGCCTCAGTCCAGTATTATGCAGACGCTAATGAATTTGCTTATAAAAATGGAATTTCAGTAAGATTTCTCTTTCCCAGAAATGGGAGCACATTTAAGATCATAACAGGTTCATGGAGGAGTCTTTAAAAAACAAAGACAGGGATAGTGTGTGGAAATGGCATCATTAAAACTTTCTGGTTCATACACCGCTCGGCCAATGTCAGGTGATGCTAGCGTTCAGTGGAATTTTCATCACTCCTCATTACTAAAAGCACTTGAATTCAGTTCAATGAATTGAACCGCCAGAGCGTGAGTCATAGTTCGCCTTCTGGAGTGAATGTACTCAGTGCTGGAGTTGACCTTTGAGTCATTCAAATCATTTACAGACATTGACTCTTTGCAGGAAATCTGGCCTTCTGTGCTGCTAATATCTAAATTATAAAGCGCACGCTGAGGCTTCAGACTCCGTAATTTGGCCGTATCAGCTTGCATTCACTTTATTCAGCCGTGCAGACATAAGGAAGAGATTACAGGCAGGCGATCATGACCTGAGTAGCACTTTGAGGACAGACGTAGAGTCCTGCTGGTATTTTCCAAAGTTATATTTAACTTTGAATACTACAGTGAATTTCTTCATCCTTCACTATTTGTCTGTGTGTTTCAGGCATCTTATGAAACATTATCATGCGCTCTCTAGTTAAATATTCAAGATGCAGCTCTTTTATTATCCGGTGCTGCGGCTACAACTCAGGTTTTTCCATTTATTTGAGTCTGAGTACTGCGTTCTGGCTGCAGCAGTGCGGGCTACAGTGGGTGCCGAAAAAAGAAAAAAATGGAGCCAGATTCAACTCTTGGAAAAACACAACCCAGTGTCACGCTGTGACCGCCAGTCAGACTGTCAGACTGGTCAAACCTGTCTACAGTCAGCCTGAAATATCTCTGAAACTGAAGCTGAAGTAGCAGATCCAGGTGGATTTATGCACTAAACTATGATTCTCTACCTGTTGTGTTCTGGCATTGTGTATTACCAACTTTTCTGTTTGAGTCTGGTTCAAAGTTTACGCTGCAAAACAAAGACACAAAGAAGTTTCCTTTGGTCTCTGTTTGATGATTTGAGAGAGAGAGAGAGAGAGAAGTAGGGAGAGAGCAAGCACTGGTTAAGAGACAGAGACAGTGAATGAGAGTGAGGGAGCGCTGAGATCAAGATTGCCGGATAACCAGCGAAATAAAAAGGCTATCTTCTGATTGTCTCATGGTGGTTACTTTCAGCACAAATAGCCAAGCCCACAGTGCCACACACTGCTGCTCACCCTGCTCACAGCGGTCTGCTATACAGAAATAACAGAGACCGTAGAATGCCGTAATTGACGAAGCCAGAATCGAGTATTCAACAGTGCAATAACGCTCCGCATTTCAACATTCCTTTGCGTGTAGCATACAGGTTGAGTTTAATAGCAGTGCTCTCTGTAGTACAAACTGTCACACTGGAGATGACTTATGAAGACAGGGGGGGGGGTCAAAGTAATTAAGTCTTACCTTTGGTTTATAGAAGAGCATAATTTGGCAAACAATAATAGTGCCTAAGAGACACCAAATAGACTTCATTGATCCAAAGTGTTTATGCTGCTGGCAATTATAATGACATTGTCAAATGGTCTTAACACATCTGTATTAGTCTGTATTCCATTGAGGGTTTCTCCCCATGACTTCATATTGATCGGACTGTTAAAATGAGGGACTATCGTGAGCAGACTTAAGATTTATATGGCCTTGCGTGTTGGATGATGTATATCTCTGATTAAGCAGATGCTGTACGACACTACTGCTGTCCACATACATATATTTTTGTTGTACAGCACCATGCCAGCAGACATGTTATGTAGAGTTGGTAGATGTAATAGATGTTGAAATTAATCGATCCTTAATCAAATGCGGATTCAAAAGGATTCACATCTGACAAATTGATTCGATATATAAAACACCGATCATAGCAGAGTTATCGGTCACCTTAATTTCACACTACAGGTTTACACATCAGTGTATTACCGCAAGCTTTTGGCGCTCCCCTGGATCAAAGGGCAACTGACATTAAACTACCTTCTTAAATTAGGCCAGCTTGGCTTTGTTGGCAGGTTGTCACCAAAGGTCAAACTATTCCTTTTTTTAAAATGCGAAGCAGGGAAGAATTGGCAGGTATTTACATATTAATAATGTGCTGCTCTGCATATAAATAGGCCTGGTGGCTCGCTTAATTCTCTAAGCTGTTAAAGGTCAGTCACAGTGCAACTTGTCTGGGTAGTATGAAACAAAAGAATACTAAACACTAAAGGAATGTAACGCTTTGACATCCTTTTACTCCTGTATTTTTGTAGATTTTATAGAATTGCATCAAGAGCACTCTGTGAAACTGCACGGTATGTTACAGAATTTCTAAATGATTGCTTATTATGCTTAATGACACTCTCACATAACATTCGAGCTATCCCAAGTATCATTTATTTGCATGCCTGTGGCACATTCGCTGGTCTGAGTGGTTCTTCATGCCTTGCTTCCATGGAAGCTGAAGCATGAAATAAATTTTACATGAGCTGAAGCTAATCCGCGGCAGGCTGATTAGGTGCTAAAAAGGGAGTAATTCACCAGATAATGAATACAGCTCGATAAAAATGTTCTGCAAATGTCAATGATGACGCATAATCCCTCAATAACTGCCACTTTTTTTTTCTTTCCTTTCCCCTCCTGGCTTTCAAGTCTCCTACCTGTTATTCAGAAAAAAATAAATGTGGCGAATGATGGCGGTTATGTAGATACACATGTATGAAAAACACATTTATCACTCAACAAACAGCCGTCAGACATCAGCCGCAATCTCCCATCAGTCTGCAGGAATGACATAAGTGTTTTACGATCTGCACCGCCACGTAGTTGCAGGTTTCATCTCAGACAGACAACACGCACACAGAGACAAACAGACTGACATCCGTCTCTCAGAGTCAGGTGGCAGTTTGGACGTTTCTCACTTTGTCATGCTGGCTTATAATAGCTCTCCTGGCTGCCCTAAAAATAACTAGAAGAGTGCACATCTTTGCCAGGCAACAGATGCTAAAGCAACTGTGTAACACCGGCTCAACTGCCAGATGCAACAAGCAGAGACTTGCAAAGTTTTTTGGCCGGTATAATGAAGTAGAAGGTTTTTTTTGTATAGATGTATGCAAAGTGTGCAAAGTAGTAAATAAAAAAGTTTTTGTATAGCATCATGTCAGTGTTCTTTAAGAGGTCGAAACAGTTTTTCACCAGTTTTCAGTCCAGGATTTTGTGGGCGGTCCTTAAAGGGTGGCTCGATGACACGCTGAGGCCACCCTGAGCAGAGAGAAAGAGAAACTCAGAACACACATTTATTCTTACTTTACACTTTAATGGCATCATGCCTGGCTATGCTGGAGATAATGAAGTCAAAGAGACAGGGTGTCCTCACACATAACTCTCTGAACAAAAAGGGATTTGTAGCATTTTAAAAAGGAATGGACAAAGAGGAGGAAAGCTCAGTGGGTAGCAGAGAGAAGGAGACTCAAGGTTTGGCTGAGAAAAGGTCCAGGTTACACACTGTTATCTGTCCAAACACACTTGGACACGCACTACCATCCGAGCAATGGTGATGGTGCCCATTGTTTGCTGAAGGTGAGGCACTCCGGTGACATTATGACAGTTGCTATTGTGTACCAGTAGTGAGATGGGTACTTTATAATGGAATGGCAAAGCAGTGGCAGCCTGTGGCTTCGCGGGCCTGTCAGGAAGCTCTGTCGGCATGCATTGGGAGGGCAGATGTGACATTTAACTGGCCGTTGCCCTGCTGGTGCCTCCTTTGAGCTGGAAGAGGAGATAATGACATGGCTCAGTCTCCCAGTTGAGGAGGTGCACTGTGTGCCCAATGCTGCACATGACCTTTAACATTTATGTCACAACAGTTGTCACTCTCATTTATCACAAGCTCACCTTGATGAATTTCCCTGCTCTCCTGTGAGCACAATCCTTCATCTCCTTGCCGAAGCTCTGGATCAATATTGAAATGTCAGCCTCTGCATTGTTGTCTGCATGCGTGTGCGTGCACTTTGGTGTTTATTGTGATGCGGCTTCACAAGATGAGTGGAATTTTAATCAGCGGTTCATAATTAAAGAAAGAATACCATATCAAAGGCAGATAAGGAGGTCCTGGGATTCAATAGAGAGAACTTGAAAACATCTTTCAGCCTCCTCTTGAATTGTCCTTCAATGTGGTAAATCTGTAGCTACATTCAATGAGTGCTACTTAAGTACTGAATGCAATACATGCTGTTTATGTCAGCTAACTGACAGGGATCATTTAATGTGGTAATTAGTGGCCTGATTCATTTAAATCAGACTTGATGACAACGTAACATGGCTGTTTAAACTAGCAACCTTTTAAAATGAAGGTATTTATACTGTTTCTTTGCTTCTATATTCTCGGCGATCTATACAATCAAAGTGACATAAATTGTGATATTAAACATGAGACCTCAAATTTAAAAAGTACCAAAATAATATTCATTGTGACCCAAAATGTTTGGCACAGACCAAAACATGGATTTTGTATTAATGGTCACTGCCACTTACAGGTCTCTCTGTTCTTTTGTTTGTTAAAGCTACACTGCTCCCATATTTCACCTCAATTTAACATTTCTCTAACAGGTAAACATTAAATCCTATGAAAGCATTTTGCACCACTGGAGATCTGGAAACAGGAACAGGAAGATATTGTTGGCTCCATCATTTGTTTTTGCTGTAAAGCGTGCATGTGGTAAGTGATGCCCCGCGCCCTCTCAGTCATCAGTTGGAGCCTACTCAGATCAGAGAGCCAAAAGATGAGTAGCTGATTCTCCACGCGAGATGCAGGCAGCGAAAGACCGAGAGGAGGTTGGGGGGTCAGTGGTGTTGGATGTTGGGAGGGTTACATACAAAATAACAGAAAACAAAGTTTAGCTGTTGAGGTGGGGAAGGAGCTTTGCGAGCCATGGGGTGACTTTGAATCAGATTCAAGCCGCGCTATCAGAGAAGTCAAGCAGCTCATTATTACATGAAGTGCATATTAAAGGGGGATTATAGACGTGAAAGTGGGCTCACATGCTAATCCTCTTCAACAGGTGCAGGAGTGTTGATTACAGCGTTGCTATGAGTGTTTCCTCATTGCTGCTGCAGATAAGAGAAAAAATGTTTATGTTCTTTATATTTAAACACTCAGGTTCTGATCATGATGCGTTTTCACGTTAGGTTTAGGCTGCTGCAGCAGCTTTTCAGGAGTGAATGCTGAGTCAGTTGCTACAATGTAATGCACACTCACAAGGAATATAGATTCTTTCTATAAAGATTACATATGGATTGTCTTGAGGTGATTATGGCAGACCACTAGTGGAAAAAAGGGAAACCTTTCCAACAAAAAGGGAGCTCAAGCGCAACAAGGGCAATCCTCTCCACTCTCCACAGGTTGTCATGGTAACTTATTAGACACTGGGAGGGAGTTAGAGCGGAGGGATGCACACTTTCCAGCCTTGTTGGCCCTTTTGTTCAATTATATGGTATGCTTCACATTCGTATATGGGAATGCATTTTGAATGCATGATGTGCATGATGATCTGTGAATAGATTGTGTGTTTTAATATCTGCGCTACATTAACTCCATGTAAAACTATAGATTTCAACTAAGCCGGGCCAGCTGGTGTCTGCCTTTAGGGACAGGCATGTAAATAAGGCTTGTATGTCTCAGACAAGCTGTTTGTACATTACCAATGCTGCCATTTTCGGCAGGGGCGCTTGCAGAGCGCAGCAGGACAAATATTGCAAAAGCTGCCAGATGGTGGCCTAACTGATGCATTCACGCCATAGGGCATGCACTGGCACAGTACAGTGGTACTTTGTCAGGGAGGGTGTTAAATACATGGGAAACTCGTGGGGACAATTATGCTACGGAGTGCTAATTAATTATTAGTTGTGAAATGCAACGGAGTTTGAATTCTCCGTGCAAGCGGAAAGAGAAACGGCACAAATAATTACAAATACATCACTCCATTTAAGTGACTAACCCTTTATCGAAAAGGGAAAAGGGAGGGTAACAGACCTGACCTGTCTTGCGTCTCCTGTGTAGTTGTATCAGCTGAGGCTCAGGTGATGTGTGCCAGGTAAACATACACAAGTCCACCAGCACTGACACAACAGATTCGCCTAATCTATGGGATCACAACGGGAATTTATAGGACTCCCTCTCAACTCTTGCCTGCTACGTTATCTCACTTTGGACAGCTGGCTAACGGCAGTGTGGTTGCCATGGAAACATGCTCAATTTCTGACAGAGAGAAATAAGACACAGAACAGTTTTATCATAAGAACTCGCAGAGATATAAAGGAAACAATGGGGAGGGGGGGGGGGGGGAAGTCTGGTACTTGTGTGAAGGGCAGCTTTCTTCTTACAATACTAACAACTGCCACTTGTGTTTGAAGATGCAGAACTGTGGGCAGATTTTTTACTGCCAGGAATGTCTAACAGCTGTAAACTACGTGTGACCTCTGCGAAACAAATGCATTTTGAGCGGTGTAACTGTTCCACACTGTATGTTTTACCATGGACTAATTGCTTCACTGTTTGCTTGCCCGTAGACTCAGAAGTCGGAGCCTGAAAACAGCCACAAGGCACGCCGCCCGGTTATTAGAAATAAAAATATACAAAAATGTTTTTTACAACCAAGAAATTAGGGCTCGCACAGATGGTTCATATTTCCTCTTGCCTTTGAACTCCCATTGAACATTCCCTCTGTCTTCTTCTTCTTCTCCTTCTCTCTCCTGCCCTTTCTTCCTCTTTCCGAATGGCAGCCATTTGCAAAATAACAATGATTTGTAGTTTTGGTTAAAATTCTCTCAGGACACTCAAAGCCTTGTTATCCAATCTTGTGTTGTTAAAATATCTGAAGGAAACACACGAGGCACACTGTCACAGTATGCCTATAAATTATACTGTCAGTATACTGTCAAATCAGGAAGTCTGGGAGTGACCTTGCTGGTTCAACCAGTGCTGTTATTTTTGCCCATTTTCACTTCACTCCAGCAGATAATACATTTTGCCACGTTACACACTCGTGTTGGTAATAAAGACACGTCACTGTGACAGCAACATTTGCAACCGATCTGTTCTGTTGCGGTATAACCTGAGCCCAGTCACGGTACAGCGTTTTCCTCCCTTGTACTCTTAATACGATGTGGGAGTAATGGGAGCGTGGTGATGGGTGGGAGCAGTGGCACCAAGAGTGGCAGTTGTGTCCACACCAAACATGAAGGCTGCTCCTACTGACTGCGAAAACCGAGACAGTGTGCAAGTCTGTCATCTGCTGTAAGATGTTGATTAGTTGCTAATCTCTCCTGGAGCAGAGCCATCAGTGATTAAAATTCATAGGAGGAAGAGCCTTTAATCATTACAGAATTTTAATGTTCAAAGTTCCTATAGGGTCATAATACAGTAGATGTTCAGTTTTTGTTGAAAATACAGATGCTGTGTTGCATTACACAGAGAGGTGTGTGTGTTATGTGCCTACCCACCATGATGTAAACTGGGTGAACAAAATGTTAAAAACGCCTGTCAAGTTAATGTCATGCATTAACTACATTAAGGGCGCCGCTGTGGTGCTGTGGTTAGCGCTGTTCTTGTTGTTCTGCGTGGGTTCTCTCCAGGTACTCCTCCCACAGTCCAAAGACATGCAATTAATAGGTTAATTGGCGACCCGTAGGTGTGAATGTCAGCGCAAATGGTTGTTTGTGTCAGCCCTGTGATGAAAAAGCGACTTGTCCAGGGTGTACGCCGCAAGGATAAGTGATTATAGGAAATTCAAATCTAATCCTGAATCCAAAGAGAGATCACAGGTGTAATGCAGAAAACAGCCAGTTAATAGGAAGCAAAAATGGCAAACATTTGATGGTTCCAGCTTTTCGGGTGTGAGAATCTACTGCTTTTCTTGATTTTGAGTTTTTTAGATAGTTGGGTCAGACAAAACAAGACATTTAATGATTTGAACTTGTGTTCTTGGATACTGTGACGGGTATTTTTAACTGTTTTCTGATTTTTTTTAAAGGCCAAACACTTAATCAAGAAAGTAATCAGCAGGTTAATTGATCAGGAAAAACAATCATCGTTTGCTGCCTTAAAGGAGTCGATGCAGCTGAGTACGAGAACTTCAAGCCTTAGTCTGAGAATCAGGCTTTTAAACAGCAGTTGTAGGGTGTTCTTAATTCTTAAACATCAACCTTGCGACAACATAACATTAAACCAATTATCCACATAAACAATCATTTACAACATTATAATGAACTCTATATTAATGGCTATAAACCTGTTGATTAACCCTAACCGCAGCTTGATATTAAGTATTAATGTTTCCAGAACCCATAGTAGCATTAATAGTGATAGTTAGTAAAGAAGGAGAAATAATAGAAAGAAGAAAATGAGTGGATCACACAGGCTTTCAGATGCAGTCACATGTGAGCCTCTCTGACTTTACCCAAATGTTCGTGACAGCTGCCTGAGATCTTCCATTATAAACAGCGTGGCGCAGGTGTCTGCCTCCTCTCTGATTCATCCTGGTAATAATCTCTCTGACTTGCTGCTATTTCCAGGCTAATTGATGTCTGAAAAGCAAACCCGTCCAGGTCCTAGAATAGATCCTGACTCCCACCCACTCATCTCGCAAGGAATCCAACGTGGCATTTGTCCAGCGCCGCTGCTCCCCTGTCACCGCGGGTACAACGTATGACTAAAGTATACTACACTTGAATGAGTCACTAAAGCTGTTTATTCGTATCACACACACACACACAGGCATAAGGTAACCCACTGTGTTAGCAACATGAAGATATCAGCTGACGTTTGCGTTACGGTGATTGCACAAAGTAGCTTAGCAATTTAGGTTATTTCCTACAGAAGTACACCAGAGTCGAAACTTTCCCTCTCGCTGTGAGACTGAAGTGCGATTCAACAGGCAATTGAAGAGGGTGCCTGTCTACATGAGGGCTTTCTCTGTGGAAGCAGATGAAAGAGCGCTAAAAGGGTAAAGGTGGTCTGGATAACAAGTGGCTCCCCTGACCCTGCCTCCTGGCGCTTTGGGCTGTGTTCCTATTATACCCTCACCTGCTAGTCTCCAACTCCAACTCCAACCTCTGATCCTTTTTCTCGTTTTCTCCCCCATCTGCACCCCGAGTTACGCACAAATTACAGTCTTGCGGCGCTTAAAAATAGCCAACAACTGTGTGTGCGTGTTTATATGTGAGGAGGGAGTGTGGATGGTCCTTGTTTTCTACGTCAGCCCTGCCATGGCAACCGGGCTGTGCTGGTGAGCGTCTCCCCTTCTTCTTCAAACATTTCTTTTCATTAACATCAAAGAAAACTATCCACACCAATACTGCTAATTACATTCTGTTTTTGGTGTGTTACGTAATAATCCAGCGCCCTAACACACAGATTAATGAAATAAACGTGCACACGCAACACACAAGGGACAGCGGAGACTGGCCTTGTATTATAAGTATAGCATGCAGCCAATATTTGTTCCCCAGTATTTATCTCTCTTTCTCTACATGAACAATGTGAACAGTGCCTCTATTTAAATAACCATTGTGTGTCAGCTGCTACAGATGGGAGCTAATTGAGGTTGCGTGAAATTGAAATTCAGTATTAAAGGAGACTCTTTCAGTGACAAGGCAGAGAGAGACGAACACAGTGCTTTTAATCACGACAGAATTATGAGGAGCATTACTTTGAAATGGTAACATGTGGGTAGAATGCAATTTTCTGTCAAGTGTTCTGGATGCCTACAGATGCAATTCTGCTTCATCGGCCCGGTGAGACACTCGGTGTGTCACTGCACATCTGTCTGTTACTGCCTGACGGACGTTTGTGCGCCATCAGGGGCGCGCTCACACTTCATTTATCGCACAGTGCGCCAAGACAAGCCTACGGATTCAAGTTCTCATTCTTAAATCTGTCATTTCTGTATGTTATACCTGCAATACCTGATTTTTTTGGGCCATGTGGTGGCAACAAAACACTAACATATCGCCTTTTAATATGTCTTCTTTTGGCTTAGTTTTGGTCTCCACCAACCCCTGAGGGAAAATATCTCTCTTTACCAGCTAAATGCTCAGATATTGTATAATACTATGAGAGCAGTAAAAGTGAATAAGAACAGTACATTTCAGGCTCAGAAACTGAAATATTGATGTGAAAAACAGCATAAAGCTCTGTAAAGCTGAGAGGAAATGGAGTTTCTTTGATAATTCTCTGTGGGCGAATCACTACAAGTGATCCACATGCCCCTTATAGCTGCTTTAAAGTAACTTTTTGTTGTGTTTATTTTTCTTTGTAGGATGGACTTTACAGCCAGGGACTTTAGAGTATCCCCACCTCACCGTATCACAGCTCGCCATGAAAAATCCACTGTGCAGAGGTAAGCTCAAGTCTGTGCACGGTACTGTTCAACTTCAAACCGCCATAAGCTCTGACATTGCGGGGTGATCGAGGTTGTGTACTCAGGCCAAACCGGGCCAAGCTTGACCGCTTCCCTCTGGCCTGGTTTCAGAGGGGGACCTTGCTGGCTCTCATCTGTCCTCTTCCATGTCAGTAGAGATGCTGAATCATTTTTTTTTTTCATCCGGCTCTTGCCTGAGTCCAATTTGGCACGAGAGATACAAAAAGTAGGAGTAACAAAACTTTCAAGGTCACAGGGACCTAGAGAACTCATTATGTTACTCAACATTATGATAAGTCGGTTTCTTACAGCCTGGGGTCATAAAATAAATGAAAAACTGAATTAAAAAAAATACACTCCACAGATTTAATAACATACTTGAAATTCTTAGTTTAGACACTTCTAATCTCTATAAACAGATATCTGCATGTGAATGCACATTCTGTAGGCAATGGACCAAGATGTGGGTACTGGAAGCATTCTGGTTTCTTTTGGTAGTCTGAGTAGTATTAACCAATCATGTTTGAGCGGGCTCTGATCTGCTTTCATATGGAGATATTGATTCATGGAGATTAGCAGAAATGTTTCTTGTCATTCTCGCACAACAAGTTGTTAATTGGACTTCACAGGATGTCTTAGATCAGTTTTCTGGATATCTGCTGGCCACATTAGAAGACCAGTAGCATTGTCTAGTGTCCCCAGAGGTTAAATCCACGGGAAGGCAACTATAGGATTCAATTCATCCACTCTGCAGCTGCCATTAGCTTCTGTCAGTGCCACTCTTTGTTTCATTCGGTCATTGGTCTCTAAATCGTGCAGAATTTTAGCCAGGTTCACTGAATGCACTGGCTTTCTCAGAAACTGATTAAATGATGATAGGGACGTGAACAGAAAATGACACTGTTGTAGGCTCATGCGCCATATGGCAGCAGTGATATCGCCCACCTCAAAAAGCCTAATGGACAGCACTTAAACTGAACAATTTACTGCAACAAAAGGGGAGCGTTTTTTTTTTTTTCACAGAGTAAAATGCTTTTAAATGGAATAACTTTGCATGTGTGGATTTCCACCTGGCTGCTCAAGACAGCTGCCTATCTTTGCCTGCACGCTGTAAGACTCATCTACCTTTGGCCCTTCAGTGAGCAATCAAACTACACTTGGCTTCCTTTCTTCTTCCACCATTCAGGTGCATATGTGCATGTGCTTTTTTTTTTACCTACCAGTACATCAGAGAAGGGAGGCGGGTGCTGTCAAAGCCTCTTACTGATGTCTTAATTATTCTCTTGAGACTTGGTGCGCTTGAAAATAAAATCAATAATTAAAATAATGCTCGCAAGGAACTAGGGATATAATTAAAAATGTCCATCAAATGTGAGGTCTTCGGATAGTTTATTGTTTATCGGGGTCACCACCCATGTGGTCCATATTCAAATTAAATACATAAACAATATTTGGACTTGGAACTACATACAGCAACCATTACAGTTACAATATTAACATTGTATGCAAAAACACACAATATATACACAAAATAATAAGTTCATCAACCGATCAGATGAAACAAAGCTACAGTAATTATTTCTGTTCAACACCCATACTGCAAAAATAACTTGCTATGTAAAAACCTTATGTTGTAGATTATTCAGATATAAAGCATGGTAAGCTGTTAAAACCTCACCTGATGTCTCTGTCACGTCGCCGTTTTGGTCTTCAGCTTTTCAGAAGCGGAGCAGACTTTGAGAATTTGTTCGTTTGTCCTTGATTTGTGACCTTTCGTGATCTTCTGAATATCTAAATATATTTATCATCTAAATAAGTAAATATCCTGAGAAGTTCATTATTTTCCCCTTTGTCTGTTTTTATGATGAGAAGTGTGCACTGGGTGTTTTATTTTGAAAATCGACCAGATTCCGGTTTCTGTGTCTGACTTCTGGCCAGTGCGATCTGCTCCGTGCAGATAGACATGTGCTGCTTGTGGTGTCATTCAAAAAAAAAAAAAAAAAGAAAAGAAAATAGAACAGACGTGTATTCTCGATGGAGCGCAGCAGAGAGAGAGAGCTCCTTCTGGGACGCTTCTGAAACAGTCTGCGGCGCTTCTGGAGGGGTCTGAAATGGCTGCGATTAACTCCGGCGACCGCTGTGGACACAGAACGCATTTTATCCGCGCCCGGTGGAATTTGGGCACATATGGCTCTATACGGGTACATATTTATAGCTCTGGTCTGTGGTTAGGCCCTCAGTCAGAGGTCTTCTTATCACCGAGTCACCCTACAATACAGAAAAAAACACCAAATAATATTTAAATAGTTAGAACGACACATTTTTGCTTAAAAAAACAAACAGTACTGTGCCGTGAAAATAACGGTCACCTTCAGCTGAACACATGAAACTGGCAGCTGAATGTGTGTATTCCGCTCTTTGCTAATGAGAAAGAAGGTAAGGAGGGAACAGATTGAATATTTTTACCAACTGTTACATCTGAACCCGGAGTCACTCACGCCAGTGTGCTCAAATAATTTTTCACCTTCACACACTCTAAATGTCTCTCACATATGCGGTGAAATACTGCAGGGTAGAGCGCGGCTGTCATAAAGGAGAGTAGCGCTGCAACACTATCTGGCTGAGGTGGATAAAACACAGTACAGTGCAGTAATAAAAGGATTTGATCGGCTTTATTTTGGCTGATCCGATGAAATATGCCCTGATACTGATCCTTAGGATCGGTTCAGCACATTTCTACTAGTAACACCAGTCAGCATGATAGTTGATGTTTCACTGCGATATCGCCATAATTCTGTACCATCTTTGTAATAAAAGATTCAGCCGATACAAGTGCCGGAAAAGGGTGAGCAATGTCAGCATGCAGGGGATGCTGCTCTGCATGCAAGTGTTTGGTCACAGCATGCGTGAAGTGTCAGTCTCGTGTCATGCTGAGGTAATGTTTTGTGATTCATGACAAATCAAATTCAAATCACCTCGTCTTCTTTTTTTCAAGGACGAGAGAGGACGAGAGAGAGTCTGTCTGTCTTTGTCTCGCACTTCGTCCCCTCCGGTCTCAAAGGGACACACACACGGGAAGACAGAAAACAGACCCTGAGGTGCATTAAGTTTGAAGAAGTGACAGATGGAGTCTAACAGTGAGAACACATGAAAGACGAGCCACGATATACCTATTCGTGTATGTGTGTGTGTTTGTGTGTGTGTGTGTGTGTGTGGGGAGGGTATACGATCAAAGAAAATCTCGCTTTTCCTCAAGCTCTGGGGCGCAGTTCACTCAGCAGAGGTTTGAGTGTGAATACATTCCTCAGATAAGACTAGCAGTATTCTCCAAATCCCAGTGAAACTAAAGACACACCGCACAACACTCCAGATCCTAAATGGAAAAGGAAGTAAATCAAGAGCAGTAATAAATCGACGCGATAACAAGGACGCTACCGAAAAGTCAAACAGACACCTTCACATGCAACATTCTCAGCAAACGCTGACATAAAAGCATAATTCTTGCCTCATTTGAGGACTCGCGGTAGAAGCCTCGCGGTTGTGAAATTTCATCATCTCACAGCGTCAGTTCACAAAGCATTTATGGCGTATATAATGAACAGGATAATATATTTGCAAATCAGAATTTGGTTTATCACCCTCTCAGCCCTGTAGAGTAATCTCAGAACGCCCCGCAGGTGATTCAGGACCGACGTGGAGGACTCCTGAGCTCACATAAATGTAGATAATTCAAATATTGTCTCGCCATAAGAGGAGGGAAAACGCTGATTGATATGTGCTGAGACTACACAGGGTTTATGTGATGTCTCTTTGTGACATTTCTCAATGAATGACATGTTGCTGGTCTGCTGGGGGGCTGTGAGATCTATACTGCTAATAAATCTCTGGTCCATCTGTCTTCCCGGTGGGGGTGGGGGTGGTGGGGGGTCTCAGCCATACTGGATTCTTGGGTTTAATTTAGGGTGATTCCCTGAAAAGCAATAAAGTCAAGGAAGAGCAGTATGTGCCGAGCATGTAAGAGGAGTTGACGAAAGGATTGCTTAAAATGCAAAATAGAAATAATTTCTTCTCATGTTGAATTGTCACCATGCTCTTCGAACACACTTTAATTGCTTTTTCCTGTACTCTGCGTTCCCTGTTCCTTCCCCTGAGCTACGAGAATATAATAGAATATTGTTTGGTTGGTTTCACAAATGATCTTGAAGTTGATGATCCATTCTTGGATATATGATTTTAGGCCGACTACCAAGGACACCATTTTAAAGTAATCCAGGAATAAGCTCGGGGACAAATGTAGAGCGTCAGTGCGGGTCCTTTGTAAGTTTTTCTATCTGCACTATGGTAGTTCATGCTTTTTTTGTGACAGCACATTGATCTCCACAATAACAAATTCCCTTTGGTTTTTGTTTTTCTCTGCTGGGAGTGTGGGACTTGTATGAGTTTAGTTTGCTTCTTTACACTCTACACTTTGCAGATACAGCAAGAGTAAACCATCTTAAGTCTATAAAACATATTTACACATCTATTTAAAATACTATAAACCAGATTTTAAAAAAACATGTAAAGCTGGAGAAATTAAAAGTGTATCACATACCTTAAAATCTGTGCAAATCTGGAATCTGGAAAATCATTGCTGAAAAGGACGGTTCTGCATGAGGAGTTCTGCAGATGATACATACATACTTTTTACTTATACTAGAACATTTTTCTTCTTGCTATTTTTTTCTTTTACTTCTGTTCAAGCAAGGAATCAGAGTAGTGAGGTCTGCAGCACTGCACCAAGGTGACTTTACCACAGGCAATAAGAGAAACTCGTGGGTTTAACCCATAGTTATTGTGCCAGTTTCACCAGTGAGAATTAACTGGTGATGTAGCATGAAGTGGAAGTACTGTTGCTATGGTTACCTGCAGTTTAACATACCTCGTGTTGAATAGTGGTTAAATTATTGACTGAATTAATGTTTGAGGTTTTGCTGTCATACACTTTTCAGGAGACATCTGCCATCCAGACATAACAAGTATTACCTGGAGCTGTTGCACAGTTGTTAGTGATTACATTACTTTTTATTAATTATGTTTAAAGGAGTAATTTAATATTGCATGCATGTGTACCTGCGGATGACTTTGATGGGATTTAATTTATCAGAAACAGCGATTTAACATTAATTATACTGGCCTATATTTCATTTACCCAAGGTCTTGTCAGCCATCAGCATCACATGACCTTCTGTGAGTCACTCAGCAAATGTCACTCTAATCAGGTTGCAGATGATTGACAGTCAGCGACACACACAGAGGACGGACACACACTACTCGGTCATCACTCACGTATACGACACAGACCTGTTCATACAGACCAGCAGAGATTAGATACATACAGATGTGGATTATGCGCGTCTGGTACATGTCAATGGGGTAGAGAAGGTCTAGTGAATCGATAGTTATGAATTATTCTGGTTATCTATACAGTTTGCTGTTTCACAGCACACACTTCAGGCTGTTTAAGCTGGATTCTCCTCCACTCCCTGCAGCCCAAAGTTCTTCTTTTTTAATGCGAGGATAGAGCATCACTTCAGTATCATAACATTTTTTTTTAAAAGGCAACCCGGCACAATCACTTGTCTCTTATCTGCAGTGTTTTATCAGCTCTTATCAAAGCTGCTTTGAGATAGCTACTCATACTGTATGGCTCTACTATCTTTGAGGACGCTGTACGAGCTTTAAGAGATCTAATTAAAGCAAAGTTTTCAGAATTATTGGATCAAGATTATAATTAAATATTCTTAACCATGTTTTCCATCAATACACTTGCATATCTTAGCATTTCGTAGCTGAAAGTTCAGTGCATGAGCGGCGTCGCCATAGACCGAAAGATCTCGCAATGCCGTCGCATGCAGTGAGGTTAAAGGTCAGCTCATCAGTCATGAGGAGCGCGCTCCGACCAGCCCCACACACACTCAAGTCGTCCTGATTTTATGCAGCTAGACTTGCACTCGAAGAGACACACACACGAGGGGGCTCTTGAATGCGACTCAATGGCTGTCTAACGACCTCGTGCAATCACATCAAACGGCTCTTATGCTGATTGACAATTAAAGCGCTGATCATTATTCCTTCTCTAATCAACAGAAATTTCAGACAAGAACTTTGCCACAGACGTCTGCTCTTTGCCGTTCTGTTCTTCTAAGTGGACATGGACTGCACTGTAGACTTCTTGTTCAGTTTAGTATATTTATACAGTTTAAAGTGGCAGATTTGCTACAAAACTAAGTTAAATTTCAGTAGATTTTTGTGACCGTGATTTCAGAGACTACTCAGCCATGGATTTTGTCAGCTACAGTGGCAACTGTTGCTTGTTGATTTTACAAGCGGCAACCTCCCTGGCCAATGCAGCCAATGCAGAAATGCCAAATACTGCAGTTCCTCAAACGGCCACTTGAGGCTGGCTAAAGGACAAGTCGATCTCCATAAGCCCCCATGTTAAACTGTGATGAAATAAACATGTTTACAGCCTGGTACACAAAAAACGTCTCTATAGCTAATTTTCACATGCACGGCAACCTCACTGAGGGTGACTTTTTATACAACTCATCCGTTCAAGCATGTTTGCATACAAAGGCAAAGGTAGCACTAACAACTCTCCGCTTCACGAATACAGCGGTGTGCTGCTTTCCTCACTATCCACCCTTTAAATGTTGAGACAGATGGGAAGGGTTCGCAGTGTAATGAGGTTGGTGACAATGTTGTGTTTAACAAGTTACTGTTATCTATAAATCTGTCCAGGAAAGGCCGCAGTGTGTTGACAGTGTTGTAGTTACAGAGGAAGTTTGAGAGATTTGGTCCCCACAGCAACTGTGTGCATTGCGCGGCTGAATCCCTGAGCTATTAGATGCTGACTCATTTTAAGGTCCTCTGGATAAGTATGTCTCTAAAAGCCTCCAACATAAACATTATACAAATTGCTGGGCTGACAGACTTTGTGTGCTCTTCCTGTAAAAGGCCTTGTGGACTTCTTTTAAAGCCTCAATGGACGTTAATGTTTGTTCGCCTGTGAACTGAATGTCATCTTAACATATCAACTACTCCTTTCTATTGCATGTATGGACGGGCTATTACATTACAAGGGACAATCATAATGGGGCTGTGAGAATACAGAACCCTCACTATTCTATGAAACAGGAGCTGGTGTATATATAATGTATTCAGCCCGAAGTGCCCGAGGTTGTTACAATTTTACAGCTTTCAGCTTTTTATTTCAGTAAGTTGCAACTTTACTGCTAAATACAATCTAAGTATTTTTAAACATGGTAGCATTTCTTAGCCATGTTAACAGAATGAGTCCATGGATAGCAATCTTGGAACCCACTGGCTATCATCTGATAATGATTTAGCCTCTAGAGGCAATGGGCATTTTTCTTCCCGGCTTCCAATGAAGCCAATGAATATCCGGAAAATGGATATCTGGGCCAAGACTTCCTCTGTGTGCAGTCTGATTAGCAAAGACATATTTCTGCTAATTTCAAATGTCAGACGTTAGCCGACGGGTTCAGAGATCGCATTCCAGCCCAGTACCTTCTATCTCTTTTGCTCTCCAGACAGACGGTTTCAGCCAAAGCCTACTCATACATGAGTGGTCAATGCAACTTGGACTACAAATGAAAACCAGAACATATCTGTTGCTGAAATCTTAGTCCCCAGTGCAGATATCTGTTTATAGGGATTACGTAGGGATTATATAGGTTCATGTGCGTGTCAGTCTGTCCACCACTTTGGTCCAGACTGAAATATCTGTGAAATTGTTGGATGGATTGCCATGAAATTTCATACAGACATTCTTGGACCCCAGAGAATGAAACCTACTGAATATTAATCTCCTGACCGACACGAGGTTGACAGTTTTGGTTTAGAGTGAAATATTTCAGCACTTATTGGACTGATTGCCATGGAACGTGGTACAGAAAATCATGTTTCCCTCGGGGCGAAACATGACTTTTTTAACCACCAAAATTTGATTCTGTCCAATACTTTTCATGGCATTCCCATCAGCCTCACCCACAATCTGTTTACTGCCAATCAGCAAATGTTAGCATGCTAAACTAAAGTGGTGAACATGGTAAACATTATACCTGCTATCAGTATGTTAGCATTGCCATTGTGAGCATATTCTGACGTTACCATTTGGTTTAAAGCACTGCAGTGCCTAAGATGAGTTCATGTATCCTACGGATTTGTAAACGTATGACATATATTCCTTTTGGTTTCATCTGTTTTCCATATTTTTACAAATTAATTTTCTTTCTTTTTTCTTTCATTGTCATCACTGCCTTTAACACACTGTCACTGGCTTGTTTTTTTTTCTGCAAATGCAGCACGACTCTCTCTCAAAGTACCTCTGTGAAAAAAAGCATCCCATTATGGTTTTTTGGGGACTTCTTGAAACCCATTTGTTCCTCCATAAGCAATTAATAACTGAAGAAAATGGCATCCAGCCACCAAACGAGGTGTTGTTTTTCAGACAGGCCACAACTTGAAACTATTAAACCATGTTGAAAAAACACAGGAATAACTCAGATCAAACAAACTTTTGACTAACAGGAAGGCGGTGAGTATACATAGAAGTGTTCTTTCAGTGTGCGCTGAAGTTTATATGGAAAATCTGAAAAACACCGAGCCCTCGAGCAGATAACAGAGACTGGAGATGGAGTGGGCAAAAAAGTGCAGGCTAGGAGGTCAGTGTGTGTCTTATGGTGTGTATTAGGGAATTTTCACCTTGAAAATATGGAAACAGAACAGACAATTGAAGTATTGCAAAGTACAACCGATCAAACAGCTGATACATATCACAAATTATCATGTAGTAGCAGCAGTTTCGCTCATGTTCCTGTCTCTGTACAGGTTGCTGAGTCGTAAAGCTCTACATTCCCACAGACAACAGCATGAGTCCGTCCTTCATTTCTGATTCGAGGTGAAGTCAGGAGAATCTCAGTGCTGTTAAGATTTCGTGACACGGCATCACGTTGAAAGATTTTCAAAGCATGCAGCCGCGCATTTCCATCTATTTGCCTCTTTGCTTTGATTTTGTATGTAATTAGACCTCCATTCTCCTATAAAGCCCCCCTCAGACATCGCAAACATTGCAGGACTTGATCTTTTAAAGTAACGGCGTCGCCTAAATGCCTTAACAGTGGCTCTTTCACGGTGTTTAAATTGTTTCCGTGCATAAGAGACAATGACTGAAATGACACTACAAGACATGCATTTAAGTTGGATTTAAATTGTGTTCTACCTCGTGCAGCTGCAGCCTTTTTGTTAATCTGACTGCATTCACTTCAGACTTGTAACGTGTTGAAAGTGAGATGGAAACGTTGCTCAGCCCATCCAAGAAAGACCTCCGTTGTGACTTGCACGTCTGCAAAGGGTTTAATACGTTTTTATTCAACAAAAAAGCAGACTATCAAGACAGAGACCAACAAGTAAATATCATTTTTATACAAATGAGACATAAATGAACACTGTAAGACTATTATTGCTGCCACTCACAACTGGATTTGGCAGGGTACCGTTTGTGTCTGCTCCAGAATGCTTCAAAAATCTGATAAAGGTGGTCAATTCATCAAATGTTAGATCTATTTTTCCTCTATGAGAGCACGCAGGGTCGACAAGTGAGAAAGTCGTGAATCAGTGTCTGAGAAGCGAGGAGCCAGACGTCCAGGTGTGTTAGATTTGACTCAGGCAGACATAACAAAAGCCTCTTGCCACAGAGATTTGCGGCATAATGTTGCTGTTAAACATTTTTGCGTTAATGCCAGAATGAGTTGTATTTCAACGTATCGTCTTGGATGGTCTCTCGTCGTGCTGCCTCTCTGGTTCTGATTTGTAGCACCACGTTGCTGAAGCTATCGGTACGGTTGGCATGGTACAGAAGCCTGAGCTATAAAAGGCTTATTAGAGGTGAAGCAGAACGTTTTTTTGAAGTACTTCGCTGCGGAGAAAGACGCCACCTGAATGAGTTTCGGTTTATTTCCTGTGCAACCAGTTATTAAAAGCTTTGAAGGCAGCACATGATTGCTTTTCTCTTCTTTTCTTCTCTTCTTGTCCATTCATGTAGCTTTTTTATTTAAATCTTTTATGTGTCTCTAACTTTATTCATGGCAGCATAAGATACCATCAGTTACTGGTGACATCTTTGAACTTCAAACACTCCGTTTTATGTTCAGTTCCCTCCATTAATCTCTCATCTTTTTGTCTCATTATTTGTTACTGCATGGCTTTGTCAATGGATAAGTTAAAAACCCGTCACAGGAACCTTAAAAGCTGCTAATTTACATCCCTGCTGCTCATAAGTCATTCTGCAGTCATTGCCATTTTTACTGCCTGTCCTGAAGCACAGTTTTATTTTATCATCGATGCAGTAAAGAAAAAAAAAAAGACCACAGAAAAATCCTTTGCAGCCAGTCGGTCTGGGAGAGAGTGGAATTGATCTCGGGCGCTGAGAATCCCTGCATTGTTTTCTCACTAATTATCATGCACCAAATCAACAGTGAAGGCATCAATCTCCGCGAAAGTCATGGTTCCTCTTGAGGTAAAAAGCTATTAAACTTTGCACAAAAAACAGCTCCATCTCCGGGGAAAGCTCCGTTGTAATAATGCATCATCTTTATTCACCAAACACGAGTTATTCCAGAGCTTTATGACAGCAATAACGACTCGACCGTGACGGTGACCATGACCACAGCCGGGGAGACATTTGATTTAGCCAAAAGTGAGTTTTCACATTCGGGGCGTTGGAGATATTCACGTAAATTCATTCTGAAAGCTTTCCCCCAAAACCTCATGCAAAATTTAGTTTCATCAGTCCCCATCAGTTTGACTGACAGCTGCTCTCCCTGCCCAGGCTTCAGAGTGAAGTATCATGATAGGTGACAGTGCTCTGAGGCGTTCTTGTTTACACACAGGCGAGGATGAAAAGAGCAGAGATGCTATCGACAGCTAGTAAATATTTTATGGCGCTGCTCTCTGTCTTCTGAATTTTCTCTTCATCTTTTGAATATGTCGTACAAAAAAATAAAGAGCTGTTGTTCCAAAATGATTCAAAGGCTGACCACAATTGGCTGCTGGCACAGCTGGAAGGCGCATTATGATTTAAGAGGGATCGTTTGTCCATAAAAGTGGTTGTTTTTTAGGACAAAGTCATTTTGCTTATTGGCTTATGTTGGCTTAAGTTTTGTGGCATTATGGCAGCACAATTTCCAAATCTGTGTCAGCTTCAAAACTTTCCCCGAATGTTTAAAATCCATCCAAAGTTATACTGCATATAAAGAAAAAGAAAGCAAACGTGAAACTTTTATTATTTAAACCAGTATCTAGTCTGTAAATGTGAATTTAGTGTAATATTTGGTACACAAATATATATTTTTGTCATTTCCAGCAGCTGCCTTTCAAATATTTTGGGCTGCGAGTATTTTCATGAGTGATTAATCTGTTGATCATTTTTTGCAATTGATTGATTAATCATTTATAAAATTAGACAATCCCTTTTGCAATTCCCCTGAGCCAAACGTGACAGATTTTAATTGCTAAACGTAGCACATCTTCACATCTGAGATATAGTGAATAGTTGGCCTTTTCTACAAGTCAAAGTATCAAGAATGGTGAGAGCATGAGTGACGTCACCGGTAGGTTTCCAAAGCGCTGCCGAACAACTGACTCACTTCATTTTCCAGCACCAGAGGCTGACACTTAATCTCTAATTACGTATTTAAAAAATGCTGATATTTTGACTGATTAAAATATGACTAATCGTTTCTGTCCTATCATGTGTCCTTCTCTTCCCAATGAACAATAATCCTAAATGGCACTCACCTTGGAACAATGCAGACACATGCTCAGATGGAAGAACAACCGATGTTCTTGTCGTATTACATGACGATGGCGAAATAGAAAAAGTAACACCAGAGCTGACCCGAGTCTTTGGCAACATGATGACATTTGAAAAAGTGTGACGTTTGGGCAGAGTGGCTCCGAGAGAGCAAAGTTATTTCAGTGTGACGCCAGGACTGATTTGTCACTTCACATCGATTAGACGTACGACTGATTCACAGAAAACAGAGCACAGTGGAGGTATGACTCAAAAATCCTGTCAGAGAGACTTTCCACTTCTTCTTCTGCAGGACTAAGTCAAAAAAAAAATAACCTCAAAGTAGGAAAAGTTGACTTAGAGGTTTTACTCCAGACTCCAACTGAGTCTCATAAAAATCCGTCCACCAAACAATTTGTTCTAAAGATGCTATTTAAAGTTATATCCTGCAACAATGAAAGTTAATTTCTGTTTGTGTAAATATGTATATAATCTCTCTTTGTAATTCCCTCCAGACGTTAATTTCGGTGAGAAATGGAGCTGCTCGGCTCAGAACAAGTATTCAAAGAGAAGAAAAGCCGTAAAAACGCCCGTTCAGCAGCATATTAATGTGTTCGCTGGCTTTGTTTGTTTTTGGAGGAGGGGGAAAAAAAATGATTACCCTAATATTTTTCAGATGGCTGAGCAGTTTATGATTGAATCTTGTAATTGCTGATGTTAAGTGACACCCCATTGCTTTCAAGATGGGGTTTACAGCTTTTCAACAAGCAACACTACCTCCGAGGCAATTAGGGGGGACACACTTCCAGTGAATGAGGAGGAACGCGTGCGGACAGCCACCCGTTAGGTGGCTGGCTAACAAAGAGCTGATGTTGTGTCTGATTTGGTCAACGTCAGCATGTGACAGTCGCATGAAAGGGGCGGTGGGGCGCCATCGCGGAGGCCCACTTTTCACGCTAGCAGCTTGTGTAGTAACTGATCGTTTAGGGAATTAAATGGTCAAATTCACTTCTTTCCTTTCTGACCTTTTGAGTTTAACCAAAGCAAAAAAACTCCACCCAGGTGCCCAGAAGTGCCACTTGGTGATTGGTCGAGTCATTAGAAAGCAGCAGGATGCAAGTTTCTATTAGCAGCATCCGTCTGAAGACCAGAGGACATGTAATGACTTGCAGGGATTTGCACAATTCCCCATGCCTCCCTCTGACCTCTATCTAGTGCGCTTAAGCAGGGCCCCTGAGAAAAGCTTGACAACAGCATTCACTCACTTTATTGCCATGGGACTGTACAGCATCAGCTGCAGGACACTAATTCATAGCTGGACTACATTTTGCATAAGAGCCGAAATTCATTTTAAAACCATCACACTAACCAGAAGGTAACCCAGCTCCAGAGGGAGAGGAGCTGTAGTGAGGCAGGGGGAAGGAAGAAGTCTCAGAAAAATAGAAACCTTTTCAAAAAGCAATTTCCTTACACTTAAACTACGATACAAAGCTAAGCCCAAATCTCATTTTTTTTAACACTGAAAGTCACATCTGTATCAAATACCCCCGCAGGTTTAATGGTGAACTGTGTAAGCTGATCCTCTACATTTATGGAGCCTCCTAAAAAGATTCAAAGAAAATCTCCCAGAGCTCGCTGAAAAGGAGGAAAGGCCACGCTAGACAGAATAACTCCTATCATCTGAATCTCTCAGAGGAGGAGGAGGAGGAGGAAGGAGGAACTTTCAACAGAGGCAGAAAAGTCGAGAAGATAATTCCATCTGAAAGAAGGTAGAGGTACGACAGAGGTGATGAAAACCTCCATGCTCATAGCTGTTTGTATTATTAATGAGCCCAGCTGTGGGGAAGACAACTCAAGCAAGGAGTTTGTCATGAATACAGCCCAGCACCTCAGCGCAGCCAATGACAAACTTTCCGATCCACACCTGGAGATGAAGCTCTCACCTTTGTGCAGCTGCAGCTGCTGCTGCTGCAAAAAAAAGATGCGATGTATTTACAGTGTGAAAGACATCAGTATACTCTGTATCTGATATTCAGTCATCAGAGGCGTTATCTTGTGACTAAGTGCCGACAGTAAACAATCCGTGCAGCTTCTCCCGCTTTGCATTCATTTATGATGACCTCATTTTCAGAGTACATTTCAAGCCACTCAATATTTCATAAGAGTTGTAAGGAAATGTGTAATATTTACTATCTGGCACCGTGGGTGAGCGATCCATTTAAAAAAACAGAAGATCCTGGCAAGAATTTCATCACAGCTCGATTCTGTGACAAATAAAATGATCTTTTATGATTTTCTGATGGTTTCATGTTCATAGTTCTCAGCGTGCGTGCGCTGCAAATTGTAATATGATTCAGGCCAATGATCACACTTACTTAATTGTTTGTGTTCGCCGTGAATGTGGGTCACAAAAAAATGGCATTTGCTGGATGGGAAATGACTGGCTACGAGGGGTTTCGGTTATTTCCTCTAAAGTCCACATGCAGGCACACAAACACACACTCTGAGGAGACGTTATATCGCGCCTGTGCATACTTCCTCCTGGCTGAACATCACACAGCCCGGTCCCCACACAACCAGCCCGAGGCCTCCCTGTCAGTCAGTCCTCCCTTTCATAGCAACTGGCCCTTAACGGAGCTCCTTCCTCTTGCTGCATGTGGCCACGTGTTCTGGAGCAACACCCGCCGGATCGAGGCGGCGAGCGTGCAGCGTCAAGATGACACGGCCATATGTTCGTGCCCCTTCGTTTCCCCGGCTCCAGAGAGATTCTTTATCGCTTCATCTGTGGCGCGACTGAGGATTTCTGTCACTTTGCCCACGGTGTGCGTGTCTCCCTGCATGATTCATGACATTTTGACACTTTATCAACATAATTGAGGAATCTGTCAGCTTGGCCTCTGAGTCACCTTTCACTAATGTGCGTAACCTGATTGACCCACCACTTCACGTGCACGCTGACCGCACTCAGGGGAGACACTTTGGCTCTCTGGCTGCCGTGTCACATCAGGAAACCGCAGAACAGAAACAAAGGCAGGGTATCACAGATGCACTGTGTTCCACACACGCAGTCTGTGCCGACACTTGCGAGACAAAGCCACCGGTGTCACTGCTGGTTTGTCCTCACGCCTGTACATGCTACAAAGTCAACGGCTCCCTCTGTGTCACTTCAGTGGCGTAAATCTGGTTTATTTTGAACGTTAAATTGGATAGATTTAATTTAATTCTGACCTACTAGCACTGAAAGTATTAATGAGCACAGCTGGGAGGTGGCCATAAAGTGCCACAACAATTCCCACTGTGCACTTAAGCAAGCCAGTCCGCTCTTAGCTGGCACACTTAACCAGCACCTGTGCTGTCAACAAGAGGTTTAGAGGCGAATGTAATAAAGCTGCACATAATGGTGCTTTTCTTTATCAGTTAATTAGGGCTAGAAATTGTCTAAAAATGCTTTGGGCAGCCCAAAATGACGTCTCTGGATATCTTGTGTTGTGCAATAAGCGGCAAGAGCTGGAAGATATTCAATTTTCAGTGATGTTCAATAGAAAAGCAGCAAATCTTCGAAATCAATTAATGAATCAATGGAATCAATTAATTTTCTGGACATTTTCTGGCCGCCGGCTAAACAATTTCATTTTAAATTGTTCCAGTTTGAAGTCAGTCTGCGTTGAAATCAGTCTTATCAATGAATCAAGTGATTATTTCTCGTTTTTCCACTGAACGCTCTCACGGCGTCAGATGCTGCATGAATGTATGATTATGTGTGTGGACAAACCTCGCGACTCTCTCCTCACACAGTGTATCCGGATTACCGCGTGCGTTTGCATTCCTCATACATGCAAATTACAGCTGTCACTCCGCCTCTAGTTGTTTGTTTGTTTGCGTGATTGTTCTGTGTTTACCCGAAAAAAGAAATGACAGCACATTTCCTTCCCTGTGGATCTACCTTCTGGACAGGCAGTGATGGGAGAGAGAGAGGGAGAGAGAGAGAGAGAGAGATTAGATAACTGTCACCGGGACGTTAATAAATGAAGAGATGGGGAATAGAGAGTGAGATTGTGTTCGTAGGAGAGAGAGAGGGAGAGGATTTTAACAAAGCACAAAAGGATGATTTCGCTCATGAGGGAAGTTGAGTGGAGAACAAACAGGAAGTCTTTTCCCTCAAGAGGAAACTAAGTGTAGTTACTGTAACAGCAAACTGACCTTGTGGCTTCTCTTGGAAAGGAATGCATGCAGAGGAGACAGACAGAGAGATAAACAGGAGCTCATACAGTATAGAGGATCACCCTCCAGTGCATACACACAAGCTCTCTCTCCCTCCCTTTCTCACTTTCTCTCTCACTCGCCCACTTACTCAGTATCGTTTCATCTCCCTCTCTCTCCCTCCCTCCCTCTCCCTCTCTCTCCCTCTCTCTCTCTCTCACACTCAGTCGCTGTGCTCTGACGGATGGGGATACACTGCCAAGGAGGACTTAGGGGCGAGAAGAGTGTGTTTCTTTTCTTTTCTGGTGTGTGTTTTCTTTCTCTTCCGTCTGGCTTCCCTCATGAGCTGTTAATTCCAGACCCCCGGTCCCGAGGATGAGGAGAATCTATTTGTGAAGAAGAAGACGCAACAAAGGAAGAGGAAACAAGGAGCAACAGGGTGGTAAATTCTGCGACCGGGAGTCAGCGAAATAGAGCTTTTCTTTCTCTACATGCTCGAACAAGGTTAGTGAGTAAAGCAGCTTATCTTTCAAAGAAACACTGTCTGCTTTACCCTCTGTTCTTCTACTTTGTTATCTTTAACAAGGCATTTCATATTCATGTGCTTTCCATCCATGAGTGTCTGTTAAGGCTTAAATGAAACGTCCTCACAGAGCAGTTTTCTAAATTGAGCAAAGTCCCCTGGTTACAGTTTTACAGACATTACAGCAAAGCCTCCAGCTTTGTTACTGAAGTTTCACTCTAGGTCAACGCAACTGTGTAATTTCCCAAAGGTGTACAGTACGCTTCTCAGGTGGAGTCTCCTTCTTTGGCGAGGCAGCAGAGAGAGAGAGAGAGAGAGAGAGAGAGAGAGAGAGCGCTGCAGGAAAAGGCGAGGACAGCTCGCTCTCATCCGCGCTCCTGAGCCGTCACTTTACACAGGAGGCAATTAAGCGAGATTGGCACCCGACTCTGCCGGTAACTTGGAAACAGGCGTGTGGGAGATGGATGGTGGCACTTGATAGAATTTAGAGGAGAGGGGAGCAGAGGAGGAAGGAGATTCCCTTTGTTCACTGACACAAAAGCCTGCTCCTCTGTTGGAAAAAAAACTGCTCTCTCTCTCTCTCTCTCTCTCTCTCGCCTGTGTGTCTCTGTGGAAACTGGCCCAGGGACAGCAGTTGTGAGGTGTGATGATTTTGCATGACAGTAAACATTGTTTTGAGTGTGTGTGTGTGTGTGTGTGTTGCCAAGAACCTGTGCATAGAAAGTCTGTTCGTGTGCTATGTTTGTGTCCATGCATGCATGAGGATAATACATCTCTGATGTATATTAGAGGTGGTGAGTCTCCTAGGTGAGTCCTTACCACAAGTGGAAGAAATGATTCACACTTTATGCCAGTCAGGCAACGGGAGAAGAGGGAAAATGAACAAAAACAGCATGCGTGCCCACCCCTCTTTTTGAAATATTGTGATACCTGGATGAACTGTTGTGCAATTTCTGGAATGAATGGATGAGAGGTTGTGTAATTTACGCTATAAACGAGCTCCCCGAGGACTCCTTTGTTCGGGCTGTATTTATTTAGAGTGCGTGATCGAAAAATCCAGCTTGAAACCAACCAACCAAACCAAGACCAATTCTGCTCACCATTAGTCACAAAGCCTTCTCGCTGCCATTTTTCAGCGCGGATAAGATAAGTGAGAAGTCTGTCTGGAGACGCTGAGGTTGGCCTCTGCCTCCTGGTAACAAAGGCCTCTGAGGAGGCCTGCAGAGCGGCGAGGTATTTTAAAGATCGGCTGTGGAATTTGATTAAAAATGCACTCAAGTTTTTAAAAAAGGATGCAGAACAGAGAGCGTCGTGTTCTCAGTGTAAACACAGATGGAGGCGCACAGCGCAATCACTCTGAACTGTGTGTGTTTTGACACAAAAGGAGAGATATTGCGCGAGCCTAAGCCTTAGCATCCATTCATTTCGGTGACAGCAGAGTGTTGGTCTGCGTTCAGCGGGACGTGTTTATACGAAAACCTCTGAAGTGAAGAATCAGCTTTAGAAAAAAGGTCATTCAGCATCAGATTAGCGCAGTGACCGTCCTCGAATTGTGTTTAGTCTGGACTGTTCTTGTTTTTTCTCACCTCCACAGGAGATACTGAACGTAAGTGAGGTCAGGACAGCGGAGTCCGACCATCAGTCATCAGTAGAAGACTGTTACCTGTGTCACCTTGTCTCGTGCACTCAAAGTACCGCCTCGCAGGAACAGTTATAGGGAGCCCATCAGTGGCTCGCTGACTTTCCCTGCTAGAAGGAGTCATTGACATTGAGAGGGTGTTAATGTCTGCTTGGACACATTAACTCGCACGTACGGTATTCACATTCACCCGAGGCATATGCACACACCAAACACACACACTCACACTCCCACCAGGGGAGTGGAAGAAGGCAGAGGCGTTGTGACCGGTGGCTTGGCAGAAGCCCCTCAAGGTGAACATTTTGAGCAAAGGAGCATTTCAAATTCAGAACAGATGATCAAACTGGTGTCGCAGAGTAGCTGGCGGCACCAGATGCAGACAATCTTTTGGCAGAGGAAGAGTTTTTGGTGCCTGAGTCTCAAACATAAAAGTCGGAGGCGCAAAGCTGTGGTGTCGTTATCACACGGATGCCGCTTCTTATCACGGTCCAGATGAAGCAACAACACCGTCGGCTATACCGAGCAGCATTTCATGTCATCACGACGCACCTAATCTAGCCTATTATCTAGACGTATAAGAGTGCAGACAACATCGGGTATTTAGGACCGAGTGCAAAATGAAAGTGCGTTTCACGGTGAGACTGGAGTGTGTCCGCAGGTTATCACACACAAACAGAAGACCAAGAATCGAACACTTTGTCAGCCAATGTAAAAACAGAAAGCTAAACATCGACCACTCTGTCACTTATGTACAGCTAGACAACAGTGTCACTAAGCATCGATTGGAGTAACAGCTCTTATATAAACCTTTTTTTGCCTCCCATCCACTGAAATCTAAATCGGATACATATAGACTGAATTTGGCCAGAAAAACATGACACCCATCCACTAAATGAACACAGAGGCCCGAAAATAGCCCTGGTTTAGTGTGCCACCTCTGCTATACTTTTTAATGTCCACAAGGGGCAGATAGGCTGTTTCCACACTGGATTTATTTGAGCTATACCACCTGAAGACTGATCGCCCCCCCCCCCCCCTCCCTCTCACCCTTTGCCAAGCTTGTTTGCTCTAAACTTTTACTGCTGTTCTGACCTGCACTTTGTTTGCATAATGCTTCTCTCATCAAAGTGCAGCTGCAAACCACGGCAGCACCTGTCTGACCTTCAGAGATAAATGGAGAACAACCGACAGACGGCCGGGGTGCCACATGAGCCCGGCTGTGGGCAGCGCGGCCGCACGTCCAAACCACAAAGATTTACACATATAAGCAAGATACAAATTTAGCACTTTGGTATTTGATGCTTTGTTTGCTAGTGACAGCTGAAGAGATAGACACTAAACTCAGTGGAGAGAGAGAGGGTGACATGGGCCCATTAAGCCTTAGATGCATGGGGCGCACGCTCTACTAGATCAGCCACCAGGGTCCCCAAATGTTTCACTTTTTATAAAAAAAATACAGTTATTAAGGCTGCGATGACTGTCAATTTTCATTCTTGATGAATTGATTTAGTCCAAAAATATCAGGAAATAGTGACAAATGTCAATTTGCTAGATTTCTTGTTTGGTCTAGCCAGCAGCCATAAACCTAAAGACATTCAGTCACATAAGATGGGCGGGGGGAAACAAGTTGAGAAGCTGGAACAAGTGCGTGTATGATATTTTTTGCTTGATAAATACCAATGAATCAATCACTAAATTGTGGTAGATTAATTTTTTGACAAGCGATTAATCAAATTTCAAGGCTAATTCTCATATGGCAGTTTGAATGTTGTTTTGAATGTGACTAATGATGCTGCCATAACTTGAAGACAGCTTGACTGGAGGCCAACCATAACCCAGTTTGACTCAAACTGACCTCAGACCAGCTACAGCAATCAGGTGGACTCGAGTGCAGTGAGTTCAGAACAAAGTGTCGACGTGAAGGCCATGTTTATTAGGGTTGCATGATCTTTTGGAGATGGAGTCTAACATGGAGATACCTCTGTTTGCACATCTGAACAGGACAAAGGCTTTGATCTGACCTTCTGAGTGCTCGTCCCACATTCACCCCCCTCACAAAAACCATATTGAACAGTTTCCAACTGAGGGTATAACTCATTAATAACACCAACAGCAGCCATGGCAGCTAAATAATTACATTACCCAAAATAAACAGCAGCATGCAGTCGCTCCGTGCACGCAGAAGTGTCTTGTTTTCTGATCTGCGGTGCAGAAAACGGCATTTAGAACAATCTGGTGTGTCTGTTGTCGTGACATCTCTCTCATGAGGGTTCACGCCGAGTTCCCCTGCCCTGGGCTTGGCTGTGTGTGTGTGTGTGTTTGTTTTGTGTGCGTTTTAATTTGAAACGCACATGTGCATGCGTGCTGTGTGAGTTAGAATATCATTGTGTGCGCGCGTGTGAGCATGTCCATAGTTTATGTACGTCTATGTGTGTGAACGAGGAAGACAGAGAGAGAGAGAGAGAGAGAGACAGGCTGACAGAAGCAGGTTCCTTGATGAAGCGTTGACGTTGCCTTTGATGCAGGCTTCCCCCTCTATATCAGATCCACCGAACAGATGATAATCTAGCAGAGGCCTGTGGAGTGAATCACACACACATACACACACACACGCACACGCTGTCTCTATTCATCAGCTGTAAGCATCCGCTCTCCCTCCATGTGGGCCCTGCGTACTTCAATGCTGCTGTAACCATTAGATGCCAGAGGCAGAAAGCCAGCTAGCACTTTGTCCCATTATACTGTCAATGGTAATATCAGTAGCCTGTGCCACGTGGTAACTTTCTGCATCCTGACCCCTTTGGGCGTACTGTAACACGTCTGTTCTCAGCAGCCGCACAAGTCAAAACACAAACGCAGCGGCGCTTTTTTTCCTCTGCTTGTTTTCAGCTGATAAAACAGCTCATTAAACCTTTTCATTATATCTAAAAGTCAAAATGCCGGGGCGCCTTCACTTGTGCTCTCCTCCTTCAGGTGTACGTGTACACTGCTTTGAACCTTGTTGCTGTGCTGTTGTTTTTTTTCATTATTGGCATCAGGAAAGCGTTTCCTCCTCGTGTGCAGCGACTGAAATGTGAAGCTGACGGAATAATCAAATAACGAAACAAGCTGTTGAAATTCAGGAACAGGTTCACCCAGTGGCTGTTTTGAATATTAATTCGCTGTTTGCTTTTGCGCCTTTGTGCGCGTCTGGTCAACAGAAAACACAAAGAGAAAATACATTGATTCAAACTCCTTTGAGGCTCTTGTAGTATTGACCCAGCCGAAAGAGTTAAATCACAGACGACTGATCATTCATGAGTGGAAAAAAAAAAAGAACACTTGAAGGATGGGCAAATATTTACTGGAGTGGGCTCATTATGCAAATCAGGATCTATCTGTATTGTTCATTCCCAAGCGTAAATAACAAGCTCCATCCGTATTGTACTTGTCAATATAATCAGCTCCTCGACAGTTCTCAAAAACCTTAATTGAGGGAGGAAGGTCAGGGGTCTCGTCTCGTGGGTGGTTTTCAAAAAAGAGGAGACACTCAGAGCATAACCGTAATATTGACATATTGATGTTTTAATCTTTATGCATGACTCTGTTTCCTCACTGACCACCACTCAATTCTCATTATTTGGTGTACCACTTCCTGACCTGTGACCAGAGCAGCTATTCCACACGGCCTCCTCTTTGACTTGTGTTTAACCTCTAGTTAACATGTTCCACTACATCACCTCATAGATCAGCGTCGCCGCGTGTGAGTAGTAATGAGTGGAAACTCGTAATGATCAGCATCAGGTTTGTTTTTATGGCTGATTTTATGAGTAAAATGTAGGTTACATCCCTACTTTAGGCCAAGTTTTGCAACTTGCAGCCACTGAAGTTACTGGTGTCACATTTTCAGCTCTTTTGCAGGCCGAAACACAGATTTAGGTTTAATTGGTGCTATAGCTCCTCGTTTAGAGACAGAGCTACTGACAAGTGTGTTTGTGCAGCGCAGCACTGCGCGTTAGGACATAAAAAGAAATATCTGGTGTATATGATGTAAAGCACGCTACACATAAAAAAGCAGGACAACATCAGTAAATAAGCTTTACACCTCCACCAAAGCACACTCACTTCCATATAAAGACATGCGCCTGACTGACCTCCCTTATTGAGGTGTGCTACGGAGAAAACAGACGTGAGTGACACCGGAGATGCGCAGGGGGTGGACGAGACGATAAATGTCGATGTCAGGCGCCGGACGTTGATTACAGAGCTGGAGGTGCAGCAGAGACTGTCACTTTGGCTCAGCCTTGCAATGCGACGCAAAAGCTTTTATCGCCAGATAAAAGGGACATGTTGAGGCAACGGTTTAAATGCATTAACGGTAACTGAAGGAGCAGCTGGGCGCCTACCACCCTCTGGATGAGCATTTAAGATACTTGCTTTATTCTTGTGCTTTTAGTTTGTGTCAAATTTAGAAATTGTGTCATCAGATTTGTGTGTTTGGCACTTTTCCTGGATGGCTCATCAATGAAAAATGCTCTCTGGGCATGAGAGTTTATACATGATCCTCATGGAGAGTATGTATGTAAAAAAAACTATTAGTTCAATAGTAACTCTATTTCATTTCTGGCTTTTTAGCTGCTTAATGCACCACTAGGTAGTGTACGGTGAGCTTTTTAGAGCTATTTCACTAAAAAACAGCTGGCTGCTGCACCAAGAAAGCAACGTTAAAGTGGTGAAAGTGAACCAAAACAGTAAAGTTGCGGGCTGGACAACTTAACAAAGAGCTGAAACTCATTATGAAGTCCTGTAAAGCCGAGGGGGAGCTGGGAATTTGGGTGATAATGTAACATGATATACTTTTTATGTTGTTACATAAAGCCGACTCCAACCGTGTGATACAGCTGAAAGCTCAGAGAGCTGGTTAGCAGACATTTGAGGGAATATTATTTTGTTATACTGATCTTATTTGCGACGTATTTAGATTATTTTTGACACAAAGATGGAAACGGGTTATTAAAATGTAATGTTTACTATTTTAAAAAAAGCACATAAAACCTCTGTCTGCATCACTGGACACGGCCTCTGAGCCAGTGGTAGTCGGGGGGTAAATCTGTGGGGGTTGTCGTCCTCGCTCAAAACAATGTATTATTTCTCTTCTCTCTTTTCTTTGCTGGTGGTGGACCTCATCATTAAAAACAGAATTCACAGCACCATTGTTACTAGGCAAGAAAAGCATGAGCGTAGATAAAAGCTGTGTGTGTCTGTGGGAGACTGTCTCCTAAGTTAACTACTATGTATGTGTGTGCCTATATAGTGAAACACGTGTGCTCACTATGCTGAGAGAAAAACCTGTTATATAAAGACTCAAAATAATCCATGAGTCATCACGGGTTCAAATGAGAGTAATTTTTGATTTACCATGTAATAATGGCTCGCTATTACCCCTCTCTCCAATAATGACTAATGATTTAAATAGACGTGATAATCACGTCCACATTTTATCAGTGAATAACAGCAGGTAACTCTGCTATTGTTCATTTTGATAATGACAGAAAATCATTCCACAGTCGCAGAAATCGGCTCAGAAGAGCCTTTTTAAGTTGAGACTTCAGAGCGTTTAGCACAACGCTGTGAGATTAGAGCCTCGAGTTGAACCCAGTGGCATTCAGGGAGCATTTCAGGACATAATAGGAAGTTATTATTCACAGAAGACCCGCCAAACTTATGCAAACCGAGGTGAGTTCACTCTCCGTGGGTCAAAACCAGGACAGCCTCGTTAATGAGGTGCAATCCCACTATGATGGCCAGTCAACCAACACTTCCAATAACGATTGCTGGAACAGCCCACAAACGGTTCCTTGCATTTTAAGGTTTTTCCTAACAGGCCATATAAACCGGCTGCCAAAAGACCATTAGTGTTTGGAGTGGAGCAGCGTGGAGTATTATCCGTTCTCATCTGAGGTATTCTTGGCAGTACGGCGTGAGGGTGTCTTGTGGCCGTTGCCCTCGGTGACCTCTAAGACCTCAAGGTGTGTGAGAGCTCTCCAGGTCTCTGCAGTGTATCTGTCTTTGCTATTTCAGGGCACTTAGGTGCGTGCGGTTTGGTCTGTTGGTCTGGTGTTAAACATCTTAAAACAGCCTGTTGCTCGGGAAGGTTATCTGAGGGTAAACTCACACCCTTCTCTGTGTTCAATGTGCTACTTTTGGATCGGACACCCTCGTAAAAGCCGTCAATGTGGAGTTTTTTCCTCCAACTTTGTTTCTGTTGACGTTTCCAGACAGTGCAAGGAACACGATGCATGTAAAGGGTTTACCATTGGCATGTGTATAGGTTAGATAGCAAGACTGCGGTCTTTTACTGGAGGGTTCACCTGCAGTCATTCCTGCGTGATAGCTTTTTAGTGCTAGCAGCCAAAAGTCTTTTAAAAGTGATATTCATCTTGTGCCCGTAAGTTTATTCAGGTTTATTCAGGTGAAATGTGGCCAAAAAATGTCCACTATTCCTTTATTAATCTCATGCCAGTATGAAAAAAAAATGAAAGGTTAAGAATCCCTTTGGATAAATTTCACTTTTGGAGTCACGTTGTAATACATTTCTGTGCAAGGCAAAGAGCGTAACCGTACACCAAAGCGATCAAACTACACCTCAGATTACTTTTTAATAATTCAGGCTTCTTTGCTGTTGGTTTAATTGAATTAAATGCAGTGAGATAACTGTTGGATCACTCTGAATATTACATTTTCAAGCGCCAACTTTTAGTCTAGTCTTGACTCACAACCATGGTGGTCTCTGGAAAACCTAGAACATGAATGCATGCCAAAGGGGGGAGACAACAAAGCTTATCAAGCTGCTGCGTTTAAGCTGCAGTTATGTCACGAATTACTGTCCCATGTCATGATGATTCTCTTTCTTCATTTTTGAAATTCCCATCGGGCTATTTGTCTGCTGATGGAAGCTATTTTAAATCCAGGGTCAGGAGCATGATGATGGGGAACATTTCCAAGAGAAACCAACTGAGCCCAGGGTGGGGTGTTAAAGCAAATCCAAACAAACAATGCTGGCTTGCGTCAGGGAGATACTGTCATGTCTGTCTGCATCACAGACACCGAATAGACCACGGGATATGTCTCTCAAACCCAGGAGCCAAAACAAGTCCAGTTATTCTGCACATGAGTCACAGTCGCACTACCAAAGAAAACTGAATTTGAGTGCCAAGGCGCTGATGTGATGACAGATGAGGCCTCTGCGTAGCCTACAGGCACCTCAAACCTTGATGGAAGTGCAAGTGTTGGGAGCTGCTGTGGAACAATTCCTGAAAGGCTTTCTTTGGCCTTGAAAGTGATTTAACAGCTAATGTATCTCTGTGACATTTAGCAGCCAAACTCAACAACACCCAATCCTCTGAGTCGCTTGATCAAAGCAAAACTCCAGGAACGCCTAAAGCTTATTTTCATAAGTTAATCTTTGAATGAACTGATGAATTGTTTTGTCAATAGTTGCCCAAAGTGACAATTTAAAATAACTTAACGTATTCAGAACAACTACTGTGGACCTCGTGATGAGATCGGTTTCAGTGAGGGACGACATTTCAGTCAACTTTAGCACCAACATGGGCGAGAAGTGCCGAGAAAAATGGATATTTGAACATCTGTAACTGTGATTCTCATCCTTTTCCCTTAATTTGAAGTCATGTATACTTGTGACCCCTTTTTCAGAGCATTTTAGGAAGGTTCATGTTCATCTAAGGATTTATCAGTAAACCTTATGAAGTCCCTTGCAAAGGCTCATCAATAGAGCTGGATTCATTCACGCTGCATCATATGTAAGGAGGATCTGTGTAGATGCGTGCATTATATTACGACGGGGCTCCAAAAATCTCCATCCCCCCGCTGACTTTGAGACCTTGATTGCATAATAAATTTACTAGACTCCAGTAGCTGTCTCATTATAAGTCTCTCTCTCTCTCCACATGCATATATTTACTGCCATGCAAAAGAAGATTTGCCCTGTTAAATTCTCATTTGGTCAAGAATAGACTTTCTCCTGTCAGCTGCTGGATATTAATCACTGCAAAGTTTGGCTGTTTTAATTACCTCTGTCACTGTTGGCTGCTGTGTGGTTAAAAAAACGTAAGAACATGTATCAGATTATTTTCCCATCACCTCTATACTTGTGATATTAGCTGTTCACTGAAGTTGAAATGAGGCTGGAGCGGTGTGGCACGGTGAAATGAGCTGAGAAAGCTGAGATCTGTTAGGAAGCACTGCTGGGGGAGGTTTATTTCCCCCCCAGATGGATGCTGATATCCTCTGTAGAAATATCAACTCACAGAGAGTTTCTCCACAGTAGATTGCTTTTAACAACGTGATGCTGTGCTGCCAGTTACCAGGTACTACCAAAACTATCAATATATAATATATATATATGTGTGTGTGTGTGTGTGAACAGACAAATACCTGTATTGTTCTCCTGTCTGCCTTTGTGATTCAAATTAACGTTGAATAATGGGTGTGAGACAAAGTGAAGAAGGAGGCAGAATGGTCTCCATCAACACGACGGGTCCCAGCAGGTAGAAACACAGCAAGCCAGCAGCAGATGCACGTTTGATTGCAGCCTTTCTCTCATCTTCCGCTTGTGTTAGGCTAGCAAACCATTACCAAGTCAAAAACAGAAACAGACCACCCATGCAGCAAGGTGGCTGCACTGCACAATAGCTGAGTTTCCATACCGGCCAAACTCTCCATGACAAGCGCTATGGCAACCCCGCTGTGTTATTCTTTTTTTTTTAGATCGACTGTCTTCATTTCCTGTACACTACACCGTGGGTGTTAATTACTAAATGTTACATTGTTTTCCACATCTTCAGTGACGTAAACGTCTCCCGAGTAACATCACGCCACCAGACCAAGACATGTTGCTGCCTCTGGGCTTTATTTAGAATATTTGATCTGGAAAATGTATTCAGGTGACTGATCATATAAACCCAAGAAGAGCCTCTGCTCATCAGTCAAATTTATGTTGAGCTCTGCGGCTCTGAGCTTGTCGTTATTACTCTGACGGTGCTTCATCAGTTTGTAATGAAAAGATGCCTCATCTGTTTTATTGTAGATAACAGTACAATCACACTAGAGACGTTTCGTCATGAGTATTTCTTATTTAAATTCTACTTGTTGTTACATTAACTGTAAAGATCAATCAACATGTTTTTTTATGAAAATCAGAGTCACGAGGGAGCTTTTGTTAAAGCTTTCAGAGCAATAAAAAAAAGCATTTGACATTCACAGGATTGCATTTCCGTCTTGTCCGTCAGTATTAAACAGAACAAATTTAAATCAGCATCATGCAGCCTAGCGTTAAATCTGGAGAGTCTAGCTGGCACAGAAGGCTTGTAAAGTCTCCACATAATGCATGTTCTTTACAAGAACAGCTGTGAAAAGTAAACTCTTAACAGTAAATCATATTCTGGTGATATTTACAGTAAGTTTAACTGCTCTTGACCTGAAGTTAACTTCTTTGGTGGATTCTTATCGCTTCCAGCTGTAAGAAAACATGATCCTCTCAAGTGTTGGTCCCTGGTAGTGGTGCAGTGTTGCTCTTCTGTCTTAATTGTTTGTGTGTGCATGCATGGTTTATGTTTCTCAGTATGTTTTTGGGCAGATTGGCAAGTGGTCAAGTACGTAGGAGTGCCTCAGTCCAATCCTCTGGATCGTCATATGTAAAGCCTGTTAAGTGGATCGGGTCGAAATTAGATAGAGTTTCTTGGTCAGTGTTGTAAATTCTCATGCTTCAGCTATAAATAACATCAATCTCCAGCCTCTCCTCTTGTTATCATATATGACATTGATCCCACTGAGCACCATACGTAAACAAACTTTAGATCTCTGTAATCGAATCACCGCTCTGTTTGTGCAGATAAGTATCATAAATGCATTGTGGAGAAATTTTGATTTCTGGCTTTCACCCAGTGTTTGCTGGAAAACATTCCAGATCCAGCTGTGCTGAACAGGAAAGATATAGAGAGATATGAATATTTATATATTTTCATTTCAAACAGTTCAGCGTTGTGTTTATGTTGCAGTGAAATCCATTGGCAGTGCTTTAAGACTGTGTTAAAGGTGCAGTATTTTGGGGATATGGGGCCTCTATTTTCAGAATAAGGCATGCATGGAATGTAATATTCATAACTGTTTTTGTTACTTTAAAATTCTCCTTTTATAGCTACAGCAGGCACGGGTCCTCTTTCATGGAGGCGGCCATGTTGAAACACCATGTTTCTACAGCAGCCCAGAACAGACAAACTAAATACTGACTCTAAACACGGCTTTTGTAGTGTTGTTTTTAACCCTATAACCCAGGAAGGCAAAGGTTATGTGAGGAGACTGTAATGCAGCGATTACACTGTTAGATGCAACAAAATCCGACAGACTGGACCTTTAAAGCAACATTGCATAGAAATGGGCATTTCTGTGATTTAGTGCAATACCACTGTCATAAATTTGGACAGCTAATATTACTTACTAGTCTAATGGCGTGAAGCCCAGCTCGGCGTCTGTCTTTAAGCCTTTTATAATACAAAGTTCTCACCACCAGCTAAACGTTAGTCCCAGATTATTTCTCTTCTAGCTTCCTCCATCTAGTCCCCCTTTTTGTGTTTCTACCTCTGCCATTACGTCAATATACTACAATAGAGATTGCTGAGCCCGGTTACATTGCCCACTCACCCAGGTTCAGGTTCTGGCATGACACTGGCTCCACATCCACGTGTGCACTCCCTGTGAAAACCTCCTCTGCGAAGTAGTCCGAAATGCCTGTGGTACAAACAGGAACACTCCTCAGTGCTCTGAGCTCTCAGGCCAATCTGAGCTAACACTAGCTGACATTAGCTAGCATTAAATAACAGATACTACAGTCCAAAGCCTCAGAAAACTCTGTGAATCACAGAGAGTTGATGCAACATGGAGCAGACATCAGATAGAAAACTCGAAAACTTTGTCTTGATTAAATATTATCCAGTTTCATCAAAACAATTGAAATAGTTGGTGGTGTGCGACTCAGTGCTGTAAAGCATTACGTACTTCATCTATGCAGTGCTACGGAGTGCCGAAAAAGGTGTTCAGGTCGCAGGGTGAGAGAACGACAGAGACACCATTCACCCGATTACATGCAAAAGTAGTATCAAATGATTTAAAATTTGTTATTTCACGATAGAAAAGTACAAAATTACACAGTGTTGCTTTAATACAGGTTTGATCTTGTGATATCCATACCTCCACACATTTACCTGCAGTCCGTTTCACTGCCTCGGGCTGCGTCTCTCAACTCACTGACAACTGTGCTGCTATTCAGTCCTCTGTCCCCGTGACGATCATTAGATCACAGCTCTGAGTCTGCCGTCATGGGCTCACACCCTAATGGTTCGCTGAAGGGCTTCCGAGTGAAGCTCTAATATCATCAAAAGTGAATGAATCCCAATTTATTAGGATGACAGTCAAAGGGAGCATCAAGTTGGCAGCAGAATACTGATCAGTATTTGGATGCGACCCCGTCAGCAGATACAAGATGCTAGTGCACACTAGTCTCCTGTTTAAAGTGTACTTAAATCCCAATGCTCACAAACGTATGTGTTTCATGGTGACTGATAATGCACATTAACACAGATTCAGACCAGCATAGCGACAGAGAGCGCAGCGAGGAAAACACAGACCTCATGAGGTACAGTGTGTGCATAAATATCCGACCGCTCACATCCATATGATAAAAGGTTATGTGAATGCTCAACATGACAGGCCCAAATATAAAGTTAAGCTTTAGAGAGGGAGAATTGCATGTCGAGTTCGTGCCTTTACAAACTTGAAAGCTTCTCACATAAAAGACATTTCAATCCATAATAAATAAATAATGATTTTGAGAAAGCATAATAACATGTCACAGACTTTGAAGTTAATGTTTGAACAAAAATAAAACTTGGACAAAAATGTCCATGAGATCGAATATCACTGTGTGTAATCTCCAAATAGCACAGAATCTTCCGCTGCCCTTTGCCTCGTCAAATCTGCCTCGACAGATTCGGGTCTCCTGCTGTGCTGTGATGAAAAGTCCACTGTTAGGATTCACAGTGGTTGCTGCAGTAATTGGTCACTTAATATTTCCTCCTTTCCTCCTTATATTTACTCCTTCATTGGGGCAACAATACTGAGTAACGTGTAGACATATAAACGAGCTCTGTGCTTTTGGTTAACCCACAAGTCTGTAAATTTTTTAGATATTCCCTCCCGTAACAGCCTTTACATTCACTCTGAGAGTGGCAACGCTGGGTTGTCATGGATCTTTATATATATTTTAGTTTGATCTCAGACATAAGTAAGTAGCGAGACCCTCCATCTGTGGTGCATGTCTGTTCAGCAGGGCGTCATGTTCTATTTTCAGTCCCAGGAAGCTACAGTATGCACTGCGTCCTATGCTGTGTGTGTGCCCGTCTGCATGCATGGCTGTGTATTTACAGTACATGTTCTGCTTGACTACCACCGGGCTCATTACACAAACCCTTCACATTCACTTCTTCCTTGCAAACAAACCCAGCGCTGTGATGAAGTGAACCTTGCCCTTTTGTTGCCCGTGCAACACGGGGAGTAATGTGACAATGATGTGACTACACGTGCAAAACAAACCGAGGGAAGAAAGAATGGTGTATACACAGCAAAGCCCTCGTAAAAGACCGCTGTGGTAGAACGGAAGGACTCTCACTTTGAAGGGGGATTTGAGAGGATGGGAATCCCTCATCGCGCTGCACACGTTGTCATCTGGCAGTACACTGAAGCTCTCACCAGGAGTAAAAAGATTGGGGGGAAAACCATATAAAATGCCACTCTAACAAGCCTCCTGGGACCTCAGCTGCCTGGCTTTCTGAGGAGGGAACAGCTTGTCTGATCTAAAATGCTTTAAACACTCCAACAGAAACAGCCCGCTGTGTTCCACATACATATCCTGTCCATGCGATCCATAGTAGCAGCTTTGTATTTCGGTTTAGATCGTGTGCAGCCAAACATGGTAACATGTAGAAAAACTAACAGGGATGAGAATTCTCAGAAGTGTTTAAAACAACTTTAGTTCCCTGCAATATATTTGTTTATACACGGAGGCACATATTTTTTTTCAGTAATGACTTGACTTTACAACCCATATTTAGAAGCAGTTAGAGGCTACAGCTCACCTAGAGTAAATACAAATATGTTTTCTCTCAGGGGTGTCAGGAAAAAAGGAAAAGGAAGTACGGGTCAGGTCTGAAAATACAAAACTGGTGGATGTGTTTTTTTTTTTTTACACACACTGTGATCTGGTGAGAAACATATTCATATTCAACAATGTTCAGATCAATCATCAGGTTCAGGCTGGTTATCTTTTTAAGATAAGGTAGGATGGGTTTAGTCAGGATTTCCATGAGTGCATTTTGGGTTCAGATCCTGAATTTTGGACCCTCGAATATGGAGCTCCGCATTTGTAACTTTGTAAATATAACGAGCAATCAACCGTGTTTGCTTTCTGCATGGATCAGCCAGGTGAGCGCACACGTGAAAGCTGTGAAAATGTCAAGGACGCCTGTCTCCGCATTCCTCACGTCCCGCTTTAACCAATTCTCTCCTCGACAGAGAAGTCGTACGTCTGTTTATTTGCCTTCGCGACTTCATTCGCTGCAGCGAAAGAGGTGGCCATATGCCAGCCAATGTAAACCCTGGTGGGTGCTCTGTGTGCAGCCTGTAAATACAATATTTCTTCATGATGTAGCTCATTGGTGATCTCTTTATCATCCCCTCGTCACTATGACAACCACATTACCACTTCAAAGGTTTCTCTATTAAAGTATGTATTTCCTTTTGTGTGTCTGACCTGATGAACAATGTATTATCTTGAGAAAGTGTGTGGCTTCAGGCTTCCCTTTTTTGTGGAATAGAACATCTTTGTTGTGCACAGAAATAAAGTCATGCCAACACAGCGTGAAAATAGTAAAAACAGTAAACAGAGACGATGCACCATTAAACGGGACGCGATCAATCATTCTTTTCCATCAAAAGAAAGGGTAGAACATTGATGGCCTCCTATACATCCCTGTTGTTGCTCTTTATATGTAGTTTCTATCCTGCTGTCAGCCGCTGTCGACCTTTCAATAATTCAGGACCCGTGCTTTGGAATATCTTCCATGCTGCTTCTGCAGTGAGGATGCTTAACTTTCTTTGCACAAACTTGCAGCTAAATCCCTCGGTAGATTGGAGGAGGGTCAAAGGCAGATTCTGGTACTTTAGTTTAAAATGAATTCTTGTCATAAATATAGGAGGGGTAGATTTTATGGTTTCGTGGAGCAAAATACATTTTCCAGACCGTTTGATATCCTCTTTAGTCTATAAGACATCTAGCTTTGGTGTCTTCCATTTCAGTCTCTCCTAAATCTTGCCGTCATTATCTGCGTTTTCGTCCCACGCTTGTTTCATCTGTCACATGTGGCTGACACTGATAAGAGCTTCAAAGTCGCATCCAACTGCAAGGTGTTTCTCACGTTAACTTTCCAACGCCACTGCCAAATGCAAATGGCTCATTGACAGAGTTTATAAGAAATTAGCATAAACATCACCTTCTCGAGAGACAGGAACCGCTTATGTGTAATTTCTTCTGGTGCCATATAAAAGAAATCAATTTGCCAAAGAAGAGAAGCAAGCAGAATGTGCAGCCACTCCATTAATCTCACTTAGCATCACCGGACGCACAGCTTTGAATAAGTGTACAGCCGGAGAAGAGTCGGAGGAGAACTCCCACGATGCATCATTTACGAGCGAACTGCTCTTCAGCAGTTCTGCAATCAAAACTCTGTAGACTGACTGTGCTGAAGGATAAAACATCTGCGTAATTCATTAAATATTTGGTGAAAATAACATTTCTCTGAGAACACTACACTTTTAGTGCCCCTGTAGTCTTTCTTTCTTTGGAGATATATAATTATATATTTACCGGCTCTTAGATCTTAGTGCTCAATGGGACCAACTGACAGATTTCAGTTCAAAACATTCATGAGAAAAAGATATTTCTTTTCTGTTCTTAGTTCTGTCTTTAATGTTTTGCTGATGTGTTAGACTAACGTGGGAAGTGCAGTCAATAGGCTGAATTTATGCACAATTAGCGGCGCTGCTAAGGTAATGCTTCATTTTACGGGTCTAAATACTGAGGAAAAGTTTCATTTAAACCCAAGTAAAAGCATTTATTATTAGAGACTTTGTCTCATGATCATACTGTGGATGAGCGTGACATTATGCAAAAACTACAGACCTGTTAATTGAAATGATTATTGTTATAGTCATGCTGATTTTTTTCTCATCTAGGTACATGCAGTAGATGGATAAGAGTAGTTCCAAACACTTGAAATGACAGAATCAGGGCGCAAACATTTCTCCTGTCGAAAGCAGAAAAACTGTTGGCGCTATCAGGATTTCAAGAATGTCAAGAAAGGAACAAATTTGAGCCCCAGTCATCCCAGCGAGTGCCAATTTCAATATATATTAATGTCCGAGCCATCCCATCACGTAAACCTAAGGGCCAATTTCGAATGTCATCATAGGTGCTCGCTGGCAGACAAGCTGTCCACACAGTAGGGTGTAACTTCCAGAAATCCAAATCAAGTATCTTAATCTTTCCCCCCTCTCTCTCTTTCTGCTTGTCTTATTCCCGTCAGGAGTCCTGACTCCCAGCAGCAGCAGTCATGTGAGAGGAGCTCTCAACATGCACAGGATGCCAAAGTCCAGCTAAAGCAGAGCAGCCCCCTCACCCCGGTCCCTCCCTCCTGCTCCCTCCCTTCTTCCCACATGAGGACGAGAAGATGACTATCACCAGCCGGCAGTCCTTCAATGTCCTGACAGTCATCTTCCTCCTGCTGTCCACTGCAGGTCTGTAAAGTTTTTGCTGTGTGCTTATCATTGAGTCTATCTGTCTGGTCTTCAAAAGTTCATATTTTATTAATAACCACAGCCACCAGAAGAGTTTCATGGTGTGCTCATGTTTGGCATTCTAGGATTGGCTTCTACTAACTCTGGATGTGAGCTACCAGTCAGCGCCATGAGCTACATACAGGAAACAACCCCAAAAGACACAATTTTACGGATAAAAGTTGACATCTGATGGCCAGAAGTTAAATCAGAGACATTCAACATCAAGGGAGTGTTGCCAGAAAAAAAACTTTATGTGGTAGGAAAAGCTCTGAACCTTAGGGCGCTCTCCAAATGAGGCCATGTAGCATAAAACTGTGAAGAGACCACATTACAACACTAGAAAGGTACAAAGATAAGAACCCAGCTGACACATGTCTCTGAGATATGGAATATACATTATGCACAAGGGGAAAGATGCCACGTAAAGTATAAAAAAATGACTAAATAGGGCAAGAGGAGGATGGAGTGTTGGAGGGAGGAAAAATCAGCACAACAGTTAACAGGAACAGGCTGAAATAAATTGTAAACTCATCACCAAAGGGGGTGTGTGAATGCTGTGAATTTGTAGCTCCAGTACATGCGCAAGAAATGGATTTAACAGCCAACAGGGACAGGGTGTAGCACCTGGATTTCCTCCATCTTTGGTGGATTCGATTCTGGTTTTCTGTGTCTTGATAGGGGGCGTTTTCCAGATCACAAATTTGTTTTGGACGGAATTACTCAATTTGCTCGTAAATGATGTAAAGAACCGACACTGCAATGAAAACCGTGGACTATAAAGCAGAATCAATTCATTTGTAATAATAAAAATGACCATACATCTGACCACCAGCTTTAAAAGAAGATAAAAATATATTATATTCTCAGTAATTGATTTTTGGACAATAACTGCAGTGAGCTACCAGAGCGGGCCTTAATAATCGATTTTTAACTTTAACTAGTTTAACCCTCTGGGGTCCGAGCAATTGCCCACAACTGCAAAAGCAGTTGATAGGACCATTGAGAGCACCCCGGAGGGTTAAATAATACATTTAATTAGCACATCACAGTCATGATATACACAGTGGAATGGCTAGCAGCTAACAAACTACCAATTTTGTTTCGTTTGACCAACAATCAATCAAACACATCCCAATAGTAATCACTTTATAGTTGTATAATTTTTTGCTTGATTATGGATTTGCTGTTCTATTGATATATTGAAGTTCATGGCTGCAGTATGATTCTCATTTTCCTCATGCTTGCATAACAAAAAGAACATAGTTTGGACTCATGCTCATGTATTAATAACAGCAGGATCATGCATATCTTAGAAATGCATTTTAGAGCTTATGTAAGTCCACTTGTGAGTCAATATCACTGAATGAAATACAGTTACAACAAAGCCAGCATTTCTTCAGTCCTTCAGGAAAAAGTCAACAAAGCGTGGGCGTGATTATATGAATAAATATGATGTGCCAGCAACGACCCATGTTCAGATGTTGCTTGTTGGTTCTTTTGGGGGGGGGGGGGACGACTGGGAGAGCAATTTTCAGATCACAGGTTGTAAACATACTTTAATACGAGAGCCAAGCTGTTAACTGTATCCTAAATTTCAAGAGGTGTTAATGAAATTAAGCAGGTGGGTGTGTTTACAAGTGTAGGGGTTTCCAGAAGCAGCTGCTGTTCATTTGAGAAGCCAGAGACTTTCCCCTGAACTCTTCTATTTCCAAACCTTTAAGTCCTGCATCGTTAGAGGACTTTATGGTCCACTTCCAGTGTCGAGGGCGTCTGTTTCCTTATTGCCAGGTCGTGTATCTACGACTGCAGACCAAGGATTTATGGGATATAAATAAGACAAGTCAAATGCAGAGCTATTTCACCGATTCACCAAATGACAGTCCGCGAAAGGTCAAATGAACAGCGTTCTCTCACTATATTACCAACCTTGGCTTCTAATCTTCTGCGTCCTCCATTGCTGCTTCATTTTAGCCCGCCTTCTGCTAAATTTAGGATCGTCAAAGGGAAGACGGCTGGCCACACCAAGCTCATTACAACCTGAAAAGAGATCTCTGCTTTCAAATGCTGATCTGTCCCTGCCTGAGATTACTGAAAGACTTCTATCGCCCCGCAGCATGAGTGGACCTCGTGAACTAAATCACAGCAACACTTTTACTGACAGCGCTCCGCGGTTTTAAGGCTCCGCTGATTAAAGGAAACGCGCAAGACAAAGACAAATCAGTTACAATAAAGCGAATCTGGTCGTACTTCAAATGAAGGGGGGATAATTTAATTTATGCTTAGACTGAGAATGAGCAAAAACATAAATCAGAGAGTTTCAGTTATTACAGAATCAGCGTGTGACACATGAAGTAAATAAAGCCAGACTGATTTATCAGCAGGGCTGATATCATCGTCCGATTTTAGCTTTTGGCACCGAAAATCGCATCAGCGTATCTGCAAATCCGTAACGACACCGCAGTCAAGAAATGCCAACGATATATTTATGCTAATTTAGAAACAGTCTCGATATTACACAGCCCGTCCATCAGGGAGAGCAGCATAGTTTATTTTTTAAGTGTAAAATGCCTCTATAAATGTATTGGCCACAATTCTGGCTGCCAATATTTCTGGGTATTTTAAGATCACAAAGTGTTAATCTCATTATGTTCTTGTTTAGATAGTTATTTTTATGGTTTTGGATAACTCTTGGGTTGTCTGATTGTGCTATTTAGGTTGTTTCTAGGTTGATAATGTTAATAATCACATTCGCTGCTGCCTATCGTGGACAGGACAAATCTGATAGAGTTTAGTTATGACGGTGTCGAACAGGTGGATGCGTACTGCTCCGCTGTAATGGGCATTAAGTATCATCAGCCCTCGTAATGTGACACTCATCTGGCTCATTTCTTTGACAAATTTTTCATTACCAGACGTCTCAGCTGCTGCTGATTTCATTTTCATGCACAGGTATATTGTTCTCCAGATTCCACAACAAAAACAATAATGTTTTTTTTTCCTTTCGTGACAGCGACGATTCACAGACTCATCTTCTCCGAAAGCTGAAGGGACTCGCACGCACAGCTGAATACAAATAAGTCACTACTACTAAAACATATTTCTGAATTCTCAGAACTCAGAACGTCATGCTGCCCAAAAAAAAGACTTTTTAGGGTCACTTAACAGTTGATGAATAGGTAAAGACACTGTCGCAGCCTCACTTCTCTCATTTGAATTCAGTACACGTTGTAATGAGGAGAAAGAAAAACTCTGTCCAAAACTTGAACCAAAAACACCATCTAAGGATGTGTAATATGATTCTGACATAAAAAAAATATGTAACTGGTCTGAGGAGCATCTTTGGCGCTTACATGGAGAAGCGGAGACAGTTTTATGTTTGCATAATGACCGAATAAATTAGATGTTTTTTGGGCTGTTGGGTTTTCAGAAATGAAAAGGTGACCCTCAGCATCGGGGTCTGCATGCTGAATGTGATGTCTCCTATCTGACTACTTTTTGTTAGCACGCTGTTTGTTTTCTGTTCCTTATCCTACGCCATTTATTAGATTACAGCATGCGCTCTCTTCAGTCGTGTCTTTTGTGAGGCTTTCTAAAGACAACAAAAAGCATTCAGTGCTTCCTTTTGTCGTTTGGCTGCTGCAGGTTGTAAGATGTTTCCTTGAGAGCTGTTCCATCAATGACTCTAATAAGGGGTTGTCATTTTTTCAGAGTAGGGAGGCGAACACTAACTCTACCTCAAAGGTCTTGAGTCACATTTCAGCTATGTCGAGTGTTTGTGTTTTTGTCTCCCGTGGTACTAAAATAGCCTGCAGTACTTCCTTCCTTCCTGGCACTCTAAATCTTTTGTCTCCTCCAAAACTGCAGCCCTTTCAGCTCATTACCGAGTGTGTGAACCCTACTCTGACCACAAGGGGCGCTACCACTTCGGCTTTCACTGCCCGCGCCTCTCGGACAACAAGACCTACATGTTCTGCTGCCACCACAACAACACGGCCTTCAAATACTGCTGCAACGAGACTGAGTTCCAGATGGTCATGCAGATCAACCTCACCACCACCTCAGATGGTTATGCACACAAGTGAGTATGCTATTTGAACCTGTTTGAACCCTTAAACTGTGCCAGAAGCCTGACAGCCATCACAGAAGACATACAAGATTTATATGAAAGGTTATGCGCTCCATTGACGAGAAGGTTCTCGGGTTAATAAGAGAAGTGAAGCCTCGATATAAAATTATCACAAAGTTTGGATTTGTTCAAGCTCTTGCCCTCGCATGTACTGTGTGCACTCCTCTGTTATTTCATTATGACCTAGAAAATCCTCCGAGAGCACATACCTCCACCGCGGCTGCCAATTCTAAATTTGTTACCATAATAACGCACAAAATGTTTCAAGATTTTCAGTCTTCATCTGGATCTGGATCAAATGCACATGATCTACAGTCAGTCATGTTGATTTTGGAGAATAACTTAATCCACTAAATCCACGACGCCTACTAGTCACTAGCCCATGGGATCATTGGGCCTCTTTGCCAGACCATCCGTTTTAAATGATTGGGCCCAGTTGGGATGTTCCAGTTACATTGTTTTGCTACTGATCCTGACCAAAATCCTTTAATAATGACTATCATGGTTTACAAAGTCCAATTCATTTATTTGTATTATATATTTCTGTTTATTTTTTCCCACATCACCCAGCTGCCAGCAGCATGCTTAGGGGACAGCATGTCTACATTTAAAAAGTAAACTGCTCCCAGTCTAATAACTCTGCTTACCCTGTCAACTAGTGGTGACTACATACTTTTATTTTCCACATCCTGTGTGGGAATATTTCAAGCTCCTGTTGAGCGCTTTGAAGCAAATTTTATATAATGGCCAAATGGTGTAATGACAGCACTGTCCGTCACGTGAAGCACGCTGGCCCAAATAGACTTTTATCAATAGCTTTTCTCAGCTTATACTGTTAAAGAACCAGCTGTAAAACTGTAGCAATTTTTTTCGTGTGTCACAACAGGTGAAATGACTTCTCTCACTCTCAGAATTTGATCCACTTGGTCCGTTAACATTCGTAAAGTCAGGAAGAGACGCACAATTTCGCATTTTTAGCCATTTTTTTATCACCTGGTGTAGCATGTGCCTTTTGCGGCATGTCACATCTACCTTCTAGTAATCTGTGAAACATAAATAAATAATATTATCACAGATTTAAGTTAGCAGGAGGCTAAACAGGAAAGTTACAACTTGGTCACTATCATTTTTGTGTTTTCCCAAAATATCTGCTTGAAAAATGACTCATTCATTATCAGAATAGCTAGCTCGATAAGCAGCAGAGATGAGATAGGATATTTGTCTTTGTTCAGGAGTCAAAGTCTAAAGTGTTTTATTAATGAACTCTTTGTGGCTCCATCTACATCAAAAACTAGTCAGTCTTTCTTCGAGCCTTGATGGAACTTTCCACCGAATATTTGTGAAATCTGAGATATCCTGCCCAACATAAACAAAAGGGACCAAAGCAAACCTCCTGGGCTTGGTGGAGGTAATTAAAAAAAAAAAAAAAAAAAAGGAGTCTTGAGTGCAGCGGGGGAGTAGCTACGGTGGAACAAACAGTCCCAGAGATGACATTTCCTCAGATCAGATAAAAACAGACGGTTGCAGTCTGCCTGCTCACAAACGTTTCGCTCCCCCAACAGTACAGCGCTCATTGACACCGCTTGCCTCTTACTCTGGTGGTTCGCCGACATTGATCCACACCTACAGAGACATTCGATACTACCGCAGAGAAGAGCAGATGCTGAAAGCAGTCGTTGCGTTGCGAGTGGTACGCCTCCACAAAGTCGTTCAGAAAGCTATTGTTAAGTGTTGGCTTTTACCGTGCTATCCTGTCATAATACATAAATCTACGAAAAACTTCTTGTAGCACTGTTGAAAGTAAACACCACAACACATGCCATGATACGATGCGACAGGATATCTTCACAGAGGACACATGCACCTGAAGACATTGCAGGAAAAACAGATTTAAGCTGAGTGAAGGACACAGAAAAGGAAGGCTCATGTTCTGTGGGAGCTCTCGGTGGGAGGTTTGGGTGACAAAACCACAGCTCTCTCGCCTAACGCCCTCCCAGCATGCCTCTGTCTAAGATGGTTCACACTGCCCTGCAGCAGGTCATGATATTTCATTTGAGTGTCAGATGGCCTGTTGGGCCGCTCTTTCATCCTGGCTCGCTGGGCAATGAGACTGCGAGTTTGATATTTACCACTGGCCAAGCGAGTTAAACTGGCCATAATTCTGCTCTTTACTCACACTGCACAGCGAAAATGGTATTATAGTTCGAGATTTACTGCAGTTCAAGGTAACACTAAAGGCGTTTACTCCTCTGGGGGTTTCAGAGTAGCTGAAATGCTGCAGAATCTTAACGGATTCTGAGTGAAAGAGTCATTTGGGAATTAAATTTTTAAAAAACCAACACGAAAAAGCTGCACACCTTTGACGGATAATCAATTGCATCTGCTTTCCTTCTCCGAGGAAGCTGTGTTAAATATTGAATAACATTTGTTTTAGCTGTGTGGTCATGATCGATCCCTCCAAGGACTGCTCACATATTCTAGTTTGCTTAAGGTTGACTCAAATACGGTGCTACACAGAAAGCCTGTTGCCCCCTCGAATTAACTCATGTAGACCTATTATAATTAAATGTCTAGGATGCAGTGATGAGGAAGGGTAAATGTAGTTAAGGATACGTTGAGATCTGGCATTTGTCTGCCCTAGCGTTCATTTAACCAGCACTGATGTTCATTTTAAAGCCATTTATTCTGATAAATATCCCCAAGGACACATCAGTTTCAGACAGAGGTGGACTCACTTGATTAACTGAACTAAAAGTACTTGGACATCACTTCACAAGGTCTTCAATCAGCGCAGTCAAACAACTTGCAAACTGTGCCAAAATGACATAAAAGATTGGTTTCCCCTCCAAATAAATCTCCTTTTTGAAGTAATATCCCGCGTTGGCTCTGAGCCTCTCTGAGTTTTTCATTCTTTCCAATCAAAGCATCATATTAGGACTGAATCACTTTCAATTTGTGTGTTATTCCTCAACTAAACGTCTGTGGGACATCCTCGGTCACAGAAACGGAGACATCAGATCGCTTTATCCCCGTTTTGGCAAAAGGCTGCTTCTCCAAATTCTCAGGAAGCTATTTCTGCCCATTTACCTTGTTTTGCTTTACGGGCGTGGGCGGACGAAAAGAAAGTTCCAATGCTCCCCACATAAATCCAGCTGGATCATGTAATACACGGAGAAAAATTTATGAGAGGTGAAAACTTAAGCGTGCAGATTTTCAGAGGAACGTTGGAGCAGCCATTATGAGATTGATTAAAAAGTCTCTTGTGCTAATGAAATTCTTCGTCCAATTTAAGAAGCTGTATTTAAAAAAGCAGCAAATGAAACAGATGGAGTTATATATATATATTTATTTATACATTTAACTAGTTTTTATCAAGGGAGGATTTGATGAACGCCTTGCCTCACAAACAGAAAATGTTCACACCTGGCAGCTCTATCGTAGCTATTGGGATTTAAGATTTAAGGGCCCAGCTTAAGGGTAACTGGATGGTGGCTCTGAGCATGTGACGACTGTTTATCATCATCTTTTCCAGATTATTCTGTGCTAATACCGCCAGTCTGTCTCTCCCACAGTAATTATACAGCCCTGGTTGGCGTGTGGATCTACGGCTTCTTCGTCATGGTGCTGCTGGCACTGGACTTTCTCTACTACTCAGCCATAAACTACGAGCTGTGCCGGGTCTACTTGGAGAAATGGGGTCTCGGCGGACGCTGGCTGAAGAAAGCTCGGAGTCAGTGGCACAGGTCCATGCCAGAGGAGAGCGACGTCCAGGCTCAAGCCCAGCCCATGGTGCCCAGCCACTACCAGCCCAGACACAGCCTCAGAGGAGAGAGCCACAGCCCCACACTCCTGCCCTACAACACATCCACTGCATGGTGAGTCACTATCTGTCACATTGTGACTGGCAACCTGGAGTTTTGCAGCAAAAAAAACAACAACAAATAGTCAACTAAGATTTGCATCAGGAACCTCCTGGGTAACCACAGCTGGTGTCTTCATGGCAGAGCCGGCAGTGCACAGATAGCAATTTATCCATAACAGACAGGTAGGTATTGGGATTTTGATGTAGACTATCTGCGTTTTAAGTGATTTTTAAGTGGCAGTCTGAACAACAAACGACGCCCTCTAGCCTTAGACCCTCGGGGTAAGGGGTGGAAAACCTCAAGAAACCTCAGAAAAGGAGACCCCTCTTTCAGGACTGGCATACACACAGATGCAAGGTTGTAACTCAGCTCATATTAGCATGTCACACACCTCTTTTTGGACTTCATTTAGCAAAGACGCCTGAAGTCTGTTTAATATTTATTAAATCCCTAAGACTGAATGTTAAGAACCTCCAAAAGACCCCCAGACTGACCCCCGTACAGCAGGATTAATGACAGGACATGACTTGTTCTACCGTGACAAGCATGTAACAGGACAGAAACTCTTGTTCTTGTTTGGAAAAGCAGTGTAACCGATGCCTAGATGCCTCTCTCTGTGTCTCATTTTCTTGTCTGTCTGTTTTTCTTTGTACCCAAGTGTTTTGTTACGTAGACAGCAACATGGCAGGGAAACAGGGAAACTGCGTGTCTAGCAGGACGAATTGCAGCATTTCTAGCATACTTCTCCCAAGCCAACGGGGAGGACGCTCAACCCCGAGGACTGGAATTCCTTGTGAAGAGTGCAGCTCAAACACAAGGATACAAAAACCGATGACGTTGCCAATATTCCTGTTTTCAAAATCAACTCATTGGTAAAGACTTCACTCAGTTCGGTGCATGGCTTCCCTCTGACTGAGGAAAAATACAGACTTAATCAATATTTTAAGAATTCTGCCCTTCCGCCCACTAATGGATAATTTTCTGCAAAGCATCTGATCTGTATTTGTCTTTCATCTCAAAATAGCTGCACTCTTTCTCAACATCAAACTCTTTTAAAAGAGAAATTTTTTGGTTTTAAGTCTGACCAACTCATTAGGGAGCTGTCATTATTAATGAATAGAAACTGAATAATGTGCCGGCCAGAGGCTCCTAGCTCATATTTAACCTGAATGACTCGACTCTGAGTCACATTAGGAACCTTTCATGGACTTTCTGTGGCAAAACACCATCTGTTGTCCCATTAGTTTATCTTTTTATTACCTTTGAGCACAGTCACAGGAGTCTCGAGGTGTGCTGGGCAACCTGCGGGATGATTTACAGTGCCGGGAGTGAACTATAACACACAGCAGCCTCGGGGAACTTTTCTTCTTTGGGCAGACAGTGTTCAGACTTTCATAATATAGCTGCACAATCGTAGAGCACAATCTGAACAAACCTAGATTTTGCGCAGTCAATTTTTCATTCAGTTCTCCGTCTGAGACGCTGTACACCCTCTCTGTCTGACTGGGGCTCAGAGTCTCTTCCTAGAGGTAGAGATCTCTCTTGGGTCATGATAATTTAATGCGGGCAGAGGTTTGACAAATAGCTTTTAGAAGCAGCGTGGACCGCGCGAGCCACAGATAGAGCCGGGATGCTGCAGAGGGATTGTGGGGCTGATCTGCTGGTGGAAACATGGTTAACTACTGTAAGTCTGGACAAGTCCACGGAGCCTCCTCATTAGACATGAAGTCAGTTCGGTATGATAGGACTCATCAATCCTAGACTTATGAGGCTGACCTGTTCTGGCAGCTCTCCAGCCTTAAACCAGAGGATGTCTATAAAAAGGTGTCTGAAACAGCAGCAAACTGCTCATTGATAAAGCGGTCTTCGAGAAAGGAGAGCATGCTAAGTTCACGGCAATTCATGCTGATGATGACTGATGGGAACTGCTTGGGGATGCATAGTGGTGTGGGATAATCCAGTGCATCATCTTTTTTTCTATATATAAAAGTGTAACAGATTTCTAATAAACAGGACGACATTTACGAAGCTAAGAATACTCTTACATAATCACTCACATCAGTAAAACAAAGTGACAGATTCTGGGAGCTAAATTCAGTCACAAGCCGTTTCTGGGGCAAGATTAGAATAGCCTGTTTGCAGTTTCACACAATGAAGCACTTCTCACAGACTCCACATCATACTTACACTTTTCGCTGAACGTGTTAAGTAACCAGGATGGCCGATACTGTACGTATATCAGAGATAATATTGCCCACGCGGTGCGTCATCAGATGGCCTGAGGTTTATTTGCGGGGCTACAGATCTTTATCCCCCGAGAGATGATGCATTGTAAATGGCTCAGAAAACTGGGTCCACTTAGTTGAACATCTGCGGGCCAAATGTAAACAAATAGAGATGGGGTCAAGTCCCACAACTGGCGCGGCAGCATCTAAAAACAACCCGGTCGCACAGTAACTCAGGAATCTAGCACAAATGGTTGCCAGTGCAGCAGAGCGATCCTGACGGCAAGTCAAAGTATTTAATAATCTCTCCGCATGCACGGATCTCTCTTACTTGAGAAAAAGTGCAGCCCGACGTTCAGTGTGTGGGAATGCTGTTTACCATACCGCTACGTGAGCGGGCTGGTATATGCTGCTGCAGATCTGCTGGGGGTTCAGTGTAGGCGGCCTGGGAAAGTGTTATTACTTTCTCTCTGTGGATATCATTTATTATAATCTTCTATTCACGTATTCAGTTTGAACAAATAATTTTAAAAAACTTAACTGGTGTCATTCTTCATAGAATGATGTGCGATCCAGGTGAGAGGAAAAACCAAGATATGATGGTTTATCTTCATGAGCACATGGGAGTTTGCTCACAGGGTAACGCGGCGCTCAATGGCAGCAACACTCCGGTCGTTTCATCTGAAGCTGAAGGTCAGTCTTTTTCTGTAATAGCACATGGCATGGGTGCTGGGAACGCTTAATCCCTGCAGTGCTGCTAGTTTGATTGATCTGCACGGGTCCGTAAATCAGGTATCGAGACCTTAGCACTGAACTATCACACTGCCGCAGGAAAACAAATATTTTGGCATCTTGGCAACTCCGAGCACGGCTCTTTCGCAACCCTTAAATGGCAATAAACTCTGTTGTTCCTGAAAGCTCCAGCTCGGTTGCCATAAAGTGCTTAGCAGCATTAAAGGCCTGATTGGTTGTCCACTCGTGGCCATTAGGGCATTAAAGATTTGGCCTGGATCCCAGTTTGTGCCCAATATTCCATCACTGACAATTACTGGTACCAGGAAGAAGCAGCATCATCTGGATGTCTTGAAACCAGAGTTGGCAGTGAGAATCTTCTACATTATCACTCATTTTACATTCCTTTTGTAGTGTGCTCGCTCTGATACTCTTCCCCTCTCAGAACTGCAGGAAATATCTGATCTGGTTCTGTCACTGGAGTCTGGCTTCACAGCATATTTTAAATGAATTTAGTTTGTCTTTAGTCAGCACTGATCAAAACTTTCTGTGCAAAAATAGCTGTGCGGTTTAAGATAAAAAAATAAATAAATAAATAAATGAGCTGCTCTTTTGCTCATGTTTGGTGGGAGAGAAATTAGATGTTGGGCAACATCAAATGGCACCGCCACGCGTCAACCCGAACATGTCAAAGAGTCTCTCTGTGATTCAGAAATCACTTGGCACCAGGGTACAGCAGCACCTTGTGCCAGAAACCACCCACTTGCTCAAGGTTTGTAGCTTACTGGCCCAGTTGAGCTATCAGCCATGGACAGAGCAATCCATGTGAGGTGGCAACTGTCACCACGTTCACCTGACTCACCAGCTATCGTAACACTGCCTCTTACAGCCAGACCTCAGTGACTCAGCGCTATCGCACAAGTCTAGTAAATGGACTCTCCATCACTCGCTCAGTCTCAGACTATTACATCGCTTTGGTCATAGGTTACTAATGTCTAACAGCAACACTTTAACATCTGCTGGAGATTTGACACTCAGCTACACTCTGCTCTACTCCGGAAACTCATCTTTTTTTTTTCTTTTTGCCTGAGTGTGATCAAAGACTAGCCGTGTCTCCTCCATATTCACATCCATCTTTGAACTCGCTGGTTGGCTTTCTGTGGTAATAATAGAATTGTACATTATGAAATTATTCCTGGCCTGTCTGTCCACAGAGCGGCATGCCAAGACCTTGTCCAATTAAAGCAACACTCTCCATGTGGTGCGAGTTAATTAACATCATAGATGCTACAAAGGAAACCAGGCACAGAGTTCTGCTGCAGGCTAAAAGGGAAAGAGCAGGAGAATAGGTTTAGCTCTCTGCGAAATGCAGAATGACTTTTGGCATTGCTACAGGGTGGCTGCAAGTTTATTTTCCGGCTGTGTTTGTGACCTTTATTCAGATCCGCTGTCACACATTTGCTTTGCATTTTACTCATTTTCTCGCGAGGATAACCTTCAACTCCTCAAAGCATCCAGTGTTAATAAGCACAAGCACCAATTTCCCATCACCCCGCTGATAACAAATATCCATATGTCCATGCAATACGAGGGAAGAGGTAAATCAATAAGGTGAGGAGGTGGAAAATTTTATTTTCCCATTAAAACTGTAGTTACATTATTTTGGACAGCAGGAATGGGCGCGGTGGATGTGATTCATAGCGGTGGGCCAGGCTGAAAGTTTTTACAAGAATTATAGACTTGTAAATTATTCCTTTAAATCTGATCGCTTTTTGAAAAGCAATGCTGCCCCGTTTTATTAGTCTTTGTGTTTTCAGGCCTTGAGCTGATTTTCCAGCCAATACGTTGTTATATAAAGATCAATGTGGACCATTAAGCACTAACGTTGTGATCTGAGCCTTGTTGCAAACCAAAAGCAATGTCCGTGTTGTTCGATTGGATCCAGGAGATTTTTTCCAAACAACTCATGTGGAATTTGATGACTCAGACGTGCAGACCGGGGCTTTAGCAGGACATACCCTCCATTACTTTTCTTGTTATGTCTTATCTTGTTATGAAATCCTCAGAAATAAAAAATGCAATCAGATGAATGATCAGAGAGTTTTCCCTTCATAGTTCGATCTATAAAATATCTGCGTACGTGATCCTAAAATGTATTTTCTTCACTCGTTTGCTTTTCAGAAGCGCCATCTTGTGACCCTCATCAGTAGACGGAGTATGTCAGTTGTCATGGAGATGGTTTGGTTATTACAGTAAGAGATTAAAGATGCTCCCTGCGGTCAGATGTGAATGGCCGCCTTCACCTTTCTCCAGACATCCATTGACTCTCCTTGACCCCTTCCCATTCAGTGCTGTGTCTGGTTTTTGTCTGGTTTATGTGCACTGGGGTTCGAGGAGACAAAACTTGGACCAGCTCCAAATGATACTCAACGTAATCGGGTTGTGTAGAGTCTTATTTTACCGGCATGCGTGTCTCTGCTCAGTGGGCCTAAGCCTAGTCAGCACTGATCACATGGGAAGTAGTATTCAAAGCTGGAGAAAATAAATTGAAATCAGTCGTCTGTGTAAGAGATCTGTGCTATTAAATGACAGGTACAGCTATCTTCTATCTCCTGCGCAGATGGTTACAGGATGTTCTATTGGTGGAAACAGTCAATCGTCAGCACATTATTATGATAACGTTGCTGCTTCACAAGTCCAACATTTTAGATTGGAGAGGATTGGTAGTTCGCGGGCAGATGGTGTTGTATGTTTCCGGTGTTCATTATGTCTCTTGTCCTCTTAACTGATGTAATTAATGAAAAACGGAAACCAAAACTGGGACCAAGAGAGCACAACCACCTGTTATTGTGACACAGACATCCCAAACTACTCACATGAACATGTCCAAACCATGACAACTGGGCAACTCCTTCTGGGGGATATACCAAGAATGTACATTCATTCAATTCCTGTATTTCTCTCTGAACAGAATGATGCAGCGAGTGGACAAACTGAAGAGTAGCAACGCCTTGTTTCCTCACGTGGTACAGAGGAGATGCCCCACAGATGCCCCTCTCTGGACCGCAGACACAAACACCAGTGGTGGGTTAGCCATACTGTAGTAGTTAGAAGATGACTACCGCCCCTTTCTAATGAGCACAAGACACCCATGGACTGATAAAAGCAGACGGATACGCCGTTTAGAAACCCGGCTGAACAAAGGCGGCCAGGAGACACTGAGGACCTTCCTGCTGCTGTCACAACAGACACATTCATCAGCCGCTCACAGGTGTTCAGTGACCCCTCATTGAAATGGCTGCCAAAGGCCTGGACCGTCCCAAACGAATCCGAGCTGAACTGGATAAACTGTACTCGCGAGCGAGGAGGCTTGTCTGTTTTTAAAAAAGAAAAACAACAAAAAAAGGAAGCTCATCTTTCTAGATATAAAATGTTTATTACGCTGCTGTGTCAAAGTTTGTGTTCAGTAGCAGTTAGACACAGTTGTGGGTTATCTATTTGGTGATTTATTTATGTGAACTAGTCAGAGAAATATATGAGTGGTTAACATTCGGAACATGTAACAGCTTAGGTTGATGCTGTGCATCTCACTTTAGAGTAGAATGTTTTTGTTACTTACTGAAACCAGACACAAAATGTCTCAGTATCTTGTATGAAATGTTTTAGGTCTCCTTTCTGCAGAACGCGTGATTTCTCTATATTGTAACGTGTCTCACGAGGACACACCACCGCCATGCAGTTCGATAGCTGTACATCTAAAGGTTTCACATGAGGTCGTCAAGATTTTTTTTGGGGTGGTGAGGAGAAGGATCTTGACTCAATAAGTTATTCACCCAAAACTTTAATGAGGATCAGGGATGCTTTCACAACAGCAAAAGTTAAGTTAAACGTTACCTTAACCCTTTGGCTATGAGCCTACAAGTCCATTTGAGACCATTATTTCTAAGGTTAGCATGAGACATTTGCCTGGGTAACCTCGTCCAATGACTTGTTTGTCCTTCCTCATTACTGGAGATGTCTGAAAACCATCTCCATTAGCAATATGATGCAAATGAATATCCATTTGGTTCCTTCATAAGGAGCACTCTACATCCCACATTGGTAACAGACAATTGTAAGTGATCAGCCATATAAAAAAAATCATTAAAAGAACTTTTACTGTCAGCAATAATGTACAGTAGCTTCATCTAATGGACGACATGGTATGTAAAAGTCAGTCATTGAGGTGTATCACAGCTTGGTTTAATTTAATAAGGAGGTGCAGTCAGTGAAATGGACAAACAGTGTTTCTGGTTACCAAAAAAGCTTTTACTTTAGAGCTGCAGCTAATTGTTTCTTTCACTCCCAATTAGTCTTCAAACCCATTTCTCAGTTAAATAAGTGAATAATTTGGCACATGAAATGAAAACTGCCTGTTGTGAATACCAACAGCCCTGAGGTCAGGTATTAAAATAGCGTATTTTGTTCAGAACCCAAGGATTTTTCAGTTTTCTGTGAGAGAAAGGCAGAAAATCCTTCAATTTGGAACCAGTCAAACAGTTCAATTATCAAATTATTGAAAATTTAGGGCTGCAAGGTTAATCTTATTACCTGCCCATTATTTTCCCAATTCATCAATGAAAAATGCCTTTTTCACAATTTGTTGATGTCTTGATATTACGTGTTTTGTCAAATGTGTCCATGTTAAAAAAAAACATTTGAGAAGCTGAGAGCAGGGAAATGTTTGAGCTCAAATCTTAATTAACTATTCAGATCAATTCTTTAAAATGCTCCTCCATGTCCGAGGATAAACAAAGCAGCTGCCGGTGCCAGACTACATATGAGCGACAGAGTGGGAAGACCAGGTGGACAGATGGTAGGTATACTAGAAGAGGGGCATATGTCCCAATCTTGCATCTGCAGCTGGTAACCTGGCAGCTGTCAAGCCTGCTTGTGTATGTTTGGCTCATGCACACATTGCAATGAAAGCTAACACGACATGGCATATGACTCGGCACAAAAATATGCAGGCAGAAACGAGCCGGCCACGAGACTAAGGTCCAGCCGTCATGTTTGTCCTCTCTGTTTCACGGAGTTTAAGTGGACCCACCGAACAGAACTCTGGTCAAGTGCTGTAAACGGGAGCTGCCAGTGACATCCTCAGTTATCAGTAATAATGTTCACATTTGCTGAGTTGTTAGAGCAAGTTAATTCCCATTTCACCGGCTATAGTTTAATTGCATGCGCGCCCCAGAAGGCTCATGCCTTCATCTTTGAGGGGCAGAGGAACAGGATGTGTCCAAGTAAAATAATTGGCCCGGAGACCAGCGGTTCTAAATTACACTCTCTTGTTCTCTCTCTGTGTAGCTGCCTCCTGATTCAGAGTGCGAACGGCAGCAGCAAATATCGAGGAGAGGTTTTTACCGGGTGCAGCAGCATCACAAAGGGGATTTAATTAGTCCCCAATGCTGGATAAGTGGGAAAAGATCTGATATGTTGGAGAACATGTCTCTTTTCAGGGCTCTCCGCTGTGTGTTCTGACCTGTAATAAGGCAAAGGTGGTCTATTCTTATCACCAATAATGTAATAGTCTACCCAGGGAAAAAAAAAAGAGAATACAACAACTTTATTTTGCCTCTGAAAAGCAGTAGCAGGGTCATAAATGGATTCCCTCAAGCCCGTTTCTTAAAATGTTACAACTTTGTGATGTTTTCTGTTTTGTTAAAAAAACAGTCTTGACTCTGGCCTGATGTGATGTGGTACTGTAAATCAGCTCGACTCTCTTCCCAAATAAAAAAAATAAAAATACAAAAAAGATTCAAAAAATAAGAAGAAGATGGGAAGAAGGGAGCACACATCTGTTTCAGTCTCTCCAGGTTGTCATGGTAACAGTTGCCTTACAGTTGAATACCCACCTGTACACAGAAGCTTTGTAGTGGTTGATACCTCACTTTTTGGGTGTGGTGGTGATGATAATGTGCACCACGTTCTGTCTATGTATTTACTACTAGATAGAATGTACAGTACCGTTTTCAGTTGGATTGTTATTGCACTTGTTGACTTTGTATTGTCACGACAGGGAGAAATAAAGTTTTATCTTTTCCAGTGTGTTTAAATCCCTCTGTGTCCAGTGCTCTTTGGCAAGAAACAAACATATTTATAATGTTAAGCACGGAAAGCCAAGCCTCTACGGAGGCCTGAACAGACAAAGTTATGATATAACTGATTTATATCATTAAATAATACCATTAGTTAGGGTTGTATAATTAAAACAAAATGTAAAAGGTTTGTTAGATAGAGGTAACCATTTTAATTGTATCTTTATCTTTCAGTGAATTAAATTTCTTAGCTTCCTAGTTCCATTTTTTGGGGGGTGCTGGCACACATTTAATCAATTTAATCATTTCCTATTACCATAAGCGCAAATGTACATAACGGCTACATGCGTGATATTATGCATTAAGCCTGAGGCTTGTGGACCCTGCATGTTTTTTCATGTAGAAGATATGTCGTGCAGAGAAAAGCAAATTAACCCTACAGCATTAATCAAACTACAGCATGCAACAGAACCTTGCCGGATGCTTTGATTACATGCTGAGGTTAGATTTGGAGCTGAAGTTTCCCAGATTGAATAAAGAGCACCGTGACGCTCTATAAGTCACCTCCTTTGTGATATAACAACATTCAGGCCAGTCTCCCACGTAGTAAACGTGAACAAGGCTAAAAGCTTATGAAATTCAGGGTAGTTAGCTAATGATATGCTAACTGTTGTAGTAGGTAATGGACAAAGGGTTCAACCAATGACAGTATGAAGAACACACAGAGTCTGAGTGACGTCACCCGTACACATCTGAAGCACCGATCATCAGCGGAGGCGGGCTGAATGACGCCTGGGTGCTCTGTAATGGCAGTTACCTGTCAATCAAGCGTCCACGCTGTTAATTATGTGCAACTTTAAGCCTCTGGACTAGATGATAGTAAAACTGTCTGTTATTAGACTGTTCACTTTTGCTTTTCCTAGTTTTACACCATCATTCAAACTCAACTCTTCCCATTGTGTTTACTGCAGGCGTCAGCATGGAGATAAATAGGTGTAAAGAGGAAATCTGTCACGTTATTGATATATTCAGAAGTGTTTCTAATACAACCTTTACTGCCGTTTGTAGATGTGGTGGCTCCACAGGCCTCTGAATGAACTGTGTTTGATTTTCTCCTCTTTTTTTTTTTTTTTCAATGTCAATCAATACACCATCAGGTGATTCATCCAGCCTCAAGGCAGTGACCCCCTCAATCTGACAGAGACAGACAAAGTCCTAAGCTGGCCAACATTGTAAACATCATTAAAGTAAAGAGGTGATGGCTAAAAACAGACAGTGACAGGCCGTGTCAGAGCTCAACACCTCGCTTCAAATTAAGCACCAGCTGCTGCTCACTTGCGTCAAAGGCTCCCAGCAACCAAGAAGTTTGTTACCACGTTGTCAAGGTCTCCTTTGAGCTTTCCTAATAAAGGCCTGTCTTCTACTTTTAGCCATCCTGCCCAGGTTCAGGTCCTTCTCTACCATCTCGCTTCGATTCACGCCATCTGAGCACTCCTTTTCAAGTACGCCTGTAACCAATACTCTTTCCACTGGCGCATATGATACCGATTGCCATCCATCACCATTTAAAAACCATTGTCTGGATTTCCACATCCTGCTGTTATTGAGGAGGCCGAGATACATCCTGCCAACATTTATCTATTAAAACTCCATTAGGCCTCGTCCCTCCAGTGCCCGGTCTGCTCAGGCCAGATCTTCTGTGGCACTGATAATGCATTAAGAGCCATCTGAAGTAGATATTAATGTTGCTGTTTCGCAATGTCCATTTGAACTAGCCATCCTGAGTGTTTGCTAATGCTGCCGTGGTGGACCACGCCTAACGGATGCTCAGATACATGAGAACAAAACAGGATAATACGAGGCTGATGTATGGTTTTACCAAGTTTGCTGGATGATATAAAAGTGACGTTATTGTCAAACACAGAGGAACTCTGAATAAGATTCTTTCACCATGATGATGACCTCTGACCTCTCTGTACTATATGCAGGGCTGTATTACCGACCGGGCCAGTGGGGCCGGCGCCCAGGGGCCCATGGGTCCAGGGGGATATTCCAAACCTTCACCCTTATTTGACAAATAAACCTTTAAGATCTTGCGCTCCTTTTTGGCTTGTGGCTCTTTTAAGTCAAACACTGTCTACTCACAGTTTAACCGGAGTGATTTGTCCTTTTCAGATTTATTCAAAGAACAAGTTTTGTCTGAAGGCCAGAAAAAAATCAGATTTTGCGTAGCAGACATGTTAATCAACTCACAGCCCCTCAGACTGATACTTTTATTTCTATCACATTACTTAACATTTCAACAAGGCGCAGTCATTGATGTTTTTAGATGAGCAAAATGGGGTTTTGTAGTAATCATCTATAAATTTGTTACGTGGCATCAGAACACAAAGCTCAACACACATCAAGTGTGACTACAGCAAACTTTATTGGCCAAAGACCTCAAGGGATCTACCATCCAGCAAACTGAGAGAGACAAATCTAAGCACCGCAATCCACATGATGTGCAGCAGCAAACTGAGACATGTCATCTGTGCCGCAGACATTTATTAATCTTATTAAACTCACAGTCCCTTAAAAGCTCCAGCGTGTGAGATTTAACGGTGCCCATTTACAGAATATGGCAGAAATGGTACGGTTTGCGTAACTATGTTTTCACAGGTGTATATCACCTGAAAATGTTTATGTGGCTTTCGATATAGTGCACATTTTCTGTGGCCCCTAAGCAGCAACCTCCGTAGCTAATTTCCTAGTCAATGACAGCAGTACTGAATTATAATATAATATTAAAGCATAATTAACAGTGTGGCCTCTTTGATTGACAGACGGATTGTTTGACAACCCACGTCCGTCAGTGATCCACGTCGTCGCTGATGTTTAGATTAGATAGAAGGCATCACACTCTGAGTATCAGCTCTGCAGAAACCTGTGGGTCACATCACAGATGTCCATTCACTATACTGACTATGGTGGCCTCTTCTTTGCACTCAGAGAAGGATGCACGACCCTCGGAATATGCAGCAATACTGTGCAGCGATGGCACAAGGAAACCGAAACTAAACACTCGAGATGAGATTGATATGTTGATATGAAGAAGCGGGCTGTCACACAAACTCATTGTGTGGAGTTGCAATATGTCTCTAATGCTCAACTGAATATAAAATGTGACAAAAGCTATACGCTTCCCATGAAGCCAATATAACAGGGATACAATTACAAGCCCGGGCTGTGTGCAGTCGTATTCACGGCCCTACAGCCAATATACAATATTATTTTCTGCAGACATGGTTTGCAAAGAGCCCTGGAAACAACAGCAACAAGCAAAGGGGGGAAATGTGCAGCTCCTAAGATTCATCACACTCAGACGTGGTTTCACCACTATGTAAATGAACAACATGAAAGCATCACAATAAAAGTGCCAAACATCAAGCCGAAGAAAAATGTCACTGTGAGACACTTCAAGAAGTTAATTTACATTTAATACCAATGCCAACCCCGGTAAATAAATTTACAGCAGCATGAAAACAGCAAGAAAAAGCAAAGACATCAAGCAGATCTGAGAGAAAAATAAAAGAGCTGAGCCTCATAGCTTATTGATAAGCACACAAACACCAACTCAACAGAGCCATCACATCATCTGACACTGTCAGCACGAGCAGGTAGCTAATGAATAAAAGCTACGTGTAAGGAGTGAGGCGAGGGGTCCTGGCATGGCAGAGTGGGAAGAAATGGTACAAGGTGGCAGACTTTAAACGTCTGGGAGCCCTTATAAACATTTACAAAACCATCCTGACGTGAGATGATAAGGTTAAAAGAACTGCTATATCAGCTACATGAGCAGTAAAAAAAATTCATTGCTCTGCCCACTTTTTTGGTTGCGTTTGATGTACTGTGAGTTGGAGCGAGCATTACTTTACAAAAGAAAGATGTACGCTTTATCTGAAATATTTTCAAACAGTGTTTTAGGTGAGTAAAGACTTCCTGCTTGGTTTGACAAATGTTCACCTGGTGAACTGCCCCACCTCCGTTAAAGAGCAGTGAACAGTAATTTTCCTGGAGCTACCCACATATGAAATAAATATTCATATCCATCCACGTTAAATTATTTAGTATAACCATTATGACACATTGTAATATGAGTCATGCCATGTAATGTCACAATCATCTCATGAGAATAGGTAAAGATTTTGCTGCAGACGTCACACAGAGCTTCACAATAAAAGACAAAACACGATCAAGCAGAGCTGTTCACTCATTTAGACCAACAGCTTACCACAGAGTTTGCTCGGGCCTGTAAAGTTACTTTTAAAATCTACTCAGTTTGTGAGTTACATATTAAAACTTGATGATGGCGATGACGCTAACTGCTGCAACAGCTCCTGCGTTGCATCAGTGCAGTGTTTGGATCGATGTTTGTCTCCCACTCTACAGCTTGATCAGAAGCTCAATACTGCACCTTGCAGGTGGTGGAGCTTTAAGCTCTTAGAGACCGTTGCCTTTACTTTCTACATCCAAGCGCGGTATGTGAGGGTGGAGATGAGGACGAGCATGTAAAAACTCTAGAAAGACATGTTCAAAATAAAAATTCAATACTGGATAAGGACATTCAGCTGCACAACAAATTTAAGCGGTGATTCAGTGCTGTGGTACAGGATGACATGTGACAAGGTCCTGGGTTTGGAGTTTGTATGATCTCCCCCCCGTACCTCTGCAAAGACGGCCATGTTTGGTATCAGCCGCTAAAGCCCAGGCTCTCTATAAATACTGACGGGTCAAATACAGGGGACAAGCTTCCCCCAGGAGGATCACTAGTTTGTAGCAGAGCAAACAGAACTTAGTTTAAATCACTAGTCATTATATCTTCCTAGGTCACAGCACCAAAGAGGAAGTGCGGATGTTCAGTCTAATTTATTTTCAGCAAAATAACAAGCTCACTCTTGGGAGGAAATAATAGGCTGTTTTTTTTTTTTTCTTCCTGATTTTGTTTTGCCAAATGCCACCAACATATTCAACTTTCAACGGCAGAAACTAGATCATGTATAAAATGGCATTAATGACTCGCTTTACATTCAGGAATGCTCAGAGGAAATTAAGGACCTTGTTTACTTTCTGACCTCGAATGTTGATTTCAGATATGATTTAGCGGTGAGTAGCTCAAGTATAATTTATGAGTGCATTTGAAACATAATCATAACCTCTGTAATGATCCTTGCGTGTAGCAGCACACGCTTAATTTCTGATATTCTTTAACATGGATGCAAGACCCGTTATAAACAAAGACACTTTGAAATGGTCTGATTTTGTCTTTGCGGGTCTCTAAAGGGTTTACTGGTTCACTCAGAGCAACACAGGAGGTGACCTTTAAACTTTTACCAGGCACTGACCTTAAACTGAGCTCCAACCCGTCAGTGTTTTCATCCTGAAGACTAACAATTCAATATGAAGGAGTTTTTATTCTTAGGTTACATGGATTAAACCTACAACTTAAACCACCAATTAATAATTTTCACTTGATTATATAATTATACTTTCGTGCTGTTGTTTAACTCTTCAAACTCTAACAGACATGTAGGATGTTGATACAGTTCACTGAGAAACTCAAATGAGCATATTTTCCAACCTTTTTACCTTATAACTTCATATTTAGTCTCCTTTAAGCTCTTTTTTGGTTTCCACCAACTCCCGAGGGACACATTAGCGCTTTAGCTGCTAACTGCTCCATTATGTTCATCAGCTACTTGCTAACGCACACAGAGAATTTTTAGAGATGCTGACAACAGCAACACACAAGTTGGTAACCACTGTCTAAATTTATCCTTTCTCTAATTATTTATCTCGGGTCTCTCGTCTTTTTGTCGACTAATGCTTTGAACGCATCTCAGAGGAGCTGTTTGGCTTAATTACAACAGCAGTATGAAGTCTCTTGATTCTTTAACTTTAACAGTTTTAACATACCCATGATGCTGTCACCTCTGCGATAACTGAAGTATACAGTACAGCAGCTGAATACTCCGTTAGCTCCTCTTTTCCTACACACAGTGATGCATCCGCTCAGTGTGACGACGGCGACAGATATTACTCATGTTTCCTGTCAACATTTTAGATGGACTAAGGAGTGAGACATCATTTGTTTTCTCCGAAACGGCCGGTCAGTTTATGAGAAATCATCCCACGTGGTCATCCAAGGCAATAAAACATACTCAGAGTGTCCCCAAAAACTGTGTTAAATGAGAGGCACCCTGGTGGCTCACCTGGCAGAGTGCATGCCCCATGTATCAAGTCTGTCTCGCCTATCCTTCCTGTCCATCGCTCCAGCTGTCACTGTGCAATGAATCCAAATATCTAAAATATTCTCATCCCTTGCTTAATAAATGTATTTCCACACAGCCAGTGGTGACGTTGTGTCCTAATGGAAGAAGAAGAAGAAGAAGAAGAAGTGTTGTCGTCGGAGCGGAACAGGTTTAATCCCTCAAACGTTTATCCTGAAACTTATCCTTGTTTCTTCTGATGGATTAGAAACTAATGACAGACTAAGCTGTGACCTTTTTGCTGCTACACACAGTGGCTGAAAAAAAACATTAATCTCCCTTGACTTTCACTCATTCTTTGTTGTGTGTCCTAAAGATAATAGCGAATGCATGTCAAAGAAACACAAATGTTTACTGTAGCAGCGTTCACGGCCCTGTTTGTTTCCTCTTATCTTGATTGATTCAACGTAGGAGGCTTAGAAGTACAAATATTCACAGTATTAACTCAGAACAAGACCTAAAAGATAACTAGAATACTTTGAATTTTCCATTTACAGCACATAGAATATTTTATAAAAGACATTAATCATTTCAGTAAAGCAGATAAATGGTAATTATGTTTCTAGATTGATACTTCATCAAACAAATAAATAAAGCTTTTTTAATATCTTCATGAATATGCCCTTTATTAAAAATTATTCTTCATCTCAAGCACACTTGTAACAAGGTTTATTAGAACAATAACACACATTTTATCTTTCAAACATTTCCTAGCAGGCTTGATAAAGACTGTCCCTGAGCTCAAAACCTCTCTGACAGATGAATATGAACATGCAGTGTAATATGTGGGGATGAGATGAGCGTTTTTTGTATTTGAGAAGCCTTAAAATACATAGAAAGAGCACTTTGTTGCCACTGGTTTCACTACAATGCGTTCACCTTTCATAAAGTAATGTGCAATTAGATTTTTTTTTTGAAGGCAAATCTCGTTGAGATTGAAAAAGAGAAGAGAAATGGCCGGTGCACGTGAAGAAAAGCCACACGCCTCGAACTCCGTGCCTGTCTTTACGCAGTAGCTACGTTTCCATCGGACCGCCAAGCAGATTTTATGCAAAGTTTTTGAAATGTCAGAGGAAATGAAATGTGAATTCAGAGTATTTTCTATCACCTTGGTGGAAACAAATAAATTGGTTTCTTGAATGTCAACAAACACATCTGCAAGAAAACTGGAGGGAATAAAAAAAAAAAGTGTGTCAGTGGTTGTTTAGCTCTTTAGTGTTCCCTACATTTCATAGTTTAACCTCAAGACAAAACAAGGAAACTCGCTCTGCAATTTGCTATTACACAAACTATATCCACAGGCAGACAGGCAGCAGATATTATTATTTAACACAAAAGAATTGCTGATTTAAAAAAAAAAAAAGTCACAAATGGTTCGCATGAATCTCTTTTCAACAAAGAGATTACACATCTTTGCAACACAGTGGATAATTAAGTGGATTATTCCAGCTCTAGCACACGTTTTAAATTCAAAACATAACTTGCAAAATATGCTTTGATGGAATCACATCTATTGTCTGTCTCTCATTCTCTGCGCCTCCCTCCATCGCTGCCTGCTGCACTCTCTCTCTCTCTCTACATGTGTGAGACATCGAGTTGTGAACAATTCAACGCAAGAAAAAGTATTAAATAAATAGAAATCCACCATTTTCCGAGAAATGACAATTGCATTCACAGACTCGAAACAGAGGAGGTCGCGGGCTGTCAGCGGGAACACGTGGATGAAGCAGAGAAAGAAATTCACATTGTTGAGAAGTGGCAGTCAAGGACAATGCTTTTCTATAGCAAGAATAAAAGTGCCATGTTCCAGCAGTGGCAGACTGAAAAGGAAATATCGAGACAAGGAAAGAGGGAGAAATAGTGAAAGTGTAATACTGGTCTACAGGAACATCCACGCCATATACATTTAGACTGAATGTGCACCGGAGAATTGAATTTAAAAGTAAAAATAATGTACAGTGCACAGTCAGATCAGAAAGTGTCAGAGCAAAAGACAAATTTATTTAGGAATATGTACAACAAGACCATTATGTCACAGACCCCTGATACAAGCCAGGTCCACAAAATGAAGCACATTTATAATGTAAAACCTGTCTTAGCCATGGCTTTTGACTATGTTGCATTGAAGGATCTTTGGCAAACCAATGTTATGGTGGAGGGAGGCAGAGTTCAGCAGTGAGTGATAAAAACAAAAAGTACTGTGTTTTAAAAGTGGACATGTAGGCAACTTTTTGGATTTTTTGGAAGACGCATGCCAACTAATCAGCCAAAATCGGGGAGGTGCTGTCAGCTTTGAGTAGGAATAGGGTCACTCAGTCTATAACTCACCGAGTGACTTTACAGAAACTGCATTATCTGCGAAAAACCAAAGCCCAGGTAATGAAGTCAAAGACGAGTAGGCAATACATGAGATGTCTGGACTTCATGTCGTGACTAACACCGAAAGTTGTGTTTATGTACTGAGGTGGGTCACACAGATATAAACCGGGTTTTTTAATTTAAAAAAAATCAGATTTATCTGCTTGTACAACAAGGTGAGTCATATATGAAATAAAGATACACTGAGAAGCATCCAGAATCGTTGACAGGTTAAACCTAATTTCCTTGAATTGTGAGGTCAGTGAAGATTCACTCGGACATCAGAGCATGGAAGAGATCATACAAGCATGGCCTTGCATGCCTGACCTGGCCATTGGGAGCTATTAAGTCCCCAAGGACGCTTTAACATGTGGACATGAGATGCTGGAGATTGAACTGCCAAGCCTAAGATTAGTGGACCGCATGCTCTACCACCTGATCCATATTTTATATATATAGTGACTAACTAGCATGCATGGATGTCAGATGCCTTCCTGCCACAGAAGATTTAAAAGCGATTATTTAACATACATATTTATAACATAGACTGCTCACGTCAAGATCAACTATCTACAGCTAATACAAGAGCCTTCTTCTATTTTGGACTCTTTAGTTCTTTGTACTCTTAAAGGTCAGCAGTGTCAAGATAGTTTGCTGTTGGTCATTGCACAAATTCCCATGTCATGGTGTTTAAAAATGAAGCTCTATGAGAAAGAGCCATATGCATTAACTTAATGGAAATGTATTGATTTTCATCCAAAATGTTGCTCTGAGCCCTTCTGACACTAATATTGTTAATTATGTGCAACTTGGTAACGCTGCTTAAGCTTTGATCGCTTATTTTAAATTAGCATGGGAAACAATCAACTCCGAACAGGCTCAGCATTTAGAGGCAGAAGAAACAGACGACTAACCAAACACTCCACCTGCCTCGAACTCTGTTTGTATTTCTGGTTGTCGATCGCGTCTCATTTCCCTTTGTGCTTCTTGAATAGAGCGTACAAGATCTTCAAGGTGGCAGCAACGTCCTGAGAGACAATATCTGTCACAAAACACACAGGAGACATTTGGTGAGTATTTATAATGCAGCATCAGCACCTACCAACCCAGTGAGGCAGCGAAAACACGAGGATGCTTTTACCAACATTAGCTAATAACCGTTCTCACGGGTCATAGATCAGGAGGACCAAAAAAAAAGCCATGATATCAGATGGAAATTGAATCAATACGTCCTTGGTGATATGAGATCCCAACAAAATTGCCCTCTGTCGTGTGATGCACTAACTGAATGAATGTGACATAAAGATCGACTCCACCACTGGCTAACCTCATTAATGCACGCTGCGTGCTCCAGTTTTAGACCTTGGGTGCTGGGATTTCTCATTCCATCACAGCAATTATGCCGGTAATTAAAAAGACACTAAAAATGAATTAAATTAGCCACTTGCTCATGGCTTAGATTAATTGTGCCGGTCCTTATATTAACAGTTATCGTGTTGAGGATTTACTCAACAATTACTGACCATATACGGATGGCAGGCAGAGGAAGTTTTAGTGATGGTGAAGGGCGAGATTCAAGCGCGGAGACGCTACAGAGCATTTTGTCATTAATGGATCTGCAGGGAAGTGAAGCAGATCCACTTGCTACTGAGTGATCGCACACTGAGACAATCAGTAACTCACTGACTCAGTCACTTCTCTTTTTCTTTCTCTTTTTTGATCGATTTCCTCCACACAGCCAAAAGTGGACACCCAAATGTGCTTGTTGACCACCTCATTCCCTCTATAACACTTCGATTTTTTGGAGCCCGGCTGCGGTGATTTGTTCCCATTCAACCTCAAGAGCATTAGTGAGGCTGAGCACCGATGTTGGAAGGTGAGGCCTGGTACTCAGTCGGTGCTGCGTTTCATCTGAAACGTGTTGGGGTCAGCGCTCTGTGCAGGTTAGTTTTTCCACAACAAACTGGGGAAAACATTTTGTTATGGACCTCACTAAGACCTCCTTTATTTTAGATATTTAGTGTTTTTTTGTTGTATTTTAATTTCTCTGTGAAGCATTTTGGTGAAATTAGTTTGTTTTTTATTAAATGTGGAAGCAGGAAAGAAGTCTATCAAGCAGATAACATCCAAACATAGACCCGAGCCCCTTTCGGTTTCCTGTTTAACTGTGGTGAAGTTATAGTGCAAGAATATCACACTCGAAAGACTAAGTAACTTTCTAAGAGTCCAGTTTGATTTGACTGACAAAGCTGCTGAAGCCTCCTTTCTCATTTGCACAAAATGAGGACTGGAGAATTGGTTCTCCATCACTCACATTAAAATAGATTTAAAAATGAATCTTTTGATGGACAGCGTGAACAAAGAGGAAAGATTAGAGCAAATAAAAGTTTCATTGTTCATATGAGCACCTGAATATTTAAGACAGACAGACTTTTCTTTCAGGAGTTTTGTTAACTGAAACTAAGTAATGTAACTCAGGCCATGAAAAAACAGACTTATACTTCTTATTTACTGCAGTACAGTACAAGCATCAAGCATCTCAAGTTAAAAGTGAATGAACTGTTAAATCCACGAGCATTTAAATTCTGCTCCTTTAATCTTTAACTCTTTTTCTTTGATCTGCTGTTCATGTCAGTGACTGTAACTAACAGGGAAGTACAACCCAGTTGAGAGTGTGTAGAGAGTGTTGTTAAAAGGAGAAGTGATGCAACAGAGTGGTAAACATGACCCTGTCCCAACTATTTTAAAACACGCTGCCGGCATCAAAATTCAAAACGGACATATGACTTCTCCAAAAAGAATAAAATCAGTTTCAGTTTCAACATCTGATCATTTGTCTTTGTGCTATTTTTAATGAACTACGTGTCACGTTGCACATCATCGCATTTTGTTTCTATTTGCAACTTTTTTGGAAACAGTGTTGTAGTACTTGAACTTATTTGTTCTCCTTCTTTAAATCACCAAATGTACAAACAGACATTTTACCTGAATGTTAAGATCATTAAATTAAGGAGGGGGCATGATTTTCAAAAACTTTACATGCTCATAATTATTTGGATGAGCGTTCAAACTCACAAATGTATGCTACATATCATGAAGCTGTGATTTTAAAATTAGAACTCTGATAACAGTTCTGGATGAAGAAAACAGTAAAACTTCAGTGGACAGATACGATCAGAATATTTCTGGGATATGTCTGATAACTTGGTGGTGTACAGTGACAGCGCTCATGAATACAGATGACATATCTTCCTCCACACACACGCACACACAGAGTAGATATAGCCATAGCAGTCAGGTTAAATGCCTGTGTCTATCGGCGGGCACCGGGGTGACATCGTCCCCCAGAGAGCGTCTCCCTCGCTGTTCCTCTCTAAATGAATGATGATGACCTCGATGTGAGCCAATCGTCTGCAGTGATACTCAGGGAGGACTTGGGTCGCGCTCATTCATATTCTGCGAGCGATTCCATCTTTCCCTCTGAAACACTGTCAAACCCACACTCCATCGAGCAGTGGAGATTAATTCAAACTACCCAAGCGATCCCCCCTCCGCACCGCACATACAAACAGATTTTGGTGTTTCCCTGTCACACAGATAAATGCTCTTGATAGAGGATATCTTCTGAATTAGTTTGACAGTGCTGTCTTGGAGCTTCGGGGTTATTTTTTTCCCTGTTGCAATTATTTTACTCCTTCTGTTTTTGTATTTCCATCCTCTGTGCCTGGCATTTTAATTAGATTTAATTTGTTGTGTACGAGGCAGAGTGGGTATTGTGTGAACGGCGTGCGATTTCCTCACCTTGTGGATCGACGCTCGACACCTGAAGGCCGGTGTCGGTGAGGAGGTCCAAGGCCAAGGTCACATTGTGAAGCTGCAGGTCAAAGAAACAGAAACATCAAACACTCTAACAGCGACGATTCACCGAGCCTTGAGAAACGGCTGCTTTAATTATTGCTTTTATTGCGGCAGACAAACAATTTGCTAAGAGAGTTACATGAGAAGACTGACTTTCATTACCGCGCATTAAGTCTGGAGCTAGAACCAGGAGGTGATTACAGCTTCATGAGATCATCTGTCATGAAAACTGAAAGTAGCACACAGTGGAAGTACACAACCACTGTGTATACTTCATGTGTATGAATGATAGAAACAAGATATAACGTGTTTCTTAGTAACTATCAAAGGCTTTCAACCTAGGTTAAGCTAACCAAGTACTTAACAGATATGAAGGTGGTATCATCTGTATATATATGTATATATCTGTATCTATTTTGCAGACAATCTGAAGTCATCACACAGATGTTATAACACATTATGAAACTGACGCCATCTACCTTAATTTACAATAACGTGTGTTTTATTTTGTCTATCAGCGTCCACTATGAAATGCCAGTGTGTCTTTATATAGTAAGTTATTCATAAACTCATCCTGTCAGCGGTAAAAGAGTCGTAGGTTTTTCACACACTCACTCTGTTGCTTCAAGTAAAGCGAGATCAAAGATGTCATGACAAGTGAGCCATGACACGGCAGTAATTATGCATCTGCTTTTATTATTAGAATTGTAAAATATTAATTTTATCATATAATATATTGTAATAGGCGCAGCTTGGGTTCAGGTTTCAGAACTGTAGCTCATTATCCACCATGCTCTCAGGGGAAGCCACATTAGCTCAAATGAGGAATTAAAAAATATGTATGTATCCTGATGTTAGTCCTTTTCAGCAATCTACATCTACAATTTCACAAAATATGATATCAAAAATTAAATAAATTGTATCCTCGGCGTGTGTGTCACCGAGGATACTCATCCTCATCATAGTAATGTGTCAGGAATCAATATTGAATCCATACTGTACCATCTCGGAGGGACTGACGGGGGTCAGGTTGAAGTTATGGAGCGGGATAAAGAAGCCTTCCAGCTGTCCAATCAGCAGCAGCAGAATCACACCATCAGCAAACTGGACAGAAAACACACAGGATGTTGGAGTCTGTCCAGGAATGGCTGATATAATCTCAGGGGAAGTAATCAATTGCTTCTTCTTCTTCTTTTTTTTACAGGACAGGGTTTACCTGTTTGTCCATATCAGCCACCTGCAGACCCATGGTTGACATATTCTGGTTGACAAAGTGTAAGATGGCCTGAAGATGGGAAAAAATGAGGTTAGGAAGTGTGAAATATAAGTTTAGCTGACATATTAAAGTAATAATGTGTTTCATTTTTAATCAAAAGTAGACAAACGCTTTCGTTTATAAGAGTTAGAGGGATTATATGGTCTGACAGCAGCAATAAAACATGCTTGCTATTGGCTGGGAGAGCCCTTGTAGAGATAGAGCACATATAGGGAGTTATCGCTTGAATCTGCAGCTGGGCTTTACAGAGGTTTATAGAGAGTAGAGAGTTTTCAGCTCTTTGTTTAGCTGTCTGACCACAGCTGTTTTGGTTCATCCTAACCGTATTCATAGCACTCCTCATAGCACAGGAACTAATAAACCCACTGTGCACTACCTGCTCAGCATCAAACGGCAGTCAGACAGCAGCTAGAGCAACTAGCTGGTGAACACAGCGGAGCTTTTAGCAGCTAAAGATTCAGATATTTTCCTCTGGAGTTGGTAGAGACCAATTAACTGTATAACTTCATTTTTCACATTCAATTAATCCATGTTTATGTTTAAGCGCCACAGGTTTTCAGCCTCTTAAATGTGACTACATGCTGCTTTTTGCTCAGTTAATTGTTGAAGTCACTGAATATTTAAATTCTATAGTGATTTTCTTCCTTAACACCGCAGCATTTGCGCTCTCCACAGCCGTGGTGGTGATCCCTCAGCACTTCTCGTCTCTTTGTCATACCTTCTTCACAGTGTTGACCTTGTGAGCGTCAAGCTTCAGCACAGCCTCAATTGGGTCTTCCTCTGAGTGCAGACGGGCGGAAAAGTGTGTTAAAGTCATTGTATGCCTCGCATCGTTTCGATGATATTCAAGACGTGAAGTCAGCTCAGCTCTCTGACCACCCTTTACTCACTTTCAGTATTGCTGAGGGAGTCTGAGTCCACGTCTCTGTTGAAAAGGCCAAAAATATATATATATATGAGGTGACCGCTGTGTTTTTCTCACAACCACAGAATCACACAGGATCGAAATGCGCCCACCTTTCCTCCGTCAAGACCTCCATCTGTACTTCTGATTTGATTCCACTTTTGTTCGTCTGGGTGAAAATTAAAGTGAACCGAAATTGAGCAGCAATCCCTCCAGGTGTGTTTAAGACAGATTTTAGAGCAGAAGCTCGAGCGGAGACTCACTTCCACGAGTATGACTTCAACCTTCACGTTCAATGGCAGATCCAGTTCAGGCTGGAAACATCTCACCATGGCAACCAGCAGATGAATAGTAGCCAAAAGGTCTTTGTTGTGGATGACTGACAGGCGAGCAGCAGAGAACAAAACACAGAGACAACAAGTTGCATTGATATGACAGAACTCACCACCCCTTAGTGCAGAAGCAAAGAAAGGCCAAAAAGATCTGACTCTTATAAACTGTCATTTACTGCTTTAACTTGTAGTACTTACTTTTCATCAAACCAAATTTTTGGATATTATTTATGCTGGAATTTTTTTCAGCAATAGCCATTCTATGGCTGTGTATGTTCTGCAGTTACACTGCCTCTAAATATCATTGTTTTTATTGTTAGTGGTGAAGTTTGCAGAGGTCATACTCCAGCTACACTACAGTAGTATTCTTGCATCTTGTGACACAGATTCGCGTCTTTATATCACACGTGTTGCTGGAGTTTAGAGCTCTTCAGACTTCTCCTCTCCGTGCACCTGTGGGAAGCAGGTGAAGCTGTGCCAGAAATCTTCCCTGTGCTTAGCGGTGGAGTCTGTGCCAGGGAGTCGCAGGAAAAAGATGCAGCATATCTTCCAGCATTGGTATTTTTAACTTTATACTAGCCTCACTGTTTGCTGCTCACTTCCATATTGAAGGTTTCTAGCAGGGTTTCAGGAAGAGGACCACACCTCAACCGTGCCACTTCTGCCATTCCTACAATACCTTCCTAACCCTCTCGTCCTCTTTCGCTCTCATATTCTGCACCTCTTCTGCCCACCTTGCCCACATTTCTTCTCTCCTTCCTACTCTTCATAGGTTTCTGAGGTGGGTCCATTGTGCCCAGGTGCTATGGTGGTTTCCCCACTGACAGACCGAAGAAGTACAAGAGTTTACACTTCATCATCATTTCTTCCTTTCCCTAACCCAGAACCAGAAAAAAAGACTGATCCTCTGACAGTTTTATTAAAACAGAACTCCATAATGTCAGTGGATTTTATCTCCAGCAAATCCCTCACAGTTGGTGTAAGCTAACATGGCACCCTTGAGCTAGCACCAAATCCTGTTGTAATGCAAAGTCGCTGCCAGAAGACAGAACAGAACATTTGTTGACTTGTTGCTTCGTCGTTGAATCCCAGTCAGCTGCATGACTCACGTTTGACGTTCCACTTGATCCGGCTGCTGTCCTGCAGGCCCAGTCTCTTGCCCAACTCCTCCAGGACCACTTCCAGCTTGCGGATCTGAGCTGTGGTGGTCATTGCCATCTCTTCCACAGGCAAGTGCACACCGGCCAACCTCGCTGTGGAAATCAGGAAGTGAACATCTGTAATTTTAGAGTTTAACTACCAAGGACTGTGTTTTGGATGTAAAAAAAAAAACAAGGGGAAACATTTGTTAACGTAAGGCGATGATAAACAACTGTAAAATTCGTAAAAAATGTGTATTAACTCACACAGCAGGTGATGAAGCACCAGTCCATCGTACAGATCCTCTTCCAGATTCTGAACCACTATGTGCTCTGCTTTCAGAGTGCTATTGATCCAGCAAACCAATGTCTACCAAGACACAATTTGTCGCGCAGTCAGATGCATCGAACACTTTCGGCTTCTTGCACGCTTTTTCTTTTTTGTTACCAAATGAAAAACAGTGTGAAATCTCATTTTTTAAATTCTCCCCATCAATTTTCAGAGATAGCATGATCCTGGAGTAGGTGGAAATGATGACAAATACAAAGTGCTCTCCCCAAACAACTGATATTTCATGTGTTTGTCATCCCATCTCTACATATGAGATTTGCCAGGCTTATTGAGTTATTTATACATTCATTGCCACTCGCGTGAAGCACTTGTGCTGCCATCTTTTCTAATCAAAATGTGTTTAAAAGTCAGATCCGGCAGACTCCTCGCCCGTGACTCTCTGATCTGTCTCCCATCACCTCCGATAATTATGTTCATTAAAATTTCACTGATCCTTCCACCACTCGCTACCCTGCTTCAGATATTATTCATGCTCTTCACAGTACATATACATGCAAGGTCTGTAATGTATTTCCTGTGTTGCATTTATCTCCACCTCACTGAGGACATAAAGGAGAGTCTTGGATCTGTGGTAGTTCAGTACGGGGGTTGGATGTTGGAGTAAATGTTAAATAGGAGAAGGAGATTCAAACAAAGGTTTATATGTAGATGACGGGAATTAATCTCTTACCTCCTTTAGCTTCCCAAGTTTGGGGTCTTTTAAAGATGCTGGCTGAATGAGCTTCTGTTTCTCTGCTGTGTGAACATGCAATATAATTGTTAGCTCCCTTATCATTTCTCACACTTTGAATATCATATTTATTAAAAGGAAACACCCCTTAGTAGTAAAAACATATTGTATTTTCCCCTCTCTGTGGGGAAGAAAAGTTTAAAGTGAAGTTAAAGCACCTCGTGGTTGACCTTGGTTTTCAAATGCATGTCTTATATGCAACTGGGTGTAAATTCTTAATGTTTCTGGCAGCCCGAGCCCTGAAACTTGCATGAACCGTGTAATAAGTAACACCAGATACTTAGTCTGCATTATACTGATGTCAATCTTACATTATTGTGGTGTGATATTACAATTTAAAGCTGCTCAAGTCATTTTTTTAAATATTAACTATGGATTAAATAACTGTGAAATGTGCAAATCCACACACACAGATAATTACCAGAATATGCAATGCAAATGCTTTCAATCTTATTCTTTATATCCACTCTCAGTACTTTGTTTTCAGATGTAATCAGACAAAAAAAACTATAATGAACCCAACAAATGGAAGCTAGACATTGTTCGTGACTAGTTGGTGAACATACAGTAGTAAAGCATTTAGCAGGTAACGAGCCAGATATTTACTCCAGAGGTGGGAAAAGAGAGTGAATTTTCATCAAGTGGCTATGAACACAGCTCTAAATGAATGCTGATGTCGCTCTGTAACAGCTGGAGGTGTAAATATGAAATTATTCGCCTCAGAGTTCACCACAACAACTTACACTGTTAGTCAAAGCTGGTCCAAAAATCAGTTATTGCGGGTTTAAGCACAGAAGGCTTTAAATGTCTCTACTGCATTACCTCATGATGATAATGTTTGCAAAAACTCAAAAGTTAATGATGCAAAATGAATGTTCATTAGAAGGGATTGCACAATGCAAGTCTCCTGAAAGATCTGCATATTAAAACAAAAGGAAACAGATGGCTTCTCAGAAGTGGTCGTGTTAAAAAGGGTGCTAAAATTTCTAAAATACAACAGGGTCATGTACAAAATGGTTAACTGTGGTGGGAAGGATGAAAAATAACCTAAAACATGCAAAATTACCTTTAAAGGACAAATCTACAGGCTGATTTGAGACTTGAGCAGTCTGAATGACCCGAATCAAGTGGACAAAAAACAGCTGTACGTATATAAATCACCACTGACTGACATCGGTGCTTAACAGGATATGCAGCTGCTGACTGAATGCACACATACCCTGAAAAGCCTCGATGTCCAAGGCGTCTTCCTCTTTGTGATACTCAAAGACTGCAGCCTCCATCGTCCTCAAGGTGAGATACACAGCAGCTGTCAACAAAACCTGCAGAGGAGTCAATTGTGAGAAGAAGCGCTTCAAAACAAACCACAGGAGACTGAAGAAACATTTCTATCAACATCTCCTGTAGAAAGTTTCTCTCTCAACGGGAGCTCCTTGACCACATTGCTCAGTTTTAAACTGCTGCAGGGGAGTTTCTGACCAGCAGTGGATAATACTGATTGCAGTGCCAGGCAGCTTACTGTGGTGTTCATCCAACATAGATGCTTTTCAGCTACAATGAAAAACAGCAAGAGATGGGCTTTGTACATTTTTTTTAAAAGATGTCTAAAAACACAGAGGGGCACAGGAGTCTGAACCAAAAAAGGAAGAAGTTTCATCACTTCCTTTTTCTCTTTTTCAGCGGCGCACAGCTCTCTGAACAGATCAAGGACTGTGTATCCCTCCACAGATCTGCAGGGCTGCACCTCTCTCTCCCTCTGAACATTTTGAATCATATGGCCTGAGACCAAGCACAGCAAACACATAAAGCAACACAGTCTGACAAAACAGAAGTGACCTGGAACATGTCACACTGTTGTTTCCTGGATCTGGAGAGACAGAGAAAAGCCTCGGTGTACAACTTTTCTTATCCTGTGTGTGTGGCTTCCTTTTCCTGGGGTTGACAGTAACTTTTAAACAAGGTCATAAACAAAAAGAGTTTTTTTTTTTTTGAATAAGCTTACCTTCAGCTCTCTGAGAGCAGCTCGACAGAATCGGGTGACTTCAGCTGAATTGAGTTCCTTAACTGATGTCGACTCCTGTCAAAACAACGATATAAGAAGTGGAGGGTTGTTCTCAATCTGAGTAAGCCTCTTGTGAATTCTATCAACACAAAAGGTCTCACTGCACTCTATTTCAAACCCGCTGCTTTAAAAGAAAATAACATGTCACCGGGTCGAAAGGGAAGATAAGCACAAATGAGGAGGATGTGGCAGAAGAAGAAGGTAGCACTTCCTCTTTTTGAGACTGGCTTTGCAGAGTGTTTTCAGATAGGGGCGTTTATGCTCTCTGTCACGAACAGCATTTGAGACTTTAATAATAAGTGCGTGTCGAGTGAAAGAAAAACAGGGAAGACTCTCGGGTACAAATGTATTGTTTGGAAAGCCACACTTCAGGAGGGCCCCGAGAAAAACGTGACACTCCGAGGCCTGAACCACTCAGGCTCGGCTCACACATCTCCATCTGTGATCGGATCAATTTGCTGTCATCTGGCGTCCAGCCTTCTCCATTCTCCGGCAAGAGAGAGAGAAAGAGTTAGAGACAACAAAACAACAAGCGCTGTACGTGCACCGGCTTTGTTGAAGAAAAGGAAAAAGGACCACCCATCAGCCAGACGAAGGGGCAATTTGGGGGGGATGTGGAAGGTTACCATAGCAACAAAAGAACGAGACAAGAAAATAATGGCCTAAAATAAACCCATAATTCCTTTAGCTAAACTCAAATTGCAGGAATTGGCTGTTCCAAAGCCAATCTCGCTCAAAAGCCAAAGCAAATCTAACCTATCACACAAGTACGAGATAAAATGAAATTCTCATTCGGTTTGATTCCAGGCATTTATTTCTTGATTGGTAGGATAAAAAAAAAAAAGGTGGGGATGAGCCATCCAGTGAGAGCACAGTATAGACTGACTCATCCACTCTCTCAATAATTCAGCCTGACTCTAAAATGGATGAGTAGTCGTGCATTGTACATCTTAGCAGGTCTCCAGGTGGCACCGCTGGGCCAGCTCTGCTTCAGGAGAGATCCAAGCCTCCTTGGAGACCCCTGTGAAAGGCCGGTCAATACGAAGATACTCTGACCAGAGCCTCCTGGGACGTCGAGAGCACACTGCACTTAAGGCAGAAGGCAACAGCATCGGCTTTTAAATATGGCTTGAGTTTGTGGTGTGCATAGTTCAGAGTAAACAAGAACTGTCCGCAGCTCCTTCAGTTGTAAAAGCGATTATAGTATATATACTGCCGGGCTACGTATAGTAAGAATATACAAAGCATTTTATAATATATAATATACACAGCATTTTCAAGTCTCTTAAAGGAATAGTTCAACATTTTTGGAAATATGTATATTTGCTTGCTTCTCAAGAGTTACATTAGAAGATCAACACTACCGTAATATCTGTTGTTAGTTAGCTTAGCATAAAGACTGAAGTGGGGTAGGACGAGATAGGTGTTATTGATGAAAACTAAGTCAAGACCAGAACTGCCTATGCCATGGAAATGTGTAATTAAATAATAAAAACAAGATTTTTAAATCTGTAGTAACTTCAATAGGTCCAACTAGACAGACAGCTAGGCTATATCACCAAAAGTTAGCTGGTGAGTTAGCCATGATTAGCTTGAGCTAAAACTAAAATTACTTGTTGTTTTTATTATTGTTATTGTACTTTTGATTAGCTAACATAATAATGATTTAGTTTTTTCAGTCATGATGAAGCTAAAAAGCCCAGCTAAACTTGCTAACGCTACTAGCCTATCAGAGTCGCAGTAACAACCATTTCAGCTTTTGGCGAGTGGAAATCATGCTATTTGATGTTGATACCATAAACTCACATATTCAAACTCAATCAAATCTGTCTGGTGCACAGTTTGTGGTCTTTGAAACATTCATTGAATTTGTTCTTGATTGCTGTGGTGTAGTTGCATGTTACGCTTTTAAACAAGATGTAACGCATCAAGTGAGCTTGAGAGATGTTAGTAGGCTGTTTCCACCCTTAATGCTAAATACTGCTGGCTTAAATGTTGGTTTTATATTTAGCATCGTTATCGATCTTCTCACTGAACTCTTACCAAGAAAACAAAGTGTATTTCCCAAAACGTCAAACTATTATGTACACAAAGCGTTTTTTTAACCACTCTATATTATATAACAGCATTTTCACCCTTCTTAAATATTCCATGATAAGGACTTTGGTTAACACACAAATGTTTTCCAGTTTTAACATCACGCCCTCTTATATTTTTCCAGTGATTGCTGTGAATTCAAATACAGGCTAAAGGTTGCAGGGTTTCCTGGGTTGCAGATACCATTCAAGGAAGGAATAAATAAATACTGACATTTAGGGAGCGATTAAATATTAACATTCAGAGCCTTTTTCAGGCTACTCCCTGTGGGTTTTTTTTTTTTTTTAAGTCCCACATAATGATGACTTTCAGTCCCAGTTGGTCTCCTCCAGTGTGCGGACTGTGATGTATAATGTCAGCGCAGGCACAGGGCAGTGTTCAAAGTAATATCAGGGGATGAAACGGGAAAAGTTCACTCAGAGTTCTTGTAGTTGGTGAACAGGTTGTAGAGGACTCTGAGGGTGGACTTCAGGTTCAGGTTGACAACATCTGGAACACAAAAGTGAAACGGCAGAGTTTATCAGAGTTTAACGGTTTTGAGAAGTTTCAGGAAGAAAATCTGGACCTTTGACACGAGATAAAACTAATGTTATAAGAGAAAAATCATGTCCTTGGAGCACTTGAGCACAAAATAACTTGGCTGTGCTACCATAAAAATCATATTTACATATTTAAAAGGAGCTTATTCTATGATTGCTGTTGGACTACTTTCTTTCAAATGGTTATTTTTTTTATTTTGGAAATGAAACAGAGCTGAAAATAGATCCAGGAGTTTGCAGATGATTATCATATGAGGTATTACTTCATAGCAGGAGAGATCCAAAGGCTTAAAAGTACTTTGTGTTCTCTTTGTCAGTAACATGGTGTACTATATGTTCTTATTTGCTTGTTGCAATTTCTCATCCCAACTAGGTCTTTGTGAAGTGATTAAAGCCAGGCACCATTTTGTTACTGCAGCGCCATATTGCATCACCATTGAAAATAGGGTTTTAAGCTCCTTATCGTCTGCCTTCCAGTGTTAGCTTGGGTGACACTGCTGATATCATTACCAGCTTATGTTCACGCAAACCGTATACGATTCAAAACACATGTACTGTAGTAGGAGCGCAGTTATGCAGTTTTGAACATAATAGCTATGATGTCCCATTACTGCAAACAGTGTGAGACGTGATTGCAAGTACTTTTATTGGGGAAAGGACACGTTTTCTTTTTGGCTTAGTCAGGAAAATGTTTGGAGAAGGGGAATGCATTTGCATTAATATAGCGTGGAGAGAATATTTTGACATTTTGAAAGCAACCCAAATGCACAATTATGCAGCAAAATGCTTGGTTATCACCTCTAAGGACTATGCACCGTGCAAGTGTAACTTAATAGACATACATAGACTTTAAATAATAGGTCAAAGGACAGAATAAAAAGCAATGAGCAGAGGCAGAAATATATACCGTGCATTAAGTAGTAGAATATAAGTTCTATATTTTTTAAGATATAAAATAAATAAATCTGAACTGAATCTTAAATATGCTCAATGATTAATTTTATTTACACAACCAACCAAACAAGTGTAATATATTGTTCTCTCAGTGGCATCTTCTATGAATTAAAGTGACCAACCGGTGCGTGATAATAATTTGAATGCATCAGCGGAGTAAGATACTGCTTACAGTTTAAGTACACGATCAGTCAACTGCATTAGATTAGATCACAGTCTGAAAGCTACTTCTAATTCTCTGTAATAGTGTTTCTGTCTCTACAGGACGTACAAAGGGGATAGTGGGTAGAGAAAAATGCATGTCTCTGTGGAAAAACAGGGAACACTAATTAATTATAATAATAATAACAACCACTCTAAAGCAGTTAGGCATAATTTGATTATTTAATTAAAAGCTCTTATGTTCTTTTAAATAAAAAACAGGCTGTTATGTTTTTTTCAAACTAGACAACAAAGTGCAGCTCAAGGCTGGGTGAACTCAGCAACATCTAGCCAGTCTTAGAGTTTAAGGGTGAGGCAAGGTTTCCATCTACTGGACAACCTTTAATATGACTGCTGCTGGACTGGTCTGCTCGCAGAAGCAGAAGAAGGGGTCACTGATCAAATGTTGTAAAGATGGCACGTTTGCAATGAGCCGCTGTAGTAAGATCATGCCTAAATGTTTAACTGAACAACCGGTGCAAGCATTAGTGTTATCACAGCCAGATTATTATCTAGTGCTTTTGGTCCAACACAACAGAAGGTAATTTGGCTCACTGCATAATGCTTCACTGCCCATAACAAACAGGAGTAAGTCCAATGAATTATCATTTGGCTTTGTTAAAGTGTAAAAACCAGCATTACTCTTTAGTCTGCTATATTAAAACCATCATAAAAACTAAACCACAGAGATACTTAAACTTTTTTTTTCAGACAGACGTAATTATTCTACCTGGCAGTCATCAGAGCGTCGCTTTCTGTTGCCTCCGTGCTACACTGCCGTGTTTTTTAATTGCAGAAACTACTGCGACATGTTTTAAGAATAAGCTGACATCTCTTTTTCATTTATTTATTCATTTTTTGCTCTTTTTAAAGACGCAATACGGACGTAGAGAGCTATCCATCCCACTTTTACTTGTGATCTAGCGGATGAGTAGCTAGAGAGTTATAATATCTTTAGAAAATCTAAGTCTCTCTGGACTTGTGTAATATGTATGTGATGCACGTCTGTAAAATACCTTCTGGCCTGGCTTTGGGTTTCTTTAAGCCTCCATCCTGCATCAGCTCAAAGGCAAACTGCACATTGTGGACCTTCTGTTCGAAGTTCTCAGGGGTAAGGAAGAAGTTGTACAGAGGGACAAAGTAGTCCTCGAGCAGTCCCATCAGTAGCACCAGATACACTCCATCAGCAAACTGCATACAAACACACACACAGATATAAATATATATGTACACACAAACTGCATGAAGACTTACAGCACATCCAGGATGAAAATCTGTTTCACGTCACTAATGATGGTTTCGATCATCTCTTCTTACCTGAGATTCCAGCTCAGTAACTTCCAGGTTCAGCTTGTTCAGGTGTTTGTTCACGAAGGTGATGAGAGACTGGTAACAGGATCAACGAATGATGAGTCATTTTTACAGTACAATTAAAGAAGCAAAACAGATTTCAAGTGATTACACTGTCCTTCATCATGCAAAGGAAAGATCTTTAATACCGTTTTCACCACATTCAGCTTGTCAGGTGCATGATCCAGCAAAGTGTCAAATGCATCTCTCTCTGTGGTGAACGAGAAAGAAATAACAGGTTAAAAATTCATTATATAAATGCATGGCATAAATTCTCTGATCTCAATAAGAAACAATAAGAGTAAAGAGACTTTTCTATAGTACTGTGACATGATATGTGGCTGCCACTCACCAAATCTTCCCATCATCATTCTGGAAAAACAAAAAAATGAGAGACAGTTTTCAGTTTTCAGTTTTGTATGCAAGATTCTATATAATACAGCAGAAGAAGCTGTGGATAAAACCAGCTCTTACTCTGTGGTGCTCGTCAGCTCCTTGGTCACCAGAGCAGTCTGCAGGATGCCCTCTCGCTTCTGCTCAGGCAAAATAAAATGCTTCAGTTACTACAAGACTACAAATAACTGCAAATTATAAAAATATAAAACGTGTCCCTGATCTGTGATTATTTTAGCATTCTTTGTGGTTTTACACAGCTCTTGGTTTGTTATAAGATTCAATTTGGGTCATTTCTAAGTTGTCTGTAACTCACTATATTGTTGCTGTCTATCCTAAAAAAATTATTCCTAACCCTAAAGGAGGTTTAAAAACTTCAAATAAATCATAAATAAAATATACATCTCTGTATCCATCCCCACATCACTGCAAATAGATGAGGCACATTACCTTGACTATCACCACCTGTACAGAAACATGTTCAGGCAGTCTGATGGGAGCCTGGAAGTGCATAGCGAGAGCCACCAGCAGGTAAACAATAGCCACCAGGTTCTTTGAATGGATAGCTGGAAGAGTAAATCATAGGACAGGACTGTCAGCTGCAAACTAACACAATGATGTACGTGAGCAATTATCTGAAACCTAGCAGTGCTTTTCTCAGAGAGAAAAGGAACATGATAAAAATGAGCATCGATTAATTTAATCTTCATATTTGCAGAGTGCCTTAAAAACTCGCTGGAGCGCAGCAAAGTCACTGAGGTCGATGTAAAACTCACAGTCCACACTCCACTCAATGGTCCAGCCGTGAGGCCTCAGCAATTCATTGACGGCCTCCAAAACCGTCTGAAGCTTCTGCTTTTGTCCGATTTCTGACTGGGTCACCTCGGCCACGTTCAGCTTCCTGCCTGACAGCTTTTCTGTGAGCAACAGCAAAGATGAGATACAAGATATCAGCTCAGACTTTCCATACACAGAAGAGAATCATGCAGAGTTATATACAGCGTCATGCAGAAGTATTCTGTAAGGTGTACTGGAGCAGACAAGTCTGTCTGCTTTAAATCTTATCCAAACTAAATCCTCTGATCTAGGATGCTTGCCTCAAGTGTGTGGGCTGAAAAAAAAAACGAGGAAGAGGAACTCATCTACAAATTAAAAAAAAAAAGCGAAGGAATCCAAATTGAGTCACTTTGTGGAAAAAAAATGATTCATTTACATAAAAGACAAAAGTTACAAAAGTGCTGCAAACCAAAAAAAGTGCACAACAAAATGTTCTTTCTGCCTGTCAGCGTCAGTGTGGGTTGTGCTTGTTGAAAGACGCTTTTTTTTTTAAAGAAATGTGCAAATGTGGCGTCTGCATACAAGAAAAGTGACTTGCGAAGGAAGACTTCTCTGCTCTAAGCAATAATAAGAAAGAGATTTTAAGGAGCTTATCTGGCGTGCGTGGGTTCAAATATTTAACCAAAAAAGAAACCGGCGACACTGATAAAAAAAAAAAAAAAGAAAATCTAAAACGAGCACTGATGTAATAAAAGACCGAGATTACACGAGGTGCAAAAGTGAGTTTGAAAAATCACAAACCACTTAACAAAACGCTGCCTGCTGATGTTGTTCACGACTCCTCTGCGACATATGCAACTAAGCCTCCGCTCTATTTTGTATTAGCTTGGCTTTTTCTAAACGAATATGCAAGTTCTTGATGTTTTATTCTTGTAAAATGTGGGGCGGCTGATGAGACGTTTTGTCAGGCTGGAGTAATTATCTGCTGTTTTCACAGATGACTGAGAGAGCAAAGGGAAAGGCGAAGATAAAGACGTGAGGAGCTGAAGAGGGGGGGGGTGTTTTCCACTTTGATTACACAAAAAAAAACATTAAGAAGAAAAGAAGAAGAAAAATCATGCACAAAATGTAAAAGAACACAAGAAAAATGGACCTGAAGAAACACTTCTTACAGATAAATGTGTGATACATAACCACTAAGAACTAAGTCCCATCAATAACTGCTGCGACTGCGGTGACGCTGCATTCTAATCTAAAGCAGACGCTTTTAAACGTTAGCAGTCGTTGTCTAGGTGAAATCTGCAGCTGTCACGGTTCGGCCTGCTGTGACGAATAACAGACACAAGGGGGAAGCCATTAACAGAGCAAAGAACAAGCACAGCGGCAGCCTGGTGAATCCATATTTATCACAGGGGGCGCTGAGGAAAAACAATAATGTATAATGAGAATTTTGACGTGGTATTAAATGAGGTGAGTATTTATGGTCCCAGGGGTTTGTAATTTTGCAGCTTTTGATGAAAAATGTGCTTCAAATTGAAAGAAATATCTCGTGAAATGTGTTTACTCGTTGTCAAAATATGTTTTACTGCCACCTCGAGATGATACTGATGTGATATTCACTACTAATACCTCAAATTAAGTTTTCTCTTATGCACAGCTGGTACACGAATGCAACACTTTCTCTCTCTGTCTTAAAATGACGATAGGAAGCAAAAACTTCTTCATGCTAGAGCCACGGGCTGTGAATAAAATTGTGTTGCTGCTCTAATAAGTAAATGTTTTGAGTTGGATGTGAGACAAAAGTGATTGACACTTGTGATAACAGACCACGGGGATTCAGGCAGGTTTGTCAGAGCTGTGACACCAGAGAAAAGAATCTCACCAAATAACTTCTGGAGCACTTGTCCATCATAGCAATCCTCCTCCAGGTCTTTGACTATGATCCTGTCCTCCTCCAACTCACTATTGATCCAGTCAATCAGGACCTGCACACACGTCAGAATACGATCATGCAATCAAACGTTCTCCTTCTATGAGGGCATGTGATGCTTGTGTCTTCCCAGGCTACCTTTAGAAGATCTTTAAATTTAAGATTTTCCCGCGATGTTGGGTCCAACATGATCCTCTCAGCATTTTCCTCTGATGAAGAGAGCGTGAGACGTACATATTTTGTTTTTATCTCACATAGATACAAATCTATAACCACAAACACACACACATAATGTTCCCATCACTTTCACATCAACAGTGATTCACACGGTAACTGAAGACAAAGGCGTTTCTGCTCCACCCACTTTCATTTCCTGCTCCTCTGCTGTCAGAGTCCCCGTCAGTCAACATGTGGCAACATATTCATATGTGACCTCAGTAAGCTCTGACAGCGAGCTGCCACAAACAATACGTTTTAGGAAGTTGATGATATGCAAATTCTCCACAGAGGGGTTGGAGTGGGTGCAACAGCGGCTGCACACAGCTGTGGTGGTCAGTTAGAACATCACAGATCACTGATTTCATCCCACAGTTAAAATAAAGATTGATAAAACATATTTTATCTGTTGAACATTTAGGTTTGAGTTATCGCGGCGTCATCTTACGCAACAGATCGTTAATACAGATTTATCAGTGGGTAAGCAGGATTTTACTGATGCAGCCGCCCGAGGTGGAGCTATTTGAAGTGCTGCATGTGTAGTTCCAACCTCAAGGCTGGGACCCTGTGATAAGATCGCAGCATAAATATGAGGGGTCAGGAGATGAGTCATTGTGTAGGAAAGAAGGTTTTACTACAGAACTAGTAGTTTGGGGGATTTTTCACAAAACTGAGAGCACAACATGTCTGTCTGGTATTGCTGTTAATAACTCATAGACATCTGAGAGGTGAGAAACCACAACCAGATAGTTATCTTGTAGGAGGTCACACACTTCTAAATGTTGAAAACCACTGAACAAATCTTTAAATGTAAATCATAGCTTATAAGCAAGTGACTAAAGCTGTCTAATAAATGTAGTGGAAACACTAAATTAAAGTAGTAAAGTATCAGACTTGAGTAAATGGAGCCTACATTCCTTTACATCCTGTGTGTTTATGTGTGTATATACCCATAAGTGTGTCCTCTGGATGGATGTCCGTCCCTGAGGGAAGCATGGGAGCGTTGATAGCATTCTTGCCCTCCTCCTGGAGATCGCTTACTAGAACACACACACACACACACAAAGAAAAAAAAACATAAAACTCGTAAACACAGGCTCAACAAACTCAGTCAAGCTAATCGAAAGGAACACCTGATAGGTAACTGAAAGGATGATATGAAACAAAACGTTTTCAGGAAGCGACATTTACTTTATTTCTATACTTTAGCTGTTCTGTGCTGACTGTGGGACAGAAATAAAAGAAGGCAATAAAAAGAAAACATGTCAGTGTCACTGGTAACAGCATTAGTGCACAACATCATCACAAAGTCCCCTTGTGGGCAAAGTGTCAATTCGTGCCTTGTTTTTCTTGCAGGACCTGTTGCTCCTCCGCAGACACATTTAACCACCACTTTCTCTGCTTAGAGTCAGTCATAGTCAGACACAAACTGATTGTGGTCAACCGTCGGTTAACAAGTCTTGGGGAGTGCTACTACCTGCTACCTGCGGCTCATTTCTGTCTGAGTTCAACACTACATTGCATTTCAGATGTTTTATCCATTTCTGTTCTCAATTATTGTAACTGTCACCACTATGTCCTTTAATGTAAATCACTCGGTTTATTAACATCATTATTATTAATCATTTTGCTTTGTCAAATTTTTATCGGGACGACTCACAAACTATGAATTACAGGCAACCATGTTACGATCCATCCATTTCCTGTAACCGCTTATCCTTATTAGGGTAACAGAGTCTGAAACCTATCCCTGCTGGCAGTGGGTGAGAGGCAGGTGCACCCAGTTCATCCCAGGGTAGTCATTCATGTAAAACACTAAATTAGAATGAATTCTTATAAAGTATATTCCACATATTCACTCTTTATAGTGTCCACACACTGGTGGATGTTGTTGTCAAGCTTTGAGTTACAGAAACTTCAGAATCCGCTTATGATAAATGTTTAACTGGAGGTTTGAGCTGTCACTTCCTAATTTTTTCTGCAGCCATGTGAAGTTCTCTCCTTTCCATTACAGATTGTGTTTATTGGGCAGCAGTGTCCACCAACGCCTTATTTAAAACTCAAGCGCTTTAAGTGTGTATCCTGGCTGGGACTTCAAAGTGCGTTTAATTGAATTATTTGAACAGTTAGACTGAGTTTCGTCTAAAACTGGGAACATTAAGCTGATTAAAGGTGATGGGACACACAAACAGTAACAAACACGAACACACACTTTGAGTCACACTCCGGATAAAATCAATTCCTGCTGAGATGCTTTCGCTTCTAACTGGAGAGACACTCCAGGGATTTAAAAGCTTTCTTCTCATAATGGATAAATTGCTTTTATCATTCTGCATTTCAATTTGTAGGACCTGCAACAGGCTGGACCACAATCAATTGTCTCAAATCTGTCATTTCATTGACTTTTCTATTTATAAAATGAGCAAGGGGAAGCGAGGTGAAGACAGAAATAGAACAAAATTGCATTAAAAGGATGTAAGGACATTTTTATGATGAAAAATATGACGAGAGAAACAGCGTGTCCACTGTATAATCTGGACAAAATCTATACTTCAAAGCATGTACAGATATACTGAATTACCCCAGGAGGAGGGGTCCCCACAGGTTTCCTGTCTGATTCAGCTTTCTCATAAGAGCCAAGTCCTGAATCTCACAACGGATCAGCACTTTGCTTTGTAATTACAGAGCAAGCTTGCTGCATTTCATCATAATTGTGCTGCTTCCTCCACACACACACACACACACACACACACAGCCTCCTTTGCCAATCTCACTGCATTACTGCTCCTCTGAACTACTGGACAGAGCTCTGGCACTTCAGTAAAATGGTCAGTAAAATGTGGGAGAAAATGTTCAAATCATACGATATGATATGATATCATATGATATAATTAATTTAACGCAGCAGATTTATACAGAGCGACAAAAATTCTTTCACTCCCCACACCTCACAAAGACACACAGCTGATCCAATACGGACACGTTGAACAGTGACAAGCTGTACTTACTCTTTGATGACCTCTTACAGCAGCCAACACAACCCATTACTGGATATTAACCTGCGCCGCACAAAGGTAACAAGTCTCGCTTCCCTGTTTTCAGTTCCAAGTTCCTCACAGCCAAACATTAATACATTTACCTTGTTTCTTCCTCTTGGTCCCACACAGCAACCCCGCCATGTCCCCGCTACAAACCTCTGGACACCCCACCGATGGCAACGAAGAGCGAAGGCAGAAAATGTAAGTGTGCAAGGAGTGTGTGTGTCTGTGTGTGAGTGTGCATGTGAATCCCAGTCTGTTGGGCTGAGCAGTGGCGAGGGGGGGGGCGTCATCACGTGTTTATTTCTGTCACAACCCTCCACCCCATCTCTGCGGTCCAGTTACAGGAGACACTGAGGAGTGTGTGTGTGTGTGTGTGTGTGTGTGTGTTTTGCATGGACAGGAAGGAGACACCACACTGGACATAAATGCACCAAAGCAACCTCCAGGCGGTCAAACTCTGGACGCAGGACAGGCTTCACTGACCTATCACAGGTATGGTGCGGACTGCATATCCTTTCATTTAATATCCGTATCAGAGCATGCAGCGTGGTGAAAAAAAAAGTATTTTCTGACACAAACTATGCCAAGTTCTTGATTCTGTTCTTGTTCAAATGAGCTGCAGTTTAGTGATTTCACAACAATGTAGGAAAACAGATTTATTTCAGTGCATAACTCAGCGGAGCCTTTAATATGTTTTGCTGCAGCGGATAATCAATCAGGCAGCAGCTGTTAACTGAATTATACTAATTGAATGCAAACCAAAGCCCGAAGTCAACAACATTTATCTTACGCCGGCTTCATTGCACAAATCCGTGTAAAAAGAAAAAAGAAAAAATCTCCTGATATTATAACCCAGGATGTAAAAGGACAAAATGATTTGTCTAGACAACAGCAGCAACATATGTTCAGATTCCTCTTTCTTTCCAGACATAAGTAGTTTGAGTATAATCAGTCCGCATCGTAAACAACAGCGTAAAGCTGATTGAAATCGACCTCGTAGTTTGGTTCCGGTGTTCCCTGAGGGGGCAGAAGGGGGGAGGGGGTTTGGGAAGATATAAATAATGCAGCAGTACGGAGAAGACTGACTGGACCTTAAATATAGCTTTGGTTATTTACACCAACACTGGCACCAGTGAGTAACAGTAGCCAGGAGATGATGGTGTCACTTAGTGTGATCCACAGGGGACTTTCAGAGGATATTAACCATGACCACTGAAACTCTTTAACTTATTACACCTAATGTTTGCTCGCTTCTGCAGGTTTCCTCCCTTATCTTCTTAGATTGTAATGCTCCATATTGTAATTCTGCTGCTGGGGACATAAAATGTGTGCTATGTGATAATCTGTGGCTCTTCCTGAGATCTTCCCTTCATCATTTCTTCCAGTTAAAGTTGTGGGGGGGTGTCTGTGTTTTCTTATGAAGGGTCAAAATGTTCTGTATATACATACAGATATTGATGTTTGAGTTTAAAGAATATCAGAGCTGCCAATAGTTTTTTTTTTTTAAATATATATATTTTTTGGCCTTTTTCAAGCTTTTTATTTTTGACAGAGACAGCTGAAGTGTAACAGGAATGTGGGGAGAGAGAGATGGGGAGCGACATGCAGCAAAGGGCATCAGGCCGGAATCGAGCGCTGGGCCGCTGCTCAGCCTTCGTGCATGGGGCGGATGCTCTACCAACTGAGCGAATCGACACCCCCCAATAGTTTGTTTAATTACTGTAATTTAATTTTGTTTTAATACTGTGATAGAGATATACTCAGGATGATATTTTACACTTGAAGTGGAGATCTGAAGAATAAAATTGTGTCATGGCATGGATGTTAAGACATTCTGTATGTCAAATACATCTTTGCTGCAACTTCCTGTTACAATATTGGTCAACATATGGCCACAACCCATATTAATAAGATAATATTAGTCATTATATTCATACTATATAAATTAAATTGACTTTACTTGGCAGTCCATAGGACGCTACTTATTATTATTGCTCGAACAGCAAATAAACTGACTGTAACTCTACTCTCAAAATATCAGAAAATCTCTTGTAGTAGCTACTAATAATACCACAACTTGATATGATATATATTTCATATGAGCAAAAGACGCAAATCAACAGCATAAACATGGATATTGTATTTAGCGATGTGAGTTTAAGCTGCATTTTTCTGGACGTTGCATAATAATGCAGAATTTCTTGTTGTTTTTTAGTTGTTGTGACGATGCAAATATAAATTAAGTGAAGTGAATAGCAATAGCAATAGCAATATAGGAATAATAAAGCTACAATAAAAAAAACAGAGACTTACTATTATCAGCATCCATCCTAAAATGTCTCTTATATTGTCATATAATATTGTTATGTTATAGTTTGCCCTTTCAAAGTGTAAATACTCTTCACCCCTGGGGTGATAACAGTGAGGATGTGACACTTGTCCTCTCCGGCCTTATAAAGGAGGTGGAGGAGGAGGAGGAGGCATGTTTGTTTTACTTTCACTGAACTATCACTACCACAGCAGTGCCCGCTGCTGACAAGAGGGAGCTGCGGCTTGTCAGAGAAACGCAGACTTCCTTTCAGTTTATGGGGATAACAGACAGACAGACAGACAGACAGACAGAGTCATGAACATGCAGTGTTTAAAAAATGGACTGTGTAAAAAAAAAAAAAAAAAAATTGCTTTTGAGTCTTGTCAAATAGCCTCGAGCTACACTTTCCATCCCTTTTCATATAATAAGGAGTGTTTGTGAAAATGTGAACGTGCTGTTGCCAAGGCGTGAGTCCCTCTGTTGAAAGGAACAATACAAGTACACTATTAGTGATTATTCAGCAAACGTGAAGCAACTTTTCCAGTGGCAACTCATCTCTTGGGTGTTCCCCTTTAAGAGTATAAAGGTACCACACCCAATTGTAACAGAAACCACAACAGCAGCAGCATGTGAGGCCACAAGCTGTGCCCCGGTAGCAAGACTAAACCTCACAAACTCTCCTCGTGTTAGACTCATATTTAATTCTAACATCGCTGACATCTGCCTTTAAAACAACGTGTGTATCATCTGAGCTTTATTCTGCTTTGACCACACAGTGGCACTGCACTCAAAGCTCCCAGACAGAGGCGCTGTGGCTGCGTGGGATTCATCACACAGCCACATGTTCAGTCTGACTACCAAGGGGTGTTTCCTCAGTAGGATGGAGGTTGACAAATAAAGGAAGTTATGCATTATATATTCATCAAATAATCATTTTAGCTGCACTTGAAAGGCGGAGATTGGTTGGAAATATCTTAAATAATCAATTAAGTCTCTCTCTCTCTCACGCTCGCGTTCATATTACAGCTTCACAACTCTGTAACAGGAAGACAATTACTCTCATTAACTCATCAAACCACGACTCCACCTCCCAGTTATCATCTAATCAACTCGTTGAGCTGAAATGTCTGCAGATTTCTCCGTTTAACCCTTGAAGTAGCTTTGAGGTTAGAAAAATCACTGTATTGGTATATATAATATAGACAAAAACGTGGACCACAGACAAAGCTGACAGTCAAGGGTTGAGTTTGTTTTTTTTTTTTTGGCATTTCTGCTTAATAAAGTGACTCTAATAATTCACCAAATACCCAAATGCTTGCCAATTAGTCTCCTGTCAATCAACGAATCTACTAATTATATCAGCTCTGTGATGAAGCTATATGATGATGTCTTGTACATCATTTTATACTTTTATACTACACGTGTACAGCTGTCTGTCCCGTGGTGTTAAACTCTAAACACTGGGGGTGCTAGATCGTAAAAAAAAAAATACCAGTTTCTGTGCAAAGTTTCTTTAAGACGCTCAGCTGCTATTTTTAATATCTTGATTTTCAAACCCCTGACATGTGGAATTGAATGTGGCTCCTTAACAATTAATATGTCTTTGCCCTCCTGCTGGTGGACCTCCTTTAATGGAGATTGCAAACACATGGCACACACACACACACACACACCCAAACACAGACAGACACACACACACAGAGGCGTTAAACCCTGCAGCTGTCTGTTTTACCACACACTGACTGGCCTGTGGGAGAACAGAAAATAGTTTGGTCACCAACTGGAAAACTAGCACAAAGACTCAAAAGACTGTCTTTGTATCCTGAACACAAATCCTCTTACACCTTTATCTTCATAAGCTCACATTCCTGTCAGCGGTCACTGACTGTGTGATCTATTTATGTTTATTCCCTCATGTGAAATGCCTTTGGAGTCACTCAGAGGCTTTGTCTTCCAACCTCTCATTGGCTCACAAGTGTTTCTGGCCCTCGACACTAGAGTTTAAAAATATGTTAATGATTGAACCTGTAATTAAATACTGATCAGAAGAGAGAGCACTGACATGTGACGTTATAAAGTCGAGATAAAGTGAGTGCCAGGAGAAATAAATGCTGTAAATCATGTGCACAGCTCGTGATTGAAGTGCCAGTGATGTCCCAGAGGAGAATATTTTAATAGCGCATCATGTGATTGCAGCACCATGGACAGAAACACAACAAAGGGAGAACAACAGGCGATCATAATGTTAGAATATCAAGATAAAAACAAGAAATGACTCACCCTCTTTAGCTTTTTTCTTCCGCACCAGGGTTCCTCCTAATTTCCCGAGGAAAGACTCGTCCTTCTTCATTTTTGCGGGCTGCATGGTCGCAGATGTGCTCCCAGACATCTTTCAGTTTGTGTGTGATGCGTTTGTGTCTCCGTGCGCCTCTCTAAGGTCTGTTAATAATGTCACTCCTCCCTGTGGTGCATTCAGGCACCGATCCAGTCACAAACTAAACACACACAGCTGTCTGGAGGAAGGAACGCTGGTTTTGGGCATCAGACGAATGACTCACATGTGAGTGGCAAAGCTTCATCTGCTTCAATGTTTACTGACGGTTCACCTCACAGCGCCACCCAGCGGCAGGATGAGAGACAGGCTTTCCAAGGTCAGGGCAATGAAACCCCCATCCCGTTTATAAAATATAATAATATATATCCATCCATCCATCACCTGTAACCTCTTATCCCAGCCGACTTTGGGTGAGAGGCGGTGTACAGAGCTGCAGTAATGTCCCAAAATTAATGTATTGTTAAATATGACAACAACAAATGAATAAAGTAAATTTGTAGAGGAGAGAAAATGCTGATGCAGTTGAAAATCCTCCTCATTATTAAAGTAAAGTCATCACACTATAAAAATACAGACATCAGTATCAGAAAACGTACTTAAAGTATCAGAAGCTTAATATAAAGAATGGTTTCTGTCAGTCATTAGAAATTTTAATCATTAATGACATTAAAAGGTTCATTACAATGAACTAAATACCACCCCCTCCACCTCCTGTAGGAGAAACTAGTCGCCACAATACCTGTGAAAAAAACACGCCGATGCAACATGACGGACTCAGACTGAGAGGACCTGCTCTCTGTAGATATAAAGGGCTAATTGTAAGATAACAAAAACATAATGATGTTCAAGTGATTAGACACACAAAATACAGTATATATGAATTACTGTATTCAGTATTCAATATCAAAAATATTAAGCAATTAGAAAATCATTTGTGTTTTTCATCTCATTGTAATTCATTAACCCTGTTTATGGTTTGTATTTGTCAAGAATTCAAATTTCTTTATTTAAAAATACAGTTTATTATTAATAACACCTGAGAAAATCTTCTTTAAAAAACAGATCAGGATCATCTTCAGCGCTCATCTCCTCCTCCACTTTCTGGTGCTGTTTAGGAGACAAACACTCAAATTAATACAGTACAGAAGCTCTGTGGATGTCAGATAATGTGTGATGTGTTTATGTGATGCTGCTGCTGTGAATTTACCTGCAGTCTGCAGCAGCTTCCAGTCCGTCTGCAGCCTATGTCTCAGCCTCTCCAGCGCCTCTGCATCCTCTGGTAGAGGAGCATGAAGCTGCCCTAGAGAGGGGGCAGGGTCCCCTAGGAGAGAGGAGGCCGTGGGGGCGACACATGCCTTCTCATCTTCCTGAAATAAAAACAATTATTGACCATTAAACTAGAACACGACACACCACTCTATCGAGGAATGAGATGCTGTTCATTGCTCTTTCATTAAACCTTACCCAGACCTCTTACCTGCATGAGTACCAGTGTGTGTCCCTGTGCCAGGCCCTGCAGCAGTCCTGTTAGCTGTTGCCACACACCGTCACACAGCCCACTGTCTGGCATACGAACCAGCAGAACTAGGCTGGGGTCATACTCGTATGCCAGAGGCAAGAGGAGGCCCAACACGGCCTGCGTGAACCCTGACACGTCCCTGCAGCCCTGTGAGAGGACACACAAACACACGGGATGTGTTCTCATCGGTTATAATACAATCACTGAATACATGCACACATGCATTTGAACTGACAACTCCTCTCCTCCACCGTACCTTCTTCAGGCACACAGGAATGAAATATTTGCACTCGTGTTCCTCTGACTGCTTGTTGCTGAATTGCACCAGGAGTGTTTTCCTAAACATTGGAGAGATTTCTGTCATCGTGGTGTTCATGCTGTTGCAGGCGAGGATCTTTATTCAAGTTTTATCACAAGGTCTAATTCAGGGAGCACAAAAGATCATCACCCGTCTTCTGTGCTGGGAATCGGGAGCATTGCGTCTCCGACACACACGACCAGAACTCTGCATGAGGAGAAAGTGGCGTCAGATCAGATTATACTGTAATGAAACACTGATGGTGACGGCCAGAGCCACCACGCTCTGAGCTTCACAGCGGCTCTTCAAAAACCTGTGGCGTCAAGATACGACGTCTGTGTTTTATACTATCTATCTAACAGTCACTGCACATATGAATTACATCCACATTGCCATACCGGTTGCTAAGAGCAGCTGCAGCATGCTGGACAACACACATCATCGCCATGGAGACATCACGCACCAGCGCCAAGCCGCTGCAGATCTGGGAGGCAGTAATTAAATATGTCATCATCTTGCAGCTCATGCAGGCAGGCCAGCAAAGGAAAAGCTGTATACACAAGTAGACCACACCACAGCACTCGAAAAGACGCAAATAATATCCTGACTTTACCTCATTCCTCTCCATGCTGTCCACGAGGGCAGTGAGACTGGAGAGGGTGTTGAGAGTGTCGCTGTCATCTCCATCTTTGAGGAAATTCTCCCTTTATTTAGAAAAAACTTCTTTTGTAGAATGAAATCTTTATATTCAGAAAGTATTCATCAAACTCTCTTGTCAATAATAAGACATAAAGTCCATGACTATGAGCAATGTTGGAATCAGAGCTCTATACCCGAGTTTGTTGACTATGGCCGGGTTGGGATCATCTGATGAGATGAAGCGTTTACATCCGTCCGGACAAGCCACGTCGTCAGGAAGGAGTAAAGTGGTGCGGATTGGAGGAGCGACACGTTTCGGAGGCTCTGGCCATGCTTCTTCTTCTGCACTTTCCTCCTCTTCAACCTTCTCCAACTTCTCTTCTTCTTCTTCTGCTAATTTCATACGCTTTGTGCTGATGTCAGAAGTGGGTAGCTCAGCTGGAAAAATAAGTAACAGAATGATAAAACAAAAAGTATTCATAAAATACTACTGCCCATCTGTCAGTAGAAGGTCTAACCAAAGGGGAACTTGATTTTTGGATTATTGCTGAATGAGTGATGTTGTTTAAGTCTGCATAAATAAGGAATAGTTTAAAAATGAAACTAAATCTGGAGGTGCGTGGCTACAAATAAGTGAGCTGATCAGACCTCTGTAGCCCGTTCCTCATCTCTACTTGTGGATCGAGGCTAAATTAGCTGCTAGTAGCACAACAAGGTGAAGGAGGGTATACCTGCATGTTTGAGAGAGGACCAGTACTGTTTATGAGCTGATCGGACACAGTGAAGGGACTCAAGTGCACTGAAAGAAAGACAAATACATTCACTACAGTTATACACACACACACAGACGAGATAGTGGTCTGCCAGGTGAATCTTTAAGACAGACCTTTGACAGGGACCATCGAGGTTCGTAGGTGGAGGCGCAGGATCTCCAAGCAGAGTCTGAACAGTCTGACACACAGACTGGGGGAGTGATGTCAAGTTGTATCCTCCCTGGAAAACATTCACACTGTAAAAACCTTTACAACCCAATGATCCTCCAACATGACGGCAGCAATACACAGAGGTTTCACAGCTGGCTAGTACCGTGAAAAGTAACAAAGAAAGAAACATAGTGGGAAGAATTCACGGCAGAAAAGACAAGATAACTGATGGGGTCTCCAAATTTGAAGAAGATAATAAGACTGTTGTTGTCGTGCAGCCTGACCTCCAGCACAGCACACAGTTTCCCTCCTGCGAGGTTCATGAGGAGGTGAGTGAGGTGGGCAAAGACGTCTGGGCTGGCACACATTTTACCCTGAAAACAGAGACAATGTACCTAAATAAAGAAGCCGCTGACTGTGAGTTCAGAACACGCACAATAAAAGGATATAAAAAAAATATCCAGCAATACTGCAACTGCTCTGGAAGCTTCATTTCATATTCAGTACCTCTGGGTCACCGATGGCTGAGTCAAAGCCTGCACACACCAGGACCAAGTCTGGGCAGAACTGTGACAAAGAATAAGCTCAGATGAACACCTCGAACGCATCACTTATCTCTAAGAATTCTCCAGAATGGCTAACCTCGTATGCGACTGGCAGGAGGACGTGACAGAAGACTGAAAGATAGTCACCGTTCTTCATTCCCACCTGAAAGAAAATAATGGGAGCTCATTAATAATCACAAACCTAAGACCTGGATTAGTTCAGTAACAATTAGAATCAGTCGATATTCAATCCAGGAACATTTTCTGGTTTTAGCTTCAAGGCTTGATATATTGATGTAGTATAAACTGCATTTATCTCCACTGTTTCTGGGGTTACTTACTTTGTTCCACGGTACATTTATATTGAATCCTGCTCCTTTCTCTTTGCCAACACTGTCGTAGTCTGATTCTCTAAGGTTCGGCCAGAATTTCTGATGTTCATAACGGTGCCATGAGAAGTAGAGCACGCTGACAGGGGCGGAAAAAAAGTGCAATAATACATAAAACTGAATATGCTAGAAGACACCGTCCACATATAACATTGGGAAACGCTCACCTCGGATCATCTTCAAAACAGTACTGCACCCCTTGACCATGATGTACATCCCAGTCAACTATCAACACCCTGAAAGAACAAAATGATGTGAATACATATGCAGCAGCTTTCAGAGAATTAATCAGACAAAAAAAAAGAAGTCCTTTTACCTTTTAACTCCATGTTTTTGCTTTGCGTATTGAGCTGCGATGGCCACATTATTGAACACACAGAATCCATTGGCAGCACTGCGCATACTGTGGTGTCCTGGAGGTCTGTCAACAGCGAAGGGGGTGTGATATACATGTCAATGTATGCATTTATTACTCATTTATTTGTTTCTACAATAGTTTCCTCAGCCTTCCTCCATAACTCTAATGTTTCTGTGTTTGTCTTCATTAATAGATTTCTGAAACTCTCAGGTGTTTCTAATCAGCACTTGTTGACAGCCTCACCTGACCAGAGCCATGCCATTCCTCACCTTCCCCGTCATAACACTGTCCACTAGTTGCAGCGCGGCCCCTGCAGCCAGCTTGGCGCAGTGATAGATGTTCTAACACAGTAAATGAGAAAGAGGACTGGTTAGGAACAAGTTGTCGTCACCACAACCTTAGATCAGTGAGAACAGCTGCAACTCAGCTGGTAAGAATATTAAGCGCAGGACTAACTGGGTGGAAGTAGACGTCACCATATTGCAGGGTGAACTCCTTCAGGTCCTCCAGAGTCATATAGGGGGTCTTCTTCACTGCCTCCAGATACTCCTCGCTGTAGGGAAAACAGCAAAGTAAATTCAGCTGAGCTCATGAGGATGAAGATTAATTGAGTTGGTGTTCAGCTCTGACCTGTGAACCAGAAGAATGTCGGCATCCGTCGCCTCACGGACAGGCACAGAGACACAGCGATCAGCCAGACCACTCTTGACCAGAGCTTCATGACTCACCGTCAGCCGCTCGGGTACCTCGATCTTACAAGCAGGGCTGGAGAAGCAAAATGAAAACAATGTTCCAGGCAGTATATGAATAGTGTGATGGAGTTTGAGTTCAAGTCTGTATATCAGGCATGTCCATAGTCCAGGCTGGGAGCAATCAATCACGGCCCATGGCATCACACTGTCAAATCTGGACACTCGTTCATGATTTGGAAGATTTAGTCATAAGTAGTTTAGTCATTTATTTATTTTAATTCAATGTTATCAAGTAAAAAATAAAAACAGTGACTGTATCTATGGTTGTATCTTTGTATCAGTCAGAAAACAGTTACATTATTCATAGCCTTTTTGCTCTGTAGCATCATTGACAGCATAAAGAAGTAGCACTGACAGAAAGAGTAAATAATATAATATAATTCTTAAAATATAAGAAAGACATTGGTGGCAAAATTAACACTTAAAGGAGTGAGTGTGATTACTTTTTGAACTTTAATGTGACACAATTAATTCAGTAATTACATTAATTGGGGTACAGGATGTTAGCTTCGAGGCTAACAACAACTCCGGTTCGCTTCACTAACCGCCCCGGCTAGCAACTACAACAAACCGCAACTTCAGTTCCTACCAGTCGAAAAACCATATTCGTGAAAACAATAATAATAATAATCTGAGAGGAATGCACACTAACATTAAACTGATATTTACTTGTGATATCTTTAATATCACATGTCGGCTTCCTAACCAACAGACAGTAAAGTAGACTATCTTGGTGAGGTCACAGCGACGTTGTGTTAGTTTCTGCATCAACATGCGGTTCAAACATGTACTCACTCGACCCAGAGCAGTTTGTATTTGGTCATCTCCTCATCGTAAATCAGCGCTGTTCCTCTCGTCTTCATTGCTCCTCAGTCCTGCTGCTTTTGAACGAAGCATACACCGCAGCAGTTTCTTCCTGTGGCGGACTGTTTCTGCTGTGCACGAAGTAAAGAGAGAGCAGGCAGAGGAGAGAGCTGCTGTGCTGTGTGTGCACAGAGTTCACAGAGAGCAGCCTTCAGTCCACAGTCTGCATGAGGCATGCACACACAGTGAGAGGAGGCGAACAGTTTACTGGTGCATTAGCGCCAACTTCTGGGTGGAGTCAGATAAGTTACTGCTGCAGCAGAGACCTGTGCTCTCTGCAGTTTAAAAATAAGGGTTTAGAGCTGGCTGTGAAGTGGAGAATACCACTAATATTACATATTATTCCCTTAAAATAAAAGGATGTCGTTGCCATCCATGAATAGCAAATATGTGCCCTTTTACAGATTTACAGGAGCCCTGTAAATTTGATTTCCTCTGCTTTAATTTCTTTTGTTTGCTCAAGAGCTCAAGTTATTTTTGTCATATATCTTTTTTTATGTAACAAATGTTATCCTGAGATAACAGGATTTATTTTTAAGTCTCAAGATAACAAAACTTTGTTTTAATAAAAACGTCATAAATCTGAGAACGGAAAGTGTAGCATATTAAATCACAGCAGGAAACAGGATTCAGTGTAGCAATGTCAGAGGAACAGGAGAGTGTTGCATTGATTTAATTTATTAGACTGTTCTTTTTGTTTTCTCCAGTTCTCAAATTTATAACGTTTTATCTTGGGGAAACAAAGCTTTGTTATCTCGAGTTCTCAAGTTAATCAATCAAAACGATCCTGTTATCAGAGGATAACATTTGTCATTTTACAATAATGACATGAAACCAAATAAAATTAACTGAGGAAATAAAATGTATGACCGCTTGGGGCTTCTGTAACATTAAAGGCACACTAATCACAAAACATCATTTCTTACTGCTACTTAAATATGGTAAAGTTGTGTTTATTACCATTGCCAGCCTTACACTGTTTTTTTTACATTTGAAATGACAAATACGCTATAATTTAACTTAAAATTATAGATATGTATAGACGTACAATATATTACTAATAAATAAATGATGAAAGACAAATGGTTGTTTATGTGACCTTTATTTTAATAGAAAAATGACAAAAAAAATACAAAGCAGTGCACCACAAAATCAATAAACAACTGAGAGTACACAACCAGTACAAAATATAGAAAGAGATCAGATGACATGAGAACACAGATATTTCTGGGCTCATCTTTTAGGAAGTAGCTTCGTTCCTGTGAGAAATATGTGGACTGGAAGCAGGGAATGATGTCCATGAACTCAAGAATGTTCATTTGATGTTTATTTTGAAAATATTGACACAGTTTCTTCAGGAAGAGTCCGAGTTTAGGGTCAACATCACGTTATACGGGTGTTGAACCATGATTCACGTGGCCTCAGAAATCATCCCGCCCACCTCGACCACGTCCTCTGTCCTATCTGCTGTCTCCTCTTGTGTTTTTGTGGGAAAGGCCGAGCTCCTTTCCTCTTTCTCTTCCTCTCCTTCGTCCTTCTTTCCTTCCCTTTGCTCTCCTCCCCTCCTGCTCGTCCTGCACAGCAGGAGAAGCGCTCCTCTGCATCTCTTCCTGAATGACGGGTCACAGGCGGCATACAGGAGAGGGTTAAGGCAGGAGTTGAGATAAGCTAAACAGGTGACGTATGGCTGAGCAGCCAGTAAAATCTGATCTAAAGAGCAGGAGTATGGGACAAAGCCAAACTCCAGCAGCAGGGAAACAGTCTTATTAACATGCAGAGGCAGCCAGCACAGGAAGAAGGCCATCACTAAAGTGATAATGACCCTGAGGAGTCTTCGCTGGCGCCTGCGGTCAGGGCGAGGGCCCCGTCCAAAGTGTCTGCTGAGGAGCTGGGCCAGTGAGCAGTAGCAGACCAGCAAGATGACAAGAGGGAGCAGGAAACCAATTAGAGTTGATTTAAGACTCAAGGCGGCCGCCCACCACATCTCTGCCCTCTCTCGATCTGTCTCCTCCAGGCCTGCTCCAATCAGCATGGAGTAATCCATCTGACAGGACAGGAACACTGATCCAGTAGGCTCTAGCTGCCAGTCATCCTCAGATTCAGGGTCCACTTCCACCTCCCTGACAGAGCGCAGCAGCAGGCCGGGAAGTGCCAGCACTCCTGCCAGCACCCACACCCCTCCAAGTACCCACAAAGCCCTGCTGGAGCAGCTCTGTGGCGCATGGTGGCTGCTGGAGTGCCGGTGCCCAGTCAGAACCCAATACCGCTCCACACTGAGCATGCTCAGGCTGAACACACTGGCATACATGTTGAGCGCAGTGAGGAAGCTGCTGACTTGGCAGAGGGGTTGCCCAAAAGGCCAGTGGTAGCCCATCGCTGTGTAGACCGCCCACAGAGGGAGGGTGACCAGGAAGCAGAGGTCGGCCAATGCTAAGCTAGCTATTAGAGAGTCTGTCAGCGAGCGTGAGGAGCGAGGGATGGAGGGGGAATAAGAGGAGGAGGTGGAGGAGGAGGAGGAGTGAGAGGAAGGTCTGCAGCTTTGGCCTGAGGAATATCCACAGTCTTTGTTCTTTGGAGGAAATCTCCCAGAGCTGTTGATGTTCTGCTGACTGGTTCTGAAAAAGCCAGCGCAACAGAACCTTCCAATTTTATCCCCGGTCCTCGTTCCCCTTCCTTCGGCTCGGTCCAAGTAGGCCCACAGCACCAGGCCGTTGCCGAGGCAACCAACCAAGAAGGCCAGCAGGTAGATGGACGGGATGATGGAGAAGGAGGGGGACCAATCGCTGTAGTCGCAGTGGTAGAGAGGTGAGGGGGAAGGGGAGGGGGAGGTGAGGAAGTCTGCATCTGACATCTGTGCGTCCATCACCGTGGTTTCTACATAAAATCTCTCATCGGCGCACTTTAACTTCTTCCACAGATGACTCGGACGGTCTGAAATTTCAATAACATATGATGAGATTCTTTAACATTTGCAGCAGCTACAAATACCGTAAATACCGTAACAACAATTTGAGCTGCACACATCTTACGAGGAATCTGCCCAGTGTTGTCATCAGTGGATGTAAACTGTGTTTTTGTCCATGCTTATTATCTATTATGTTCTCTTCTCATTCTGCTCTCAGCAGACGACCTGTTTGAATGTAAATTAAAGACTTGAGCTGACTATGATGCCTCGCTTTAAATTAAATCACCATCCGTTTTAGGTCTTTTTGATCATTTAACTTAAACAATATTTTTCCTGCAATATAGCCAGCAACTAAACTGCACACATCCAAGAACGTACATCGGTTCTAGATTTTTAAAAAAAAAGCAGAAATAGATAAAATCTTCTCATGCTGCACTGGATCCGTGCTGTAAATTTGGATTACAGCCTTCACCAAGCAGCATGTTTTGCATTCATTATCCTAAATGAGGGACTGTAGTCCTGAGAGGAATTATGATGAAGCGCACAACAGACACTTACCCCGGGCTGCTTCATCAGCTTGGATGAGATCCTTTCTTAAAATACTGTGATGATCATTGTGCAGCAAAATTCAGCCACTGTCCTCTCACCTCACTTCTCCCCTGTGTGCTCTTCTCTCAGCCTCTACATCTGGACTGTACCAGCTGAGGAAGGTGTGCCTTCCTCTTAAGTCTGATTATATAGCAATGCCCTCTATACACACACACACATTTCCACACACGCACACGCCCAGAACTCTCCTTTCTCTTGTTTTCAAACCAGACCACCCCAGCAGAGAGTTACGAGACCTGCAAACACCCCTCCACCTCCGCAGCCCCCAATCCAAACACACACACCTCCCGGGAGACACAATGACACCACCCATCCTGCACCCACAAACACACACGCAAACCCGAGACACACAAACAGATCCCCACAATCCTCCAGGCTTCTCATATTCTCTGTGCGCAGACACAAACACACATCCAAACACACTCTTTCTTCTCTGGGTCTCACATGTTCAAACACACAGCGGTCAAATGTAACAACCCACACAGAGGGCAAACAGCAGCTAACAGCCCTCACATTCATACTCAGAATAAAGGAGAACGTATGTGCAGCAGCAGGCCTGCAAACCATTATTCTGTATATACCTGCTGTTTGGGGATGAAAGTAGATCTGCTCGATGAAATCTGAAAGAAGGAATGGAAAAAGTTTCATGTCTCTAAGCACTTTTATGCTGGAGGGTTAATGTTTTTACTTGCACGTCGCCTCCTCTACCATGCATGAATGTTTTCTAATTTTCATGTGATGCTGCAGTTTGCAATCTTTTCAGATTAATCATTTAGTTTGTGGACAGAGAGTGGAATATATACCGGCTGACTGACCTAGAACATATATATATATATCAGTTTCTCACGAGGAGCTGGACACCCTGTGACATCCAGCAGTTTCCCTATAAATAGTCACTTTGCGTAGGTGTATGATGTTAGCTGTGTTTCTTTGACTCCCTGACTCCTGGTTTAATGCCTGTCTCATAACTGTTCTCTCCACAGCAGCAGCTCCTTAAACGTCGACCGTGACAAGTTTTGTAAAAAAGTGATCCATGATGATGATTTGGTCATTTCATTTCAAGCAAAGGTTTTACAGCACCATAATATACCCGGATCCCGGACCTGTTTCAAACTGGGAGATAATTGCAGTTCATGATTGGTTTCCTAACCCCCATCTGATGAGGAAACCCCTATTATGTTACTAAAAAATATAAATCTAAAAGCTTCTATCTCAATGGCAATAAAATGAGTTGTTTCTGTTATAACTAAGCCTGGATATCTGATGAATGCATTGATGTGATGGATGGATTGATACTTCAGACCGGCATGGGGTTACAGTGTAAACAGTGATGATGCCCTCACGGTAAACAGGAAGTGTTTGTTTCCACAGGGGTAGAGGTCAGACTGTCGTCAACCTGTTGTTATGGAAACCAGCGTATCCAAAAACATTCCACTGTCTTTTTTTCTCTCAAGCTTTACACTCTGAGAAGGAAAGAAAGGGAGAGTAAATACAACTGTTCACTCATTGCTTTAGCATCACAGAGGTGCAGTGCAACAAAACAGGGTTAGACCAACAGAGCAAACGGAGCCGTATGACAATCTGCTGTGAATGACTGGTATTAACTGACTGGCAGTTCGATCCCGAGCTCCTCCAGCCACTGAACCCAGGGACACATACACACACACACACACAGGACACTTTGTTGGCCACTGGTACTGGCTTTTATTCAAACATGGTAATGGCTTGGCTACTCGTAAAGCGAACAAGATAAGAATTTGCATATTATGGCTGAAATAGTGTGAAGCACAGAGGAGGCAAAGTCCACACAGAGTGACGACGTTTGAAAGGGATTAAACGCACCGTGTGGGGACACACTGCATGTTCTTCATCATGATTATCCAGAGAGCGGGTCAAACTCTTGTCTGCCTTCTTATCGCCGTGATGGTTGGAGCAGAGGTGCAGGAGCATCTCTCGCCCGAGTGTAAACAGTTCTTGTACATGGGCACGCTGCCACGAGGGCTCGAGGAACAGTCTTTTAAAAAGATCTGCCAGTTCTACGAGGATCACCCACGGTTTGTCACCCTGTATGACACCATCAACCACATCCCTATTTACTCTGCGTACACCTTCAAGCGTTCGGATGGCTTCAAGAAGGTCGACGTGCCCTGGATGTATGAGCCACAGGTAGGAGATGAATATTGGATTTCCTTGGTCTTTCCTTCCCAGATGGTTAAAAGGGCTTGATTTTCAGTGTTTAGGCCATCTGATTTAGGAAATATCCTTTGGTAATTAGACAGCTTTGTTCTTGTGTGTGCCCTGACAGCTCTCCACAGTGTCTGGCCCCAGAGAGATGCAGTCGTTCCCTTCAGAATATGTCCATAATAGTTTTGAGGATGCTCAGGCTGTGCTTGACGACTACTCTGACAGTGTGATCTTTGAGCGCGGTCAGCTGAATCCGGACGAGCACCAGGCTCAACCTGAAGACAAAGCATCCACCTACACCCTGACAAACGTGGTCCCTCAGGTCAGAGAGTTCAACATCGGCCCCTGGAAACAGCACGAGCACACCATCCGCAGGCGGCTCAACAACTACTGCCGTGGAACTGCCTATGTGGTCACCGGGGTCACCACCTCGGGCCACATGATCCGCCGCAACAACATCAACCGCCTGGGTATCCCCACGTACCTCTGGTCGGCCTACTGCTGCGTTGATTTCGACCACAACGCACCTTACATAGAACGCTCAAAGTTTCCTGCGTTTGCAGCTTATGGCCTCAACGAGAGGGAGAATAACAAGGTTCAAGAGATGACGGTGCCACAGCTGGAGGACTTCCTGAAGAAAGTAACCTATGTCGGCAGCTCTTTCCAGCTCTTCTATGACAACTGTGTGGCTCCTAATAGTGCTAATAGGCAATAAGATTGAAGAGATAGTCCTCCAGGGAGGAAGGGATTAATAAATCCATTAGTTATTCTGCATGTTGCACTCTTCCTGGGGAAATAAATATTTTCACATTTAAGAAAATCAATCATAACAGTAATCATATTGAATTCTTGGCCCAAAGAAAGTAGTTATGCAACTACTACCCAAATTTTTATTATAATTTGACTGATCTTTACTGATTTTATCCTGTAATTTCTCTGTAGTTCAACAGATTAGCAAAATAATCTCACTTAAAATATCCACTTACTAGATTTTCTGAGCTCAATTCAGTGAAGATCTGAAATCTTGTGGAAATCTTGTCCTGAAAATCTACCAAGTGGAGCTTTAATTTAACTTTTTTTATTAGATGAATTGTATTTGATGGTACATTCATGAGCTTTTATTGTGCATGAACTCACCATGAAGTATGAAAGCGCACATGGCTGTACTCCTCACTTTATCTCCTGTTAACTTATCCTCTTAATGACTGAGAACTACACCTATCTCTGTGGGTCTTTTGTTCAGGACAATCAGATTAAATGAACAGTTTTACATTTACACATACACCCTCTGTAAACTGTAGCACTACTACAAACTTCTGATGCAAAGCCACTCATGCACAAACCCAGAATAAATATTAAGATTCTGAATGTTTGTTTTAGAGGGTGATTTGTGGAGTGACAGTTCATCCCATCTATCTGTTCTGAAGTAAACCATTTTGTTTACAACTGGATCTCATGCTGTCATGAAATGAACTGATATACAAATAAAAATCTCATCTTTTTCCCAGCATCATTTTGTGACTGTTCGTTATTATTATAAGTCATCAGGATTTGTCCAAGAGCCAGCCAGTTATAGATGCTACAAACTGTATCAAAACATAAAAACTGTGAAATAATCCAAAACGAGGAGGGCAGACATTGCCGCGGGGAGGAGTGTATGATTAGTAACCACATTTAGTTTGGGAGATTGTAGCTGTATCCTGCCAGCTGGCATATGCTACAGGGCCAGATGGTCAGCTCCACAGAGCCTGATTTGACCAGCAGCAGACTGATAAGAGCCCAGGACACATTTGAGATCCTTAATTGGAAGAACAGCTAACCACGATGGTCAGCAGAGGGAGACATTGTTTGTGTAATCTTAGCCACATTGTTAAGTTTAACGCCTTCATGTGGGAAAGACAGACCCATCTTATTGTTGGAGTAACAGAAGTCTTCATTACGCAAAGAAAGACTGCACACTATGAACTCAACATTTAATTTCTCTTTTCAGAGTTTTTCCATATTCACACATTCAGCGAGTTTAAAAAACAAAACAAAAACTAATTCCTGTACAAAGAGGGCATGATAACACCCTGAAGCAGGTATTACATGTCTGTGACACCCTGAAAGAACAAGGTTTACTTAAATCATTGTCAAAATATGCTGACTCATTGCAGCACAGAAACACTTTAGAGCGAATAAAAAGTAAAAAATAAAATAAAAAGTTTAATAGTAATAATCGTTGCTCTTTGTACTTCAAAGAAATTACCTTTGGGTTCACGCAGAACCCAATCGCTCTCATTCACACACACACACACACACACACACACACACTCGCAATACACTTAAAAACACTTAACAGTAGGTAGCCACAGCAGACAGGTGCTTTGCAGCCTGCAGCAACAGTCCAGTTTATGTGTCGCGCTCTCAGTTAAACCAGGTGGTGTTGAGCTGTGTCTGTTTCTTGATGCTCGTGTCCAACTTGAGGACTTCTCTGATTGCCATGGTAGCGTAGGTTGACGGAGGCAGGGAGAACTCCATCCGCAGAGCCCGATACTTCCCCTCTGTTGGAGGAAGGAGAGAAATACAGGATCAGAGTGTGTACAAAGGCTGGCCGTGAAACAACTCCATCGTCTCATACTTAATTTTGTCACAACATGCATGCATGTAAACTTCAATAATCCGATTTATTTACATCGGAGTATTTAAAAATGGCTCAAAAAAGACCATTTGCAGCACAAACAAACAGTAGTTTGACCAGTTTTATTATTTCTGAGAGGCTATGCGGCAATTCATTTGCATACTCTCTATTTTCCTCTTCGTCCTCGTAGTGGTGGCATGTTCTGAGGAATCTGTATAAATAAGCCACTGTTTGCTAACCAAGTTTATGAAGATGAAAATATGTGAAAATATGTCACTGACAGAGTCCTGGGAAAAAATCTTGGTAAAATTCAGTTTAAAAACAGCTACATGTATAGTAATCTCTTAACAACTGTGCCCAACTAGATTAAATTCAGTCATATTAGTCCAGTCTAATATAGATCAGAAAGTTTTACCAAAACAATCCTTAAAGGAACTCACCTTTATTGAATACAGGAGCCGGTTTGTTCTCCAGTTTCTCAAAATCACTATGCACCAGAGAGATCCTGGGGTCATCGTACTGAATCACCTCCCTGCATAAAACACAGGAGGTTAAATAAAATAAAGCATCTGCAGCCCAACCCCAACCTTGGTATAACACAACACACACTACATCATACTACATAGGTATTTAATTGGCTGCTAACCAGCTGACATCGCTGGGTCTGATGATGATGCGTCTGTAGGCTCCAGCCAGAGAGTAGTCCTTCACTTTGTGTCTCATGTTGTCGATGTCCAACCCGTCTGCAGACAGCAGCTCTCTGTAGCCTTTACCCACTGACAGGCAGAAAGACACAAACATTACGTGTATGTAAAAAAACAGCTGATGCTGTTCCTCCCAGCTAGATTTTCATGCAACGTGCCAATGAATGGACTTTACCGTGATGGGAGGGGTAGATGACATCATACCCAGGAAGTGGCATCACAACTTCATGGATGGAACAACTCTCAGCCTCCTCTGCAGAGAGCAGGTGTGCGGTGGCTTCACGAACATATCAGAGACAACGTCAGTACATTTAACACACTAATCTGCATTATTTTAACTGTTCCTTCAGCTAATTCCCTGTTCTTTAAATCTATTGTCAAAGCAACATTTTAGGATACAACATTTTTGGTTATCCTAGCTTAGCACCAAGACTGAAAAAGGAGGAAACATCAGTCTGGCTCCGATCAAAAGGTGACAAAATCCAACTGAGTCAAGCCTGAAGAGTCAAAAATAATTGTGTTTTCTTAAGGTAAGAACTAAAATGTCAAAAAAATGTGAGACTACCCCTTCAATATTTAACATCAGACAGCAGAAAATGGTGAAATACTAACTTCCTCTGAGCACCAGGTCCCCCTCCACTGCCTTCAGGCCGAAGGCTTCGATTCTGCGGCTCACCATGGTGTTCCACACAACGCTCTGGTAGCTGTGGATGTACATCAGCCGGTTGTTACGGGGGATCTGTAAAAAGAACAAACAACATTTGACAGAAAGAACAGAAACCTGCCTCGTTGGATGGAAGTAAGTTGGCTGGGAACGCGCTGTTGTGTATGTTTCACCCACATTTTCAATCTTTTATTAGCATCATTAATTAGTGAAAAAAAACCAACCAGTCCAAAAGCAGTGACGATGTTATTCTTGCCATACATAGACAGGCCTCGCAGCAGCTGCCCCTCCACACAGCGCTTGTTGGGCAGCTTTTTCAGGGATGCCTCCGGGTCCTGAGTCTTTGCCCACTCCTCTCTGCAACGGACCAGGAACTCTTTCTCAGCTGAAGAATGGAATAAAGGAGGAAACATTTAAAACTACATAAACAGAAAAAAAGAGAGGGTGAGAGAGGAAAAAATTATTTCTTACCTCCGGGACGAGGCTTCAGAATTAAATCCACCACCTCGTTCCAGTCATTTTTCAAGATGGCTCTGCCCCGGACAAAATGAGAAAACAACGCATGAGTTTACCGTCCTGCCGAGTCATGATTTATACCGTCCTGTCACAGTTTGACCTTACCTGCCGACTTGTTGTGTGGGCACAGCTGTGGTGCCAAAGCGCTGCATGCCATAGTAGTTGATGAAGCCAGTCTGCTTGAGGGATGTCAAGGCCTGATGGACCTGCTCATCTGTCCCTGAGATGTTCCTGTTATGTAAAGAAATGAAACAATGAATTGCACAATCATGCAAGAATGCAGTTGACACTGGTTAACAAAAGACGATATGCAGCACTTGGTTGGTTACGCAGGAAACAGGTGTTATGTATAATTAGATGAAATGTCTACATCTGCTGACCTGATGACCACCGTGAAGTGGTTTCCCTGCAGCTCCCCCAGCTTTAGAGGGTGGTTTTTGTAACAGAAGTTTCCCAGCTTGAGGTTCATGAGGCACTTGTTGAGGTGAGCCAACCTCTCCGCTGTGATCCTGGGAGGACAGGGAAAAGGTGTCTTTAATTACGGAGCCTGTGAAATGAGCTGATCCAGCAGAGATCATCTGTTTAGTGACAGCAAAAACACCTCCAGCACTGACAATTTCCTGCCTATTTCCTATCATCCGCAGACAAGTCTGAGAATAATTTGCACACTAATTTTACTTTTAATTAAAGCAACGAACACACTCACTTCAGCACTGCGATCTCCTGCACAGTGATGGCTCTCTTGTCCTTGGTTCCCATGTATGAAAACATGTTGGGTCTAAGCCTGGAAAGACAGATTATTGTACATATGACGGTCTTGAACTACGAGCATATTTGGTTTGGCAAATGTACCATTAATCTGTCTCTTATTAATAAACAATCATCACTTTTTACATCCATTGAAGTACATTTAAGTATTACATTCACACCTTAGGAACTTTGAAAGCACATTGATAGCATCCATGGTGTCCTTGTTCTCCTTGTAAAGGACAAAGTGGCAGAAACTGCCTCGGTTTTTGGGCCAGAAGTGTTTCCTTGGAGCTTTTATGGACACAGAAAAAAAAGGTTGCACTGAATCGCAGAGTATGAATTGTTGCTGTAAATAATCACAGATGATTAAAGCTACAGCACAACATATTTTATAATTTCACATCATTACATGTCAAGAAAATAACTTTATCTTTTAATTATTTAGTAAAGCTAATTTTGACTTATGTATTCAATATCTGCTTTGCAAGAAAGAATGGTTATAAGTTTAAAATATGATCAAAAATCAAAAAGCATTCAACATCTAGTGACCGACACCTAACTCCATGTGGGTTTTAACCACTTCCTCTGTGCTGTGTGGAGAATAGGTTCTTACCTGCAGTTGTTTTGAGCTCTATCCACCAGAGAAGAGCAAAAGGAGGATAGAATAATGTTACTAAGAAAGAGATGTTTAAGGACTGTGGGGTGGGTTGTCAGGGGTGAGCTCTCATGCATGGGCCTGTGAGTGGAGTGTGGTATTTAAATGGTTCAAGGCACCATGATATCGAAGCTCTGCTTTCCTAACTTCCTTTTGAAGTGTTCATTCCGACCAAACTAAGTCAAAATCTAGATCAAGAGCATTCCACTAAATAAAAAGGTCAGTCAAAAAAAAGCTGTTTTTTTAAAAAGATCTGAGCAGAATCATGCAGGAGTCTTGATCATGCACATGCACAAGTGCATGCATTGTATTTTACTGCTCTGGAAATCAGCTGCGATCACATGCATTGCAGCAGATAAGCAGGAAGTCGCCATAAAAGCGGACATGCAATAAAGCCTTTCTCTCATCATTTCATTTTTCTGTCCCCCCACATACCTGCCAGAGCTTTCTTTCCGGCGGTGTGGTAGGCCACAATGAACTTGCGTCCTTCCTTCTCCTCCGTCTTTGTCTCCAGACCAGGAAACTGAGTCTTGATGGCTTTGTGGACGAGCGTCCTCTTCTCTTTTGTGTCGTCCATCACCTACAGAACAGAGGGGCAAGGACATTATTGAAAAAGACTTTTAAGCGTGGATGGGTATTGTTCAAATTTGTGGTGCATGCTCATTGTACCATAAACATTTCAAGGTTCGGTAGCCAGTCCTAGTTTTAAGTGATCTCACCTCGATAGAGACGTTGTCCTCTTTATTCTTGAAGAGCTGCAGCTCCCCGAGCTGCTTTTTCTGCTCTTCGGTCAGCACATCAGATTCCTCTGGCAGCTGTGGAGCCTCTGTGACATCCTGGCACAGAAGGAGCACAAAACAAAAACTTTACAAAGTCTTATCTGACCTTATCCAGAGCTGGAAAAACACAAGGTGTAATACCCATCACATGATAACATCCTGTAGGTCAAAAGATGCAGAACAATATGATATTTACTTGACATGTATACTGAAGATGAGACTTGCTAACAGGTTTAAAATACTTCACCTGTGACTCTTCACGCTTCTGACTAGGTCTCACCTGCAGCCAACTTGTGGATTGAGCCTTATTAGTAAAATCTCAGTAAAGAGGAGAGACAAAGCTGGTGGCTGAAAATTATTCCAAAATCTTACCTCTGCAGGCTCCGCAGGGATACTGAGGTCATCTAAATGCACTATCTTGCCTTGTTTGTTGATTTCGTGCACCACAAAATCAGAATATCTGAGAACAAATCACAAGAAATCATCTGTTAAACAATCCAAACTGAATAACCTCGAAACAAATGAACAAACTATCAGTGACTGTGGGGGACGAACCTTTCCTTCAAGATTCCTGAGAAGCCTTCATGGTCGCTGACATACTTCAGAATGCCCACATCCAACTCAGTCAGGCCATGCTTCATCATATCAGCAAAGGTCTCACCATCCTCTTCTCCTTCTTCCTCTCCCTCGGGCTCTTCCTCCCCATCTTGGCAGGGAGGGCCTCCATTCTTGTGATCCTTCTCAACTCTGGGTTTCTTTGTGGGTGCGTCTTCCTCTTCATCCTCAGGACAGCCTCTCTTTTCTCCGACCTGGACGGGGACAGGATCTGATTCAGCCATCAGAGCCAAGCTGCAACAACAGGGAGACGAAATAATTCAAACACTGAAACACAGTACTGTTGCAAGTTCCACCTTTTTTATATTCCTTTAATAGTAATGAGACGGTAGAGAGCTGACAGGAAATGAGGAGAGAGTGCAGCACATTGTCAGCACACAGTCAGCATTTAAAGCCACCAAGACAACACAGTTTTAACAGAAAGCCTGCGTTACAATCTAGGGCATTGTGTTTGAAAGGCACGGGCACTTACCAGCACTTATCATAAGGTTAGGGGACCTAATGGCAATCAGATTAAAGCTAGTGGGTTTGCCAAGGTTCAGAACAAACCAATGACAGTATAAAGAATGGACAGAGCATGAGTGACATCACCCGTAAGTTTCTGAAAGCTGTTCTGAAGCTGAAAATATGCAGCACTGGCCGCACTGGCTTCAGTTCCTAACACGGTTACCGGCTCCTGAAAAGTTTTTATGACGCAAGGAATGGGAATAAATTACATTTTTGCACACCACTATTGAACTTGAACTTGCAGATTAAATTTTAAATGTCTGACTTGAAGTTATTTCATCAATAATGATGCTGACTTATCAGCAGGACTCCTGCATCCATGCTGTCTTTGACCAGGATGGATTTGCATTGACACAACTGTAAATCACTGGATCCCACCCTTCCTTATGCCATGCATTAGATTAATCCTGTTTTATACACTATTATTAGCAACAAATTGCAACTGATATATCCGAATCTATGCAGTGAGCTTTGTTCATTTCAACAAAAACATCTGTTAACATAGCATTGCAGTGTTTGCATGAGTGATGACAACAAACTGATGTAACACCGCTGGCCTTGAAAACGCCGCTGCAGCTGACTTACTGTTTCTGGGGGAGCTGAGATAGCAGGAGACAGTTGTTGTGGACCCGGGACACACTTCTTGTTTCCCAGCTGTCAAACACTTGCAGGGACTTCTTAACGGAACCGAGCTTGAAGCAGGCACTGAAAGAGAAAAATGAGAAATACTGCTGAGCCACTCAAAAGTTAGCAGAGCCGCTAGCGCGTTCGCACTGTCATTATCTGCAGGAGCTAGCTGCTAGCGGCTAGTTAGCTGAAGCGTGGGTGTAAACGAAGACAGAAACGTTTCTGTTTGCAGCTTAAACTCGACTTTGACTCACCTTCGTCTGGTGATATTCAGAAGAGTACGGACAGCAATGAACGCCAGCGTTTCCTCACACGTGTGTGTGTGTGTGGTTCCGGAAACAGATCCTGTCATGAAGCCCCGCCCCCTGCAAAACGATTGGTCCTCGACCTGTCAATCAAGGAGCGAGCTTCACTGAAAGATACCCACAATTTAAACGGTTTGTTGAGAGTTACGTGTTCATTTTCAACATACAATAGACAAGTGGTGACTTTTGTGCCTGTGAAATGATGCCAGCATGAAAGTGTCAAAAATGGCCGCTTGAGGCCGGCTTCAAAATGAGTCAGTCTCCATAAGTCCCCATGTTAAAATGTCCAACTTCGCAGCAGAAATAATCATGTTTACAGCCTGGTACAAAAAATGTTTTGGTTATGATAGCTAATTCCCCCATTCATAGCAGCTGTACTGCTAGGGTGATTTTTTACATAACTCACCTGTTCAAATTGAGGTTTGAATTTGTGCATAATGCAGGCTTGAAAGTCCTAGTTGCACCACTAGATGTCACTAAAGCCTACACACGGGTCCTTGAAGCTATCATAACACATCATGAGTTTAGTTTACTGCTTCTTCTGCCTCCCAGTTAATCTAAATATTGGCAAAGACTTAGATCATTCATGTCAGAGTGCTTGAATAAGGCATGTGTAATGATACATACTCAATCAAACCGACCAGTACAGTTGTAATGAACGGAGAAATTGGCTATAGACACTGAAACAGATTTTGTAACATATTTATTTCTGCTGTGAAGTTGGGTATTTTAACATCCTCATGAAAGAGATCGAGTGTATTAAACATGGACACAATATCTGTGTGGTGGCTTGGTCCATTGCCATCTAGCACTCCAGGCTCCACTGGCTTACAGTATGTTCAAAAATAAATAGGGAAATTAGCTCTAACAACCAAAACAACCTCCCATCTACTTCTGCTGTGAAGTCAGGAATTTTAATATGGGGACTTATGGAGATTGACTCGTTATTTGGAGCCAGCCTCAAGTGGCTGTTTGAGGCTGTTTGACTTTTCCTACTCATACTGCTCACGTCCACTCAATATTATTGTTGGGCGTTCATGTGCTTACTAAGATGGTGAATGAAAGCAAGGAATCATTGCCTTGAAAAAGGACGTCAATGAGTGACTCAAGTCCAGAGCCTGGCATCTACACTCACTGACTCAACATCATGTGTTGGGTTTATACCATATATCATATCATATCATATCATATCATATCATATCATACAAGTGCTGAATCTTTATTAATGTAAACTTGAACATGCTGATGACTGATCATACATGCAAATAGGTATTTTGTGGGGCAGTTAGACTCCAGCGGGCTGTGTGATATCAGAGACGGCCTAGAAAGTGATATGTGGTAAATAGCATCTGTATTAACGTGTATCGTATTTATAGAGTGAAAATTGCGTTTCATAATTGTTGTTTCTATGGAGACGTGGAGACGTGGACACGTGGCACCTGTTGCATTAATGGCACAGAAAGACACAGGTAGGTTGTCAGGTCGTGAAATGTAAACTATTCCAAGTGAAACACGTAGCTTTGAAATGAAGTCAGACTTAGTGTTAGTATTGAATAGGTCAAGAACTATGACACATTTAATGATAATTCAAAATATCCATGACTTCAAAGTTTCGAGACTGAAACATGGGGAATGTGGGAATGACATCGGCGCCGTGGCTTAGTTGGTTAAAGCGCCTGTCTAGTAAACAGGAGATCCTGGGTTCGAATCCCAGCGGTGCCTTTTCACTGTAGACGTCTGTGTAGAAACGCAGATCATGCAATTAAAGACAGGAGACACAAGTTACTTAGAGATAGTATAGGAAGGTGAACTCTAGTTAACTGTGCATAACTGTGCATGTGTTTGTACTCATTAATCTGTCTATAGCGAGTTACAGGGAAACTGCAACAATTACAATGAGTGAGTTTACCAGCCATTACTTTGATAATTAACCAATGATTTTGCATTTTCAAGCAAAAGCCCCAAATTTTGCTGCTGAGAGCTCCACAAATTTGATGAGTTGTAGCTTTTCTTTGTCATGTATGATTGTAAACTGTTTTGAGTGTTTTAACTGTAACAACACTGCCAGGTGTCTGGTCTGTGCCTGAGGTACTTAACACCCATATTAAAAAAATAAATGTTCTGCCTACATTTTCTTCTTTGGCAGTTCAGGAGACCGCTGACTCCATTTTACCAATGCCTCATCATACCATCATGCCTATGGCCAGTGCCAATCACATCATGGAAAGTAGCCTAGAATTTAACATGTAATGCTTAATGGTGACCTGAAGTGATTAAACAGCATAGGATGTTAATTATTCAGCCTTACTGCCTCCCTTGTCGCTTGTTACCACTCTTCCAGAGAGTTTCAGAAAGAGCAATATACAAAAAAAAAATGGTGACATTTCCTGAAGTCAAATTTACATTTAATGACTTCTAAATTAAAAAGTTCAGCTTTAAAATGTTCTTCTCAAACTTTGTTGCTTATGATTCTGTGCATAAAGATATGTGTGTATAGAGTATCTCCCATGTTCAGAGATGAAAGGGAGCAGAGATTGTTATGGTCTGGTAATTTCAAAGGAGCTCTGAGGCAATCTTTGCAAATACATGAATGTTAGAGGGAAGTCTTGTTACTGCCTACAGTATAGGTTCTTTTTTAGCACATGTGGGGAATTATGGATTATAATTATTGTACATGTACTGATAGATGTGTACCATGGTGCTCTGCTAATGAAATCTTTTGTGGTTTCAGACTTTGCAAGGGAGCTCCTGTACGTGTAGTCAGATATTATCATCAATACAACATGCATCTTTAAAGTAAGTCCAATTCTCACTTGTCTGTCAGAGAGCTGCACCAGGAGCAGTGAGGCCTGAGCTGATAATTTCACATTATTTATGACTATGCTGTTCCTCATACTAACCAAGAGTAATGGAGATTTTGTGCAGCATGAAGGAAGATAAAACTGTAATAATATCCAAACGGAAACTGCAATCTTGCAATACAGCCTCAAAATCTATGTCAAAACAAACCTTGATGAAAAAGCATAAAGCAGAGTGACTGTAGACAGGAACACAAAAAACACACAGCTAACACTATAAATAGTATAGGAGCAGCATCCTGGGCCTGCTACCAAGATTTTGTACTGATACAGTACATAGATGTTGTGTAGAAGTGTAACTGAGGGGCAGTATACTAGATTCACTGCTAAGCTACCGCACTAACAAAGGTTATTCTATTTTGTAAACCATTTTTTGGGGCAATTTATGCTTTTAGAAGAGAAACAACAATGGAAGGATGAGATCCTGTTGTTCACGTTGAACCCCCAAGGCCACTAGGGCACCCCACCCTTTTATTTTTTAAGTCGCTACGATTCACAATGACATGGCATCTTTTTCTTCTGTGCTTCTTCATCTGATCAACAAGAAGTACTGGTGGGAAAAAAAATACTTTACTTGAATACCACAGATAGCCAATATTTAACAAACAAAAGTCTTGCAAGATGTTTTACTTTAAAAGTACTGACGTACAGTATCAAAAGTACAGTACTCATTCAAACATATAATAATAAATAAATAAATAAACTCAAGAATGTACTTTAAGTACAGTAAGTTGCAGTAGTATTTGGGAGGTTTTACTTAGCCTGTAGCACTGGGTTTGTCACACATACAAGCAGTCTGGTTGAAGTATGCCCTCAGGCCAATTCTGTGGATTTTGAACAACATGACTATTAACAAAACACATTAACGATGAAGCAATTAACAACAATTACTATTTTGTAATTATGATAATACATTAATTGTAAGTAAAAGTACTAGCCTAGTCCAAGTGTGCGTGGTTAACTTCCACTACACTGGAGAAGTGAGAGTTCACACATTTCCAGTGCATGCTGGGAACATGTGTTTATAGGTATAAAAGCTGCTGTTTATTATAAACTGTAGTGAATACACTATTTTGGATTGTCTGGCTGTTTCCCCTGAGGTACCTGGGCTGGGCCACCCCCAAACTCTCTGCTCTTTAGGGAGAAATGTGTGTTTGTGCACGCAGAGCTGCACGCGACTCCTGCCTCAAACGACAGAGGGAGCGCGTGTCATCTTTAGGTAGAGGTTAGTGTGTGTGTGTGAGTGTGTGTGTTTGTGTGTATGTGTGAGAGAGAAACAGAGAACCCGGCTGCTGCCACCGAGCTGCCCGCTCCTGCTGAGGGGAAGAGGAGGAAACATGAGCTCCAGGAAAGGTGCGTATCCCTCAGCCTGTAACTCCGCCGTGCCGCGGCACTTTTACTCGGATTTCAGATGGAAGGTGGCGGAAGTTACGCGCGTGGAGAGCCGTGCTAAACGACGCTAAATGACCCATGCCAGCCAGCTTTAAAGCCTGATGATGTGTGTTTGTTCTCTCTCTCTCTCCCCCCCGGTCCCTCCTCCACCCTTCCCCGGTCTCGGACCTCGGTCATGCCCGTGGATAAACCGAACCTCACCCCGGCAGTGATGGCCATCCAGGCCAGAAAAAGGAGGCCGAAGGGGAAGAAAGACAGAGCGGGTCACAATCGGAGGTAAGCGGGGCGGCGGCGGCTGATGACTGTACGTCGTAGTGAGAGTGAGAGCGGACGTGAAGTGTTTGTTTGCCGGGGTTTGGTTTGTTGGCACCCGGCTCCCTCTCCGTGTGACGCCGGGGCGCTCCTGCCCGGTGCGTCGGCGGTATAGACTGTGCGCACATATGGCTAAAAAAGGGGTGTATTTTTATCACACAGACGCGTTACTCTGTGGAGTGGGAAGTTGCCATTGACGCTATGGGACCCAGTCTGGGTATCAGCTACCTACGGGTCTCCACTTGACTCCCTGACGGCTGCAACATTTGCATCCACAGTTGCCTACGCTCCCTCAGCTTATGTTGCCTCTCTCCCATCCCAGTGAGCCTACCGATGGCCCCTTGATTGATTTTTGCACTGGGGGGTTGCAGAAGGAGGCTTGACAGATGTGACAGCTCATTTCCTTGGCCGTTTTGCAGTAGTGATGGCAATACCAGGCGGACGGGGAGTAAAACACCCCCCTTTCATGGCATCACACGCTGCTTGATTATGTAACTTTTTCATTGCATTTGTCACAACATTATTCCCCGGCGTGTGTGTGTGTGTGCTTACAGTTTTGGCAGCCAGTCTTGCAGGGAGGATGCACGGGTATTTCAGCGTGATTTTCCCCCGGCGTGAGTGGTTGCAGGGGGGGTGGGCGGGGGGCGGGCTGGCGTGTGTGCAGCAGCAGCAGCGGCAGCGCAGTGGCTCTGTGTGCGTACGGGCTGGAGAGAGAGAGTGGAGAGAGTGGGGGCTTACTTAATGGCACCACGCTATTGGAGCGACGTCACCGACAGCCCAAGAAGGCATCAATTAGGTGATACCGACGGTGCGGCCAACCCCACGGTGCTGCTGCTGCTGCTCGGTGCCGGCTGCTGCTGGAATGTGCTGGAAGAAGATAAAGTTATTCTGATATGCGGGTCAGTGGTGAAATAATCCCATTTCCAGACGCATTTTGTCAATAAATGATGAATCCAGTGGCAGCACTGAGATTGATGGAATGCTGTGGACGTGGTCTTACCTTTTTTTTTTTTTTGCCCAGTGTATGCTGGGATATGTGGACAGTGGGGCTTAGCTCTGATAAGGATTAAGTAGACAGAGAAAATGAGAGAATCTGACAAACTGAGTCTAGATTTCTCCTAACAGTGGAGTTAAGATGGATCATTTGGTCGATTAAATATCCATAAAACCGGGAAGCATGCTCTTCACCATCCTTTAATGCCCGAGTCGATGTATTAAAGGTCCAGTGTGTCAGATTTAAAGGGATCTATTGGCAGAATGCGTTTGCCAAACGCTGGCAATGGTACGATCTTTCTTGGCCATTGTAGGTGAACCACATCAGTATTGGCCTGTTTTGTAAAACTGCTCCTTCCAAGGTCAATAATGAACCTTCAGGCTCATTAAATTAGTACCTGAATATGTTTTCTGTCTTTTACATTGCCTGATTCATGCCGTAACATCAGTGAAATGATGGCAAACAGCATTTCACATACTGGAAATAATGACACGTATGTGTATCTAGTGCGTTTTAATGACCGTGGAGTCTCGGTAGTAGACTGCAGAGAACACGTTTGACACCGTAGGGGATGATGAGGTTTGGCAGCACACACTTGACAGACTGCTCAGCGATATCTATGGAGGATTTATGAATCTCAAAATATTCACGTGACTGCAGCATCTTAGTTTCTGTCCTGCTGCCTCGGTCTCTTGACCTTGGTCACTCTCACTCTCACAGTAATAGTGACAGATACACAAGCTCATCCAGCCATGCAGCCATTCATGCATTCACCCCTGTTTTAAGACGCTTATCCAGGTCAGGGTCACAGTGGAATCAGGACATGCCGACACACCCAATCACACACTCTCTCTCTCTCTCTCTCTGATAGCTGACTTCCCTTACACACATTTTCACTTTCTGCTTTGATCGAGTCATGCCCACGCCTCCGCCGAAGGGCTCCTCACAGCTGAGACGAGCTTTTTGTCTTCGGAAACCACAACAAACGTTCACATTCGGAGCAATGTGTGCTCAGGGGGCGGAAAACGTTTCAGCCAATGCACTGTCACTCGGCTTTGATCTCTTCTGATTTAAGCAGATACAACTTCCCATGTCTGATCTCATTCAAGCGCACAAACGGCACACATAGACATAAACACATGCATGCACATCACGCATGAAAAAAAAAAATCCCCACCTTAAACAGTGGCTACCTTTCCTCAACCTCCCTGCTGTGTGATGTCTGAACTGACTTTGCTCAGCCTGGCAAACACACACACACACACACACACACACACACACACTAACAAACAGAGAGGTGGAAGCTCAGAGGAGTAGATCATGCTATCTTGCTGAGAACTTGCAAGAAACACCCTGGGGAGTTTGCGTGCGTGATGTTGGTTGATTTACATATTTCCATTGTCCTCACATTAGCATCACATAGCAGACCCACATCCTCTGCTCAGGGTGATGTTTGGCAGTCATGTCGGGGCTCATGTTACCGAAATCTGTGCTAATAAGAAGAGTAAAGGTATACGTTGCCCGCGTAAAGAGTCAGTAGCAGAGACATGACAGGAAATTATGAGATAGACAGAGATAGAGGGGTGGAGAATGACGTGCATCAAAGGGGACGTTGCAATTCACAGGTCAGCGCCTCGAACCGCTAAGCCGTCTCTGCTAGATGCAATAAAACAAACTGACAATCACAGTCTGCACCCACCGCAACGGTTCTCAGTCCAGACCTTATCAGCCGAAATATGTCAAAATCTCTGTTAGACATGTACCGAGGCTGCGCACGGCCTTTTGACTGTGATGCTTTTGTATAATATAATATAAATGAGATGGGTTTTTTTTCAGTTTTGGAGTCAGACTGTGATGTGAGTCAACCATTGCACAGAAGTAGTGATTTCACTCTGCACTTTCCAGACATCGTTTATTGTTGTTCAGAAAGCGTGACAAGCACAGTGGCGTCTTTTTTTTTTTTTGAATTCGTGCAGGTATGAGGTCCTCTCGTGATGCATCACTTACAGTGCCTCGAGGGTTGAGGTTGATTTGCTCTTCTGTGTTTTTGCCCACAGTGGTTGGTATGCTCTGATGGTCGGTCCACACTCTGGTCCAGACTGAATGTCACTTTATATAGTGTCATTATCAGGTCATAATTTCAGTCCGGTGCTTTGTTTTAGGACTAAATGCCTGCAAACGTGTGTGATTCCCATGAGCCTCGATTATACTTCATGTTTGGCAGTAATAAGCAGATGTTAGCACGTTAGTGTTAGAATTTAACTCGTGATGTTGTGTAGCACAAATGTAGTGCAGCCTCATGGTGATGTCTGCTCATCTGTAAATATTTGACCCTGCAAAATTATTGAACCTAGAACCACAAGCTGAATTAGTGTCATTATACTGCACATATTCATACAACCCACGAGTTATCATCAGATGAGTCAATGCAAACAGTTTGCAAGTGATGACGCGCTGATACTTGTTTATTTACAGAATCTATTATTCGGGTTGACTCTATAATTATTGTCATTCAGAGCATCGATCAGTGACCGGTGTTGTGTTTCAGTTATCACTTTCAGTTTCGCAGAAAGAAAACAACAGCATGACATGCTTGTTGCAGATTCATGCAGAAGGAGAGAAAACGGCATTGTTTGCGAAGAACATGAACGCATGAATTCATCAGGATCATCAAGTATTGCAGTGGTTACATGTTGGAGTTTTATCTACGTGAATAGCTGAGCAGAGCGTGTTCGGAAGCACGAAGCCGATCCGTTGGCCTTGCAGCTACAAGTCTAGTCTTCAAAGACTCTTTCTAGCTTTTATCACTTCTGTTCAATGTGCTGACCAAACACCACGTACCGCGCTGGGTCGATGCCAACTTCTGTAAATTTAAATGCACCAGCTATGATTTGCAAGTGCAGCTGTGTTGTGGTATTTTGTTCTTGTTGACTATAGATGTGTAGGTGGAGTAGTAGGAGATGCTTTGAAGATGTTGCTACGATCTATAAGTAATCTCTTTCACCATCGGCCAACTTTTGCGCTTGCTGTCCTTTTTGAAGTTCAGGCTATCTCTTACAGATCGTAGCGATGTCTTATGTTTTTATTTCATCATTCGTTTGCGTTCTTTTTGGTCTTGCTGGTTACTAGTATTGTGCAACATGTGGTTTCATGAGTCAATCTGTGTGTGTGTAAGAAAGAGACAAGCAGCACTTGATGGAAGTTGAAGAAATTTACCAGTGCTTAAGTTTCCATTCACGTAGAATCTCTCTGCAGCCTCTGATTATTTTTTATTATTGATCAATCTGTCTGATTATTTTCTTGATTCACTGATGAATCATTTTTATTAAATGTCAGAATATCCTGAAAACTGTCCGTGATTATTTCCCATTGCTTGTTTTTACTTCAGTTTACCATCACATAATCCAGAAATTCCTCACATTGTGATGCTGCAGCTGGGTTGGCCTATTTTGCTTGAAAAATTACTTTGACTTTAATTATTAATCAAAATATCTAACTATTAATTTGCTGTCCACCAACTAATGAATTAATCAATGTATCATTACAGCTGTGCTTCCTTTCTGTCTTACTCACAGCTATGCTACTCTGTGGTAGACCGATAAATTGACCCTCAGTATCAGCATATTGCAGATATATCTACATCGATGTATATGTTGGCTGATAAGTGACAAGAAGACACAAAAACCTTGAAATAATATGGAATAATATGCCACTATTACATAGTTTGCTCACCAATGAGCACTGACAAGTTCACTTTTTGTGTTGTCGTGTCTGTTATACTTCCTAATGCTGATTTCTAGCCTGGCATCACCAGACCAATTAACAAATATGAATTAGTCTGCATCCTCTCTGTTAATTTTCATTTTCCAATGAGGGTAGACCAAAATGCCTGTGGGTGCAGTTGGACAGACCTACAACCAATCAGAGCAACAAAATGGCTGATGTAGCGTAGTTGTTAATTTAACTTACCAAATCCTGTTGGAAGTAAACACATCTTTCATGTCAACAAAGTCTTTGTTGACATGTGTCTGACTGTCAAGACTGTCCAGTATTCAAAAAATGGTTACGATTGATCTGGATACAGATGGTGTGGAAGTCTGTCTGAACAGTAAGGCATCTGCCAGAGCAAGTCATGTATGAGAGTCATCTGATTCCTTAGATATTCATCAGTACTGGCATAAAAAGTTCAGGAAAAGGAGGAAGCAAAAAGAGAGGAACAACCTTCTTGAAGTTCTAGCCTGCAGCAGTGGCCTTTCTGATGAACTACAGTATGTTATGTAAGTAGTCAGATTACGGTCTCTGCCACGCCACTTTGTTTTTAGTTGGAAGGCTTTAACTCATACCAACAAAAACACAACAAGTCGCTGCAGGAGCCGCATCAAACAGATCTGATCCGGTCACAGATCGTAGCTTTCACTTTATTTTTCTCACTTTATCATCTCTCTCTTGTTTATTGAGTTTGGGCTGTCACCTAAAATAAGTGGACCGTCAGGCCCTTTTGTTGTGAATGTTGCCATAGAAACACTTGGCTGACTATATGACTCTAGTAGACCAGTAGCAATAATAACAGAGTGAGTCCAAGTCGCCATGATTACAGGCATAACAATGATGCAGTTATTTAGAGGCCTGGCAGAGGACAGTTGGCACCTATGTAATGACAGCAAATAAAGATATATTTGAATGAAAGAGGAGCTCGAAGAGCCCCTTTACTAACCTTCCCATCAGTGCAGATACATCTTCTGTTGTACGTCGTCACAGCAGTCCACCCGTGATGAAAGATTAAACACCGGCCTGCCTTGTTGAATACACATAGTAAATGCTTTTCATATTAGACAATGGCAAGCTTCAGCGACTGAGGCATTGATGTAAGTTTTCCTCCAAGATTAAAATGGATCAGAATGCCAAGACATGCTGGGGCTGTAAGTGTGAAAGTGATATAAAGCGACACCGGTATAATAGCATTCATTAGTCATAACTTTTCCAGCCGAGCACTAGTGAGTCTAAATGCTAATACAGTTCCTGGGATATATATCTGTCAGCTTGCAGTGCCTGTCGTAGCACTATAGACCTTTCTGCATGGAATGAGCTGACTCTGACCTGACTAATGTTCCCACACATTGCACTGTAAACTGCATTGACTTTTGTCCATGGTTCTGCCCAGCCCGTATGTAGTCTTTGACCGAAGATGAGAGCAGGCAGCCGACTGGAACACTGTGGCTCTGTTCGGTGGCATCATCAGGCTGAGAGCTGAAGCTGGAGTCTGTCAGGATTGAAATAACTTGTTCAGGTTTTCACTCTTAAGAAGATCTAAACCTGCAGCAGATATAAGACACGCCACAGAAAGATTTTTGTTAAAATAACTGTTGGACAATTATATACGTGCACTGTTGCATAACTAATTAATATACAGGCTCCATTTTGGTCCGATGCGTGCATAGATTGTCTGTATTTTAAAAATAACTTCATGTCTTTATTAGATAGAGAGCGATGGTGAAGAGAGATGACAGGAAATGAAGACCTGCAGTCCATGACTGGCATCTTAATCACTAAGAGATATGGTGTCGATGCTTCATATTTAAATTTATCTACAGTTTGTTCAAAAAAAGTCTTATTTCCTTAGAGTAGTTTTCAGCTGCAGGAAAGACGCAGCAGAGAGAGTGCGGGATGCCATGCAACAAAGGGCCTCTTATGTTTGGACTTCTTCAACTTTAAATCTGCATAACATGTTTTCATTCATGTAAATGACTTGACAATCATAATCATTGTTTTTTGTTTTTGGAGTCCGCCATGTTGCATGCCATGATAGAGCCTTTTGTGTTTTTTTATTTGTTTGTTGGCCACTGTAGGTTTCCCCCCCCACATGGTCGGAAAGGAGCGTGAACACCATCTGCAACACCACTAGGTGCCACTAAATCCTGGACCTGTTTAAAGGTCCTGTGTGTAACATTTAGGGGGGCGGGTTATTTATAGAATCAAGTAGAAATTATTTAGGATATACATAACTAGGTATTCATTCGTGTATATAAGCGCTGCAGCTCCTCTTCCACAGAGTCTGTCATGTTTCTACAGTAGCCCAGAACAGGCAAACACTGGCTCTTGATTGGGCCTTAAGTATGAAGACAACCTGTTAGCTTTAGCATAAATACTGATGAAAACCGATGGTAAAAACAAATCCATCCAATCATCGCCTCTATGGCTCAACAGCGCCACATCGCCCCGTAAAACTACAATGCTAAGCTAAGCTAACTGATCCAACATTTTGATGAGCGTGTTAATATTTCTTGGCGAGAAAGCGGATCATTTCCCCAAACTGTTCCTTCACACTGTTGCTTTAAGACAGCCTTCGGGATGGGTAGCTGAATATTTTTGAATGACGTGGACGTTGGGGAGAGCTCAAAAATTCTATCACTGCCAAGCAAATTTGTACTGCTCAATAATGCTCCCTTCATCAATACTGCAGCCAGGCTGGATGGAGCTGATGGCGGGTGCTGAGAGCAGAGCATGTGAGCTGCATGTAGAGAGAAAGGGGGAGAGAGGGGGGGGGGGGGGGGGGGGAGACGAAAAAAGGGGAAGAGAGAAAGTGTGAGAGGCATGCTGAAAGCGAGAGAGAGGTGGAGCAAACGATAAAGAGAGAGAGAGAGAGAGAGAGAGAATAAGAGGGAGGAGGACTGAGAGGGTGAAAAGGAGAATTTGCACGTTTGAGCACGTGTCTAGCCGACCAATAGCAACAGGAAAGCTGGAGATGGAGAGAGTGAGTAAGGAAAGTGGAGATAGGGAATTAGAGGATGCCACAGGGCAGCCGAAGGCAGGAAATGAGGGTTTGTAAAAACTGCTGCGTTGGACACATGGGGAAAGCACGTTGGTCGCTGAATGGCGAGCAGATGAACGTAGGAGAGGAGTGAAAACCTGAAAATGCCCCTTTACGTACAAATATGACCCGCCCGGTCTGCTACAGGTCATTATTTGATTTGTATATGCCATCTACTAAGTCAGAGTAACAACCTTTTGAAGTGTGTCATTACAAGTCAGACCTGCAAGACAACAATTTTCTAACAGCTCGATACAGGGCAGGGACCGGACGAAGAGGCAAAGCAGTGTTTAGTTTGTTGTCAAGGCAAAGGAGGAGCCATGCACACCCACAATCTTTCATGTCAGGATCATGAGGTTATTCTATGGCATCCTGCAGAGCTTCATATACTCACAGCTGAGCAGAATTAATCACATGCTGGCCACCACATACTTAGATAGTTAGTCAGTTGAAATCGCGGTGCTGACTGATCCTGTTTTGCATCATGACAGCATTTGTGTGTGCTTTTCTTTAAAGTCTGCGTAAAGGAGAAGAAGAAAGTGTTGTTAACCACCAAGCCGAATTTGAATGATTTAAAATATCGACAAGTTTGCGAAATTTGGTGTCAAACCTGATGAACGTGATGCTCCTTTTTTATTTTATCTCCGCTGACTCCTGAGGAAAATAACTTACTCTTCATCGGCTGAATGTTCCCGTGTTCCCCAGCTAGTCGCTAGCTGTCTAGTTAACAGCTGCCGGTTTATTGCTGCTGGAAATGAGCGCAGCGAGCTAAAACTGTTTCGATGCAGCCTGTAAAAACAAAACAGTTGGCTGAAAGATGCTAAAATTCTCTGCAGAGCTGGGCAATCCATATTATATTATTATGAATGCAACTTTAACTTTAATGTAGTACGTATGCATAACCTTTCCAGACATCTGTGTGCATGTGTCGCAGCTCATAAAAATACAAACTGTTGTCTACATGTCTGATTGTCCGTGTCCCTAATCCTGCAGTCTTCTAATAAATCTCCCAAACAGAAATAGAACTGAGATTTATGGACATAGACAGAGAGATTGCCGTTGCCTCTCACAGATCATTCATTATTATATACTGAATTGTAATACGATATTAGCTGCTTCCTCTGTGGTGTCTGAGTGGGAATGATTTCCTCCCTGGTGGCCGCAGTGCCAGTATTATTGCTGACTGCTAATTGAATATACTGTAGAAGTAGGCCACTCTAGTAGGTGTTTAAGTAGGGACTCCTGCAGAGAAGCTCCCAATTTAAACTCACCTTTTCAACAGCCATTAGTTAGTGAGGTGTGATGGTTTGGAGCCAGCAGGTTGCCTCTGGACTTTAACAAAGCTAAAGTTGAGTGGTTGTTCTTTTTCAGCTCTGGCAGCCAGCGACACTTACCGAGCCCCTCAAATCTACAAGTCTAGCGGCTCGTCTCAGGGACTCGCAGGGTGCATTTTTCCGTTGGATTTAGCTCCCCCCTTTTCAAAGTAGACGTTTGTCTGTCTGAGGGAGTTTGAGCTTGTTAAGGATTTTCCTCCTGTTTTCCCAGGACGTTAGCCAGGAAAGCACAAGATCCGAGCAAATCTACCGAGTCGATCGGACTGAATGAGAAGACAGAACAAGAGTGAATTAAAAACAGGGATTCCCATGTTCACTGTGTGTGTGTATGTGTGTGGTCTAAATAGGATTTGTTCAACGAGAAGCAAGGGGTTTTGTTCCTGCCATGTAAGGCGTCTGAAGTGTGGTCCAGTTCTGAGGTTGCGGGCCAGTGGGTCATCATGGAAGGAGAGAGGAGAAGACGTTAATAGGGCATGTAATTCTTTGAGAGCAGGAGCTTTTCACAGTCGGGGAGGCTCAACGCTGCACAGCCACCCTCCACTGCCACCTCCTGGCCAATCGGGAAGGAGGCCTTGTGCTCATGAAGTTGCATTTCTGGTGGATGTTCTGTCAAATTTAACATTTCTGAACTTTTTAAAAATGAATCTTTCACCGCACCATTTCTCATTTTTGAAAAAAAACATCTGTCTACGTTTCAGAACAACTTGTGTAAAGAAGCTTTCTTAAAGCGTAAGCTCTAGGCCTAATCTGCTTAGAAACAGAAAGTTTTAAGTGAGACCTGACTCAACCAAGACAAATAAGCTTAAGGCACTTATATATTTATTTTTAATTTTTCACACTAATGTACAGAGGAACGAAACCGAGGTGTAACTAGCAACTTTATTTCCTTTTTTCTTAATCTTATAGCTCTGCTGTTACACCACCCAAACACTTCACTGTACTTACTGTGTGTCACATTTCTGACAACATTGTTGTGGGTTATTTTAACATACATGTTGATGTTGCAGCACACATTCTATAGAGTTCAGTATAGGAAATTAACTTAACCTTTTAAGAGTGTGTCTCTGCAACTACACGGTCTGTTTGTAAGCATCAGTATGTGCGTCGCTGTCTCAGATGGCACACAGCATAAATGAAAGATTCAATTTCCCCCTAATACAAATGTGCAGGTTTACAATGAGCATCTCTTTAAATCTAAATCAAAGCATGGCAGAATGTGTGCACGTTACCTCTGCCAAGTTTGAGCTGTGTTTGGTGTGTGTAAATGTGACCTGTATGTGCTTGTAGCAGAGAATTTCTGTGATATGACTGTGCTTAGTTCAGTGTTTCATGCTTTTTTGTTGCGGAGCGTCCCCAGGTCCAGCTGGGCGTTAAGAGGTTAAAGTAAAATTATTAAATGAGCTGAAGTTTTCTCTCCCCCAAAATGTTTTTTTAGCCCTGATTAAGGCCTGCAGATCTTCCGCTCAGGTTGCATAATGCATATATACCCTTATCTTAACTTATTAGCTAATAGCTTTAGCTTATTGCTGTGAGTCTATTAACATTTTTATCAGCTTTGCGCCGCTCTCATCTTATCTGAATAAGCCCTGTGCACCAGTACGAAACGTGACGCTGCAGATCGCTTCATGTCCGTGTTTAAGAATAATCCAACGTGGCTTTCTGGTGCTTGTTTAAAAATGTTTTGCACGCTGTGAACTACCACCATTGATTTAAAGTAATTGCCCCCTTTTGAAATGGGAAAAGTTCAACACAAACCCCAAAGCCTGACGGAAAAAATGTAGACACCGTTTCAGTTCAAAAGAAACTGCAGAACGCGTATGATGATGAGATACCAAGATGCTGCCCATGTCATCGGTGTGGTTTAATGCATCAGACCGCACAACACGGTGAAACATTTCCCCCCGTTTACTCACCAATAATCACAGATAATATGATGAATGCAGACGCAGGTACAACAGGGCAGAATCAATACTCGTTCCTATGCTATTGGATTGCTCGTGTCGGCTGTAATCACAGCTTCTCGTGCTTGCAGTCCAGCCACAAGGTATTTGTTTGTCTCAGTGTCTGCACAGCACACTAACCCAGATCTCTCTGGTGAGTGTGTGCGTGTATGTGTGTGTGTGTATACCCTTTTTGTGTATATGTGTGTCCTTCACAGTCCATGTATCAGCTCCATTCTATCAAGGCTGCTGCTGCTGCCATTGTAAACATTGAATAATTGGCTACGCTGAGCAGTCTGGTGTCCTCATTTAGCCCAGTCTCAAAAACCTGGCTGGAAATTCTTGTCAGATCCAGAAGCGTCTGAGTTCACGACTCATATGTAGCTAAAAAACAATCCCTAATGTATACGAGGTGTATTTTAGGATAGAGTGCTCACTTTTATAACCTGCTCTGTGGTTTGATAACACTTCTAATGATGGATTTTGTGGCTAAAATTAGATGCGTTGTGTTTATACCTCCACTGCATCTGTGATTACAACTGAAGTGGCCTATTTAGCGAGTCGCCCTTAATCCATCTAGATGCCAAACAAACATGTGGAGGTGTTTTTACATGAAGTGCGGCTGAAGCGAAGGAATCATGTGGTACAGACCAAACAGATCTTAGCTGGATAATAGGCATCTTCTCTCATCAGATCACATGTAATAAATTGACTTTTTTTGTTCTTTTGGCTCTATGCCGGCCTGTCACTCCTCCACATTTCGTCCAGGCCGAACTATTAAATTGATTTTACATGAAATTTATCTCAGACATTCATGACCACACCCCACGCCTTTCATATTGCACCATAATCAGGTCAGAATTTTATCAAATACTTTGGTTTTGGCCAGATGCCTGTGAAAGTAATGATATTACCACCAGGCTCAGCTGCACTTTGGGGTTTGTGCAATGCTAATGCGCTAGCATCGGGTCACCAGTGTAAAACAGGACGATGACAGGAAGCTTCAGGGATCATTTTAATATATCTAACGTTAAATTAAAGACAAATACAGTTATTTACATCTGTCTTATGTAATTCTGGTTTGTTCTAACTTAGTCTCATAGTTAGTTAGTCTTGTTTCATGCTGCAGTGGAATTCTGTGTCATGTTTTTCCACTTGTAAGTCATCATTTCCCCAGTCTGCATTCGCCTGTTGGCCGTCTTTTTGTTGCTGTGTTCATGTTTAACCCCGTTCAGCCTCAATTTGAAGGCTGTAATCTCACATTTGGAGACATTTAACCACCAGACTCTGGCTATTTCAGTCCCATTACAGCAGTACCTCTGCTAAGTGAATTATCACATTCATTGTGTTGACATAACGCTCACTGGTGACCACAGGTCTGCCCTCTCTGTCTCTCTCTCTCTCTCCCCCTTGCTACAGGGCTCTAATTACAATATTCTGGAAACACAGGGTGATTGTTGTACGCTCTGTCATCTTACAGCAAGCACTATGTTCCCTGCTTCAAGCTTTATGACAGTAAAGCACACTTTTTCCTTGTTTGGCCTCCTAGAGTGCTGCTCTTTACTTTTCCCAAGTGGCCAGTAATCCATTATGAATACCTACTATCAAGTGAAAAGTGCATTGTGTGCAGGGTTTAGTCTCAGGGGTGTAGTTTATATTGTGTCCAGTAGGGGGTAGCCAAGTCCCAGGTTGTAGTCTTTTGGTGAAAGGATTCTTTGTAGGTACTTCCTCTCCCCCCTCTCCCTCGTTTGTGTCATGGCGGCAGTGATTGAACACTTCAGGTTTGACCTCATGGTTACCTCTTGAAATCAATCATTTTCAGAAGCTTTCACAGTCAATACAAGACTTGCTGTTTCATGTGAATCGGTCAAGTGCAGACAAACGTCCCGTTTCACGCTTAAATTTCTTCTTTTACAATTTTACCTCTGTAAAAATGAATATTTGGAGGAGAGCACACTGATTTGGTGCTTGGTGGTTAGAGAGACCTCTCTGTAACCTGAAGGTCATAGGTCAGTGGCTCCATCATCCCCATGTCAAAATAAAATTGGCTATTCTTTAAAGGCAACTCTGAAATGTGATTTATGGCAATAAAGGTGTATGAAAAATGTCTCTGTAGAGTGAAATTGTTAATGTAAATGTTTAAAGAAATAATTTTTATGTGCTTATTTTGTAAAAAAAAAAAAAAAAAAAAAAAAAAGAACAATTCATTCGTGGGTCAGTAGCAACAAGAGCTACAAGAATAAGTTGATTAATCGATTACTTGATCAAAAAGCCAATTATTATTAATTCATTAAATTAATTAATTCATCCATTAATCTTTTCTCTAATTTTTAAACTTTTGCCAGACAAATCCTGCCCCTTGCATTGCACTTTCCGGCATGTGATTCCTAAGTAAATGGCAACCAGTCCCTTAAATTCCTTTTAGACGTTCACACAGTGCTCATTGATCGTACAGACACCTTCCTCTCAGTTGGCTGTAGCTTCTGGACTTGTCCCGTCCTCGGTTAGCGTGGTGAAAGGGCGTTAAAGAACATGAAGTCTGCCATTTTGCGGGTGTGCTTAATGTAACGTTTAAAGTGTTGCCCACCCCCATGTGTGACGCTCAAACGTGGCGAAGCAGCTGAGGTCAGAGTGCAGGAGGAGAGGGCGGAGGTCACCCGTTCATCAATTAAACACACACCACTTAGCTAATGAGCTCTCACTCACACTCTGTCTCTCTCACACACACGCATACGGAAGCAGGTGGAGCTATTACTGGGTCATAATCTCACTGTTTTTTTTTTTTGGTATTATCTTTGGGTAAACCGTATATATACCCACTACTGCCTCTCTCTCTCACCACTTACTCCACACACACACACCAAGATGCACTTCCTTTGACTTGCAAAGTGCACACAAACATATTGCTGTAGAGTGCAATCCCCAGAGTAATGAGGCACAGAAAGTGCAAGCTGCTTACCTGTGTATGTCTGGATGAATTACGAGCACTCAACACTGACCAGTAACTCTGCTCAGTGTGTGTGTGTGTGTGTGTGTGTGATGAGAGGGGTTATGCCTTTTTCCGCAAACGTAGAGTGGCGGCGTATCAGCGCGAGCAAAAGACTAGAATGGATCACGACAAAGGCCATGAGTCAGCGACTGGTCCATGCATCTGCTTATGGGGCTTGTTAACGACAGGCATTTTGACATATCACAGCAGGAAAAGTAACAGGGATAATTAATAAAATTATTAATGGCTGCACTGCACTGATGTGAGCCACTTCCAGGACCCTGGTACTGCGCAGTCTGGGTCACTGTCATGGCTTACTGGGACACTTAAATAGAACAAATCTTGTAACTAAGTACATGATCCAGGAACTACTTTACATGGGGAGATATTTCATGTACGCGCTAACCTTGAGAGAACTGGTTTATGCTCTTTTTAAATGGAATCACAAGCCGCCCTCCAGCTAGCTGTTTTTATTTCTAAGCTTTATTATTTAACATCTTCTATGCGAAAGTCTCTTTGTCACTCGATCGCCTGGCTGCAGACGTTTTGTCCTTGTATGCTGTTAACTGTTATTCTAGTGATTTAACAATAAAGTCAGTGCAGACGAGAGGTGGAGGTGAACACACTGTTTTTACAGACTGTTGTATTCCCCAATAGTAAATTGCCTTTGATGAGTAAACATGGTGATGTGTGTTCCTTTAAAATTGTTATATAATTGTTGAAAAAAAAAGGTGCACTGTGCCTGAAGGGACAGATTATAAAAAGACTGATCAAAGCAGCAGAAGCAGAAATACCCCGTCTGAGGCAAGATGCCAAACCCTTGGAGCTCCTGCAGTGACTTCTCACAATGCAGCTCAATAGCAAGATGCTAATGCTGCGTTCATATCAAGAACCCTTCTTCTGTCTGGAGCATCTCATTTTTTATCAGGAAATTATGGAATTATGGATTATAACATGATGCCACGTGGTCAGTTTGAAGTATTTTCAAATGACAGATTCTGCAATCAACAGAATACAGTTTATGCACGCACGTTTATGTTTGAACAAACATCCGACTCTCTCAACTATCCCATACGACAGGTGATAACAGTTCTCGTGGTCCTTCTCACACTGCAGACCAAGTCAAATTTCTTTGCTCGTATGCGATTCGGTGTGAACGGCACAAAACACCTGGAATCTGATCTTTTCGATTCTGATTTATTTGGCTCAGATTTCCGCAAAACTTAAGGGGTTGTGTCATAGCCGGTCTGTTTCCTCCTACTCTGCATCCACACGCACCTCTGCACAAAAGCAGCAGTCGTTGCTCCACAAAAAAAAGTATCTCTTTCTGCACAAATTCACTGTCTGCCACCGCAAATCAGCTTCTGGATGAAACCCTGAGTTCTGACTTCAGTGGCCTTCAGTGCAATAATGTGCTGCCAGTGATGTCTTTGACTGTGGCCTGGACTGTGACCAGCTCACACCGTCTGATACTGACCATGTTTAAGATATAAAGCAGGAGTGCCAAACCTAGTGAAAACATTACATCACTATTTTCACACAGTAAACATAGTAAATAAAGAGGAATGGATAGTAGCACCATGCACATCACTGACTCGTATATTTATGTAAACCCACTTTAATCTTTCTGTGCTTAAATGAACAATGTAAATTTCCTCTGGCCTGTGAATTTTAAGCGCATGATGCATTGAGCCTATGCAGCAAAACTCCCATGACTTCCTGTGTGTGTGCGTGTGTGTGTGCACAGATTTACATCATGTATCCAGAGGCTATGTCAGGCAGTCTGAATTATCCCATAGGCGAGTGTGCTCCATATGGAAGTCGGTAGAAAAGAAAATGAGCCGCTCTGAGGCAGACCCGAGGCTATCAGTATGTCAATCAATCTGGACACTGACCGCTCTGGACACACACACACACTCTTTCTCTCACACACAGTTTAAGATGAGCCACTTTGTGTCTATGCATTTGCTTGTGTGTGTGTGTCTTACCACTTGGGGGCAGTGTTTTCTCTGCAGACAGCAACAACAAGGCTGCTGACACAAAGAGCGCCGTCACTGTTAAAGTAGCAGCATCTTACTTGTCACACACACACAGACACACACACACACACACACACACACACAAATATGATTCATTGTGTCTGCATTTGTCTGCTGGTCTGTATGATTGTGCTTTGCTGTGACTTCTCTCTGTCTGACACTTGCGTGTTTGAGTGTACCCGTATGTCCACAAGCAATTTGCAGTGGGACCTGTGTGTGTGTGTGTGTGTGTTTGCACGCATAAACCCCTCTCCCCAGCATCCAACAGGCAGTGAGAAGAAGTAGGCCGCTTAAAGATAGCTCCCGGCAGCCTCAATACCGGCTCCCAAAATATATCTGCTCATGAGAGTCATCATCTCTCTCCCTCCCCCACTTTCTTATTCTTCTTTTGCTCTTTCTCCTTTTGAAAATAGAACGAGAGTCAGCCACTGAATTTGCAAATTGATGTGTGCGTGTATGTGTGAGGGCATGTTTCTTTTGTTGTGAATGAGCGTTTCCATTTTCGGGGGTCTTAAGTGTCACTTGGATGTCATCCCCACGGAAAGGTGACATCAGGATTGTACCATAGCATCCATCAAGGTTAGGGGGGGGGGGGGGGGGGGCATTCCCTAGAAGAAGTGTTTCACCTTGGGTGAATAAATGCCTAATTATGTCAAAAAAATATTACATTTAGAAAGATATGAAAACAGAGAAAAGCAGAAAATGGTCAGTCCAGTGGCAGGCAGTGCTTCCTTACACAAATAAAGGAGTGCGCACGTGTGTGAATGCATTGGTCTCACCGATGAACCGGTGATTTGTGACAGCTTCTTTTCCTGCGTTACATCCAGTTTGTGCTTCCTCTCATATTAGCTCAGTATTCCTTTTTTGCTGCCTGGATGCCGTGTACTTTACCCCCCATTGGCCCACATCCACAGAGAATGAGGACAATAGTTTGGCTCAGAGACATGTGCGCCTAATGTAGTTCTTTTATGTGGGAAAGTAGAACTGTACGGGAGAGAAAGAGGATCATTGTGTTCCTGTTTTCTTTCCATCTCATGCGTCCGATAGCTTCCAGACGTACAGTGGCTGTACTGTGGTCGCTATTTTTTGCGCATTTTATTAACATGAAAGCGCAAAATAATTTGATATTAATGATTCTTAGTGGAATTTATTGTGTTTTCTGAACATTTCACTAAAAAAAACAAAGCTGTCAACCTCATGGCGGCGCTAGAAGAGAATTCAGGGCGTAGGATTCAACCACTGCGAGCGTCTGGAGTAAATTTTATGACCATCCATCCAATCATTATTATATTTCAGTTGGCAGTCTGGGCCAAAGTGGTGAACCGAAGGACTGCCGTGGCATTCGTAGAGCCTTGATTCGCTAATAATCCAATCCGTCTGTTTTTTGTTTATACAGTTAAATTAAATACTTGACAGAACAAAACAGAAAACAAGATTTAATGTTGCCACAGAGCAGCTATGCCTTGGCCTGCAGTGACCTAAAACACAGAGATGTTCTGTTCAAATCATTATGAAACAGTCCATTGACGAACCTGCAGATAAACACTTATACTGCATGCGTTCCCTCGGTACACCCCCTGTATGACCAGCCACAGTCACATTAACCTCAGGATGCCCTTTCAACCCCTGCTGTGCATTTTCACATGCATACACACACACATATATAAACGCACTTGTACATGAAGCCACATGCTAATATTGAGGTCAGTTAGAGAGCGAGATAGAGGCAGACCCCCCATCATGGCAACACCCTCTGGCTACCTCTCTGTGAGCTGTTCACTCATGTAGAAGCAGACCCATCTGCCCAGAGAGATGGTGAGAAAATGGAGACGGACGGGGTATGGAGGCAGGACAGGATGACACACACACACACACACACATAAACAGTATCCAGCATCCAAAAAAGACAGAGTTTGAAATGGGGTTGAGAGAAACGGGGGGGAGGATGCCAGATAGAGGAGAAGAAGGGGGGAGAGCAAGGCAGATCTGTGCGGCGTTGCCCTGAGATACAGGATGTCGTAATAAGGCAATTGGGAGAGAGAGAGAGCGAGAGAGAGAGAGAGAAAGAGAGAGACTAAATCGGAGGGTAAAAAGGGGGGGGGGGGGAGCACACCTCAAGGAGAAAGGCATTCATTTTTCTGTCCCTGTGACAAGCCAACACCCCTCCGCCTGCGCCGAAAGTGGAACATTCCAGCTCGCTCTGGGCTCTGTTGTTGTGCAGAGCTGCAGAAGGCCTGATAGAGCCAGCTAGACAGAGAGAAAGAAGGAAGGGAGGGATACGTAGACAGAGACAGACACACACACACACACACACACTCTGTGGATCGAGAGCCTGTGTATTCATTTCATCACCCAGTTCAACCAGCGACACCAGAGAGGAAGGAGACAAAGGGAAGAGGAAGACCAAAGAAAAAAGGAGCTTCAGTGAAAGCAGGGAAAGTGAAAGAGAGGCAAGGTGAAAGAGGAGAAGGAAGGAAGGAAGGAAAGGGAGGGAGGAAGGAGGCTGGGGCATGAGGAGGGGCGCCTGACTGACATTGCTGCTCTCGCTATCAGCTCACACACACACACACACTGACGTAGGCAGACACACACATTCAGCTTGTGCGCTGCTCTTTTTTTTTTTTATCCTTTGCCAGAGCCTCGTCCTCCATCCTTTTCTTCTCCTCTGAGCAAGAGGACAAGAGAGACAGAGAGGAGGAAGAGGAGGAGGGAAAAGGACAAGGAGGAGGAGGAGGAGGAGAAGGAGGAGGAGGGGAGGCAGTAACCCTCTCCTCTCCAGACACACAGCAGAGAGAGATAGGGAGAGAAGAGTACCAAAAGAGAATAAGAGAGACACAGCAGATTTCTGTTCTATTTCGCCGTATCCTGTGGTCCCTCGGCCAGCGAGCGGCTAACAGGCACCGCTCATGTCCGTGAACTCGGAGAAATCCTCGTCCCCCGAAAGGTAACACTTCCTTTCCTCTCTCCTTGTCTCATCATTTCATCCCCCGTATGTCTGCGTGCATGCCCTTCTTCTTTCTGTCTTGTTATTTTTGCATTGTTCCTCCCCCTCAGAACCCCCCCCCCCTCAGCACCTCCATGTATTGCGTCCTCTCTCTTTCTGTTTCTCTTTCTGTCTGTGTATCCTAGGCTGGTTTCTTCTATTGTCTGGGTCACAGCAGTCTGACTGTAGCGAGAGAGGGAGAAGAGGAGAAAAAAACACGCATTAGTTCATTGTTGCATGGTTGGCTGCAACGGCAGAACATCCTTACATGCACAGCATTAAAGGCACACACTCAAACATCACCCGAAAATCCAAGCACCTCTGCACGGACACACACTCGAGCTGCTGCTGAGGCTCAAACATCCCCTATGACAACAATAACAAGAACACACTCACTCACACACACACACACGTTTCTTTATGGTGCTGGAGCTTACACAGCAAGAGTGTCAACACACGTCAACATTAGCACAGCCGACAGCAGCAGCAGCAGCAGCAGCAGCAGTGCATCTCAGCAGCGATGCAAGACAACAGCTCGCCACATGACGCACCTCAGTGCATAGCGTTACTGAACAATGACACCTCTGAACGTCACTCAACTCTCTGTGCAACACACACGGGCGGTTCGATCACATTTTGACCAGCTGTAAGGGGTGAAACGCGTTGTAGATTGACCCGGTTAATGTTGTTAAGCGTGAAGTAACAAGGCATCATCGGTCACATGTGCACACACGCACCAGCATCCCTTCACACCAGCGTCGTTGACAGGATGTTTCACAATGCACGGGCGCAGATATCTAGGTTAGACATGATTCAGAAGTCATTCCAGACTTATCCCACCCTTGCTATTCACTGGAGATTAATGTCCTCTTTAGTCATTTCTACCTATTTGTGCCTAACCCTCCCGTGCAGACTTGCAAGATCAAAGCGAGCACTGCTTTTACGCTTACAGGGCTGCTGAGATGATCCTGACAATATCTGCTGTTGTACTGCTGTATGGCTCTAAGAGTCACTTCAGTCATAACTCAGTCAATTAAGGAGGTTCAGTCTCCCCCCCCCCCCCCAGAAATGTTAGAGAGAACAAAGCCTCCGTTGTCGGGCCTCTGTTTTAAAGCAGTGAATCTAAGCCTGAATCTGTCAAAGACGTGTTGTGTGTCCACTTTAAAGCACACACACACACACGAACCCATATCCATTCAGATATATTTGGGCCGAGCCCGCATTCCTCTTTTTTTTTAAGTGTGCGAATGCGGAAAGAGCTCGATTTGACGGGTGCTCGAGGGTGAGGAGCAGGCAGACTGGATGACTCAGGTAGCCACTGATGCCGTGCCAAGTACGATCAGGCAGAGCCGCTGCCATGCACACAACCTAGCGCCAGGCCCCAGACTGGCACTCTCAAACACAACGCAGTAGGCACGCGGATAGGCAGAAGTAAACGGGCACTAACAATATCAGGGCATTATTACATGGGCAGTTGGGCACAGAGGAGAGCGGCGTTACTTTGGCAGTTTTGAATGGACACGAAGGGAAGGTTTAATTTGGACGGCCAGGCAGTAGAAACAGTTATCTAAGGGTAAATGTGTAATAGCATCTAGACAAGGAAAGTGGGATCCCTGACCTTAGACACACACACATAAATATAGGATATCATCTGGCAGCCTCGGCGTGGTGAGGTTTGTGGATTTCAGCACTCGGCTAGTTTTTCCCCTTCCTCTATTGTTTGGGTCAGAGTCGTCGGCCTGTAATTAAGAATAATGCAGCAGTCCCTTGTTGCATGGCAGGTAACAACAAAAGGCTACACTCACACACACTGCTGCCCTCTCTAACGTCTGCAACATCTCATATGACAGCAGTAACAATGCAGTGCAACTGCCTGTTTCCCCCCCTCTCCGAGGATGACCTGCCTGCGAGCGGCTCTGCAGAGGTGTTAGCATAACCGGCCGTGAGCTTTTTTATCTCCTCATCTCGCCGGTTTAATTCCTAAATACCTAATGACGCTATCAGTAATGAACCTCAGGAGCGGGCTAGCTGCTAATGCCTCCACGCTCAAAGCTGTGTTTGAATGCCACAAGCTGAGCTGTGTGCAGAGGATCAGAGGGGAATCTGCAGCACCGCGAGTGTTAACACGGCCAGCTGGGCTGGATATATGCAGATACCAAACACAGCAGCAGCTCTTTCTCTTAGAAAAAGAAGATGATATTATTCATTAGCAGTTGGCCGTTCAAGAAAGAGATTGATATGACAAGAATATATTTGAGAGATCAAACTACTGTACTGCATGTAAAACTAGGAATATGCAGAATAGTGATGCACTCTAATGAAACAGATGTAAATCAGGGGTAAATGACTCATCAGCTGTTTTGATAATCAGTTAATGGTGGATTAATTGTAGTCATTTATCAAGTGAAAAACATTTTCAGCTTCATAAATATGAACATTTGCTGCATTTCCAGTTAAATTGAACACATTTGATTGTTGGGGCGTGACAGGTATCATACTGACGTTTCATAACTCAGCAATGAAAATGGATAGACTCGTTGATAATGTAACGATAATTAGTTTCATCCCTCTTACAGATACAGTAATTGTGGTGCTGCCCGTAGCTGCACGAAGTGATCTGGAAGTTGGACGTGATTCTTCGTTTTATTTTTGGTTCATATTTGTGGACTATATTGGGCTTGTGCTTTGGGACATATCAGCACAATTTCTCTGTCTACAACACCATCTGGGCCCCAGGCGTCATGCACGCACACACTCTCACACACATACACACACACACACGGCTCTGGAGTGATAGATTTAGCATGCGCTGTAGCATGTTTGTCAACAATGAGGCAGAATGGATGGGAAAAATTATTAGTGCAAAGGCCTGAAAAGAGCAAGAGGATGCACTGTGACACATTTCTCTCGGAGCACTCGCATTAGGAAGACGATCCCGTTGTGTAACTTGGCACTTGAGGCACGGTGGAGCTGGAGATGGATGGAGGACAAAGAGTGTGTGTGTGTGTATGTGTGTGTGTGGAAGGATATGTAAGTGTTTTGACATCCTCGTTGCATGTGAGCAGCTGAAGGCTTCTCTCTGCAGGGTGACGGCCAGTCAGTTTTGGTCATAACCGGCACTGTTGGCTTGAGAGGCTTTCTTTCTTGACGGATTAAATGAAAGTCTGACCAGTAAAGACCGAAAGGTCAGAAGTTTACGGGCATTGTTGCAGAGCTGGCTCGAAGCTCTTGTAGCTATTGTGAGACAGGGGTACCGAGGTGTGTTGGGTAAACCTCGCTGTCTTTGTTGCTCCCTGTCTCACCTTCAGTCAGTGTGTACTCTGTGGCCTGTGTGTTTAAATAAGTGTAGTGCTTAAGAGGAGCTTTTCAAAAACTTCACATCCACTTCAAACATGACAGGTGGGCTTATTGCCTTAAATTAGCATTTAATCCGTATACATGAGCCGAGCGCTCTTGTGAGTCCGCATCTGCACCTTTTAAAGGTGTGATTAGATGATGAATCATCTTTACCGTGATCACTAAAGCTGCCACTCTTCATACATGCGGGGGGAGGCGGGGGGGTAAGACAAGTGAGGGGGAAGGTGGACAGATTGATGGACTGAACGTCGTCTCCAACATTCTGATGCTAGATATAGGTCAGAAGGAGCAGCATGGACACAAATGCACACACGCGGCTATTTCTAACGGTACCTAACATTTTCCTTTTCATCTTTTCATCTCCTCTTTCATCTACTTGACACCAGTTGAAACAGGTTACAGGATACGTCCGAATACTCTTGTGCAGCCTTCTTCCTTATTCAAGTTAGAGCTGCAGAGGTTAACGGATTAACTGGTTAGTCAGTTGAAGGTGAAAAATAATAATAATATAATATTTCAGGCAGAAATTACTGTCATTTGCTCATTGTAGCTCTGAGGAATTGTCGTTTTTGTTTGTCATGTTTTACGATAAATTATATGTTATGGGGTTTTGGAGTGTTGTTGAGTGTGATTGAGTGTGTACCTTTTTGCTTTGGGAAAAATGTGATGAGCAAACATTTTGACAAAAACAAAAAAAGATCAAAATTCTTGCCAGTTAATCTTCTGATCGATCGTTTAAGCTTCTTAAGTAAACCAAATCTGCATATTAGAAAAAAAAAGTCCACAACAGAGCTGAGAGAGATTAAACATGAGCAAAAGACAAAAGGGAGGAGATAAGTATAGGGCGGATAGAGCAGCGGAGAGGAGGCTGTGTGAGTGTTGGAACGTGTCCAGCCGGTTAGTAAGCCAGACCGATGCAGCGGACAACATCCCATTCTGCTCTGGAGGAACGGGTGATGGCATCTATCACATTCACACAGTATATGTAGCTTCAGCTGGCCTATACGGCCTCGACCATCCTCTGCGGCCCGACCCACATTGCTGCAGACACATACAGGGCACGCAAACACACGCAGACATGAGTATCCCTAGCCATGCAGCGACATGACAATAGTTAATGAAGCGTGGCAGGGAGCTAGCAAACTAGTCGGCTTGCCCTGCCTGTCTGGCTTCCTGGCCTCCATTATCCCCACCAGCCCCCCTCTTATGTCTGGAAAGAAACAGAAGATTGCATCTACTTTCACTCCTGCCACCTCGTTTTCTCTTATTTGGCCCCTCATGTCTGTTTTGGGCCGATAAAAAAGGAGATGCCCTCGTGCCCGTGTCCCTCTGAGATCTTTTAGGGATATTGCAAGGGTAAATAAAAGTGTCTGCGTGCGTCTACGTGTTGTCAAAACTGCTCTGAAATTTTCAGGTCACACAAACAAGTCTAACCTGACTGCATAGCACAGCGCTGCCGCTGTGTCCCCACACACAAACACTGGGAATTTCCACTCTGCTCAATGAAATCCTATGTGGTTAATCAGTAATAGGAATCACTGAGTCAAACATCTAGCAGTCAGGAACAAGACACCTCACGAGAAGTGTGTCGAACGCAAATTGCCATGGCGATACCCCCGAAGGAGTGGGTCATGTGATCCGGACCCAAGCACCCGATCTGCCGCAAGCAGTATCACTGAGTGTAGTATGAGGTCAAAGGTCACGCTGTGGTATTAAAAAGTGTACTGTACATCAGAATGGATGAAAAAACTATTCACAGCGGTGGCATGCTAACATACCCGCAGTGCCACAATTGTAACTAGGTGGCTGTTGAGATGTTTCATCCATATGGTGTTACAAGGGGACAAATCATTAGGACTCCTAACTGTTTAGAAAGTGGTTTAAAAAGTCGGTAATTAAACTGCGGTTAACACAACATTACTTTATTTACTTTATTTTGTCAGTGTGTGTGTGTGTGTGTGTGCAATTTGACCTGTGATATGAGACTACACACACCAACACTACTGTAATGTGAGGGTTTAGTGTGTGGTCATTGGATCGCTCCTGCCGGGAAGAAACAACAGGATGGAGACGGATAACTTTCTCAAGCAACACTTCCTTGTCTGGACTCACCATGTGACTGAACCAACCAATCGAAAGCGAGGATTTAGACTGAAGTAAGCGTGAGGGAACCAGAGAATTCAACAGAATATCAAAACTGTTTCAAAGATGCAGATATAAGGATTTAAACATAAGATGTTTATATGAACTCATATATGAATTATGTCTCAGCCTTACATAGATGAACTTTACTATGACAGTCGTCCTTGAAAAGCCTTCCACATTTGGCCAGCACACTCTCCCATCATTAGTGCTGCTGCATTCCACTCTGAAAATATTCACTTGGTTTTGGCAAAAGGCTTTGAGCGAAGTACAACTGCCGCTGGATCCACGACAAGCAGCGATTTGCGGTTGTCATTTTATTTTTATGGGTTCTGTTAGCTGCTCTTGACTTTGTGTGTTTGTGTCCGGTCCCTACTGAGTCAGTATGTTTACATATACAACATTCCAGCCTTTCCTGCGCCGATCCGGTCACGTCACTTCGCTCACTCACCGCCCTCTTTATATATATCTGTCCATCTCGCCGCTATCTTCTGTTTCTCCCTTTTATTCTTTATCTTCCATATCTCCCTCTGTCATCTGGTGTTGGTTCCACTCGGAGGTTTTTAGTTTCTCTGTTGGAACAGGATCTCACGCAGCACTTGTCTTATAACTAGTGGCGGCGTTAGTCCTGGCCATTGTTGCTGTCACTGTTGCTGTCAAGTCATTGTGGATGAGTTATGAGGCACATCTCGGATGATGGAATCGCTGCAGCACGTGCTCCGTTTGTGCAGCGTTTAAACTCAAACCGACACGACGAGGAATGCAGAACTTTCTAAATTGGTAATCCGAGCAGCTGTAATCCGTCTTGGTAACAGTAACAATCTTGCTCGAGGTCCATTAAGTTGCATGTGTGCACTGTTAGTGTATCGTTAGCCACCAACTGTGCAGGAGATCCTCGCTGGTTTTGATAAGCTAATGTAACAATGCTAGGCTGTGCAAGAACATTTTCCTTTAGTTCTTACTGTGCAATGCCTTTAGCTGCAGCACGGATAGTTAGCATGCAGCTAGGCCCTTTCTCTCTCATTATTTTATCAGCCTGCCATCAGCATGTTAGTCTTCCTGGAGTCAACTTTACTGCTTCGCCAGTGTGTAAATTATACTCTGCAGAATCAGGGAAATGGAAGAAAAGAGGGAGAGGGAGGAAAAATTTGAGATTTTTTCTTTTTCTTTTTAGAGGAGAGGAGCAGAGGGATGTGGGTAGCCCTAGGAGAGAGATGAACCGATAGATATGAATGGAGAAAGTGATGATAGAGCCGAAGGAAGAGTGCTGGAGAGAGGAAGACCGAGATAGAGACATAGAGAACAGGAAAGGACAGCGGAAAACCTCAGGAGAGAGCCGATGCAGACGACTGGGGAGCTCTCGGATAGACAAAGATGAAAAGCAGAGGGGGGGGGGATAGAGGGAGAAGATAGATGATTCTCTGCAGACTTGCGCAGTGTGTTGGGTAACGCTAGGTCACCGGGGGACTAATCTGTACTGATGCTGCAGCAGCGTTGAAGCAGTGGAATGATAATGGCCCGTTTGCTGTTTGTGTTTGTTTGTGCGGCTTTGCATATGCATGTGCTGTGAAAAGATAACACGTCTGCGTTTGAAGGTACCACTTTTTGTCTTTTTATTTTTTTTTATTTTTGCCTCCTGCACTCGCACAAACACAAACACACATAACCCCCCTCTCATCAACGCCTTATGCCCTGTAGGACTGAGTCACTCGTCTGCAGCATAACTGAGAACAGTATTCATCTGTTGTGTCTGAGAACACTGTTCAACTGTTGTGCCTCTTCGTGCAGCATGCTTATGGGTGTGTGTTTTCTACATCAGTCCGGAGTAGGAGGGGTTTCTTGAGCTCTGAACCCCTGAAACGCTTCCAAATCAAGCCAACTCTGCACACTCGGCTCACACCCAGGCCTCCAGATTCACATCTGTAATCTGGTGGTAATGTTGGGTAACACCATGACAATAACGTCCGGTAAGGCCATGCCAGTGCGTGCCAACGTCCAGGCTGGGCGTGGCGACCCCGATACGGGTGTGCTGTTCAAGACTCAGGGACAGTCCCTATGATATTTTACTGGCTAATATATATGAAGAATGATACAACAGAACCTTCTCTATGACTAATTAAGAATGTTGAGTCACAAGTTATTATTGCAATACTAGAGCTGTAATGACTTGTTGACTCATTGATTATTGTAGACAGACAGAAAAATGATTTGGCAATGATGCAAAAATGCCCAAAACAAACTGGTTCGAGCTACAAAAGTGAATATCTGCTGGTTTCGGTTCAGACTTTATTGCCCTGCATATAAAATCTGGCTTTCAACTTGGCAAAAACAGACATGCCAGAGCAGACTCGTGCGTCAGTAAAGAAGAAATAAAAGTGTTGTTTGGAAAGAAGAAGTTTATTCTATGATTTAAAAAAAACTCTATTTTTCCTGTCTGATACTTTATGTTGTTTCCTTATATTATAAGATTATGGAAAAGCTGAAACCTCACATATGAAGTTCAGTTGAACTCACTCACTCACTCGTTAATATCAGTAGCCTATCTGGACGGTACAGGGACAGTTATTTTTTTAATCAGCTCCACCTTTTACAACCGGCTTTGCATTTGTCTTCACACCCCGTCACACACCATCTTGAATCCAGAGCCCCGAGTTTCTCTCTGTCCTAACAGCAGTATGCAAAGCTTTGACCGTGGACACACTGCTATGCTAATGAGCTGACATTCAAATGATATTATAAAGTATTTGGGCGCTGTCTGGAAGCTTAATTGACGTTTCAGAGTTTATTTTAGCAACCCGTTTGTTTTAATGTTAGAGGTGCTAACGCACAGCGGGTGTTGCATTTCTGATCTGTATGTGAGACGTTGTGTGCGTATGTTTGTGCTCTTCGTGTAAATAGACGCGTACATATATGTCACAGTATGTGTGTTCATTTGTGACTATATGTAAACACGCTCCAAAATCAAATGGGCATTGAGAAGGATCCTTCGCAGGTGGGTGTCACAGTCCCATGTGACTCATGTTGGAATTCAAGGCTGGGTTCGTCTTGTCCCTCTCCTGCTGTATCTGTGCGAGTCTGCAGCAGAGAGAAGGAGCTGCTGTGTTCTCTGTGCGTCCATCCATCCCTCTTTCTTACCCTATGGAGTTAAGCTCGAGTCTGTCCAGCAAGAAGAAATGGGGACTGGCTTTATGTGTGCTCCGCCTGCGCCACAGGGCTCTCCGAAACAGGTAGAGGGGACAGGAAATAAGAACGAGGACAATAAATTGCAGAAGGGGTGCTGGATTGGCAAGAATAAAAGGCATGGGTCAAGACAGGGTGTCATCCCCTTTTACAAGGTTCAAGACGTAACATTTATTTAACGAGGTATCCCTCATTTCCTCCTGGATTGACGGGGCTAATAAGTTGAATAATGATTTTTTTTTATCTACACGCTGGTCCAAAAATATTCCAAAATGCAAAATGGTTTTAGGTTTCGCTTCCATTGAGGGTGCAGCCTGAATACCAGCAGGGCTCAATTAAAGTGGGCTAATCCCAATTGTTGGGTAAAAAAAAAGTCTGTTACTTAATATTTTGGTGTGAATTGCATCAATTCTAAAATCTAGAGCAATGGGACTTTGTTTTCTGTATGAATATTTGAAGTGTTACAGAGCTTCAACAGTTAGTTGATTAATTGATCATTGAGTGACATAAAATTATCTCAAATGTGAGTATTTGCTCCTGGTAAATTGATTTTTTTTTCACTATTTTTGACCAAAGGATCCGAGTGTGTAATCAAAAAAAAAAAAACATTAACTGCAGCACTGAACTGTTTAAAGTCTTTTTTATTATTTGGTCATGACAGCCAGATTTCAGCATTTGTCTTGGTCTTGCTCCATTCACAACACTCTTTCTCTCCTTCTTTGTTGTTTTGTACCAAGTTAACGGATGTAAAAGCAACAATAGGACAGCTGCCTATAAATTGTCCTGCGAGGTTGGCTCTCACGTTACATATTTTTGGAGCATGTCAAAGGATTTGTTCTGGGAGTTTCTTTGCAGAATGAGATTGTTTGAAACTAAGAAACAAAAAGAAAAGGAGGGATAACCAGTTCTACCACTTGCATGTTAATGTTTTTCAAGCACTGAAAGCTTTGACAAATGTGACCAAGGCCGCGGCCCGCGGTTTAAATCCAGACAAATCATGTTTGTATTTGCATTCCTGCAACTGATAAAGCTGATGGCTTGGATGAGAAGGTGTGATGCTTGCTGCCATTTCTAAGACATCACAACAAAAATGGCATGGAAAAATGCTTTTCACATTAAAGCATGAAAATCACCTCTTGGCTGTCACTCTTCCTTAGATTGACAGGCCTATATTATATCTCATTGTCGTTCTGAGACGCAGTTATATATATAGATCTTATTAATGGTGACATTCCCTTTGATGGACAGTGATTAATAGAAATGATTTAGAGCCTGCTTCACAAAACTAATAACGTTATGTTACTTTTCAGGAGGATTAGTGTTACCTAGCTTGGAGATGGGGCCTTTGCTATCAATGGAAACCCCTTGGGAGTGGTGACCGGGCCGCTGCAACAGAAGTGCTAATAATTAACCATCTCAAGCCATGGTTGCTTGTAATGACGATGGGTTAAAATCTGTCTTCTCTCTATAAAAAACACACTCACATTCGTGAGTGTATTTGCAGGGTTTTGATTACTGCGGGCTATTTATGGAGCATATAGTTATTAACACACAGGATTTCACGCTAATTACATTATTACAACAAGACAACAGGACAGCTGACGCTGGCACTGACATGGCATGTGACAGAAATTAAATGAAGGTCTTAATGGACCTTTTTTCACTGCAGGACACTCAGATTTGTCAAAGCATGAAATGCACATAGTTGCATTCGGGTCTCTAAGTAAGCTTGGGCCAGTGCACCTTTGCTCATGTTATTAAATAAGCATGTGCTTTCCTGCAATGACATAAACGTGATGACGTGACCATAGACCATAGAAAGAATGGACATTGTATCTGTGATACAGTGTCCATTCTTCTAAATCTAAAATTGGCAGATTGTCGGTGGACATATAACAATAAGTTTTGCTGGAGCCACCTGATGCCGTGAATTCAGTTTAATCTTAAAGGCCTTATAGAAACACTTGTTAGCTTCTCACTGCCACTTCCTGTTGAGAAAGTCCTGATCTGCTCCAAGTACGGCACCACATGTGATGAACACACTTACATCACAAGGCGAATTAGAGAAGTGAGTCGATCGGAGCGTCACGAGCTCGCTGTGTATTTTCCTGCAGCGTGTTTGAATTTTACATACGTGCACATGGCTTCTTGTGACGCTCTCGCTTGCTGTGACTGAGTGTGGGCGGATGTAACCTCCACAATAACAGGCTTTGTGGCTTGCTGACGTCATTGGAATGTATAAATACAAAATGCTTTGAATGAGTGCACTATATACAGAGAGAGGAGTGCAGAGTGTAAAGTGCATTGTGCGGTGGAAGATACAGCAGATACCCGCCGGCTCTGTGTTAGAAGTTAGCAAGCAAAATAAATCAAGAACCATAATGGACAGATCAAAGAAAACATGCGTGACGGACACACCAAAACAATATTAACGTTAATATAATCATGTTCTCTGTGTAAATCTATGTTTTATGTGTAGGTGATAGAAATATACTTGTCCTACTGGGTCTGCAGCGTGTCATTTGACTCTGCCTCAAGGGGGTTGTGTGAGTCTCTGCGTGTGTGTTTTGTGAACACATGCGCACGTATGCCACCCCACCAGCCATGTAGAGCAGTGCTCCTGTTTTCCAATGCAAATTTTATTCCAAGTCAACTGGTTTTATCGCAAGGATTTTCCATGCAGTCACCGATCGCTGTCTGCCCGCTGCAAGTTTATTCTGGTGCACGCTATAGGGGATTGTATGGATTTAGCTCATTAGCCTGTGTTGCCTGTCATCTCCGAGTATGTTTGCATTTGTGTGCTCTCTGTGTGTGCACGCGTGTGCGCTGTGCGTTGAGTTCAGTCAATGCAGCGTGGCGTGTGGTCTTGTATCCATCGGCTGTGCCTGTGGGGAATTTCAGCGACTGTCGATTCGGCCTCTATAGATTGATGTGGCCTGAACCCCGCGGCATGAAGCACAGCGTTTATGTTTTTCTGCGTCTATTAATTAGAAGCTACAGTATTTAGCACAAACACGGAGAGTTGCACAAAAGCCTCGTTAGAATCGTTGTAATCATATGATGGCTTACATTTCAGATTTTAGCCATTTCAGCTGATGCCTCTACCCAGAGAGGGGATGGCAGTTAATTGTCTTCTCTGACGTCTCGACAGGAAGCGTGGTTATTGATGACACATGCATTGTGCATATTTTGTTTTTCTCAGAGCTGGCTGTAGTGCCTTGGTTATGAAGCTACTTTATTGATCCCTGTGAAGGAAATTCAATTGTTACAATAGCTCAGGGAACAGCGAGGCACTGCAGATGCAAACAGGCAATCCAAATCTCAACATGAGGAACAACTAGAAAATAGAAATGATGAGAATTACTGCATGACAGATACACAAGTTTTGTGTTTACTGCCTTCTAGTTTCACATAGTAACATGGAGAATGGTTGGGAAAACCTCTAACCCCTCAGCCTTGCTAAAGATGCAAGTTAATGGTATTCTAGACCTCTGTACTCTTTTGCATCGTTCACGTTAATGCATCTGGTCGTGGAGGATTCATCAGAGGACACTTGGAGAAAGCAACAGATCTACACCGCATTCCATGCAAACAGTACACAACATTTCAGCACAACTGATCATTTTGTGGTGTACCTTTGCATTGTTGAGAGCTTCTCACCAAGCTTGATGGGCTGGATGGTGTTCAGAGTTCACAGAGAGGTCAAAAGGCACACGCCTCCGCTGTTTCTTGGCCTCTCTTGGTGAACGTTATTCCCGTAAGCATAAGATAAGGGTGTCCTCCATGCCAATGGCGCCCAATTGCGGAATATACAGATCTTACCTAAATGTTTGCAGAATGAGTCTCTTCATGCTGTATGAGATCGGTATTACCGGTCTTTAGTCACCAAGACTTAACCTTCTTTGAAGCCACATTCATGGTGTACTAAGTGGCTCTTGTAAGGAAGCCCAGCTCAGGGTGTCACAACATTTACAGGAAGAATGTTGAAAATGTAGACTGACCCGAGGGAAGGAACACATCAGGTGAACAAACAAATCAGTCAGGTGTTAAGTTACAAAAAGTTATTCAATATGAAAGTTTGCGATTAAAAATCAATACGACACTTTTAAGGTGCAGTGTGTGAGATTTGGGGCCTGCAGCTGTTACACCACTGAATGCAAACACACAGTGTTCAGGGCTGCCAGTGTCTTTGCCACTGAAAAGGTATTCAGCATTTTTTTTGAAATGTCCAGGTTTTCTTTCATAGCCACTTTGGACTGTAATGCACACTGTGTGGCGCTCCAGCTTAAATGCATGCACCTGCGAGGGGAACTCCCATCTGTTTGAAGTTTGATTAATTGATACAAGATGATCTGGAGTATGATAGAAGTGAGCTCACCTTATGTGTAGCTCGCTCTACAAACGCTGCTTGAGGCTTCGTTAGCTGCTACTAGCATAACACACCTTGATTTTCAACCACAGTTGTTGTTGGAGTTGCATTGTGGGTCATGTAGGCATCAGGGCTTGACAGAGAAAAGACAATCCGACAAGCCCGCGTTCTGTGCAGTGTTAGCTTGTGAAGATCTCTATGAAGCCAAACTAGAAGTTCAAGATGATGGCAGCCATCTTTAACAATCATAGTGTACGCTGTATAGGTATGTAGCATTGCACCTCATTATAATGTATTAAAGTGAAGGCTGGTTATATGAAACAGAATCCTGCAGAACTATAATGTGCAGCTAGAGGTTATGTGGGGGCAGTGCAGCCAGTGACGGCAGGCTGCGTCCTGAAAATAGCAGTGAGATCTCAGTTCTCCACACAGACAGATACTATGGAGGAGAGGAGGGAATGAGTCAGCTGTCCTACCGACATGGGCCAAGATGGAGAGACGGAGAGAGAATGAAAGATTAACGATGAATCAATCAGAGGTAGAGACACCACCATTGGAATGGTTAAGCAGAGCTGAAGGACACCCGCAGTCTGAAACCCACGCCTTAACGCTGAGAGTGGAGGATGATGCTCCTGTTGCTAAGGAATACCTGTTACCTTGGTGATATGGAGACATGTTTAAGGATGAGTCATCAAGTTTGAACTCGAAGGCGGTCAACTGTTCTATATGGCTTCCCAGTGGTCGCTGATGTGTTAGCAACGCTCTGTGACTTTCTTTGTCATTAACAGCAGGATACATCCCTGACGGCGAGTCTCAGAAGGCATACGGATTAAATTATTCGATCTAATTAATGTGACAATGGGTTCAAGATGCATGGGAATAATGTTTTTTTTAATTTTCTGTTGCACAACTGCTTGTATTTTGGCCTGGAAGGACAATACTGACACAATGTTCAAAGCAAAGGTTAAAAAAGAAACTCATAGTCTCGTCACGGATGTTTTCTTCTCAGGCGTGGTACATGTGTCACTAAATGAGGCATTAAGGCCCAGATTCCACACAAGCAAACAGGAATAAATAAGTGATTATCTGATTTGTTGTAGATGGAGGACTTCATACGAGCAACAAAGACAAGCCAAAAATATGTATGGAGTGAAATATAAAAGGCATTTCATTTCAGAGGTCATAAACTTTCACTTACAGACACTGATTATATTCTTTATTTCATCATCTTTCCAAACCAATCACGGTTTCACACAGATGCTGCTCTCTCTCTATCTGCATCCCTGGACCTGAAATGTATTAATGCATCCAAAGACTCATTCATATTGATGAAACTCACCATCGCCATTCACCACCAGAGCACGAGCTGAGTTCATTTACTTTCAGGTTCATAACTTTGTAATAGGTTATAGCCAAAGCCTGAAATAGCTTTTTCTGCCGTGGCATCAGTGAGTCACATGTTTGCGCCAGGTAACATGTTTCATCATTACAATGAGCATACGCACTTTGGTTTATTTTGAGTTGATTCTACATGTGCCAACCTGCTGCTATAAATACTCACCAGAGGACCAAATCATGGCTGAAAATAGTCCCTAAAAACTCCTAATTGGGTAATGTTTGATAAAAGCTGCAGGGCCCAGCTGCGAATTATTAATATGAAGATTTATGTCTGAATGAAATGGGCTGCGTGGTGAGAGCTGGAGCTGAAGTATTGAGAGATGGACTGACACATTGTTGGTTTTGGTCTTTTCTTGTGGTTTGTTGAAGTTAAACAAAAATATAGAGTGCTGCCAACTGTGTCCTTTAAAGCTGGAAATACTGATTATGGATCATATACTGGATTTTAACAGCCAAACACTTTTAATATGGATAAAACAAAAACATAAAAATGACATAAAACATAAAATCTACAAAAATAAAACCAATAAAATGTAAATTAAAACCTATAAGCTGAGTTGGCCTGCCTGATGGTGAAGGTTCTCTCTGCAGCTCGTCACCCAGGCCTCATCCACCAGGATTTTGTTCACCTGGTGGGGTGTAAGTCTGAAACATAACCCGATGATGACGGAAGATTCTTTTAATTGCGGACACAGCTGTATTTATACCAAAATGAATACTTATTTTGAGTGAAATCTAAAGTTGTTTTTACCTCTACACTGTTGATATTTTCACTGCTGCCCTGTCAAGTCAGCAAATTACAGCAGCAGCAGCAGCAAAGCTGTCCAGGCAGGATTACACAGTGTGGTATGATGAGGAATTTACTGGCAGGGAAAAAATGTTTTTTTATGATTGCTGAAGAATCCAGTCTTCAGCGGCGTCTCAGTTTCCATCTCCCCTCAGTGGATTTTGTCAAATGAAATCATTTTACACCTGTTTTCTTGTTCAGTAATCTCCATGTGCCCCCAGCACAACATGACATTTGCGCTGCAGTCACGAGGAGCTTCTGCACACGGCGTGACAGGACTGTTTTTTTTTAGGTGTGAATGATGAAGTCTGGACATTCAAACTTCGTACTGTACACGAACAATTCTGCACGGGGAAGAAAGTTGTGTGCTAATTTAAGTAAACTACAGGCCGGATCCAAACAAACAGCTGGACCATTTAAAATGTAACACTGTGGATACAGATGCCATTCTTGGGTGTGAGGGTCGGTAAGGCTGAGCCTGAAAACAGGCAGAGTGTGTGTGATCGGGTCTGCGCTCTTCACATTTACACTTAAGTTGTGTGTTGTGTAAAAAAAGCAGTCTGGGCATGTCCACACACATGACAACACGTTGAAGGCACATTCTGTAGCCATCTACTCCCACAGTGAATGGTTAAAGGCCAAGAGACTGCTGTCTCAACCCGTGCTCTTAAATCACATGTACTGGACCGGGGCTAGTAGATCCAAAATAGTGTTTTACTAATTTAGTTTGAGCATGAAAGAAAGAAAAAATCACACACGATGCACAAACACACACTTGTCCTGTTAACTTTGCCCTACCAGTGGCTAAACAAGTGGCTGGTATTCCTGCGAAGAGGAAAATGACTGTGATCATCTCTCAGAGTCAAAGTCGTAAACTTTAATAGTACTGTGGCATAAAAGGCAGCACGCTCAGAAATGCAGATACTCCTGCCTAATCTTGCATAGCTTGTGCTGTTTTTGGTTTTTATTTTTCAAAAATGAGGGACATGTTAACTAGATTAAACGTTTCAAACTGTTTAAAAAGTACCATTTGCACTGCACATATTCTTGTGTTCTGTTTGTGATCTTTCTGATCCATTTGTGTCTCAGCACTTAGAGTTTTTATTCCCATGTCATCTCAAACATTCGGCCAGTCCCACATGGGATAAAAAAAGTATAACGTGTAACTTCTTGGAAAAGGAAGCATCACTGACAACATACAAATATATACCTGAAATTTTACACCAAAAAGAAGAAGAAAGATGTTTATAAGGCAACTGGCAAATTAAAATATTTCATATATGTGAACAGAATTACATTTTTATGTACTACCAAAACAAACGCCCATGTTGCTCACAACCACAAAGGTGTGCAAAACATAAATGATGAGGGCTGAAAGTGTGGCAGCTCCGAGGTGACGTAGAATTTCGCCCTTTGCTCGAGGAGAAAATTGATGCTCTCGGCGTGCAAATTAGTGCCAATTAAGAGGAAGAAATTGATTTCTACACCTTTTAACCTGTGGAGGGAACTAATCAAAGCTGATTGGTTAACGCTTAAGTCCTGCGTGCTGTCAAAGCTCAGCGGCACGTTTTAGAATCGCTGCTTTAAAATGCTGATTGTGGCGGTTTAGTTTGCACAAGTTGCACAAATTAAGGAAAGTCGCACATCGCTTGTGTTTGCAGAGGACAGTCGTGGTCGATCTGTAGACTTTGGCAGCCACTAACCACCCTGAGTGAAACAGTACAGTATCAGGAGTTGGATGTAACATCTCGCCTAAACAGAAGCAGCAGAAATACAATCTTTGTCTGCTCAGATCACACTCTTTTTATGTCTGAAGGTAACGACCTCAGCTTGGCTGTTGTGTTTTGGCGTTCAGAGATGAGCTTGTTGTCAGCCTCCTGTTTGTTACTGTTTGTGTTTTCCACTTGCTCAGCACTAATGCTCTCTCCACCTCCACCTGTTTTTTTTTCAGTGTAATTTAAGGTGGAACGATGTCTCGGTGTGGATCGATCTGTGTTCATAAAAACACACACCCACGTGTGTGTGTGTGTACAGAGATTTAAAAACGAGGCATGCTTTGGTGCTCTTTGTTTTGTACATTTTTCTCCACGATTTTGCCCGTTCTTTAATATATTTATTTGTTTAACGCTGAACCTTCTCCTCTGCGTCTTTCTGTTTTCTCGGTTTCTGTCAGCCTACAGTATGTTACTCCCCCCCCTGCCTCTCTCTCTCTCTCTGTATACTGTATTTGTTACTGTCTTTTCTTCTTCGGTATGTCTCTTACATGTCTCTTTCAGCTTCTGCCTGCCATTATTTATAACGTCTACCTCCTTCTGTTTACGCCTGCTTCCACCCTTCACTCTATATCTGACCTTGTATGTCTTCCGTCTGTTTTTCTGCCCACCTCTCTGATTCTGACGCTTCCCCTGTCTTGTTTTTCTTCATCTCCACCTCTTTCTTTCTCTTTTTCTGTCTGTTCACCCACTAGATTTGCCTTCGCCGTCCTTCCTCTGCCTTGTCTGTCTGTCTGTCTTTCAGGCTGTGGCGTCTTTGCTATCTTAATGTTTTTTCTCCTCGGCTCAGCTCCAGAAAGTTATGTGGGGCTAAGTGTTCGTGCAGCCAATGGCAAGATGAGCTGTATAAAAGCACTGAGCTAATAGACATGATGTATGACTCCGTACGTGACTGCTTTGGTAAAGAAGCAGCATCCTGCTGCAAGGACACAGCCCTCTGCTGCATGTGTGTGTGTGTGTGTGTGTGTGTCAGTTGTAAAATAGCAATAAAATCTCAATGCCAAGTTATCTTCTGTCCTTCGCTGCTGCATTGGAAGAACCTCTGCTGTTGTATACACGCGTGTGTCTGTGTGTGTGTGTGTGTGTGTGTGTGTGTGTGTGTGTGTGTGTGTGTGTGTGTTTTGGCCTTGCCAACACGTTTAACGCTTTGTGTCCTGGACAACCCTACCCTCGCTCTGCAGTTGCCATGGCAACACACCAAGAGGCTCCATCATGTGTCTGCGCCTGTGACCGCAATTTTGTAACAGCTCACAAGCGCTGGCTTTGTGCGTTTATGTGTTTATATGCTGCGTGTCTTAATTTGGCGTTTGATGCTGCGTTGCTTTGCTGTGAGCGGACGGAGAATAAGAAGCGTTCGTCGAGCTGGCTCTCATCAAACAGCGCCTTGCCTCAAAGTGGAGGTTTTATTTGATTTAGATAGACTGAAAATATCAGCCTTTGAGGAGTGCTATAATTATGCTGTTTTACAGAAGATATCGCCGACTTGTGACAGGAGAGCCCTTCTTACAGAAACAAAAGAAAATGTCCATCTTATCTGCAGTCACAGTGAATGTGGGCTGAGGTAGAATTTAGTGTTTAGCAGCAGAAATCCCCCAACTTTTCCTCTTTATTCGAGGCTGTAAGATAATATCCAGGAGTTTAGCAGAAAAAAATGAAATATTAGGGGAATGTTTGAAAAAATAAATGTATCATGCGTCTAATCACTGTGTCCTCTCTGACCTTTGAGCTCTAGAGGACCTAAGAATAGTAATGAACAGTGGGTCAATTAGACCAAAATAGATTCATGTGAAATTTGGTAGAACTATCAGGGAGTTTTAACACAATAAATCCAGAAAGCACCAAAGTTTGCATCATCCTGATACAGGCAGAGCAGTGGCGGTTTAGCGCAGAGCTTTTGGTGGCATCGGCCCCAAAAACAGAAAAGTTACAGGCGCGTTCCAAAAAATAAAAATCTCCACAAATAGCCATGTGTGCCATGGCAGCATCCTAAAGCAAAACGCCCCCCCCCCCCCCTTCACCTGATCAATCATTGTAAGTCGTCCTGGATAAAGAGTGCCAGCTAAACGCTCAAATAGTGGCCTGGAGGAAGAAGCAGCCTGTGCTCTGCAGCCTATTTTATGTTTTACCTCTCATGGGCACAGTTCCATTTTAGACAAGCAAAAGGAAGTGGAGCAATGCTGTGAGCAGAAAGGACTGACCATGGACACGAACCCTGAAAAGTGAACCGTCTGTCATTATTTGTCATGATCTCAACGTCATCAGTACATTTTAAGAACACCTGAAGTGTGAAGACTTCGTGCTGTTGTTGTTTCTTCTGTTAGATCTTGGATGGTGTCCATCTTTTCTGCTGATTCATGTCTGAGGTGATGGGTGGGTGTTCTATTGTGGTGTTCAACCTCACTGTCTGAGCTCCAGACAATATCAGCCCATCAACCGATTGCAGTTATGTTTAGGGCTGGGTGATAATTCAGAATTATTGTTTATGGTCACTCCATTTAATTACGTTCAAACGCATTTGTCACGTTTGAACATCTTAGTTTACAATCCTCATCATCTCAAGTGAAAAGAAGTTGGATCTTACTGAAATCCTTTGTGTATCCTAACCCTCAGCTATATAATTCAGATATTTTTGAGTTTGCAGTTCCTGATTTTCCTGCAGGAATAATCTCCGATTGTGTTTGTGTGTTTGAGTCTACGGAAGTAACAAGCTTCTCATTTTGGATGCGTTTTCCTTGTAAACATTGCCCTTTAAACTCATGAATTATTGATTTTATTGTGTCAGAAATGTCAACCAAAAAAAAAAAAAAAAAGGTTTTCTCGGCGTACAGCAAACCCCATGTTACCTTTTGTACTGTATTCTGTTGTGCAGAGGACTTCTGGTGATTTTTATGTTTTGCAATCATTTGTGTCATGTCGTGAGGAAGCACGATAGCCATGCCAACTGCAGTCCTTCTTTAATTTGCTCCAAACATACAGCACATCATTACCTCAGCTTTATTTCTGTGCAGCAAAGACCTGTCTAACACAACCTGTTCGGAACAGCAAATATAAAAGCGTTCGTGAACTTAGCGCTGGATGAATCACTGTTGAATGAAGGTAGTTATTATTTTGATATTAGTCATCTGCACTCAGAGCTCAGTCTACAGCTGCACTCGATTTGAGTCAGAGCGAGGAAACTGAAATCAAGCTGGGAGGTGGATTTCCAGTAGGGAAAAAAAAAAAAGTTACCTGCGAGCTTACCTAACCTCCATCCTACTTTTTGTCTTTATAGGCCTGAGACCCAGCAGAAAGCCCCGGTGACTGCCCCTCCTCCCCCGCCGCCCCCTCCGCCTCCCCCTGAGCCGGCAGGGCCCCCAGAGCCGGAGGAGGAGATCCTGGGCTCCGACGATGAGGAGCAGGAGGACCCCGCGGACTACTGCAAAGGTCGGACAGACCCGCGTACACCGAAATCACCTGTCCCACGCCGCTACTTCTGCCCACTATATCTGTCGTGCAGGGCTCAACAATGTCTTCCCTCTCTTCTCTGTCTCCTTTCCCCCCCTCCGTCCTGATGCGTGGTAGCTGTGACACCGGTGTTTCAAGGTTGTTTGGCTGTTGCCAGAAAGGAGCGGCAGTCTAGTTTCCTGCAGTGGCTCAGGCTGCCAAAAAAAAAAAAACACTGTGCTGTCTGCTAAGAGGTTCATTTTCATTACACACAGCTCCGTATCAAAATGCTTCACCCCTTCTGTAAACACTGTAGAACATTACACATCACTTAACGTGCAGTATCTGTAGGAGAAGGCAGCGCACTTTAAATGTCATTTAGCAGTTCTCTAAAGATACCACGAGTTCTTGAATCATACGTCATGAAGAGCCACGCTGTTTAGATGGCTTATGTCTTGATTTGGAGGGCAGCTCTTGATTTCTTTGAGGCTGTTTTGGAAGACGTGCAGACAAACTGTGAGATCTCACTTCTGTGAGATGAAAGAAGATCTTTGTGTGCAGCTTCCTTTCACTGGTTTCTGTTAAAAACAAGTCATTTCTCCTCGTAAAGCCCCTAATGTGTTAGCTCTTTATCCCTTATATGTACATTGTAACCCTGCTGGGAGAAGTGCACATATAGTATATTTGTATTATTGTTCTAAGCAGTCTGTAGTAGTATTTCAGTTTTTGTCTATGCGTTGTGGCCTGCCCACCCTTTGTGTCTATCTGTGCTACCTTACTTAAAATTACAGATTTTACACGTAGTTTATGTTCAATAAAATACACCTACAACAAATGTTACCCTGGCGAGCGAGACGTCTCCGTCTGCCAGCTGCTAATGTCGTCGTAGCAAGAACAGAGAGCATTTTGATGTTTCTCTCAGGTAAACATATTGAGCTCCAGGTTTAAGCATTACGCACAATTACGGCATGTATTTTCAGTTTAACTGCTGAACACGCGGCCCCCCTTCAGGTACGCAAGACCAAAAATGACAAGACACAAAATAAAATGCTCACTGTACATTTTGTTCAGAGTTTGTTCGAAGTGAAGCAGGTTTACCAACTTACACTAACACTAACAAGTACTCAGACAAAGAAATGCAGTTTAGCGTATGTACATATGAACAGGATACATAAATAAAGTTCAGGTATAAATATCTATATGTTATAGGATATATACAGTATATCAATATAATGTAGAATATATACAGTATAAGCAGCATGGACAGGTTGGAATGAATATACTAGCATAAATATATACAGCTTGGCTGCAGCAGTTACAGTACAGTATGAACAGTTATCACGTGGATGGATTAAGATAATTTATACTGTAGGGCCTTATCATATATGTCTGCCTCTGACTCTGACTCTTTCTGTCAGTATATAAAACACATGCACAGTTTAGTATCAAGTATATTTTTGTCTGTGACGGGCGTTTCAGTTCATGTTGAATCGAAGCTCTGTTATTTGTATTTATTAAACACAACTCAGTACAAGATCAGTACAAAATAATGCACATTGTTCATTGATTCTTTTCATATGACAGTGACTGATCGGTTAGTTAATTGCTTTGCCTTTCAAATTGTAAAAACAAAGTAAAAAAATAGCTTTTATAATAACTCATAATCTTCCTAGTTGGTCTGACAAACATCTGTCATAAAAGACAAAGAAGAGCAGCACGTCTTTACATGCTGGAAGAAGATTTTTGGTATTTTATCTTGAAAAGTGAAACGATTAATATATATATATTTTTTTTAACTGATGCTAAATTGATTTATTTCCTTTTGTTCAGCTTCTCCACATGCTACCTGCCGCTGGAAATGTTTGTGCTGTACTTTCCTCCTTCTTCTCCTTATTTTCTATCTGTTTGACCTCCCTTCCTCTCTGCTGCTCTCCCTCCACTTCTTGCTCACTAATGGATTTCATGTCATTGCCTGGTTATCACTAACAGTCGCCTGTAACCTTCATCTCTCCCAGGAGGGTACCATCCGGTGAAGATCGGGGATTTATTCAACGGGAGGTACCATGTGATCAGGAAGTTGGGGTGGGGCCATTTCTCCACCGTATGGCTATGCTGGGACATACAGTGAGTCACACACATACACAGACACGAGCGCACACACAGTGTAGTACAGTATAGGCTCATGCAAATACACACACGCTCACCACAAACACGTCATGACCCAGAAAAAGCCCTCAGCACACACACACACACAAAGGCTCTTCTTGCAGACCTTCACTTCACCTTGCTCCCACCGCACACACACTTTACCTAAACCACACACACACACTTCCACACCACACATGCACCTGTTGACAGGATCTGGCACGTCATCTCGACAACGGTTGCAACCGACACCACCCTGCGCCGCCGCCGACGCCATCCATTTACACTGTAATGTTGTTTCTGTGTTCACGTGGCAACCAGGGTGGATGGATGACAGTATCGTCGACCCAGTGTCACCTTTCACTGACTCACGCGCACAAACTCATTTACTCATGTCACTGGTGTTAATTACGCTAATGGTGGCCCTAAACTGGTGAGCACACTGTACAGTCAGTCACTATCCCTGACAAATATGTCAAGGGTGTCAGTGGCCACCGGTCATATTCAGTGTGTCACACGCTGTACACTAAGCAGCGGAGAGACAAAGCTAGGGACCAGAGGATGAGTATTTAGCATCTCAAGAGACAGATATTTCCCTCAGGAGTTGGTGGAGACTAAAACAGAGCTAATAAACATTCAGACTGATCAGAAACAGGACTCCAGATGAAATATAATCTGGCTTTGTGGATCAATTAGAAACAGTTTGCTCTCAAGTTCATCATATCATCTTGTTCACAACTTGTTTCCATTGCCCCCAAATGGCAGGAGAAATTACAGTAGCCACCAGTCACATGAATCTACAAATAAATGCAAAATGTTTGATTGCCTAATCGACTAAATGATTATCATCTCAGTACTAGTTAGTATTTTTAATCTTGGAGCTAGTACTGTATAACAACTCAAATATAGTTCTGCGACAAACTGATGTACAACCAGACACATCGATCTGATGCACTGAATCCGTTTCAGCCTGATCTGACCATTTTGCATTAAATATAGTTGCTCCATTACTTCTAATTATAAAAAACAGTCTTTAAGTGTTAATCACGTACATTCATTGAGTCATGATGCACACTGCTGACTCACCGCTGACTCGCTGAATAATTTAAAAATTCGCAAACCTAAAAATAAGGTTGGTATTTGAATGTCGCCACGGTTGTTTTCTGTTGTACTGTAAATAGTGACGTGAAGTGATGTCACGTCCTCACCTTAAGAATGAAGTGAAGGTTATTATGTATGGAACGGGTGTCAGGACAGAAAAGGTTGTATTCATTCATCCCTCATTTAGTATTTTTTAAGTGGTTATTTGTTCTCAAAGAAAAGTTTTTTTAGAGCAATTAGAAATGCATTTAAAGGTGAGTGTGTGAGATGAGATTTGAGTATACCGTGTTTTGAAAAATGAGTTTTTGAGAGGTTGAAAGAAGACAGAATTTGTTACATTGTACCGAAAAGTGATGTTCCAATCTTTTTCACGAGTTGAGATGATTGTATTTGCTCAGGAATATCCTTAAAGGAACTTGTAATGCCAAATGTCTTGTATTTATGGAGCTCTATAGAGTGATCTATAGTAGGTTGGATGACCGCTTTAAAGAAGCTTTCAGACACCAGTCTTTGAGCTGGTTAGTGTTTGTGCTATTTCTATGTTACTGCCCAATTTGCATTTCCACTGTCAGTGTAGGCAGTGTGAATGACAGCTGAAGAAAGGTGTAATAAAGACACAATGAGGGACATTTTTTAATATTTTTGACATTATAAAATGAGCATTACCGAGTCAAGCTGAAGATAATGCTGTATGCTATCTGTGTCATTACAGAGTGAAGAACTTTGTGGCGATGAAGGTGGTGAAGAGCGCCCAGCATTACACAGAGACGGCCCTGGATGAGATCAAACTGCTGCGATGTGTGAGAATCTGATTGCAGTGTTTGGGAATCTTGTTGTTTGTCTTTCTTCCTCCTCCTTTCTCCTAATATCCGTTCTCCTCTTTCTCCTTCCTTCCTTTCCTCTCCTACCTCCTCACATTCCCTCTCCACTCTGTTTCTCTGTTAACATGAAATACTAAAGATATTTGGTCATTTGTCTTGCCTGCTCGGTGCAGAGGGCAGTCCTCTTTGAATCAATTTTTCAACATCTTCATCTCCCACATCCATCTCTCTTGTCATCTTCCTTTCCTGAACTCTATTTTTCATTCCCACTCTTCTCCTCTTTTTCCTCTGCCCGTCCCTCTTTCCTTCTTTCTTCCTCTCCTTTTCCCTTCAGTACTCTTTGATCCTACGTCACTGTTGGACCTTGATGTTGGTTGTTCCGTCTTCCTGTCACGTTTGCGTCATATCATTGTCATCTTGTCCTCCAGGTGAGAGAGAGCGACCCCAGCGACCCCAACAAGGACATGGTGGTTCAGCTGATAGATGACTTCAAGATCTCTGGAGTCAATGGCATACGTATCCCGATCAGAAAAGTGTGTGTGTGTGTGTGTGTGTGTGTGAGTGAGTGACAGAGATATGATAATGTAAGTCCTTGACTTTCAATCCCAGATGTTTGTATGGTGTTTGAGGTGCTCGGTCACCACCTGCTGAAGTGGATTATTAAATCGAACTACCAAGGTCTGCCGCTGCCATGTGTCAAGAGCATTATCAGACAGGTAAGGACACACACACACACACACACACACACACTTATTGCTGACTGTATTTTTACAAAATCTTGATAAATGATGCCTCTTTGCAAAACTGTGTCAGTGCATTACAGTTCAAACAAGGTGACGTATCCTTATTTGAAGATTATATTTAACACTGGCATGTTTAAACCACATTTATCTCTGAAATTTATTCATATTCTTTTTTTTTTAATTCAGTGTCTTTAGTGAAACATTTAAACAAAGATAAACTGGTAACTGGTAAAAAAAATGAAATCTGAACACGACAATACAACCTTAAAAATCTATACTCAGATTTATTCATTGCAAGTACAGATGATGAGTACGTTTTTAGAAGAAATTTCAACTACACCCATATGTAGCTGCCAGAATTCTTCTTATTCTGTGGAGCAGTCGCACTTCATCGCTTTACCAGCCTAATTAGACAAAAAGTAGGTTTGTGTATCATGAAAGTATTTCCAGCTAGAAGTCCTTGAGGACGTAACTTATTCAGTTTCTATGTCCACATGCTGTTTGCAAGACTGTAAAAGTGACAGAAGAACTATAATACATGAAGAGCAAGAGGCTCAGAGAGCAGAATTCAGCCCCATTACTGAGGCCCGCTAATACAGTGCATGCTATTGTGCACTTCACACTTCAGTACCGCTGCCATCCTAAGACGCAGGACTTTCGGGTATTTTCCCCACAGCCACCTGATGAGCATGTGAAGTTGTTGAGTCATTTCAGCCGTTGCCAGTCTTCCACCACTCGAAGGCCAAGGCTGAAGATGGGTAGAAATTAAATGAGACTGTTCCCCGCTTCAGCCTCAAAGCCTCTGGACAAAAAAAAACAAAAAACAAGTGAGAGGGAAAGACAGGGAAACAAAAGCGTCTCCCCTCTGCCCTCGGAGAATGAGAGGCATGAGAGGAACAGCTAATTTGCCGTGGAGAAAGAATGAAAAGCATACACGCCTAAACAAGAAGTGTGAGCATGTTTTTCAGTAATAATATCTGTCTCTGTTTGTAGGTCCTGCAGGGTTTGGACTACCTCCACACTAAATGTAAAATCATCCACACGGACATCAAACCAGAGAACATCCTGATGTGTGTGGATGACGCCTTTGTTAGGCGTATGGCCATGGAGGCGACCGAGTGGCAGAAAGCTGGAGCCCCTCCTCCGTCTGGATCAGCAGGTAGACACACAAACACTCACACATAGTGTGTATTTTAAAGGAAGTCAACATTCTGGGGAGAAAAAAAGATCAATAACCCTCTCTGAAATGTGCAATACAGTACAGAAACAGTGGGCGACGTGTCTAGCTGTAGCTAATTTGCAAACGCAGACACTGGTTAAGCTTTTAAATCGAGATTAAGACAGAACCAGCAGGAGGATAAAACAGATTCAGGACCTAAACATAGAGTGTCAGTATATATGTATATGGCATGTAGGCTTCAGGGTTGTAGTGAGATAAACTCGCCTGTTTGAAATAGGGTTGAGGAAATTTCAGATCACCTGTATCAGTCGGTTCATCCACAGTGTACCCATTTCTTTATTTACCACTTCACCGCTGGAAGGTTGAACCCATTTTAAAGGATTTCAGTGCTCATATCTGTCTCTGCAGCATGCAGCTGGTTATCTTGGCAACTACCAACTAGCCTGGCTGATCACTAGACTCCAGGAAGCCACTGTGGCACTCTTGGCCATGAGTCGTGCACATAACTCCATGTAAAACTGCAATTTGTCACATTTCTAGTTACTTTTAAGGTTAAACAAACAAGATGGAACATAAATGTGTGATCTTTTTTCTTCTTTTCTGTACAGACTTTTATGTGAATTATCTATTAAGTGTGTTATTATGATTTTAGTTAATGTAATCTGCAAATCTAATTTTGACAACCTCAGAGCAGGAAGAGTTTTGTGTACCCCCCTGTGATCTTTGGCGCCCCCCTGAGGGGACCCAGACCTTAGGTTGGGAAGCACTGCTTTAGAGCTGACAGGCAGATTTTGTTACCTTTGGACAGAGACAGGCTAGTTGCCCCCCGCCCCTTTTTCCCCAGTCTTTATCCTAAGCTAAAAGCTAAACTAACTAGCTGCTTAGCTGTTACTTCATAGTGGTCGATCTTCTTCCCCGACTCTCAGCAAGAAAGCCAGTGAAGGTATTTTCCAAAATATTGAGATGTTTCTTAAGTTATTGGTGGATTTTTCCTCCAAATGAGCATTCATTTCACTTCTCATGTTTAGTTTGTCTGCTCTGTAGCTGTCAAGAAATGTTTTCCTCTGTTTGATATTGTTTAATATTGAAGTGCTCAGTAAAGGAAAGGGATCCACAGAGAAGCCTTTTGAGTCTCCTCAGTTTCTTGCCTACACAGAGAGATTTTTTTTAGCTTTCTTTTATCTCCTGTCACCAAGTTTCACTGGAACAAAATCAAGTTTTTAAAAAAAAACTGTCTGGAGAAACTCGACACGAACCCTGTCCTCTTGGTGACCCCCTCACCAAACCAAACCCTCCATGAGCTGTCAATTGCTTGCATCAGCCAAAGGAGACGTTCGGAGCCTTAGGGTAAACCAATTATACCGCTTACATTTCCACACAATTAAAGTCGGCACAACACCATCAGCTGTTAAAGCACGAGTGCTCGGCGGTGACAGAATCTGAAGAGACAAAATGCATCAAAGATTTTAATGCCATGTATTAACATGCATGCAGACACATCTATTGTATTTCAGATTTTTTGTTATGCAGGACTGAAGCTACATGGGGCAAAAATGGCAACATAGTTTGGACTGTTTATGTTATATAATAAGTTTATTTAGGAATGTTTCTGGTGTACAGGAAGAGCTGCTGAGCCGGAAACCTTCAGTACACAACGCAAAAAACTATGAGACTATCCAAGACTGATAAAATACTTTATCCCGAAGAATATGTATATATCGCTCTGCTGTAACTCTTTCCAGGTTTATTATCCAAATTATGATTGGTGTCAGATGGTTCAGGTGAGAGAATATTGTCCTATAGGAGCCGCATTCTCAGCCGCGGGGACAACAAACCATTAATATTATGGATCTGGGACAGACGAATAAATCTGTGGGAGTGTGAAAGATCATTTTCTGCATTTGTTTGCAGTTCTCTCACTACACCTACAGATTGTGTATGTACCAGGTCTAGAAAGCGGGCCGAAACCTAATGATTTTCTTTTTCCAGACGTGTGACAATAGTGAACGTAGCGTGAACTCTGGCGGCTGTGTGGCGGATTGATGTTGCTGACACTTTGAAGCCTCTGATTCTTGTTGTTTTTCTTTCTGTCTGTCAGTTAGCACAGCCCCCCAGCTCAAACCGGTGAGTACAACAGATGTGAGTATGAAATGAGAGGAATGCACACACACACAAACATTAACACACACACACACACACAGAGTCAAAATCAGGGTAAAGCATGTCACACTGTTTGCTGTGATCTTTATGACAGCTAGAGACAAAAGGAGGGAATGGAGTGCGCTGCAATATTTGTAGATAATACTCAAAATGTCTCATTAGCAGATTTTAAGCTGCATTCAGAGCTCCTACCACTCTGTATTAGAACATATGTTGCAGCAATTTTTAGACTTACAAGTTAAGAATAGTTGCAGTAAACGTCGAAATTAGTTTTTTGTCAGAGAAACTGACAATAAATGATTTGAACACACTGTAACTGTCCTGTGAAGTCCTGTTTTCTGCTCTGGCTTTTTTTCTTTCATATAATCCATTTAATATGGTTTATTTCACCTTAAAGTCCCTGACAGCACAATTTCCGTGTTATCAAGTATACCTTCATAACATTTATGACAAGTATTCATGACAAGATAAACAGCAATCTAAGCTAATCTCTGAAAAATACACACCGATTACCTTCTTCTAATTTGCCATCAGCAGGACTATGTGGGTGTGCTTTGATCATAGTTGACGGACAGTCGTCCTGCGATGTGAATAACCAGTTCCACAACACTTTGCACACTTTATCTCATTATTATCGCAACATATTCAAATGTTTCTAAGTCCTGATCGGTACACGGAAGAATGAGATTCACTCGCTTTGAACCAGCGAACACAAACTAAACCAGATATGCAGAAATCGTTTTGAACACAATTGTTCTAAAGTTTGCAGAAAATTCTGTGTTCAGAGCATTAAGCTGATAAAATGAGCTTTATAAGAATTTTGTCAACCTATACATGAAAAAACAATATTTAAAGGCAGTGATATACACTTTTTATTCCATGAATAGCTCCTATTCATTCATGTTTTTACTTCCCCTCTGACCCTCTCTCTTTCTCTTCTTTACTGTTTCTTTGTCCCAGGTGGGGAAGATCTCCAAGAACAAGAAGAAGAAGCTGAAGAAGAAACAAAAGCGGCAGGCGGAGCTGCTGGAGAGGCGAATGCTGGAGATCGAAGCCCTGGAGAGAGAGGCCGAGAAGAGGGAGGAGAGAGCCAAAGAAGGTGGAGAGAAAGGGGACCACGAACACAACCCGCCTTCACCGCTGCAGCCGCCGCCGCCGCAGCTGGGCCCCAGCATGGCGCTGGGAGAGAGCGATGAGGACGACGATGATGAAGAGGATGGAGAAGACGATGAGGATGAGGGAGTAGAGAGGGAGAGGCCCATCAGGTTGACTAATCATACATGTGAGTCTTTTTTCAGCTTGACTTCTGTGGTTGTGATGAAGGTTAAGCAGATATACAACTTTATCAAATCAGACATTGTGAATAAATGCTCTCTACCCTTAATATTGTAAATGCAGCATGATGCATGTGATTTGATGATTGGTGGATATATGTTTCAGTCCTGGTAGTCAAGCTTTGATCAGTCTTAAAAAATCAGACCCAAACTATGGAAGCAGAGCTCGATGCAAACCCAGATTTCCGCTTAATTTTTTTTTTAAAGAATTTAAATAATTTATTATAAGCTAAAATAAATGCAAATTATTATATCTGAATCAATAAATTCACTGCAGTCAGGCTACAGAGTTGCACAGTCAACAACCAACAAACACCATTTTCACAGCATTAGAACAAACAGGCCTCATTTACTTTGTAACACAAAATTATTATGAAAATGAAAAAAAAAAAAAAAAAAAGCAAACTTTTAGTCAAACTAAAATAAAGGTTTGTTTGGGTCCAGTTGGACAGAGCACAAAAGGTCTGACCCTGTGGAGTTATTATATTCAGTGTTAGCCACCAAAATGCATTGGGTTTTATCATTGCATGCATTTCTGATTTATTCAGCAGAGCTCAGCTGAACTTAAAATGAGACAAACTGACAATTCAGTGATTATCTAGGCTAAATCTAAAATAAAATATGCTGCGTTGGAAGGTTCTGTCCAAAAATGTTGGTTCTGGTGCTTAAAAAAAGTCACATTGTTGAATCCTGTCTCCGTTTCTTGTCTCCTCGTAGAAATCTATTCGGTTTTCAGGCATTTAACGTCACCGGTTTGTTATTTTTAGTCCATTTAACATTGACGCTCAGGCATTCATTATTAATTTAAACAGTGTGGTGTACAGTCCGTTCCTTCTTTAAGTGAAATGCACCGTGAAGGAAAAATGAGCAACGTATTTAGGTTGTCCTGTATTTTTTTACGGTATTTCTGTGTGTGTGTGTGTGTGCAGGTTTGTGTGTCTGTCTGTGAATGAATAGGAGGTGGATTGGCTCCAAGTAGTCAGCCCACGCTGGTGCCTCTGTGTATGGGAGGATCGGCTGATTCACAAAAAAACAAAAAAACTGAAAAGCAGTTTTTCCTCTGTCTCCCTCCTCCACCATCTGTCTCTCCACCTTCTGTCTCTTTCATTCTCCTATTCTCTTTTTTGCCTCCTTCTCCGATCTTAATTCCCCTTTCATGCCGTTTTGCTCGTTTGCCCACACCGCCTTTGATCATGTCGTCTCCTTCGCACCCACTTCCTCTCTTAACTCTTCACACTTCGTGTCCTCTGCCCATGTCAGGCGCAGCACCTCCCCAGGAGCGGAGCGAGGAGCTCCACATCACCGAGGACGACCCCGATGAGGACGTGGGAGACGACGAGGAGCCCACGCCTGTCGCTGAAAAAGATACGCCCATTCCCCCCATCAAAGAAGAAGGTAATGGAGATCCCACACAAGCAGAGGTAGAGGAGGAGGAGGAAGAGGAAGAGGAGGAGGAAGAGGAGGAGGAGGAGGAGGAGGAGGGGGGATTGAAAGAAGCAGAGGATGAGAGAGAGGAAAAGGAGGTGGAGGGAAAGGTAGAGCAGGAGGAAGAAGAGGGGGAGGAGGAGGAGGAGAAAGAGACTGAAAGAGAGGAGAATGAGGCAGAGGAGCCAAAGAACGAGAGCAAAACAGAGGAAGAGGCAGTGGTAGAGGAAGAGGAGTCAAAGACGCAGGAGGAGGAGGATGATGAGGATGAGGACGAGGAGGAGGAGGATGAGGAGGAGGATGAGGAAGAGGAGGAAGACGAGGATGATGACACGACCGCAGATCTCCTTTCGGACGCCACTTTCCCCTCTATCAAACTCCACAACAACAAAAACAATTCGGCCAAAACCAATGGTCACGTTTTGTTGGGATCTGAGGGACTGAAACCAAACCCCGGCACTCCTCCGCCTCCTTCGCCCACCCCCGAGCCTCTCCTCTGCCCCCTGGTGGAGTCTGAGCTCAGCTACACAGACAGGGACAACTCCCTCAGCTCTGGGTACGAGATGTATAACGGTGAGCTCACCGAGCCGGGGCTGACCAATGGCTCCAGTGACCGCCACCGGGCCAATGTGCCCATCTTCCCAGACTTGCCCCTGGATCCTGAGCCAGGGAACCCCATTTCTGTTGGGGCGGCAGACATTGGAGCAGGCCCGTCACCGAACAGCCCCACCGCCGACCGCAGTCGCACTGTGTCGTCCTCGAGCACGGGAGATACACCCAAAGGTAAGATGTGGTTACTGGATTTACACTGATTCACACCCGTCAGTGTTCATTCAGTGTATAATGTTGTGTGTTTCATGACAGGTGATGTGGGTCCTAAGGACGTTATCTAAATTCATTCTAGTGCTTGTGAACGTTTTTCAGGATCTTTTACTCTCCACTGAAATGAATGGAGGCAGTCTTCAGAGTTAGATTTGTCACATGCAACTTCTCACTCTCAGTTTTCACCCTTCATGCATCATTTTTGCATTAAAACATAGAAAATCGTGTCCTCTTCCACACAATGTAACTAGCTAAGCAAATAGACTAGACACACATTTTGTGCTGTGAGCCCCAAAGTGGCAAGAATGTCACCCAACTCCCCCGTTGACTCAGCGTAACGTCGACTAAATGAACTGTCCCTCAGCGGTGGAGATCAGGCACTTTTCTGATCTTTCTGAAGTTTACTGTGAAATATCCGACCTCCTTTACATAACTCACAAGTGTTTGACACTCCGTTAGCTGCTCCTTTTATGTATGGTTGCTATGGTTGCTTCACATCTCTTTATTTCGTGTGTGTGTCTCTGGACCCCTGCAGCTGTCCACAGGTCGTAGGCTGCCAGCTTTACTGCGTGTGTGTTAATTGGTTCATCTTGGCATGTGTTGTAAGGCGGTCAGTAGCGTTATAAATGCAGCGCTCCATCAACAGGACATGAATAACCATTAGTGTGTTTGGATTTTCTATCTTATATATTTTAACTGCCCCTTACGATCATTCAGTTGCTCATTATCAGTCTCCAGATGTCTCCTCTGGGTATTATTAGTGACTCGCCAGCACCATTACTAATCCACCCACAGTGTTCATTTTATTATCAATAACTTCCAAGCTCCAGGGTGACCACATCTCCTAATCCTAATAAGGATTTTAAACAGTTTTCCAATTAGATGTAATGCTTAAATAGGTAATTGGGACAAAGTTAGGACTGACTTTCTGTTTTTTTGGATAGCTTGTTAAAAAAGCTGAAGCTGTGTGAACTCTTGTCTCTACTGTGTGTGTGTGTGTTAACCTGTTCGTTCACTTTGTCCCCTCGCAGTCAGGGCCAGAGCTGCAGATCTCCTGATCAACCCACTAGACCCACGCAACGCTGAGTCTATTCGAGTCAAAATCGCTGATCTCGGAAACGCCTGCTGGGTGGTAAGACGCCGTACCTTGGATTTCATTTTGAAGCGTATTTTTTAAATGCAGCACTGAAGCCTTTTTACGATCTATTTAAAAACCTGAGCAGCAGCACGGGGGACAAATTAGGTTTGAGTACTTTGTAACGTGAGGTTTTGCTAGAGAGTTATTAATCAGTAAATTCAAATGGTGCCTGCTGACTGGAATCGCAGCTTCCTCCATTATTAACACACTGACTAACAATAGATCTGCATCAAGCAAATATCTACAGAGAGGAAAAGATAGACACGTCTTTGTCATCTAATCACATTTATGTGTCAAGATATCCAAGAAAAATGTCTCCTCTCCTCTCCTCTCCTCTCCTCTCCTCTCCACAGCACAAGCACTTTACAGAGGACATCCAGACAAGGCAGTACCGTTCGATTGAAGTCCTGATAGGAGCTGGTTACAGCACCCCTGCAGACATCTGGAGTACTGCCTGCATGGTAAGAAGACATATATATAAACAGCACATTACACACATTTCCCTTTAAATCATACACACATGCACACTCAGTACAGACTCAAGTACAGTGCTCTGTGTGATCTCTTGTAGGCTTTTGAGCTGGCTACTGGAGATTATTTGTTTGAGCCCCACTCTGGAGAGGACTACTCCCGTGATGAGGGTGAGTATTTAAATGCAAGAAAATGTCGTTTTCAAATATAGAAACATTTCACATCATAGCTGAATACTGTATGTCAAGACTGAAGGCTTCATTAGCATTTTATTTAAGATGTTGACTTTAAAGATGAAGTTCAGTGTGCAACAGAAATGCTGAAGCAAAGTGTCTTAAATGTTTTATGAGCTATTTCAATTCATCTATTTAATGTGTTTTCATATGAACCTGTTTGTTTGTGCGCTGTTTGACCTCCATCGTTCAGATGCATTGATGCAAACACTCTAAATAGAGTGATGCAGCCATTTACCTCTTTATTTTCTTTATATTTCACACAAGTTTTGTTATGAACCGCTGCTATTTAAATAAAACTGAACTGAAGTGCAGACACTGAATACAGATCGCACCAATGGGCCCAATGCTTGTTATATTCTTAAGCTTTAGCTCAATGAGTTTTTGATGATTTTGTATTTAATTTTAGCTGATTGTTCGGTATGAGTACTAAACAAAGCACATCATCTTTTCTCAAAAGTGGAACTGCTTCTAACAATGCATCTGAACAATGGACAAAAACTGTATTTGATTTTAAAAAATGGCCTAAAGTGAGCTTAGTTTAAATTATAGCCATCCCTCTCCCCAAATCCCCCCTATCCACTGTCAACTGTAAATCCTGTCCTTTAATTCTGCTGCTATGCCTCCACTCATCTTCACCCCGCTGCATAAATTGCTCAAACATTATAGATACACAGAGAGTTCACACAGCTCTCCTCCTTTGATTGTGCTCAACATCCTGACTGTTGCAGCAGGACAGATTCAAATGGTGACAGTAACTTAAGCGTTAGCGCAACTTTAATGAGTACATGTGAATCTGTATGAGTCACCTTTACTCTATCAAGTAATACAATCCCTATATTGTGCACACCTCAGCCCTTGATCTCTTCATCTCCTCTGATCTTACCAGCTCGTTGTGTTTTTTTCCCCTCATTGCACGTGGCACACAGTTAACTTCATTTCGCATGTTTTGTCAGATTCATCGTGGCGTCCTGATTTGCACAGGGACGCCTTTGATCTCGAGCCATTAAGGCCAAACTGTAAAATCTAGCTTCTGTTTTCCGGATCGCTCACTTCGTCTGAATGCATGTCACTTTTACTCCGAGGCTGATCATTTCATTTCATCACCTCTGCTGTGGAGGCACAGCTCACTAACACAGGTTTTTCTCCTTTACTGTCTGTGACTGTCTCTTTTTTCCTTCCTCCCCCCTCTCTTTTTATTCCTCCCTTACCCCTCTGTGATCTTGTCCTCCTGTCACTTCCTGTCCTGTTTCTATTTCCTTACCCACAATCCATCTTCTTTACTATTTACTTACATTTCATTTGTCCTCCTCTTTCAATTAATTCTCCTACTTCCTTGTGTTTATCCTTTCTCTCTTTTGCGTCTCCTTTTCTTCCTCTTCTTTTTTTTTTGTTGGCCTCCTTCGTCCTTTTTCCGGCCCTCTCTTCTCCCTCCCTCCTTCCCTCCCTCTCTCCTCCGTAGACCACATAGCCCACATCATAGAGCTGCTGGGCTGTATTCCGAGGCACTTTGCTCTCTCTGGAAAATATTCCCGGGAGTTCTTCAACCGAAGAGGTAGCGCTGGCCAGAGAGCTGGTGGGACTGGGACACAAAGATGTCTTAAACAGACAAAAATGGACAATAGCAGACAGTTGGAATGCCATGTAAACTCGTAAAAGTTGTGTTGTTTGATTTTGGGAAACAATTGGATGTATTAAATAAAAATGTGACTCAAAACAGTGAGAACAATCTTCTAAAAACCTCACCACTTTGAGGTGTCGCAGTAGCCGTCCATCTGCCGCTGTGTCCATGCAGTGCTCCAAGGCAGCATTGTGCGTCAGTCCCACACAGCCAGTCGTGTTGATGTGTGTGTGCATGCTGTAATGCTGAACCGTGCCTGTTCCCTCTGTGATGTATGTGGTGGTGGGCAGACCACATCGCTCTGATCATGGAGCTCCTTGGGAAGGTTCCACGCAAAGTGGTCGCTGCCGGGAAGTACAGCCGAGAGTTTTTCTCCAAGAAAGGTAAACGACACCGTGGTTAGTGGTTGGTTAGGTGGAGGGTAGGCCTGATGTAGGGATTATTATGTGTAGTATAGTTTGTAGTACTACCATAGTAGTCTGAATTAAGCCACGTACTTTAAGGTAAGTCGTTTAAAAATTCTAAATTATTCCAATTAATAGTAGCGCTGGGCAATAATTCATTTTATTCATTCGTATTTCAGGCCAAATGTTTTACTTTTTGGTCTTTGGTAAGAGATTCATTGTTCATTTAATGAATGGCTGCAAACAAGAGTCAAAACAAGAATATAGTCATGCATATATGAAAATTAAATATAAAATAAAAGCATACTTTGGCAGAAACATAGTGGTTCAACATGGCGGACTCCATGGAGGAGGACCCGCTCCCTCTGTAAATATAAAAGATGGAAACATAATTATAAATGTTATATTCCAATTCTGCCAATAGATACCCTTAAATGTTACACACTGCACCTTTAATATGCTTCAGCAAACCCACTTGCAGTAGACAAAAACAATTGATTGTCAGATATTTATAATAATCTTATCAACAATTGAATTTTGTGAAAGCAGAAAAGATTAGAAGTAATCAGTACAGACTGTATATCAAAGGTAGGATCAGTAACTTCTAACATAACGCACTACAAAGACAGAGCTAGTCTAGTCTAGGCAATAACATGATAAAAGCAGGATCGACATTTGACTCCCAGCCTATACACAGAACAGCAAGGCTTTACTTTACTGCATCTGAGGTCTTAAGTGTGTCACACACTTAACTGATTCTGCTCATCTCTGAGCCTGGTAAGTGTATAGATCTGTGTTTGGTACAGCTGATAACCCTTGCACTCTCTCATTTATTCTCTTTTTTCTTCCTCTCGATCTCCTTCTCTTTCTGCTCATATATTCTTCATAATGTGTCATGAGACCTGAATATTCTGCCTTTGATGTTGTCTCTATCCGAGGTCTGAGCCTGCACTTGATGTCTCAATGTTCTCCCTTTTATCTCCTGGCGCTCTGTTAATCTGGTCTGACTTTGTTGCTCTGTCTCTCCGGGCTTCTTCTGTCTGCCATGCTGCCTTCGGCCGTGCAGTGAAATCGAGCGGCCTTTTTTCTTTTTTTTTGTTTCCTTCATGCACACTGACGCTCAACTTTAATAAGAATGCCCGAGCCAAAGAGTATAAAAATGCAGCCGTGTCTTAAAATATGGTTTCCTTCCCCCATCTTGTGTCCTCCAATCAGTGTATAGGAAGGAAAGGTTACCATGGCAGCTACGGTTTGAACTGGACCTTTGGTCTCGATAGCTTCTATCATTAATTATTCTCTCATACTTTTCCCTTCTTCGTCAATCTTGCGCTCCCAGCCAATCATTTCCCCCCGCTCTCTTTAATAATGAACACCTTCCTCTCCTTGTCTGTTTCCATTTCATCGCCACTCCTCTGTCTCTTTCCATCCACCTCCTGCTGTCTGCTCTTGGGCCTTTCAGCCGAGACTCTGCTGGTGTTCACTCCATCACTGCAGCATCTCACTGATTAGCATGCGTTCAATCGGAGAAGGTGAACTAATCAGTGAAATCAGCTGCTGTAGTGTTTGGCTGGAGCCTGTAGAGTCATGGCCTACTACGGCATCTGAATAATGGGTCAGTTCACGCAAATAACCCCAAAAAGTCTTGCATCGAGTGTAACCTAGCCATGCAGATAGTTTTTGGTACATTTTAAGACGTTTGGATTGATACTAGCTTCAATCGGTCTTATTTTACAACATGTTCTTTCTGCTGCTCTAACATACACGTGCACAGCAGTTCAGAAAAATAACATGATAAACGATTTCTATTCATTATTAGCATGATTAAAAGAGAAAAGTAAAAGAAATGTCTAATGTTTGGCTACTTAATCATTCAGGGTATGGAGTCATTATCCTGTTAATGATGCATTCACCTTATAAATCATAATGAAATTTTTGGGGCCCTACTCTAGACCACTTCACTGTGAACAGTTTTCATTGGAACTACTTTCTATAAACGAAATGGTCCCTGTGAATAACGGTCACTGTGTGAATTATTTGGAATAGAGATGCTTTTGTTTCTGGAAACAGATGTTACTGTTGATTTTTTTTAATGTAATTTTTCAATGCTGTTAACAAAAAAAAATGGAGATGGATTCAGCAATTAGTAAAACTATCTGCAAAGCTGGATATCACTACAGTAAAATGAGAAGGCTGGTTGTATCCCCATAATTTTCTTATTTTAACAAATCCCATGAAAAAAAACAAAACCAATAATGCATCGTCTTTTAAACCAGTTACAAATACAAACTTTAGCTGTATCAGGCTACACAGACAGTACTTGTACTTTGTTTTGGTCTTTTTTAGGGGGATTTGTTAAAAACGAGAAGAACTGAATCACCAATCTCCTTTGAGCAAGAACATATGTTGTCATTTGGATGAACTAACCCTTTAAACGCTGCCACTCTCTTTTCTTTCATACTCCTCTCCGATCATTGACTCTTCTTCCTATCGCCCCCTGCAGGTGAGCTGCGACACATCACCAAGCTGAAGCCGTGGTCCCTGTTTGACGTGCTGGTGGAGAAGTACGGCTGGGCGCACGAAGACGCCGGTCACTTCACCCACTTTCTTCTGCCCATGCTGGAGATGGTTCCCGAGAAGAGGGCCTCGGCCGGCGAATGCCTCAACCACCCCTGGATCAACTCGTAGCCACAATCTCTGAGCAGACATCCTCCTCCCTTTGCCTCCCCCAACAGTTAGCCCAAACATCAATCCCTGGTGGCAGCATGGAAAGAAGCTGGAGACAAACTGAGTCGGAGTAGATGAGAGAGCCTTACTCCTTCCTGCCCTATTCCACACATCCATTACATGCTTATCTGAGTAGGCTTAAGTCCCACACAAGCCCCTCACCTTTCTGAAAAGGAATGTAAAGACAAGATTATGGAGATAACATGACATAGTAGCTGTGTCTTCCAAAACGTCTCCCTAAAAGAAATCAGATCATTTGAAGATGGATGCTGCTCACACCGTAAACGGGAAGAGTCAGGTTGCCTGAAAGAGACGCGCTTTCTTATTCTCTCCTGCTGTCAAAATGTCAGCTGGTCTCTTACATCTAACCTCCTCCTAATTCTCAGTTTTAACTTGTCTGGATCCAGTCATGGGCCGCTGACAGCTGCTGATCTCTTCAGTGACGTGAAAGAAAAGTCAACGAGAAGCCCCATAGCAGCGCCGACGGCCCAGAGCTCCATCTGCCATGACCTTTACATAGCCAGGGCCTCAAAGACAGACAAGTGTGTGTTTCTGTGGGTGAAAATGAGCCTAAATAGACCCCGCTCCTTATCTTCCCAGCCCACTTTCCTCCATCTTCCCTCCCTCACCCTGCTATGGAAGAAACACCCACATCGGACTAAACGTTTACACCCTGATTTCTTCCATGAATCAAATCCCAAAAGGACCCTTTTACCTGTTTGGTTCCCCTAATCCCACCCCGTCCTATTTGGAGCTGCGTGCTCCTGCCAGGGGCCGCCTAAAGAGAACTGGAGGGCAGCCAGTCCTCCGGGGGGCACCACACTGACAGTTGCCACTCTGACAGAGACAGTGCTGGATGAGCAAAAAAAACAAAAAAACAAAAATACAATCAATTTACATGGAGGAGGACTGCTTGGTCTTAAAAAAAAAAAACTATTTTTAAAATGCATGGAGGGACTGATGGATCAGCATGAACGGATATGACGAACAGACGATGGATGCGTTATTTTATTTGTGCATTTGGCTGTTTTTTCCCTCTGTTTCATCACCTCTCTTGGACATTCTGTTAGAAAGATTATGTTAGGATATTTTGGTGCCCCCCCCTTTTGAGGAAGGTTACTACATTATCACCTCTTCTTCCCCAGCTTTTAACATTCCTAAGTCTTGGTCCATCATTCCTGACTTTAATTCCCAAGAACAATTCTTTTGAGTCCTGCTGTGGAAAGTTTACCTGATCTGATTGGTACTATCCCCCCACCCCTTTTTTTTCCCTTATAGAGGAACCCTTTGATCCCTGAGGTTCTCCAGATAGGGGATGGTCACATTGGAGGTTGCACTTGTCTTTGTAGATGTCCTTCAGGGATTTGAAACCTTTGTACATAGAACTGAGATCTTGCAACGCAGATACGCGACCGTGGACAAAGTTTCAACACACAAGCATCATTCCAAAAATCAGAGGCTGTCGGTGGCATAGCTTGACTTCCTCTGATACAGCGGGGAGAGGGTGGGCCGCCATAGCTCTCTGGCCCTGGATGAGGAATGTTCGGACTGAACTGTGCCACCTGGTGGCCGAGAGTACTGCATCGCCACACACTGCTGCTGCTCTCAGTGCCAACGCTCCAAGACGTTCCACTATTATCTCTCCACTTAATCTCTATTTCTCTGTCTCTCTCTCTCACACACACACACGCACAGACACGTACACACAGGTAGACACACACACAACAACAAAAAAAAAACAACCTTGCATCATCACAATTAGTCCAGTTGCCTATTTTTCGCAATAAATGAAAAAAGATGAGTATAAGTAAATGGTGAAATATTTTTAAAAACTATTTAATTCATTAAAAAAAAGAGGAAAAAAAAAAAAGAAAACAACTTTTCTCTGGTTGTTGTGACCGTGACAGAATCTCGTCTTATACTGAGGTGATTGTGTTTGTCTATTAGAGATGTTTTTATTTCTTTTGTCATTATTATTAATTAATATTATTATTATTATTGAAAGATTTTTTTTTTTTTTTTTTTTACACAGTTGTCACCTCTCCCCTCCCTCCTTACTTGAACAGTGCTGCTCTGTCTGGGCTCTTGATGGTGATATATATATTAAAAAAAAAAAAAAAAAGAAAAATCAACAGTTTTGCAATAAAGGGTATGTGATGAGTTTTTTTGCACCAAAACCTCCTGATCTCACTCTTTCAGCCATGCTGACTGTTCTTCCTGATGACATTGACAGAATCGCGTCTCTTGTCTGTGTTTTTCATTGACAGATTTAATAAAATTGTAAAATTAATGGATCCCGTGCCCTTGGTGTAGTACGTTGTCTGCTTTCGAAGCTGCGTCGGCCGACCTCACTAAAAGGGTTAGAAAACTTACGGCTGGTCACTAGAGGCAACAATGGAAAGAAGACGAACAATTAGCACAGATTCCCTTTTTATTGATTGACATGTTTAATTCATACAAGTGTTGCCACTGTTGTAATGGAAAGCTAAAAGACATGGGTCAGCTGTGAGTACAATAAGCCAATGGCTTCACATTGTCTATGTAGTGTACATAAGAACAAATGTTACAGTACATTGTGATTCACACCAAAGCAAACATGGTCCATTAGACAACATTATCTAAGATGCAATAAAAGATGGAGTGATAAAAGACATCCTGAGATCAATATCAGTCATTAAATAGTAAAAAAATGCTTTTAAGTATCAACAAGGGATTTCCGCAGTATTTTCTTTTATATCTTAAATCACTACAAATGGTCTCTGATGCCATCTGTGTGTTTGCCGATGTGTCTGACTCCATTAGCACTCAATAAACAAGTGGTACCTCATGTAAAATGCAGATTCTCTTGTTCATTAGGCTCTGTTAGAGGTGCCTTGAAGTGGGTTTTGGTGGGTGGAATTTTTGTACCACAGCCAACCAGTAAAAAAAAAAAAATTTTGATGCAACCGTGAACCGTAAAATTTAAGGTAAAAATGAGGTATTTATGGCACTGTTAAAAATGAGACATCTACTTTTTGTTCCATATGGAATCTTGCATTGGCTTGAAGACAACCTGTCATCATGGCATTATGAGGATACACACGTGCTGTATCCAAAGATGTATTCTATGTATGCAGTATATGGGTCTTATTAGCTGTGTGTGCACTTACAGGTGCCTGTCTGTGTGTGATGCATTGTGCTTGAGCTCTGTGTGTGTGTGTGTGTCAGAGCAGTGAGGCACAGTTCTTTAGCAGCAGGGGTTTGGCCGATTCCAGGATGTCCAAGTTTGGATCAAGCGACCTGCCCAGGCCTTCCAGGACCATGATGGCAAACACGATGGAGGCGAAATTACTCTCCAGCTTCACCTAGAAAAACAAGCATCAGTAACTACGTCAGTAAGCAGTCACATCACAGCGCTCCTTCTAACTCTTTATGTTCACTCTGTCGATGGTTCAGATTGTCAAGTTCAAAACAAGGACTGTTTATAGGGTTAATAACTCAGCAACCCTCTTTTCTATAAAAGTTATCAAATTATGATTGTTTCAGTACTTTTTTGTTGTTGTTGTGTGCAGATGTATCATGTCAGCTGTCAAATGTGCCCTCTTCATCAGAAAGCACAAAAACACCTATTCTCTCCATGGTGACGATTTCGTTTAAGAGTTTAAGACTCCATCGTACAGTGCGTGTACTAACCACCTTTAACTGCCATTACTTAGTACACTGTTCAACGTCCTGTAAGTTAAGTATCTTAAATACTTCCAAAAAGTCTCCTCCTAAGTTTGTAAGTGTGTATGTAATTTTAAGTTGTTCTATTGTTTTTTTTGTTACTTTAAAATTAAAACATGCTAAAACTCACACTTTTTTCTTTTTTTACCCGAGCAACAGCAGAGAGCTACAAAGAGTGTTGTTCAGAGGAGTGTTGACTGAAATGAATGTGACCTACCTTATGTTTGATGAGTAGACCAAAGACTCTGGAGAGCAAGTCACCCACTTGGATCTATAAACACAACAAAACACATATTGGAAATCAGTGACGGTGTAAACGGGTAAGAGAAGAGAGCAGAGAAGAGCATTACAAGTTTTCAATCTACACAGGGGCAATAAAAATATCTTATTAAGATAATATTGTATCCTGATACTGAACAGAGGAACGACACCAACAAGCCAGAACCAGGAGGAAACAGATCATAAGCTATTATTGTTATAAATCACAGAATGATGACAAAATTCAATTTATTTTTTAACATCCTCCACAGCTGAACACAGTAACATCATAACCATGACCGTCATGGCAGCCAACGTTATGCCGGCCTGCGTCAGAAACACAACGAGAAGGCACAAATCTCTGTAAGTACCTTTCCGAGGGAGAGGGTGTTGCTGAGGGAATGGTCCACCAGCTGAGACATCTCCTTCTTAAACTGTGGCACGTCCTTGCACTCATTGGACCGAGCATGATGCAGGATCAGCTCTGCCACCTGCTCGCCCTGAAGAAGGAAAATCAGAACGATTACCAACCACGATTTCAGCGAAACCTGCACTGAAACAGTCCCTTTATCAACTCGGCTATCCTACTGCCACAGCTCAGCATGGACACTTCACGCATCTACGCTTCCCTTCATTACCTTACGCAGCACCACTGCTGTGAAGACCGCCTTCAAGTTGGCAAGATCGTAGTCGCTGAGCTGGGCTACGATGCCGGCGTCCAGCAGCACCAACTGGAGAGGACACGGTTCTGGCCTGATGCTGACCACCACTGTGTCCCACAAGTCAGTGAGGGTGGTTTTCCCTTGGACCTCCCCTGAGACACCAGTGCTGTCACTGGAACCGGAAAGAGGCCCGCAGCACTGGACCAGAATGTTCCCGGGATGGAGATCAGCATGGACAAAGTTGTCCACAAAGACCTAGAATACATGAAGTGAACACACGATCATACAGATAAATATAATCTTACATACTTTCAGTAACACAGAACACACATGAACAAGTGCAGAATCTCACCATCTTCAGGATGGTGTCTATTCCAATCTTGGCTATTCTCTGCTTCACCTCCTGAGGAATATCAGAGCTCAGGTAGTTGGATACGGGCTCGCTCTCCTGAACAAAAAGGTTGATAGTTTGCCAAAGAAGAAAATATTCCATAGTGACAGAAGTGTGCATTTAATATGCATGACTTTCTTATACAGTACACTTGGAGCTGTCAAGAGCTTTCCGTAGATTTTAAATACATCTGGACTCACTTCAAAAGTTTCCACTAAAATGTTTCTGGTGACAAACGGTCGTAACGGAGTCGGGAACCTGACATGATCCATGTTGCGGAAATTATCCCGGAAACGCTCCATGTTCTTGGCCTCAAAGCGGAGATCGATCTGAAAGAAAAAGTTGAGTCAGATCACTGAAATGGCTCTTCCAGCTTCTTTTGTCTCATCGTACTCCCTGGCATTTATGAATAAACTCAGAGCTATCTAATTATTTCTACCTGTTTGGTCATGAGCTTCTCAAACTCCTCTACTATCTCACACAGGCTGAGCCACTTGAGTCCAGGCAGGCAGTGCAGGAGCCAACTGCCTGCTTTCATCAACAGCAAGTCCATTTCCACCTGCCTCCTGATGCCTGGATGGATCACCTGTAATACACCAAGTATTAATACACAGGCTAACAAATGCATGATTGTATACACTGACAAACACGCAATGTAGATCGTGCGTGATCAACCAGGCTGCAACATGAACACACCCACCTTTATAGCCACAGGTATCAGACGCCCCTTCTCTTCACCACTCTCCTCATGCTGCACCACAGGGTGACTCCTCTCGTCACAGGCCTCCTCCTCCCTCCTCCCCCTCCAGAGCTGCCACACGGAGCTGACCACTCCTCTCAAACCTGGGATCTCCCAGGCTTCCCGCAAGTCTTCTTTCTCCATCTCCTCCATCAGCGACTGAAAGACCGGATCCTCCACCCGGTCCGCCTTCGCCCAGCCTCTGTACACTTGTGCCACACATCCCGAGCCCACTGGCTCTTTGCTCTCAAACTCTAAAACCCTCCTCCAGCCCTCCCCGAAAGCCCTCCGTAGACACTGCTTGGTGTGGGTCCAGGAATGAGGGCGTACTCTTACGTGGAGCCTGGAGAAGCGATCACAGAACTCCTGAGAGAAGATGTCCCGCCTGGTGCTGGCCCACTGACCCAACTTGATGAAAGTGGGACCAGATGTTTCAGTCACCCAGAGAAGAGCGTCCAGCCAGCAAGACGCCCAGCGATTAGACACCAGAGTCAAAGGGGAGAGGAGGAGGAGGGGGCCAAATTTGAGGAGCAGCACCAACGCGCGCAGGGTGAGGCGGAGAAAAAACACGACTTTGTGCACTTGGACCTTGGCTAGAGATTTTCTGTCAGTGGTTTGGGGTGGAAGAATCGCCTCCTGGCATCTGGCTGCACAGGATGATGCACTGACTGCACCCAAACATAGCAATGTAACCTTGGGTATCTGGGTTAGGATCTGCCCTCTTTTAACCAAATATGTCCTGGAGGTCTGGAGGAGTCTGGTCCTGGTGAAAGAACCTGCTTTCTGGAAGGTGTACCTCAGGTTGAGGAGGACTGGTCTTGCTCCAAAGGCCATCATGGTCACCTGTTAGCTCAGCCACATGTACCTATCTCTTGTACCAACCCCCCTTTTGTAAAATCATGTATAAAATAAGACTTAAAGGACCCTAGAAGCGAGCAGCAACATGGATGAATGCTGCGTCAAACTAGCCGCAGGAATATTTACCTACTTCACAACAAATTCATGTCGTTACTTTAACTTACGGTCAGCGGCAGTTACTGTAGTTTCATCTCTTCCACCGTCGACAGGTGAGACATTTCATGCTTCAGCTGGCGTTAACGTAGCAGCTAAAAAAAAAAAAGATCAGTTTTCATTGAAAACAACCACCAAAACATTGCAATGACCGCATTTCCGGGTATGACGTGGCGCCGACGGGGTCACGTGGCTTCGTCTTAAAGGCGCGCGGTCAGCAGGCTAATCAAACAGGTAGTAACGGCTGATTATTAATTAAAACAGGCAGGTGTGCGCTTTAATTAGCTCGTGTTTTTTCATCGTTGTTGTACAAGAATAAAATAATATTAACGCTAACCGTTTTTTTAGATAACCCGGATGAAGAAAACCAACCGACGGAGCTCGTGGACTTAAACTACAATTTAACTACTGCTAATTACTCAAACGTGCTAAAAGACGTGCTATGCTGAATATGTACATATACTATTTCTAAATAAGTGGAGAGACGTCAGCTGGCCTACAGATGGCGATGTATCGCACTTTGTTCCGTGTGCTGGTTCCGTTTTTCTTCCTCCTTTTCTCCACCTATGAGAAGGAAGCAAGGAAATAAAGGAGGGGGGAAGATGGAGGTAAAAGTGAGTATAGTCATGTAGGTAGTTGTTCACTTTTGCAGTAGAGATTTTCCAGAAATCCAGGTGGAACTGCTACATTAACAATGTCTTTGTATCATGGACACTGGACCTTGCCTTTCTAAATGGAATACAGCCTTCATTCATTATAATTGAAATGAATGGGCCTACCACAGAAGTTTACAATGCTAATAAATAAAACTAGAAGTTAAGTGCGTTTAAGTAGCTTTAAGGTGCCTTTTAAAGATGTGCACTGATTTGCTGATCCTCCTATTTAATTTCCTGTTTGACCAATCACCTCAGCTTTAACAGGTACAACAACATGGAGACAACGAAGAAATATGACGCCTACATACATACAGTGTGTAGACTGTATGCATGCAGGCAGAACCTTTTGTATCTATACAACAACAATGTATTCTAGCTGCTGATTGTAGATCAGCTGGGCATGAATGCAAGTGGCATTGAAATGTACTTCCTGATAGGATACTCTGTGTTTTCCTGAACAAAGTTCCTATGAGATGACTTAAGAGCCGCTGTATTCTTTTCCTGTGTTGGTATGGCTGTTTCTGAGTCATAAAGGAAAGGAGGGAGCAGTGAGCAAAACACACCCTGGGTTTGATTTCATTGTCATTTCCTCGTGCTTAAAACAGAGGTCTTGCAAACAGCCTACTCTGCACCATCAAGGACTGAGAACTTGTCCCAGCCATGTTCCCAGTCACGGTGCGAGTCCCCTGGACAGTGGGCTCAGTGCGCTCCCAGGATCCCAGCTGTAGGCCTGATAGAGGACTCAGCAACACAATAAGGTCGGATAAACGCCAAACAGATGTTGCTAGCCCCCACCTCCCACTCTGTTCCCCCCACAGCTATTGATGGACAAGCCAGGCTTTTTAGATCTCTCTTGCATTTCAAAGGCGAGGTCAGGGTTTGGGCTCAGAGGTCAGCAGGATGGTTGCTCTGCTGAGGTGATGCTGTTAGAAACTTTATGAAGGCTGCTCGGTGAAATGCCCACAGGAATGCAGAGGAGGCCTCTACGCATGCATTTATATACAGATACTGATGACTGTATAGTACGTTTGAAGGGGAAAATGAATCAGAGGGAAACCCTGATACCAAATCATGTCTGCAGGCACACTTTCTATGAATATGACGTAATGATTACTTTCTCAGTTGTGTTATTGCTTCTTTTGTTGATGTAAGTTGACTGCAGGTATCTCTGTACATACTGGATACATATTCAGTGTCATAGTTTCCAGCACTGCTTCAAAGTGAAATAGTATGGTGAACATCATATCATCCTCACGTTGCTCTAACAGTCCCAAATCCAGGATAAACAGTCTACATTCACAAAATACAAAGAAAATAAGCAAATATTCAAAAGTTGAAGCTGGAATTTGATGATGTTTGCTCAAAAAATGACTGAAATGATGAAATAGTTGCTGATTAATATTCTGAAAGAATCGTTCAGTTTCTAATCTCCATCCTCATGTCAAAGGAATGTAATTTCTAAATGCCTTGTGCATCATTTAATAGTCATATCTCTATAAATGAGTGAGGAAGTTTGCAGGCTTTTGGGAAATTCCATTATAATAATGGACTTACCAAAGAAGTCTTGTGGGGTTGAACAGGTTAATTATTAATCGCACTGGCCATCAGTATGCCAGCCTTGTTTCCTGCTCTCTCACTTCTTTTTCCCACTCTTTCCACAGGACCATGGAGGTACTCTGCCTCTGCTGGGCCTGACAGTGAGCTGGGCTCCCCGGGTTGTATTCCCTCACCGAGCAGAGGTCAGCGGTAATCAACCCAAACACTGCCACACCATTTTCTGTCTGAGAGCACACACCACTTGTGTATGCACTATCTGTGGTTGTTGTTGTTGCTGTTGACCGGTACATGTGAACCAGTAAACACACTCTGTGGAGATAAAATAGATGAACATGTTGTCCCCTCATTTAGAGAGGAAGAGCGACCCTTGGGGTTCTTTAATTGGCTCCCAGAGGAGGCTTTTATTTATGTGTTCAGTTGTGTTCAGCTTTGCCCCTTCCTGCTCCATTCCTCTTCTCTTTTTTTTTTTTTTTTTTGAGCAGGACACTTGGTTTCCCCAGCAACTAGGGCTCCAATCGCCCGGCCAGCTGCAGATTAGTTCAACGGTGGGGGGTTTAGGTGGGTGGGGATCTGGAAGGGGGGTGATGATGGAAAATGGAGAGGGAGGAGAGAGAGAGAGAGAGAGAGAGAAGGGAGAAGGAGGGAGGGGGGATTGCATGAGGGAAGGAGGGGTGGGAAAAGTTTGAGAAGGGGAGAGAGAAAGAGAAGGAGCCAGCGTCATTGAGAGATAGGAGTCCGAATGAGTCGGTGTGTGTGTTTGAGAGCTGAGAGTTGGAGAGAGAAGCTGTAAACATTTTAGCCCCGGAGGCTGGACAGGGAAGGAGGGATCTGTTTGACTTTGTGCCTTTTTCAAACTTTCTGTGCGCTTGGAGCTGTGTCCTTCTCTGAGTGTATATGTGGGAGGTACAGGCAGGGGCTATGCAAAGTGAGACAAGTCAGCGGCAGGGGTAGGGGTGTACAAACTGTGGAAGAGAGAGAAGGAGAGAGAAAGAGAGAGGGAGAGAGAGAGAGAGGGGGGAGAAAAGGCAAACTACTCTGAAGGAAAGGAACCATGCAAGTGGATGCTGTCTTCTGCAGGGTCAGGTTACGCAAAATGAGAAACTACTTCAAGAGCACTTCATCAGGGCTCACCCAGCTCAGAAAGGTAATTGCTTTGCATGTGTCTGCATGTTTTTCTTTTACACATTTTAGCAGTATATATATTGAACACATAGTGATGGAGTTTTTATTCAACTTTCAACTGAACCAGAGTGATCTGCACAGTCTGAAAATCATCTCTATTACTTGAGGATCCATCTTTTCTTCTCACGTATTCTCCGCAGTGTAAATGTGCACACTTACGCGCGACCTTGAATGTGTCAGCATGCATGCGTGCGTCCACGTACAGGCTGTGCTCCTTTAAAGCAATGTGGATGGTAAATGTTAGCATGTGGTTTTGTCTGTGTTTATTTGAGCCGTATTTCATTCTGGACCCCCTTGGCTCCGGTTAAAGTACGCTGTAAAGTGTTGCTCAAGTAGCCAGTCTCAAACTGTCTGCACCCAAGTCCATTACTGCTGCCCACAAGAGACTCGTTTGTAGCTCACTGAAGTATCTGAGCACACGTGAGCACACACACACACACACTCACACATGCACAAACACACACACGCTCGATGGCTGTCAACTCTCATCTTCTTATTAAAATGAAAACAAAGTGTAGATAGATGGTTTGGCGACCATTTGGATTAGCAGGCAGAGTGCGCACTCAAGCCATCGCATTCCAAACCGGCTTGTTGAGGAGCAGAGAGAGAAAAGGGGAGAGGATAAGTGAGATGAGCATTCTTCACCGTGAACAAAGGCACCTCTTCATGCAGAGTCCCAGCGCCTGTATTGTTGTGAGGTTGCAAGGCATGGGTGGAGAACTCCCCAGGGAGGACAGATGAGTTCAGGTGGCTCCAAGATTAAGACTAACAATTTGTTTCTAAACTCATGAGCAGTTAGTTTTGAAAGTTTTACTTTATATCAGTGATCATACTGTGAGCAGACATAATCTTAATAGTTTAATGAAAGACAAAGTACATGTTTAAGATAAAAGATTAAGATTCAACCATCTTCTGCCCTGTGGCCATGGGAATACATGCACATGAAATGATGCATTTTGAATTTCCAGCAGCAGCAGGAGTTTATTCAGAACATATGAACTGGACAAACTGGACGAGCAGCAACAGCCACAGTGGCTAAACAGGCAGGAAACGGCGCTTCTCCAACGGATGAATGAATGAAACAGCAACGACCATGTACTAACCGCAAGTTAACTCTGGTGAATTAATGTGCCGGCGGAGAAATTAAAAGGAACCGTTCAAATCCTTCCCTGACAAAACAGTGTCTGCACCATGTGGAGTTTTCATCATAAACAGACATAATTCTGTTTATATTTCTCTGCACAATGCACCACAGAGGCCCAACAAACATCTTGAATGCATTTCCTCCCTCATAAAACATTGGCATTTTTTTATTATTATTATTTTAATGTTTGGAAATATTGTGAGACCATCTTCTCTTCATTGCTGCATTGTTACTTTACTGACATCAACTGACATTATGTGGAATTACAGGAGACAGGCAAACTATGAAAATACTTTTCTTGATCCTTTTCCTTTAATAGACATAGTGAGACAGGCCTGGCTAGCAAATGATGTGATGTTTTCCAGCTGAGCTTGAAATGTCCACTTCATCACTGCCCTCTGCAACCACAAGAAATTACAACCGTGGCATGCATATTCAATGTAGAACTTATGATTTAAACTACATAGTTGTTTCCTTTCATCAACATATCACTCTGCGGTGCCACTGCAATGGTAAGAAAAGGGCACTCTCATGTTTGGTGCACATCCATGTATCTCTGTGTCTGTGTGTTGTGACTCAGCCATATCCCTTGATGTGAGACAGCAGATGCTCTGTTGCATATCATATCACAGTGCAACAGGAATGTCTGCCGTGTCCCATAAGCACTGACCTTTAGGAGATGGTTATCAATCAGCCAACATAATCCATCTCAGTGCCTTCCTCAGGCCTTTTAGTTCAGCCTGCTGGGCAATCATTAAACCCAGTAGCAAGATATATAGAACATGCAACACTGGAATATTTTTATTTAGTGCGCTTGATTATAATAACAGCTGAACTGTTTCTTGATTTGGAACTGCTTTCTTTACTGCCTCTTAAATTCAGTGTTTCATATTGGCATAAATGAACAGCTTCAATAGGTCAATAAGAGTTTTACTGACCACAAATCAACATTCCTCCGCTCTCCTGTTTCTCTCTGTCTTGAGATTGTATTTACTTAACTGGGTAAGGTTGAGAGTTTATTGAATTGAGACTGGCTGACTCTCTGGCACTGCGAGGAGAAGGTTTATAGAGTTGGAGATAAAGAGACAGGGACTGTCTGTCTGCTAGTCAGCAAGGTTGTAATAAGTGGATTGCAATCTTGTAAAGGGGCTCTGCTATGGAGCAATTGTGTGTGTGTGTGTGTGTCTGTTACCAGTGTTACTATCACGCATGCAGTGGTCTGTCAGATTGGGTCAGTTTACATTCAGAGTCAGGCTAACTGTCTGTGTGAGTGCTGTCACGCTCTTCCCCTTCTTCTCTGAGTGATTCATCGGACACGCTCATTCACTCTCTGAATACTTTTCTCTGTTTCTTTCTTTTCTTTCTTTTCTGTCTTTTCACACCAAAATATTGACACACTCATATGCATGTGATATTCACTCTCTGTGACTCACAGCCTGGCATACCAACACATGCAACACATGAGGTCTACTCAGATCGACTCAGTGGAATTTTTTATTAGTATGCATGCTTTGTAAGGGAAAACTCAAACACCAGATGTTTAGTATCACGACAAGCCTGTCATCTCTCGCAACTGAATCAGCTTGTTACTTTTTCTTTTCTTTTTTTTTTTTCTTGAAAGCACGCTGAAGTGGAGAGATCGGCCTTGATGATTGGTATGAGTCACTAGAGTGCAAATTGATCCAGGAAAACAGTGTTTAGCTTCACATTTCTTCCCCCTGTGGGTTTAATTTACAAGAAAGTTAACTATTGGATGCCTTTTTACATGCACACGTGTTTTAGATTTTACATTCACACAAACATATGCATGTAGGGTGTGTTTGTGGACACGTGTATGAGTGTATAGCTTGCGCGTCTACATTTAGGTCTACAGTAGACTGCACGACTCATGAAAACAGGATAACATTCATGACGTGTCATGGTTTAACTTGAAAAAGTTGATTACACTTTCCCTTGTGGGTTGATAATACATCATATATGCATTCTTCTGTGTGTGTGTGGATGCAGCCAGTGACATCTGTCTTCCCTATTGTTTTCTGCTCAGAAGAGTGACATCAGGGCTTTAGGAGGTTACAGCCCGTGCAGCCCCTCCTCTTACAGGAACTAGCTTTTGACAGACACTCTGCAGGGTGGCCTGCAACTTAAAGATCCCACCAGGCCAATCTCCTGCTGTCCCCGAGCTGCTGTTGTTGCCACGGCATTGCACTGAGTAAGAATGTGTCCTGCGGTGATGGTGAAAGAATTCCTCTTGTTTCAAAGATATGCTGGGGGGGGGGGGGGTCTGTGATGTTGCTAGATGGCCATGGGTTTAGTCATGATCAAAAACAACCCCCTCCTCACGCACACACACACACATACACAGATGCATTGAAAATGCATACCATCTTAGACACCCGTAACCACGTCCTTATACGAGTCAAACCAGCACACTCATGCAAACATGCATGCATGGATAATGCGTACCATCACACTGGATACTAGAGGCATTTATCCAGTTGGCAGCTGGCCCCGTTTTTTTCATTAGATGCACCCTTAACCCTGACACACATATATATGCATACGCTCTTTCTCCCACAGACCGTCGCTTGCAAGCTGTTGCTCTGTCTGGCAGTTTCGCTCTGCTAAGTGTCTTAAGTTGTACTAAAAAGAAATCAGCCAATGGCCTGGGAGAAAATGGTTGCTGTGACTCTAATTGGGACATTTAACAGGACGTGGCAGGCTGAATCCCCGTCCTGCTGCGTTGTTTACACAGACGACAGAATGTGAAGCTCTACGAGAGTTCAGTTTGGAGCGGGGCAAAGACTGGGATAGCCTCAGTTTGATGGCAGAGTGTTTAGATGTGGGCTGAGAATGGGAGAAAAAAAATAAAAGCAAGCCGATGCTGATGACATGTTGATGAAGTCCATCCAAAAGCCCAGTGTTTCCAGCATGGTTTGGCTTCGCAGCCTGTGCCCACTGGCAGCATGTGGCGGTGGCATAGACACGAACACACACGCTCCCCACAACACACACAGACATGTGCAGGAAAACAGGCACAGAGAGACTCAAACACAGACGTGGAAATATAGACCAGAACACGCACGGACACATGGGTACAAACACATGACCGCGCGTAGTAGAACATCCACTGACATACTGTACTTGCATGTGAACATGCATTTACCATCCGCTCAACATCCAAAGCTTGGAAAAAGAAGCTGTATGCGGGGAAGGCTGCCGTCTGGAAAGGAATGCGTCCATCTGGGTTCAAAGTGCGACTCTAATGTGGCTGTACAGCTCGTTGATTTCAGCTCGGGTTGCCATGTTATAATGAGCATTCCAAGCAAAATGGGAAAAAGGTTACGGCATGCTTTGTTAGTTTGGTTATGTGCAGGGTGTGTGTAATATCTGAGATGGAAAAACTGTAAGAGCAATGAGTTACAATTTACTCCTTTTCTTCTCTTCTGCTTCTTCTTCTTTTTCGCGTTGGCATGGCTGTGAATGAGAGGAATTTTGTTTACCTGTCAATTTAGGGATCCACTCTATAACGAGAATTAAAACAATGTCTGGAGGTTCATCCAAGTGTAACAACTTAATGAGTAGATACTCCAGACACACTGCAGACACAGTGGAGCTTTGATCATACCAAATCATATCTAAACACTGCCTAAAGTTGTAGAGCTTGGGAAGCAGTAGTTATATCTTTGTCTGTCTCCAGTGTAATGATAATCTCACACTTTACTATACTGCTGTATAGTGTCAGATTCTTTATGTCAGTCATTAGTTAGATGGTACGGATGCATGTCTAGTTTGGATGTCTAGTTTCTACAGCAGCAACGGGCATTAAATGAAGGAGGAATCTAAGGATGCACAAAAAGAAGCAAACAATCAAATGAGATGCAGTCACATGACCTGCTCAGCCATTGTTGCTGAAGCATGTTGCAGATGATCTGATTTACAATTTGCCAGCTGCCTAAAATTCAAAAACTCAAAGCAGTATTTGCTATGCATTGAGTACAATTTGTCGTGAGGTTCTTCAGAGGATGACGATGAAAACACACACAGATCAGTTTAGTTTGGCTTTCTTCAGCGGTGCTAAACACTCGTCTTTATTTCACTCAGTTTTTTGTCGCTGGCGGTCTTGGCCCAGACTCACAGTTGATGGTCACGGGGTGTGTGGAGGTCAAAAACATCGGCTCTGACTCTGACTCTGGAGTTTACACTCCGGAAGAGCACTTTCCCAAGCTCTCGCCTTGTTCGGCTCCCCCGGGGATCGGCGGGTGAATTATAAAAATCTGTTTCTGTGCAGGCATGCAGAGGCAGGGGAGCAGGGATGGGACGGGGAAGCTCTGGTGGGAATTCTCAAGCGGAACCCTTAAAATGTGAAGGAGGTGAAAAACAGGAAGGAGAAAGAGAGGAGAGGATTTTGGCAACGGAGCTTAGAGACTGCGGCTTGGAGGAGAAATTTGATCTGGAGCCCGGAGAATAATGTTAGTGTGCTGAAAAAGCCAGGTTATTGTTGAAAGGATCTGTAGGTCCGCTCACTGCTGCACATTGACTGCTTAGCCTGTTTTAGAGAGGAAAGGTTTTACCATTAAGCTTCCCACATTGTGTGTCAGCACAATGTAATATCAGATAGCTGTAAATACTGCTCACTGTAGGGAATCTTTTTTTCTCTCTCTAAATGATGGTGTATTCAATGACACTTTCTCATGAGCTGTAAAATCCAGGCCCTTTGGGTGTTGTTAACAGCAGAGGCAGGTATTATCTGAGGAGTAAGACATGCCATGTCTGTCTCCTGTGTTTACAAGGCATGGTGAAACACAGCACAGCTGCGGCTGCAGACGACAGAAGGTGCATGTCTATCACCTGGCATATTACCTGTGACTGTTTATAAATTACCTCATCCACTGAAATTCATCACAGCCTGCCAAACAGCAAGGCTCCTTGCCAGGAAGAGCTCCATGGATTCTTTTGTTTGGCGAGCTTTCCTGTCAATGGCCTTACTTACTCTGTCAGAGATGATTTATGCCTGCTGCAACCACAGTGCTCCAACCACAGGTGTATCTACACCAAGGTCTTATTTCTTACAGCCGGATGAGCCAATGATGTGCACTAATTTGTCTTTGGAAGGAAGACAGAAATATTTAAAGGGATAGCAGACTTCTTATTCAGAATGTTATTATAAATATAGCCTGTAACCACGTTAGTGCATCTGTGAGGTTGTTTTGCAGTGCTTTGGGCTAAATGCTAAGGATAACATGATTATAATGACACTGCAAATACTGATAAACAGCTATATAATATATATAGGTATAATATGTCTTATGTATATGGACATCAGCAGGTGTTGATTCTAGTGCAAGAATCTGTGCAGAATGTTAAAAGTAAGGTTTTAAACCTGCTTTTGTGTTCCGTGTGGGGACATAAGGACACATTTCGTGGCAATCCATCCAGTAGTTGGCAAGAAATTTATTAGAGCACATCATCTGGGAACCATTTATTATCTGTACAAATGTGGTGCCCATCCATCAAGTAAATGTTGAGATGCTTCACAGAATTAATGAAAAGTTTGACCTGCTAATGGTGCAAGAGGAAAAGTCAGAGAATCACCAAAGTCATGCGAATATATCCTCAAGGGAAGTTGGAAATCTGCTCCTGTAAATTTAATAGCGATCCATCCAATAGCTGTTGAGATTTTCTGTCTGAATCAGTGTGCAACACCACTGCACACCTGGCTAGTTACTGTGTAAGGTTGCCATGACTGTCCGACTGTCTGTTTTGGAAAGTTACAGAAATCGTCTCCCCCTCCAATTAAACGGCTGACCACTTTGTTTCAGATGCTTTTGAAGCATGCTGTGGCCTTTCGCGTCACTGGATCTTACGATGTTGGCTGAAGCTGGATTAATGATTCTGCTACAAACGCACTAAATGTGGATTCTGGGATTTGACTGAGGCCGTGCTGGATGAAGTTATGTTGGCCAAAGTGAGAGCTGTTTAAAAGCGAGCCCTGGGACGAGTTGGCATGGGCACTGGTCATTGGAGCCAGCAGAGTAATTGGGAGCAGACTAGGGATGAGTCAGGAGCTCTGATGATGGGAGCTTTTTGTCTGTGGGGAGGAGGAGCTGACTTGTCTATGGGAGGGAGGCGAAAGACACATGCTCCGACTCTGCTAGGAGACGTAACATGACACCCTCTCACAGATGGGGGGATAGAGAGGGATTTGTTTGCTCTGCCTCCAAGACAGATTCATCCTCCTCCTCCTCCACTTCTTTTTTTCTTCTCATTGGGATTATCTTGTCTCTTACTCTGGTAGAGAAGTGTACCTTCTCTTTATCAAGTTAGTTAATGTCTCTTTTTCGTTTGTTGCTGATAGGTAAAAGCCATTAATTCAGGTGGAAGAATTCATTTATAATGCAACTTTCCACCAGGTGAGTCCAAAAACTCCTTTGCGCTTAAGAGCTACCACAAATCTTTTCCAATTATCCATTCAGTTTTCACTTTTTATCACGCCCAACAGTGTCAAAGACTCCCCGTTGAAGCCATTTCTAAAAGGGCTTATCACAAGACTTTAGGGCATCATTAGCCTTCAAGCTGCACCATTTGCAGTCAGTGGAATGTGGAATGGGAACCACAAACTCCAAAGGGAAAGGAAGACCTTCCCCATAAAAGCCTGTGGTTAAACTGTTACAGGATGGTCATTTGTAAACTCTGACAGGTGGAGCGAGTGAAACCGACTTGTAGATGTAATTTTGCTGAATCCGTCGAGAGCTTTCCTTCCGTTTTCTACCATTTTGACCTTGTGGCAGTCAAAGCTTTCCCATTTATCAACCGAAGTTCTTACTGCATGGGGCGAATTCTGCAATTCTGCAGTTTAAGCCTGATGACTTCATTTCAGGAGACACTGGAGGTCATTCTTACACCCATTTCCTGCAAGTCTCAACACACTTCCTGTCTGTTTGTGTGCACAAGCACAAACAAGAAAATAACTATTCATTTCAAGCACAAGAAGCCTCCTAAATGGTGTCACAGTCTGTCTCTTGGTTGTGCCTGCACACCATAATTACATCCATAGTGGCTTTCTCTGCGGCCCCGATTATAATTAAGGTTTGTTTACACATTTTCTGAGGTAATATTTTGGCCCATTCTTCCAGGTCTCAACGGAATAGGCTGTAGACACCCAAGCCGTCAGGAGTCTCAGCTATAAACGACAACCACAATAACAAGAAATGCTATATGTGCGTCGTTAGAAATACAACAATGGAGTTCTGTTATATTTAGAGTGGATTGATAAGGAAAAAAACATGCAGGGAGAAATTAATTGTTTGTGGTATCCCCCGTCAGTTCCTGTCTGGTTCTGTGGCTAACCCAGTTTCAATACCGTCTCGCGTCCATCCTCCCCTAACAATGGAGGGAGCAGGGGGAGAAGTGGAGGGGCAAGAGGACACAACGCAGCAGGGCAGCAGGTCTGTCAATGGAGTTGGACAGGACACTGGGCAGTGGGATGGTTCGTGCATGAACTGTTTGTGTGTGTGTGTGCTTGTCTTTTGCCCCTAAAGGCCCGATGCTGATCAGCATCTTTATCAGCGTACATCATACAGCGCAGATCCCAGTGGTCTGTAGTTGGATGTAGAACGGAAAGATAAGGAAAGCCAGCTGATGGGAAAGTAATGTGTGTGATAGAATAAGAAAACAGAGAGATGAAGAGAGGAGAGGTAAACAGGGCATGCAGGAAGAAATGGATTTGATGACTGCGCGGGCCTCCAGGCTTGTAACAAGCTTTCTGGCTGTCAGTCCCATGTATAGCTGATACACACAGAGATACAGGCACACACATAGTGATAGAATTGGCCTGTTTGGCTCATGTCCAAGGCCTTGCTATGAAATCAGCTTGGGAAAGCAGCAGGGGCCCTGAACAGGACCCAGAGACAGAAACAGAGAGAGAAAAAGAGAGAGGGAGGCTGCAGAGCCCAGATAAAATTCCATTGTTTATTTGCCCGACTCTCTTCTTCCCTCCCCCCTCTCCATACATCCCTTCCTTCACCATCTACCCTTCCTTTTCTACTTCTCCAGGAACCAGCAAAACCCCGTCAAAGCCTACCAGGTCAAGGTTGCATGTCAGTCACTGTGAAACCAAGCACTTCATGTCAGATCTGGCAACCCGGCAGTGTTTGAAACAAATTAGCCGTACATGAATAATCTCTGTTCCAGATCTGCAGAAGGTAAAACGAAGTACAGTTCAGTATGAAAGAGAATGAGCTAAACTATGGATTAAAAACAGCTCCTATCCTTCACTCCCTCCTCCATCATACTTTTGTCCCTGCAAGTCTAAAGACTGAGTGGGAATGAAAGAAGAGAGGGAGAATGAAAGGGAGAAATAAAAGAGTGGAGGGACGGGGAGGAAAAAAGAAGCCAAGTTTGCCAGAAAGAGCTGGCTAAATGTGCAGTGGTGCGTTAAATTGATTGCAGGCAAGGCTTTGGCACACGCTGTAGTGAGCCACATCTTGTAGGGGATAGGGTCCTCAAACTCAGCGTGGGTGCAGAAAGAAAAAGAAGAAAATAAATCAGCTTTTTTTCCCCTTCTCTCTCTGCAGTATATAATTCCCATTTTGAGCTATCCTGTTCTCTCCTTGTCACAGTTTTACATCAGACCTCACTTATATGGACAGCAAGTGATTTAAAAGCAGCCTCTTTTTTTTGTTATTGCTTATTTTGTGTGACTTCATGTGCTGATAACTGTGAAATGCAGCGTGGGCTGCGAGCGACTTTGCCCTTTTTAGGTATTTTGAAATGACAGAGAGAAAAATAGAGCAGTTTGGGGAAGAACAAGCGAGGGATGATGATGTCATCATTAGCTGTTTCTGCGGGGCTGGACAGGAGGATGGAGGGACAGGGGGATAGAGGGGAGGATGAAATCTTTATGAGATGCAGCTGTTGGAGAGAGGCAGGCCTCCAAAGCACTAAGGAAGGCAGCAGCCAGCCAACAGCTCGCTGACAACAACTCAGAGGCCTGATAAAGCTAGCTATGAAACACTGACAGCTCTTGCATACAGTCTGATAAAGCTAATTCAACTTCAACAGCAAAACATTAACACTTAAGATAATATTTGGAGCTTACCAAACAAACCAATTTGGTCTACAAAGTCACTGTGCTTATGTTGTCCACACTTAGATATTAGAAGATTAAAGAGTGAAATCTACCACTTTACAATGAGATGTCCCGATAACTGAGCTGTTATAACTGACACAGCCAGAAGAACAGCTCATCATAGAAAAAGTAGTTTGTTCATCACATTGCATATCTGTGACTTGGCTCTGTGAATCAACCTACAAAAGTTCAGGATGAGAAAAAACAGTTCAAGTCAAGTCATTTATGAAATGAGTATGTGTTTCCGCTGAGTAATCTGCATCCCGGCCAACGTACAGTTCACAAGCATGCCTCCAATTTTGTGAATCAGGGATTCTTTTACAAAGGCCGAATCAGACGAGCGTTTTCAGTTCACACAGGGTGTCAAATGTGTTGAGTCAATGTAGTGACCTGTTCTGTGGGAAAAAAAAGCCTTGATGCGAGATCTGCTACTCATAATCCCAATCATCTGGCTCTCTAGACTGAAAGGTTCTTTGCACAATTATTTTTGTCAGTTTCGATTGGTACAAACAGAAGTAGTTATTTTTTCACATCAGCCCATTCACTGACAGTATAGCATGAGCTATTGCGTCTGAAAATGCCGAGCTGAGACGTCTTATAATGTGCAGAGGACATAGGTATAGGAATAGGTAGCGAGTAGATCTTTTTTTATTACAGCAAGACAACACCAAGCTTCAGCCATTAAGTCTGAATAAACAACAACATCCCTCTCTCAGTAGTATGTGAGTACATGTTTAGAAGAATCTGTCCGTGACCAGATACCCAACGTCCGTCCGCTGATAGAAATCTCCCGCAGGGTTTGTTATGCAACTAATGGTTGACTCTGATGCCCTGCGCCTGACCCGACTCCTGCAATCTATATCTAGAAAAGGCTTAAGGCGTTTAGGATTGTGTTCTGTTCACCGAGCACCAATCCTTTTTCATCTGAGCTGAGCATGACTGGAGGTTTCCCTGTATGGAATATATCTTTGTAATGGTTATTATCTGGAGATCATTAGGCAAATAAGCTAAAACGAACAATACAGTCAACAGGTGATCCTGGACTAGAAAGTTAAAAGTATATATCTTATTTAAAGTACTTTGTTCTAAATTTAAGTCTATAAATGTCTCTTTGAATATTGTAACATTGTAAGTTTCAGCTGCCATCTTCTCCACCCAGCGCTCATCCACCCATCTGCTGATGAACAATACCACTTCCTCTTCCTCTGCTGCAGTGTCCACGCTCTGCCACACCTCACAGGGATAAGGCCGAAGGGGGCAGGGCAGGTGGAGGTCTTTCGGGGTCGGAGTTTCCCGTGATGTTTTTATTGGCCTCAGCAGATGGCTTCCCTCAGCCTCTGCATTGTTATGGTGGCCATGTTGCTCTGGGGGTCAGGGTTAACAATAGTCGCTAGTAGCTGTGGGAGACAAAAGCTCCCGAAAAGAGTTTCCTCAGTAACCAAATGCTGTAAAACTGGCAATTCTGTCAAATTTACTGCTTTTATGAGATGCCAAGGCACTGCTGCTTGTCAGGTTCAGGCGAGCACTTGGAAGCACTGTCTTGCTCGCATGAGTCAAGTTTGAGATATGTTCAAGCCCAGAAAGTCAGAATTGTGTGAAAATACAAAATTACCATTTAAGGCACTAGAATCTCCACTGAATGGCACTTTTAGTTTTGGCCTTGGGGCTCCAAATAATGAAGTGGGACAGCCTAAAAGCCTACACTGTTTTCACAGTGCAACAGTATACTTGTATTATTCTTTGCAATATCCACTTTCCTCTTTAGTTTTGACAACCCCTGTCTCCCTAACCCCCCTCTTCTCTTCGATTTGCTCCCTCTCTTCATATCTCCCATCTTTCCTCTCCGCCTGTGATATGCAACACCTTTCCAAACCCAGAAAAAAAATTAAACCGTAAAACTATGAGGCTCTATACATTCTTTATAGTCCTCCTTGCCCACCCCCTTTCCATGCAGGATTTCTGTTCTTCATTTCTGTGTTGGGTTTTGGTAAGGAGAAAAGAATCGGGAGGGGGAGGAAGGAAAAAATGGTTGATGTTTCCCCTCAAACATGTGACCTCTGCTCAGCTCACAGCTGAAAATAATTTAGGCCTACAGGCCGGTGGATGGCTGATGCAAACCCTCCTCCTCCTCCTCCTCCTCCTCCTCCTCTTCTCTCATGGGGGGGCTAGACCTTGGGCCGATGGGGGGGCTCAAGACAAAGCAATGGACGACTGTAAGCTGAGCTCTGTGCAAAACTAAAAGCTTAAAGATGGCATATTCAGACGAAGCCGCAGCTTTTACGTAGTGTCCATTTCTTCTTTCATCCTCAAAGACACGAAAGTACAAGCCCAGAATCATTCCATAACACTGGAGACCCAAAGGGCCAATTATGTTGTTAGCACAGGGAAGAGTTCAGCTATTTAGCTGCAGTTCTTTATGTAATCTACTGAAATTGTAGCTTTTTTTTCCTGACATGCTTTGTGGCCAGTTGGGACAACAATTTGTGGAATTCAGCTGAATTAGGCTCACATTCCCCGCATAGTCAGGGGGCAAGAGAGAGAAGTGTCATGGTTAGCTAATGCAGGTTCATTGGGAAAGAATTGGAGGGAGGGGGCTTGGGCCATGCAGCGCTCAGGAAATGTTTAACGGCCTATGGATACCCTAAAGTATCCCCACACATCTGGTTGAAGTCACACATGCACACAGATTCATAAGTTGGTCTGGGCAGTTTGGCAGGATATGTAGATCTATGTAGGTGTGTTTTTATATGAGGTTTTGTGTGTGAGTACGCAGCTGGGTGGCAAAGCATATATTAGGGTCTGTGTAAATTTATTTAAGGACAAATGCGTGAATATCTGCCAGTGGAAGTTAGCCTTGACCTTTCATCCTCTCTTATGTTAACCACATCTGTGGGAGACAGAGGCTAGGCCCTTTTGCTCCATGCCAGCCCTCCACCAGCTTTTATTGGCCAAGTCATGAGCACTGTGCTCCAGCGGCTCTAATCCGATGTTACATATGGATGGTCTTGCTAGACTCCAGCGGGATCTGGTTTCATTATACTCTGACAAATCGACCAAGTAATAATTTCAAACTGGCCGAACATTGTCGCCTCGCACTCGCCTTGGCACCGCTTGTCTGTAATAAAGAACAGAGGCAAATGTGTAGCGCTGGAACACAATCAACACATTAAGGAAGTTATTTTCTGGAATGGAAAGAGAGGATCTGAAATGCAAAAAGAAAATGTGTTTGCAGTACCTGTTTTGAAAATACTCCAGAAATCTGTTCTGGCAAGTACAAAAAGACACTGAGTGATAACCTAAAAAAGTTGAACTCAATGCCCTTCTCTGGCTTCAGACAGCCACTAATACTTTCCTAATGTACCTTATTATATTACAATGTGGAGTGTTGAGCATATATAAATATATATATATATATATATATATATAAGTTTTCCACAATGCCTCATGGGTGCTCAAATCCAATGTGTATTTATGCCTGTTGGCATGCCATGTTTTCATCTGTAGCCTCCAGTTACTAATCAAGCAGGGATTGCCAGTTTTGGGGTGATGCCATTCAACCTGTGAGGTCCGCTTCTCGGCAGCATGGTTCACAAATGGGTTTCACTCGCCACAGAAATGAGAGGCTTGAGTTATTTGGTATTTTACATTCACACACTAGAGTTAGAAAGTTTTCCCTGAGGGAGTCCTCGGGAATCAACTCTTCTTTTGACCTAACTCTCATTTGTCAGTCTGTATGTCCGCCTATTTTTGTATATCATCTTTAGTAAAAGAAAAACCCCAAAACACACACACACACACACACGAGATGGAATGTTTTCAACTGTCTAAATTTATGTTTCGCAAGAGTTTGAACTATGAATGTTTTTCTTTGCAGCTTCATGACCTACATGCTGATATATACTTCTGCTTTACATTCACAGATGTTTCAACAATATTTTCCCATCCACACAATGCCGTCACACCATTATCCAAATACATTCTCCTGACTGACTGTGTCTCTCTTTGTGTGACTGTGCAGGATGCCAGCTGCTAGCACCATGACCGGTGGGAGGGCCCTGCTGCTCTGTACAAACACTGACAACTGCATCTACCAATCAGTCAACGGGTAGGTGAATTCTGTCATATCAACTGATTCTTCCATAAACATTTAGATGGTGGTTATTGTTCACACTACAGGCTGCTTGGTATTGTTAATGCTACGGTGAGATCCCCCATGCTGCTGCTTTCTGTTACAAAGTGTTGCCTGCTGGTACAAGCAATTGCTTCTCCTGTCACTGTGCCGTAAACAGCCTGTCATTGTTTCCAGAAAGCTACCAAGCTCTATCCTATGAAATCAGATCAGCTAGTGCAGGCCAGTATAGAGGCTGCCAATACTCATGGTAATGGTCTTGTTTGTTTATAGCATGAGGGCAAGGTTATTCATATCAGTCCTATTCATTTTATATATAGAACAGATGCCTAACTTAGTGTTTGAGCATCTGCAGACCTTGGATGGAGTTATCAGTAAGGAAGGAAGTAAAATGAAACAATTTTAGGACCAAAAAGCTCAGTGCTGAGGCTTTTAACAAAAAGCCTGCATTACAAACTTGGATTGTGCAGTTTGAAGGAAGTGAGCCCAAATGAAAGAAGCCATTGAAATTGTAGGGCCCAATTTTGGGGATTTAACCTATACTATAGACAAACAATCAATATATCTCTGCCTCTTCAGATTTTAAAATCAGTCTCTGGTAAATCTACCAATAGAGTTTATGTGAGGTCGATTTCTGGAGTAAATCTCTAAGAATATTCCAGAATCCACTGAATACCATTTGGCCAAACCAAGCTATCCAAAAACGTGATTTGTCAGACATGAAGTTATATGATGATCTTTTCATTTTCAGTTGGAACTTTGCAGTAACCATCATAAAGTTCTGTACTGCTCTTAAGCGAGCTGGAGAAACCCTTTCCACTGGGGTCAGCAGTATGACAATAACAGGGCTAGAGAAGCAGAGCAGGACAGAGGTGGCCATCTGGCATCTGGATACTGTTACTGTCCCCCTGCTGCCACTGTCTAATGCCTCCATGACCACTTTCTATGGACCCTTCTGTTGTCCTTCCTTAGTTCTATTTAGATTCTAATGAAGGGATTTGATGGTTTGTGCCAATAAGAGGGATTGTCCCGTGGAAGATTTAAATATCTTTTGTTTAGAGGGTCTGCCATGTTACTATTGCTCAAAAGTTCCATGCATTTCTCTTGGGGAACTGTCAAAAGTTGATCTCTTTTATTTCTTCTTGCCCATTTCAAGCCCTTTCTCCTATCTGCTGATCCTGTGTTAGCTCAGCTGGCCAGAGATGCTATTGTGCCCTTGTACCCCCTTCCCTCCTTCCGCCCTCAATGACCCTCATCTCCATGCTCCACCCATCTTTGGCTGTGTTTGATAGACAATCTTTCCATACAGCTGAATTCTATATCTTTCTCAACCTCTCTTTTCTCTTAATCACAAACATGATAGGGAGAAATACACAATTCATTAGCTGTCTGTCTGCTTCACTTTTTCTATTACTCTGTCACTCGAACCCCCTGCCTACTCCAGTTCTCCTTTACTTGGCTTTTCTATTTGACCTAGTTTTTACCCTGTGTTGCTTCATGCTTAATAAAAACTGCTGTTTCAACAGAGGGATACCAAAAGAGAAAGGAAAGGGGGGAGACTAATAAAACCCTGAGCAATTTCAAGATAATTATTTGGTTTCCTAGTCAGTCATAGTTACAACATCACGTTTTTTTCTTGTCTTTAAAGGTCTCTGAGGAAACTTGAATCAGTAATTCCCCCAGAGATTTTCTGGATTGCATGACTGTTAGTTTTCACATCCAGCAATGTCATCAGAAGTCACCCAGCAAGGCCACGTTTCCTCTGTTTGTTGGAAATTCAATCATTTGATGAATGGTCTTTGGGCCAAATCTGAGTTTTGAGGGTCGTGAGTAGAAAAGAAAAGATGCACGTCTACACTTGGGCCTCTCCCCTTTTCTGTGTATACTTTTATCTTCTCTCCAGAAATAGCTGTGTGTGTAGCTTGTAAACTTTGACCCCAAAAACCCTGAGTTCAAACAGTCATGACCCAGTAAACTTCCAGGAGTGACTCATATCTAAAACAGAGGCACCAAACAGACGTCTCAGTTCTTTTAACAAGAATTCCTGTTTACCCCATAAAACAAAGATCTATTTGGACGTAATTGTAAGTACTCACATTGTGTAGCCAACTTTAAGAGCTATGGAGAGCTGTTATGTACACTGCAGGCATCGACTGATGTTTCTACAAAAATAATTGCACTATAAATTATTAGCGTTGACAACAGTGCAACGTACTTTCTCCCTCTGTTTTTCTGGTTTGAATTAGGTGCATCAGCTGGAGCAGTGGATCAGCGGTTAGGACTGTCCATTTACCAAGAGAACACTCTTTGCATGTTTGGTCTTTATTGACTTGGATTGACTCCAGCTTCAATAACTTATTTTGGGATGATCGATTCATATATTTTCTTACCAGTTACAAATGATAATGTCAAGTATACTTTGTATTGGATGATTAAACTTGTTTGGTCTGGATTTATGACCATATGAGATTTGTATTGAGTAAAAATATTAATTTATCAATTTATTTCTAATAATAACAATCTTGAACTTTATGGTACTTCTCTAAAGTCATATGACAAAGTGCTTCACAGAGGCAGCAAAATAAAAGAATCGAAAGAATCAATAAATACAGTTAAGGAAAAGGCAAGAATAGGACAAAAAAAACAAAGGAAATAAAAAAAAAAGAAAGATTAGGAAAGGCTCGATGACAAAAGTATGTTTTAAGAAAGTACTTAAAGGAGATCACTGACTCAGCCAAACTGATTTCCTCTGGCAGATTGTTCCAGGGCCTTGGGACCATGACTGTAAATGCTCTGTCCCCTTTAGTTTTCAGCTGGGCCTCTGGATCAGATAAAGGACCTCTGGCTGAGGATCTCAAAGTATATACCGGTGTGTACGGTGCCAAAGGCCAGATATAGCAGGGAGAGAGGCCATGAAGAGACTTAAAAGTAATCAGTAAAATCTTCAGTTCAATTCTATTCAAAAACAAGGGAGCAAATGTAAAGGGGATAAACTTTAAAAAGACTGTTGCAGTAATCCAGGCATCCAATGGTCTCTGTTTCTTTAAAAGTTAAGTTCGATCATAGTTGCATTTTTTCTAGAATACAAAATATTTTTCTTGTTTGCAACCCTTCTAGGGTTATGCAAGTATGTCAAGTATGTTCATTTTTCTGTCTGGTTCTTTTCTAGGCTCCAGTGCTGTGGCTTGAAGGTTGGGGAGGCTCCGTCGTCTGCGGTGCCCCAGCGCCAAGAGGTGTGCGGGTCACCAGGAGACAGAGACAGGAAGGACAACACTGTGTCCACCAAACATCCCCTCTCGCCCTTATTCAGCCTGAGTGACAGCCCGGGTCCTCCTGGCAGCATGCTGGCTCACAGGAGACCCTCCACCACCACTGACCCTCGGTCTACCAACATGGAGAATGGTCTGTGTGGCAAGCTGAACCACAACAAGAGCCCAGCAGGAGGCAAGACTGCCAGCATCCGCGATAAGATCTCACAATGGGAGGGCAAAAAGGAATCTGCCCCACCAACTTCTACAGGGACATGTCCACTGAGCACAACACAGAAGGAAGTTGAGACAGTGAGGAAAAAGGAATCCAAAGTTTCCGAAGTCCAAAGGACAGATAGCAAGAGGTTTGTCAGTTGGGACAGACAAGACTCAGGGAAGGAAAATGTTGGAAAGCTTGGGGATTCAAGGCCTAAATCTCCAGAAGGCCCAACAAACAAGGACAGAGAAGTGATCCTAGATAAAGGATTTCGGGTTTCCAAGCCAACAGAGCAACCCCAAGACAAGAAAAGTGTTTTAACTCATGTTAAGAAACTGGAGAAGGCAACAAAGGAAGTTCCTGACAGACCTTCACTGGCATTTCCAGGGAATTACTTCTGCCCCCCTTCAAAGGAGGAGCTGGAGGAAGCAGAAAAGAAGGCCAATGAGCCCATTTTTGGGACTTTTGATGTGGTGCGGCCTGGAGGGTCACGGAGGAGGAGGGAGGGGGATCCAGAGAACGTATACAGTGAGCCAGGTGCTCCATCTATAAACCCTTTACCTAAACCTCAGAGAACCTTCCAGCACCACACACCTCCTACTACCCCAGTTTCAGGGCCTGGCTCGGGAAAGGGAAGGAGGAACTTGCCCCCTTTGCCCTCCATTCCTCCTCCACCTTTACCCACGTGCCCACCTCCTGGAGTTTGCAGGAGACCGTGGGCTGACAGACCCCGGGACAGCAGTAACAGGTAACAAAATAAGAAGGTAGAATGACAAATATGAGCAGCCATGATTAGTTTGGATCCTTAACTTAGGCACATCAGTACTTTAAGCTCATCATCAAGAAAATATGCTCATACTAACTAGGCTAAGCTACTGCTGTTTGTCTAATCATCCAAAAGATGTCCTAGTGGCCATTTGCCTGACATCCAGTTATTCTGCAAACAGACCCATTGCACTGAAGCCTCTTTTTTTTTTAAATACACATTCATCAACTGTCAGATAATAGTAGTTTTGATGCCTAAACCAACCCAAAGTGTGAACATATCCATGATAATGAAGGTCCTCTGATTTTTGTCCTTTATTTGTCCTTTCCTTCACGTCATTGTTCAGATATTCTACAATATTAAGGCCAAAAAAACTCCAGGGAGGTTGTGTATTGTTGGAAGAAGCAGTGGGCTTTTTTCTTTACAGGATAACGAGCTGTTGGATAAAGGAACAATCCCCATGTAGTCATAACGAAAGTATTGGACAAATTAAAGTTTGACCTGTTGTTGGCACCAAAGGGAAAGTCAGGGGACCACCAAAGCTTTTTTGGGGGGGGGTATGAATATGGTTGTTTCATGGCAATCAATCAAGTGAGTTTTATTTCACTCATTGTAACCCTTATTTTAGTGCAAACAGTCATGGTCACAGTCGGTAGGGTTTGTCCTTTAGGGACCATGAATTTCGTTACCAAATTTCAAAGTGATCTGTACAACATTTGTTGGATTTTATAGTCTAGAGCAAGGTGGTGGTCTGACAGATAATGCTGTCTATAGTGTAATGCCACCAGCCATGTTATCCCATATTAAGCCCAAAGCGAAATTCACTAAAACACATTGTTTGAAACACTTTTGTTGAATCAGAACCACGAATGGTGCTGTGTATCCTATAACCCTTCCCCCCTACCACCAGCAACCAAACACTGAGGTGAACAACATCTCCCACATCTGCTGTAAATCAAAACCACTGGTGACATCATCCTGTTTCTAAATATCCCAAAGAATGAGCTCATTGGTTGGATCTGAGGAATGTACACATCAACTTAACTCATTCCTCTTTCCAAAACTTTACTGGAAGTGAACAACAGGCAGAGCGGTGTGAGTCATGTCAGAGAGGCCTCTTGCTTTTTTCAAGAATTTTAGCCTTGACAGTAAAAGTCATTGCGCAAGACCTCTCGCTGTCACAAATGAGCTCAGGCATTTGTTTTGCAGAGTTAGAATTGCTAAATGTAAAACTGTGTTTACTTGTAAATTGTAAAGTATGATCCAGAATCCGAGTCACTTGATCTGCCAAGAGCAATTAACATGCTGGAATTTAATAGAAGAGTCTTCTGAGTAGTGCTCACATTCAGATGGTTACAATCAAACAAACAAAACTCTGCAGAGAGAGAAACCATAAAATGTGAACTCTGCAGTATTGGAGTACATCTATTGTTCACTTTGTCTGGTGGTCTGAATTTGGAGCTTGGCTTGAATCTGTTACATTCCATACCATATGTGGAGGCCTCACTCTGCTCAAGGTTGCTGTGTCAAGCCCTTTGTTTGTTCAGACTGTCTCTCTGCGAGTGTCCATTGCAGTATGCATTTTTGGGCGTGAACAAATACACTGAGTTGCCAGAGGTATATGTAGAGTAGCTTCTTTGGTAAAGCTTGCAATGTTTAGTTTTTGTTTTGTTCTCCTTGGCTTAACTTTAGTGGACAATATTTGACATTACTTATGATTGTATGCACCAAATTTAGCCACATGGATAATTTTCATTTGCAGTTCCTTGGAAAGAAAATCAAGGTGACAAAAAAAAAGAAAAAGGTAAAATTAAAAAATCAATTCAGAAAGATTTATTGTGTGGCTGTTGCATTGTGTAGCAGGCTGTACCTAATAAAGTTTAGTTTAATTGTATGTACAGTATGTATGTGAGGACTCATGCAACTGAGGATGCTTGTGTTCCCTTTATTCTACTGGGCTTTACTCTTAGCCGGTGATGAAACACAGATGTGGTCATTCAGATGTGGCAACTAGCAAATGGCAACATCAGTTTTCCTGCTTGGCATATCAAACGCTTTTAAAAAGTATCAACATGAACACACATTCACTCAAAGATCTTTCCTTCCTCTTCTTCTTTTGTAGTTGGCGTGCAGCTCTCCTAAATCTTTGTAATGCTGTGTTTCCTCTCCACTAGGAAGTCCTATGAATTTGAGGATCTGCTCCAGTCGTCTACAGAAAGCTGCAGGGTGGACTGGTACGCTCAGTCCAGGCTGGGCCTAACACGCACTTTATCAGAAGAGAATGTCTACGAGGACATAATAGGTAAATAATACATAGCACACCTTTATTTTTAACTCTATAAAAGTTGGTGGTTGGTGACTAAAGGTGCTATATTGGCACAGTCTATTTAACATCCATCAGCCAAGTGGAACCTTCCAAAATTCAAGTTTGTGACATGTAGTGTAGTGAAGTGTTATCTTATAAACCTTGTAGGCTTGCATTGATATTGATGTACAGTATGCTTTTTTATTTCTACATTTCATAAACCCTTCATACACTACATGACCTTTTAGTTTAATTTCTCATCAGTGTGAGTCACAGAGTTCAGTAACAGAGGTGATGAAGAGGCCACGCTGACTTTACTCTGTTTTTTTTCTGCTCCAGTTTAATTTAGAGCCACGCTGCTTTACTTTTATTAAAAAATGTTACGTAGAAACCTGACCTACGTTCCTACCTTATTGTCTGCAGTGTTATGCCAAACCCACCTAGAGCCCGTTTAATTTCATAACGTACAATAGTGGCGTTGTGTGAGGTCGTACTGTAGCTGAGGCCGGCTACTGTGATTGTCAGTGCAGCAGGGGGCATGTGAATGGCTTAGAGCCATGGCACACTACTGGCAATGGCTTCAATGTGTGTTTGGTTTTCCTTCCAGAGACTGGTGCATAATGAGTGCTGCTCGCTTGCAACAATCAAATTAAGTTTAATTATATTTGAGTGATGCCACAGCTTATTTTGGATTCTTTTACGGTTTCCTCCTCCCATACAGTAGTATTGTTCTTTAAAAGACTTTGTTCGCCAAACACTCAGCAGCGTCCCATGGGTAGAGTAACTCAGACTCACCATAGCTGTCAACTTAAAAAAGCAGCTCAGGGAGGCAGAGATGTAGATAGTGTGGACAGCTGTGGTATCCTCGTAGTCTTGTCATCAACCTCCACACGCAAACCGGCTCTCATCAGCAGACTTTAAACACGCCATCCATCCATGCCCGATAGTGTTTTTAGATCGAGAGGAAAGTAACTGTCAGCGCTACGCGTACTCAGATGCGTGCTTTGATGACGGATGCAAACTCACACGAGCACAGCTGACAGCACACACAAACAAACCGCCGAGACTAGTATGACGTTCTCATCAGACCGCAATGTGAAAAACAGTACGCTGATCCCTTGTTTACCTCAGAGGCAGAAGGAGCAGGAAACTGAACGTCTCCCTTTATCCTCCGACTCCTACGGGTCACATCTGGTGGATGGATTGATAGAGCAGAGGAGAGATTCAGACAGACAGACAGAGACAAACGGAGAAAGACGCACAGGTTTTGGAAAATGAAACTTCCTTACTACATATCTGCAGGGGAGGACTGGTGTCTAGAGTTACATTTAGCATTAACTGTGCAAGTCTTATCACAGTGAAATATGAGCTGGGTAACCACATTTGCTGCCTCTGGTAGCTCTCTGCACATCTGGAGCAGAAACCGTCTGGCAAAACAAGCATGACTGATATGGAAAGAATACTTTATCTGCTCTTTGGAAAGCTTGCACAAAGCTGCACAAGGTGAAGCTGACGTTTTTTTAAAATATATATTTCTTCTTCTAAAGATCCTCCATCCAAGGAGAACCCCTATGAAGATATAGAGCTGGAGAGAAGTTGTTTGGGAAGCAAATGCGTATCACCTGCTTCCTCATCTCCCGTCCCTGACACGCCAACTAAGGTATCTAATTTCTCTTACATCACTATAAAAACAAAGCGGATTTAAGGGAAGAGCTTCTATCCTGAAATCAGCTTCTAATGTGTCTGTCTTTCTCCATCTCCCCCCCTAGCTCTCCTCCAAGCCAGGCTTCTTCAGACAAAATTCAGAACGGCGAAGCTTCAAGCTCCTGGAACTACGCAAGACTGGCCGGGACACTGGCATCTCATCTCCCTCCCGTATCAGCCCCCCTTCGACACCCAGCAGCCCAGACGACACCCCCTGCCTCTCCGGAGACCCGTACAATCGCAGGCGGAGGAAAATCCCCAAGGTATTGAAGTCTGAGAGGCCTCTGACGAAGCTTGTGATGCGGCGCCTGTGATTTATTTTCAAGTGTACCGCTCAGGGAGGTTTGGACTCGGAGCTGGTCCACTCATGCTGCTGTTTGGTGATGAGTAAGGCAGGAGGGAATGTTCTGATGGATATTTCCTGTGAGAAGTGTGCCTAGATGAAGGCCTCCCAGAAGCCGTATTGAAATGATCTTGGTAGGAGCCTGGAAGATTCTGTTTATTGGTTTAAGGAGTTAAAGATGGACATCTCCTTCTTCTTCACCTCCTGCAGATGGTGCTGAAAATCAATGGCATCTTCGAGGCTAGGAGAGGGAAGAAACGCATGAAGAGGGTGTCTCAGTCTACGGAGACCAGCTCAGGAAGAGGTGAGGATACAAAGAAGTCAATGGATGCACCACCTCTGGACTGTTTTTGTTTGTGTTTGTTTGTCTGCTGTTTCAAACACTCGCTAACTGATTTCAATAAAAGTTGGTGGAAAGTTACACTGTGGACCAAGGAACAAGTGATTAGTTTCTGGTGTGAATCCTGCTGTGGATCCAGTAATTCTTTAAAAAGCTCCTTAACATATTCACCTTCCTGCATACTTTATAAAATCTGGCATTTGTTCATTATAATCATCACTGAATTCAAACTTTATCATCAGTACTAAATGCACCTTTCATCAGGCTGCCTTACGCACGACTTTACAGGTCTGTCTCCATACATACATATGTATTCACTTAGTTTTATGGGCCAAGGCTACATTCTGGGGTCAGTTGAGACTGACCCATATTTTAGAGGACTGGGCAGTGTGTGGTGTGGTAGTCGCAGGAATGAAAGCAATGAGAGCGAACACCATGTGCTCTGAGTTTCCTGCAATTGTTATTTGCAGTCTCCTCATGCTCTGTTTTTCTTTTTCACTCTTCCTTCTCTTTAATTTAGTGACAGATGAGAACAGCGAGTCGGAAAGCGACACGGAGGAGAAACTAAAAGGTGAGAACAGAAGATAAGCACGTACACAGACAGTAGCTGCATGCTGAATGGGATGCTGAGGATACAATAGCTTTGTATCTATGCATTTTTATCACTTACAAATAGTACAAAGACTGATTCAGATCATAGTTTTTTGTTCTACTGTATAGCTGACATCAGAAACACACACGGATGTAACTGCAGTCTGATATGGGGGCCTCACAGTGACTCTCATATGTGCATACATGACATGCATGTATTTGCATGAAATGTGTCTCTCTCTCTCCCTCAGCTCATAGCCAGAGGCTGGTGTCAGTCCAGTCCATGCTGAGACAGACGGGGCGGTACCGAACCTTGGAGAGGGATCTGATGGAGTTGCAGGAGAGGAAACTCTTTGAGTATTTCATAGTTGTTGCTCTCCACAAGACCAAAGCTGGAGTGCCATACCTGCCAGAAGTCACACAGCAGTTCCCTCTCAAGGTGAAATGTTACTGAAGCGCTCGATTCCAAATAAAACACTGGATTTTAAAAAGAAAAAAGGAAACGCCACTTTAGCTTTCCTGCCTGACCAGTTCAACCTATAATTTATGAGCAGCAACGGGAGGTTTTAAGCAATAATAAAAAATGCTCGAGCAGAGATACAGCTTCAAAAGATGCAAAAATGTTTAGTGTGGTCACATTTACTGTACAGTAATCTCCCATTAACAATGTCAAGACTTATTATCCATTATCTTATTGAGGCCTCTGGCCATTGTCACCACTTCCTTAAAGTTCAGTTTCGACCTTGACACCTCAAGTGGTCCATTATTTATTTCTCCTAGTGTGCAGATGTTTCAGGTTCACATTTGTCTTAAAGCAATCTTATCTGAAATCTTTTGTAGTGGTTAATGTATTCACATTTATATCCTCCCTCTTTTTTTCTTCCAGCTTGAGAGGAGCTTCAAGTTCATGCGGGAGGCTGAGGACCAGCTGAAGGTCATCCCTCAGTTCTGCTTCCCCGACGCCAAAGACTGGGCCCCTGTCGACAACTTCCCCAGGTCAGTCCGAGTGCGACTGCTGCCGCAGCTCTTAACATGCACAGGACGTGAAACAACACAGAGACAGGAATTTCCCTGCAGAGTGGTAATAGCTCAGCTGTTTTACTTGCTAATAACCACTTGTTAGAGAAGAAGCTGGCAGCCCTAAATAGAAATGACCTTGAGGCTTGTAAAGATGACTGTTCTTTAACAATACAGCACCAGCAGTGACAAATGATTACAGGGAGAGGTGGTGAATTTAGCACCTTACACCTGCTTTGTCATTACACAATGACTTTTCTTTGGTGTTTACAATATTACCCAATACCTCCCCTCAACGCCTGCACTGTTCTGAGAAATGATGATGTGTGTCCTCATTGTAATGGCTAATAATTACCTGGAGGCAAATGTTTCGATGGGTGAGGGGGCCCTGCGAGCACACACCTGCATTCAGCTGGCTGACACTCACTGTCAAGAAGGTCCTCATCGGTCAATGAATACCTGTCAGGTAGAGCTTAGGAGGTTTTGTGTGGATATTTGCAGAGTAAGCTTGTCCTGAGGGTCTTCCTTCTCAAGTACAAAGTCATTCCTTTGTTTACCGAAGCACATAGTCCAGTCCAGAATGGAGTTTTCTGTTCCCGCAGCAGTCATTCATGTGCGATTTTAACAGCTTTAAGTATTTAATATTATATAAATATGTATGTTTTGTTTGTCCCCAGTGAGACGTTCTCATTTGTCCTAACTGGTGAGGATGGAAGCAGGCGGTTTGGCTACTGTCGGCGATTACTGGTATGCTCTTGCCCCTCGTTTTACATATTTCTTGAATTTCGATGATTTTCTTCCCTGAATGTTCCTCCAGAGTTGCTAAGAAACAAAGGCTTTGCTTTGCTCCGCTGGTCTAATCCTGTGGTCGTACTTGGGTGAGCAGTCTTGTGACACTGACATTGTTTTGAAGCTGTCTTTTTCTTGCTTGCTGTTCACAGCCGAGTGGTAAAGGCCGAAGGCTCCCTGAGGTGTACTGCATCGTCAGCCGGCTGGGCTGCTTCGACCTCTTCTCCAAGGTGGATACAGTGAACTAAACACAAATGCACAAAGATCATATGAATACATGCGTTGCAACTGAATACATTTCATCGCACATACTTGCTTGTGTTACACAAACACATACATGCCACCCCCCCACCCCCTCCCCACTAAATAAGTACAGAACAGTATCACCCTCGGTGCCCACAGAGCCCCACCCACCGTCCGTCCGGTTTGCTTTCCCACAGAGTCAAGGCTTCGGTGCAGAGACACATGTGAACTGCAGCTGATGTGGTTACCGCAGTGGAAAGGGTTCCTTTAGATTTATATGCATGTCAAACTGTGTACTTAAATATGTGCAGTGTGCATATGCCATTGCTAAAATTAGGTTTATAAGGCTACAGATATGGACTGCTGTTATATATGAATATATGAATTTTTTTTCAGATCAGCTACACAACAGTTTAATACTCCACAGATGTGTCTATGTGTGCAAAAGGGTACACATGATGGATTCAGGCTGTTAGCCATTTGCTGCATTGACTTTCAACAAGGTTTGGCTGTCTGCACGGCAAGATTAAATATGTTTATGATGACTATAGCCAGTGTTACTGATAAAATATGTTTCCCAAAAGATCCTCATTGTAGATTCTCAGTTACATTGGCTAACCTCACGCTTGATTCTTTTGTAATGGCACCTGAATCCGAGGCCATGTTAGCTGTTAGTTCACAGAAAGAAGGGATTGTAATCTCGATGTGACCTCTTAAATTTAGGGGCCACCATGTTATAAATGATATGGCAAATATCTTCTGACGGTTAATAAAGTTGAATCACACACAGTATATATCACTGTATGGTCCAACCCTAAAATATAAGATTTAAATGACACAAAAGTTTGAATCTGTTAAGTTTTTCTTAATTCTAGGATTATGTTAAAGATGGGTTTAAAAGATCATATCTTCCGTGTGTAAATATTTATGATTGCCGGTATTGAAATTAGCCTCCATCTCTGTGTTTTCCAGATCCTGGATGAAGTGGAAAAGAGGAGGGCCATCTCCCCTGCTCTGGTGCAGCCTTTTATGAGAGGCATAATGGAAGCTCCCTTCCCTGCTCCAGGAAGGACCATCACTGTCAAAAACTTCCTGCCTGGCTCTGGGACAGAGGTGAGATGATGTAGTGTCACTTCAACCAGTCATTTTTTTTCATCCCATTCTAAGAAGAAAAATACATAAGTGTTTAAAGAAGGTATAAATAATCACATCCCCCTCTCTTTCCTATAGGTGATCGAGCTGTGCAGGCCATCAGATTCTCGTCTGGAACATGTGGACTTTGAATGTCTCTTCTCCTCCTTGAGTCTACGACTGCTTCTCCGAGTGTTTGCCTCTCTACTTCTGGAGCGCAGGGTCATCTTCACCGCTGACAAACTCAGGTTGGTTACAGCAACATAGTGATATAAAGTACAGTCATCAGTCTTGCTTCCAGACCTAAAGATTACACTTTCAGTCCTTGCCAGAAGCATCAGCGGCGGCAGACAGAGTCATTCTGCTATTTTAAGTAATCTCTCTGATGAATCTGTTGCTATCAGATTATTATGAAATATACGTAGGTATAGGGACTATATCCACTTATTTTTTAGTTTGCATCGTGTATATCCACTTCTAAATCCCCTCTGATGAGTAAGGGATAAGGAACACTTGAGAATTCTGAAGTTGTCTCAGCCGATAGTCTACTCGGCCAGTATTTATTGCAAAATCTGTATCTCATCTGTGGCTGATTTCATAATGATCCTTACTCCTTAAAGTACAAATACCTGAGGCCTACGACTACTATTTTTGAATAAGCACGAGGAGTCATACATATCACTGAAGGAAGGGTTATGATGCTGAAAAGACCAGGAGTAAAGCTTTTGAAGAATATGACACAGACAAACAGTCTGAGGAAAAGAAGATCTTGACCGAGTGTGAGAGGAAGGAATGCTGTTGTGTTATACAATCGCCTAGGGAACAATCACTTCTCTGGAAAACTGTCATGCATGCCAGATAGAGGGAGTTAGGCTTGAGAGCGCGACTCCAGAGCTAACACGTGTGCACAATAACGTCATCGCACCCACACAGTTCACTTAAAACCTTTAAATGTTGTGGTACACCTTGTTCAATGTGTGGGCTCTGCGGGATCAGTAAATGTATTATTATGTAGTCCTCCAAGTTACACTAACTGTTTTTGTGTGTGTGTCTCTTTTTGCACATGCACTGCCGTTTAAAAACAAGCATAAGAAGCATTTTTCACCAGAGCTCTTAAGCAGATCATGTGTCTCTGCACACTCTCTACTGTGGAGTGGAAACTTGGCCTCCTCAATTAATTTTTTAATGAATTAACTGTGAGCAGATGCACACCCGGGAGAGATTAAGTTCACAGCGTGGGGTGAGTGTGTTTGCTGCCGCTGTATAGTTTTTATAGGTGTTACATCACCCTGCCCAAAGAGATGCTTTGTAACATTCCTCTCAGCGTTTGTTGGAGCAACACGAACAAACTTTAAACATTATGTTCCCGCTTGAGAAATGGCTAGCAGTAGAAGTTTTTTTCATTGAGGAGTTGATTGGCGCCACCTTGTGGTAGAAACTAGACTTGTATTTTAGACTGTCGAAAGAAAATCCCAGTCATAAGAACCAGCTTTTTGGGCTGTGCTTTGCATATTGAAGGTTGTTGTGGCATATTTATTCATGTATTTATTTAAAACATATTGATTTAAAAAACTTCAAAGCATATTAAAGTGTAGATGCTCACTGACACACACAAACACCGCCATCACCCCGTATTCACCTTCCCCAAGAGCTTCAGAGGGTATCAGAAAAAGATGTCCAAGAAAAGTCAAGCTTTGTAATAGAGCAGAATGCGTCTCCGTTTTCTGCTGGGGAGTGAGAGCACCTGATGCTCCAATTAGTATAGTGTATCCTAGCCATCCTAATAGAGTATGTATTGTATAGTGTAAACCACTTCAAACTGAATGCCGTTCATAAGAGCACACCTGCCAGTTGAGATGATCCTGAACAGTACGTACCTCCACAAGTTTTCGTCCAGCTGGAGCCTCAGCAGCAGAGGCTAAAAACTGGTGGTTGTTGAGGACGCAAGGAAATCCTCGTCAATACAAAGTGTTTTCTAAACTGATTCCAGATTTTTAATGAGGAAAGTAACAGAGATGCTGTGATATTAAGTATATCATTATGCCCTGTAAATGTCTAACTCTACTGTATTATCCGAAAACTCCAAAATCAGTTATCTTTTCATGAGCATTGACCTTTTTCTTTCTCTCCGTCCACAGCACATTGTCTCAGTGTTGTCATGCAGTGGTAGCTCTACTCTACCCCTTCACCTGGCAGCATACATACATTCCTGTGCTTCCACCCTCCATGCTGGATATCGTCTGCACCCCCACCCCCTTTATAGTCGGCCTCCTCTCCAGCTCCCTGCCTCGACTCAAAGAGTTGCCCATAGAAGAGGTAGGAAGAGTTTGCGATGTACTCACTGTGGTACCCTAGACTCGGGGCCTTTCCTTTCCTCCATTGAACAATAGCTGCAGGAAATGACATCACTCTCCCTCTGCTCTTCCCTCAGGTCCTGGTGGTCGACCTTGGCAACAGCCGCTTCCTACGACAGGTAGTAACCAAAGAAGTCTACCGCGGCATGAAGTGACTCTACCAGATGTTATGTAAATACGATATGTTAATTCACTGGAGTGTGTTTACTGTATTAACATGTGTGTTTTTCCCTCCACAGCTGGATGATGAGGACTCCATTCTCCCCCACAAGCTGCAGGCGGCTCTTGAGCATGTGCTGGACAAGAGAAGGGAGCTGGCCTGTGAGAAAGGAGATCTGCCCAATGGTGACTCAGCACATTTATTACTATATAATATCTGCTAGAAGTAACAAACACACTAGAGGCAATGTTATAAAATGACAAAGACTGAGGAATGGTCCGTGGATCCTGCAGATTTCAAGAAATTGAAACTGACTTTCTCTTTAATTGTCTTAGAAATCTGCTTTAGGTTGCATTCAAGCACTCTAAACTAACTAACTAACTAATCAAAACCTCCAGCTTCTCCGTATAATATCAGCTTTCCGTCACTTTCATATAGCAGAGTCGTCATCATCGTTCTCCAAGACTTTTGTTGGTGACTGATCAGCAAAATCAATAATGCACTCATATTTAAAGTGCTTCTTGGCAAGAGTGATGAAAATCACACTCACAGCCAAAATATAATGTAGCTATAATGCAACATATCTCTGCCGGTTGTGGTCCCAAAGACAAAAGAGCCGAAAGTTTCACTCCACAGAGTTCAGTGTAGCACTGATTTAATGCAGCGGTTACAAGGTTTAGTTAGTGGCACTTTTAAAACAGGAACCAAAACAATGTGATTTAGTCTAAATAAAATATGTCAAAAATGTAATGTGATGTAATTTTATCTGGACTTCCAGTCAGTATGGAGGGAGTTCATTTATCTACAATGAGTCACTGGTATTGATCATTGTTTTGCAGTCACTGAATTCATTAGTCATTCTCCTGTAGCTTGCACAGGGCGATGGATACGCTGTGATTTAATCTTTTTATCTTTTTCACTCCTCTTCCTCTTTGCTTTTCTTTCCCATGCCTCCACCCAGACTCCAGCTCCCTCAGCACGGTGGTGTCAGAGGCCTTCGTGCGGTTCTTCGTGGAGATGGTTGGTCACTACTCCCTCTTCATGGGTGGAGCAGAGCGGGAAGATGAGTCTGTCTCCTCCCCCACCTTGCCCAGCCCATCCTCCTCCTCCTCCTCCTCCTCTTCTTCCTCATCCTTTCAGCGTGAGGCCTTTCGCAAAGCGGTCACTTCCAAGAGCTTGAGAAGGTTTTTGGAGGTGTTCATGGAGACCCAGATGTTCACCGGCTTCATCCAGGAGAGGGATCTACGCAGGCAGGGCCTCAGAGGTACTGACATTTGACCACCTACAATAGAGAACACTAAATAAACTGGAAACTTTCCCGTGTGCAGTAAACAAGCAAAATGATGTTTACATTGAGTCTTACTCACCAAAACACATTGTATGTATCCTTGAGGTCTAACAAATGTGTTGAGTGCATTTCCTTTCATTTCCCATTCCCTGACATTTGCACAGCAGACTGTTTGAAGAATTTTATATCCAGTAGTTTATGTGCGTCTTTGTGCATGTGCCAGAAATAAACACACAGCTGCAGAGCACTAATAAAGATCTAAACCTCTGCAGGGTACCTTTAATTTACTGATGAGGACCATGTGAAATGGTAAAAACTCTGGTCTCCCCTGAATAGGAGATCTCAATATTAATGGGACCTTCCTGAATAAACAAGTTGAGGTTAAAGTTGTATATGCTGCTTTTCAGTATCATGTCAGTTCATATAAAACTCTACTTTAAAACATCTTTTATTTCTGTTTTATTTCCAGGTCTGTTTGAGGTGAGAGCACAAGAATATCTGGACTCATTGCCCGGGAGTGAGCAACGAGGGGTCAACAAGTTCCTCAAGGGTCTAGGTGAGATTTACTGTAGCACAGCACTGCAATCAATCAATCAATCAATCAATCAATCAATTAAGTAACTACAAAAAGTGCTAGTTCACTCAGAGACACGACGACCTTTTAGACCAGACTCTCAAATCCAACTATTGAGGAGGATTGTGCAGAGTCCTCATTAATAAACATATATATGAACACGTACATGAACATTGATCTTCAGTGAATCTACAACACATAATACCACATAAGGCTGGGTTGAGTTGCAGCAGGTTGTAGTGTACAGCTGCATGAATAGGACTGGGCGTGCACACAGCTGTGAATAAGCCAGTTATTGTAAAGCGTATTGCAAACAGCTGATGCCAGTACAACTTTATTAAGTCGATTCACTTTTGTTCTTTTCTCAGGAAACAAGATGAAATTTCTTTCCAAGAAATGATCGTTGGATTCAGACTGCCATCTGTGAAATGAGGAAAAAAAGCATGGAGAGGTGTGCTGTAAAATAAAGAAGAAGACGCGCTCCCTGAACGTGCAGAACGTGGAGATGGAGACGTGTCTTTGTGAAGTGAACTGGACTCATAGTTTGTGGACATGAGAGAAAGTTAGGGTTTAGCTCCCCAGCTTCGTTAACCAGTCGTTCCATTAGTGTTGTGAAGGGTTTACTCAGCTTGGACCAAAACTCCCCTCCAGCATGATAAAGCAACGTCTAACAGTGTCTAGTTTCCCCAGGTTTTGATGTTTTACAGATCACAGTCAATTCCTGCAGTGTATTACTGTATATCACAGCACAGTGTAAATGTTTTTAGGAACAGTGTTTTTTCTTTTTACACTTTACCTATAAACCTGTAAAGAGAGCGTCACTGAAGGCCCCATTTTGTACAATACTTTCTATACATTCCAAGTATTTTCTATAGAAGCTTTTATAAATACAATAGTACAACTTCTTCACCAACAGGAGGCTTTTAAGTTAATTTATATTCTTTTTAGACAAACTTAATCTCTTCTCCTAAGAAATCTCCTGTAGTTTGTAATAGGCTTTATTTAACAGAGTCTAGTCCAGACTGTTTGTAGACCACTTTGGGTTGTTGGGTAAATGTACCACTGTTTTAAGTAAATGAACTTTTATTGGGAAAGGAATGAGCACCGAAAGTAAAGAATCAATGTGAATACATCTCTGAGTGATGTGGAGGGAGGACGTGTTATCTTAGGCCAATCAGTATCCGTATGTTTCACAAAAGCAACTAGGTTTGCCTTGATTGAGAATACAATAAAACTTTATAAATAAAGTGATTTGGATTTTTGAATTAGACAATGTCTCATTATTTTTTCATATAATATTCATGTATTCCTGTATTTTGTCTACGCTGTCTTAAAATAAGCCAAATATACCACCGGACCTCTTTTACAGCTGCCATTTTGACATGAAAGAGGGTGAACACAGGTGTTACCAATGATACTAATGAAGGCTCCGTTCCATTCAGGTCAAACAGAGTCGGGAATCTGCTGTGGTCCATGTTAGTTCACTGGAAAGGCTCAGAACCTTCATCAGTATCATTGAAAACACCTGTGTTGACCCGACTGCTTCATGTCAGAGTGGGTCGCTGTGAAAAAGGTCTCCTCTTGAGTGTCCCCCTTTGTTCTCCCTGACTTGAGTCCCATCCAGCTCCAGGCGGCGCTGTCAGTGGATCTTGTCTTCTCAGTTGCTAAAACACTAAAACCCATTGGCTGAACAAACTCTGAACACTTTCTCGTTGTCATTGAGTTCAGGCAGCTGAGAGCTGTAAACCTGCTCTATGTCATACCCACAGTATCCACTGGAGGACTCTGTTACCCACTTCATGTTGTCCTGCATGTGTGTCCAAAGTTCAGAATCACATCTCAGACAATGTTACTGCTCTTGTCTTCTTAAGTACCCGGAGACTGGGATGGCAAAGAAACAAGTTTAAGGTGGTATTTGCACACAATAAATCTTTATATCATTTAGCTTCATCTTTGACAAAATGCAGCGACTTTAAGAAGATAAAGTTATTCAATTACATCTATCATTTTAATATCACGTGGTGTGGAGGATAAACAAACTAAAATCTGTAACATGAAATGTGTTACAGTCTGCTCTAAGGTGGATAAAATATGAACTCCACTTGCTGTTCATAAGCCCATATTGATTGAAAAGGTCGACGCTATAACCAACATGTTACACATTCAGGACTGAATGAAGCATCTGGGCCAAAGCTGGACGAACTGAAAACAGGCTGAATAAACTTTATTCCCACAGGGAAAAAAATCTGAAAGAAATCTGCCTCTGTGTGACATTATTTCCATATGCATGCTGTTACAGTCATAATAAATGTGCTGTCATGTGTTCTGTTTGTCCCTCCTCCTGGAGGCAGTGACAGTTTCCTCAGGCTGCTCCAATATTTTTTATTCTTGATGATATTTCCTTTAGACCCCCCTCTCAAACCACCCTTTCCTTTGCTTTCCTTTCCTTTTTGGAGCCCTCCCCCTCCTCCTCCTCCACCCCTCCGTCGTTACGCGTTGACCGGTCAGACCTGCCTCCCTCCCCTCCCCTCCCCTCACCTCCCCTCCTTTCTCTCCCTTGGTCTTTTTCTCTGGCTTTTTCCAGGCTTCATGTCATACCACGGCTAATTCCTGAAATTCCTGCCCTCCTCTTGCTTCAAACAAACGGCTTCAGGAAGGAGACGAGGCAGCAGAAAACAAAGAAAAAAAAAAGAAAAGAAAAAGGAAAACCTGAGAGTCAGTCTCCATTTCAAATAATAATTATAATAATAATACAATATTACTGCACCTGCCTGCCTGCCTGACAGCTAATAGAGTCTCACCAGGTAAGCTCCTACAAGTGTTTTATCATTTCTTTTATAAAGTGTGGCTCATGCTCAGATTTGAACTGCGTCTCCAGTCGGAGTGTAAACTTTCAGTTTGTTGGATATTGTGGATGTGGAGTCGGGATTTCGCTGCGCTTTCACTCTGAATCCTTCTCACTCACTGTCGGAGATAACATTCCTCAAATATCTCACATTTCTATACTCAAATTCCTGCATTTTTTTCCCCTTTAATTCCACCGCTGGTGAGTGTGTGTGTGTGTGTGTGTGTGACTTCCTGAGCTTCAGCCGGAACTTTTTTTTCAGTCTTTTGAGGGAATAACGTCACGGTGTGTGCGGTCAAACATTAGCGCCCGTCTGGGTTTAAAGTTTTACACCGGGAAACTTGAGATCATTCATACGGTGTGTTTATTAACCTGCGGGCTTTGATTCAGAGCTTTCTCTTCCTCTCTCCCACCAACAAGTGTGTGTGCAGCCTGGAAGTGGCTTGACACAGCAGCGGTCTGACTCTCATTGTTGCCTTTGTGCTGCTCAGTCTCTGACATTTAATGATCTGGTCTTGTCAAAGTGGAAAACACGTAAATATTCGGCTTACTCAAGTCTTGGGGGGAAGAAAAAGTATTCAGATCCTTCACTGAAGGAAAATTAGCAATACGTGCACCATCATCATCATGCATCAGCAAAAAAAGATGGCATCATTATTCTGTATTTATGCTGTATTACATTTGATGATTAGTTCTTTCGTGTAGGTTTAAGGCTGATGCTGAGTGAAGTGAATTTTTGTGCATCATATTTAGTAAACTTCACATCACATGATTTGATTTCCAAATCTGTAACTATAACTATCAAATAAATGTTTAAACCGAGCACAGCAGCAGCAAAAAACAGTAGCTGAGTAGATGTACTTAGTTACTTTCCACCGCTGGATGTCATTCAGTGTTTATAATGTTGGTGTGAGTGTCTCCTATGCTTCTGTGGTGTATTTTGTTCAGTTCATTATTAATGTGCTGAATGTAATCATCTCCTCTATGTGTCATCTACTAATATTAGCAGCAGACTCACTGAAGAGAGTTAGAAGCTGCAGATTGAGATCTTACATCAGTTTATAAAACATGATGCATGCTTATCAATAACCTGCACACAGAGTGGGGTCATTTTGCACAATGAGTACTTCTACTTCTGCTGACGTTTTTAAGAGTCAGTATGCAGGACGTGCCAGGATTCTTTCTTTGCTTTCCTGCTACTTTTACTTCAATAAAAGATCCGAGTACTTCTTCCACCGCTGGAAATGAGACATAAAGTGATGAAAACAGGATTAGATTATTTGAAACCTCACAACTGTGAGATCAATGTTTAACTGTTTAAACTGTAGGTTTTCAGCCACGTCTTGTCAGGATTGCTGTAAAATAAGTAACACTTCAGAAAGTGAATCATGAGCTCCAGATGTGGTTAATCTGGAAAGACAGGTGTGTCGGAGAACAAAGGAACACAATGTAACCTACAGAGAACATACTAGACACGATCTTCATCGTCATATAATGTGCAGATATTTTCTCAGTCGATGGGTGAACTCATTCAAAACATCTTCAGCTTTACTAAATGCACTTCTGCAAATGATGAAAATCATATTGTGCGAGAATTGTGTGTGCGTGCACGTGATAGACTTTGTTGTATCCTCTCTGCACAACGGCAGAGCTGAAAAGTCAGTGTGTGAGTGAATATTTTCAGGGTTCGAGGTGGCTAACGCAGGGCTTTCCAGGGTTGTGTGTGTATATGTGTGTGTGTGTGTGCGTTATGATGTTCTGCAGGGCAGCTGAGAGGAGTGTGTTTTCCAGAGGGGCAACAGGTGGAATGGAGCAGGGTGACAGTGTGACGAGGGGGGGTAAAAAACACACCTGTCAAAGCCTCCTCTGAAGTGTCTGACAGCCCGAGGAGTTTGGGTTTTTTTTCCAGGCCTTGACCCCCTTTTTTTTGTTTTCAAGGCTTTGGGTTGACTAATGTCTCAGACAGATGAATTATTTTGAAATGTGAACTCTAAGGTTGTACTGTTTGCACCGTAGTAGCATGTGTGTGCATCTGCATGTGGGGGTTGATGAGTGGGTGGATGTGACTGGGCCTAGAGGTGGATGTGTTTGTGTGGGTGAATGAAAGAAGTGAGGTAAAAAAAAAAAAAAAAGCAAGCAGGGAAATGTGTGTTTCAGCCTTGTTTGCGAGTCAGAGTGTGTGTTGAGTTGCCCTGAGACAGGTCCCCTCCACAGCGGAGTTTTTTTTTTTTTTTTTTCTCGCTGTGCTCATCCCACATAGCGATCATTCCTCCTCCGCTCGCACGAGAGAAACGGAATAATGCCTCAGATATGAGCCTTGTAGAACAAAGACTTTCTGCACCTCCCTCCCCTTCCCCTCCTCTTCTACCAACAGCACTCTGCACCCACAGCTCTGTGCTCTGTGTGTGTATGACTGTGTTGTCCATTGATTCAAGCCAGCCTGATGGATCTTTCTGTTGCATTATCTGGGGCTGATCTGATAGACTCTCTGTCCTCTTGGGATGCCATTAGATAAGGAGCGGGAGCTGTGGGATTTGTGTAATAGTTCAAATAAATACAAATCTCAGCTTGACGTTACGGCCGTATAAAGTTGAAATGGCAAACTTGTTGGCACCTGTTTACACGTCCAGCAGGAACGTTAGCATTTATTTGAAGCTGTTTTCCTTTAAGCTCTGCTTTGATCACTACCGCTTCTCTATGTGTGGGATATGTTGGCACCTGTCGGTGAATTTGCAGATTGCACACTGGACCTTTAATTGCTGATAAATATGATTATTCCCTCAATTTATTGATTAGTCATTTAGTCTATAAAATGTGAGAAGGTAATGAAAAACTGATTCACACAAGTTTAAAAGTGGCATCTTCGAAATTTGTTTTGCCGGGGAAAAGCAAGAAATGTTTGAAAATCTGAGAGCAGCATTTTTTTTTTTTTTTTGACATTTCTGGTTGTTTGGTTGTGGCTCTAAGCTACATACCAACTTTGTGTTGAGCTGTTAGTGCACAGTGAGTTTTAGAGCTTTAAAAGTAAAACCAAAACAATGAGCTAAAAGACACCAAAACAAGAGTGATAATTCTCTGGGTTTGTCACTAGAAGCAACCATTTTTACAGTCATTGATGTAACTCTTAATGTTCAGCACTCAGTCATAAGTTTTATTACAGTTTATGACAGTTATTCTGCTCATCACTGCATCTTAAATGACACCTTGGACTACTTGGACAACACAAAACATGCTAGGCATTGGTTTCTCTTTATTTATAAAGTCCCTAAAGGCCCCATTGTCCCATATTTAGTATGAATTTATACTTCCTATCATTGAAAATACATTTTTTTTCTTTTAAATATAGGTCGATATTGAAAAGGATTTCATACCTGCAGTCATATCGTATCAAATGTGTGTTTTTTAAAGAACGTGTTCATGCATGCAAGTTCATATGAACACCAGTCTCTGCACACCACATTGTGTGTGTATTGTACAGAGCTTGGAGACTCCCACTGGTGCAGCCCAGTGGGACTTGGTACCAAAATACATGCGCTCTCAGCAAAAACCCAACAAAACAAACCTGGTTGTCTCCGCCGGCTCTCACTGCGACTTTCCATCACATAGCTTGATCCTATCCGACTGCTTTATTTTCAAAATGTCTTTCCTGCCTTTACATTCCCGGCCTGATTAGTGGAGATTGTGACCAGTTGAGTACACACACACACACACAAATGCACGCTTAGACATACACATTAACTTGCAGTGCATGAGAGAGAGCAGGTAGTGTAGTTTCCTGGAGTTTTTGAGGGCTGCAGACAAACCTACACAAATAATTAAGGTTCAGTTCACCCTTAAATTTTGATGTTTTTCTCAAATATTGACGTGCGCTACCTTACACTCTGACCTTCGCACCCCTCCTTATTGATTGCCGATAATGACTTGGAATTTAGACGCTGCTCTTGTTTTGTTAAATGGCAACAGGACAAGGAGTCATGCTAACTCCTCTGTGAGACGTTTGTGCTTTCAGCTAATGCTGACGTTTAGCAGCTACAATGTTCAAGGTAGTTTAGCATGCCAACATTGGCTAATTTGCTAATCAGCGCTATAAACAAAGCACCGAGGCTGGTGGGGATATTATTAGTTTTGCAGGTCCAGAGTATTGGTGAAATTTAAACCTGATAATGGTGCTAGATGAAGAGCCTGGGGATCACTGAAATACAATTTTCATCGTAAGCGTGGGCCTGAATGTGTGTACCAGATTTCATGGAAAACCATCCAATAGCAATATTTTTGTCTGGACAGTGGTGAACAGACTTTGCCATCCATAGAACCGCGTCTGAACTTGAACTACCAAAAATATGAAATACACTCTAATATACAGACTAATGAGTTCAGGTCTCGGTGCCCCGTGTAGCCTCAGCTACCTGCCCACTTGGCTGGCACAGCAGGGCAATGCAGGGCAAAGGTGAACAGAGGCTCAGCTACCTGCAGCTTCTTGTGGTGTTGGCCTCTGTTCTGGTGTGTATCTGTGTGTGGATAGAGGGGGGTGATTTATTGTTTGACCAGACCGGTACAGTCTCTCTCGCTCTCTGTATGTGTGGTGTACATGCGTGAGGTCCCTCTTTGTTCTTTTTTCCTCATAATTTGATGCCATACGTGTGTTTATCTCAGTTGGTCTGTGTGTGTGCGTATGTATGCAGTCGTGTTAATGGGTGGGGGGGGGGCAGTTGGAGGGTTACGTGGCCCCCTGACCTCAGCACCAGCTGGGGGATTATCCCGTTGAGCGGATCCAGGGAAGAGGGGCCTTGCTGGAGGTGGATGAGGGACTGTGCTGGAGGGGTGAGGGAGGGATGGTTTAGGTTAATTAATTTATGGCCTCCACAAATCTCACACTGACCCGCAGTGGCCCTGAGCTGAAGTTTCAGTTCATTTAGAGTCAGTCACAATAACAATAGAAATGTCAAATTTGGGTTTTGTGAATTATTTCGTGAAGTCTTGTTTTGTTGTGATTTTTTAGTGGAGCCATTGGCTCACTGTCGAGTAGCTGATCAGCTCGTGATCAAGATTAGCGAAGATTACTGGATTGTACACCAGAAAGACTTTCAACTAATTTGTGATTGAATTCAGAAAAGTTGTATTCAGATTAGTTTAGCTGCGCTTTCATTAAAGCCGCGTTGAAGCTGAGCGACACCACGAGTCAAGTCATGATTTAGGTTATTTGCTTCACTTCTCTAATTTGCTATTTCATATCCTGTAAGCTGTAAAAGCCATTAGTTAGTAAAAACCTTCACAGCCTCACAGGAGAAGGATCTGTTAACTAGTTGATTATCAACAATTTCACACTCACTAAAAGTGAGTCTGAACTCTACGTGACCCTAAAAGAAAATCTCAACTGTCAAAGGTCACACTGTTAGTTTCGTCTTTATTCTGTTGTTATTTTCATATTGTGCAGCAGTTAATGGAGAGTTTTTCATCATTTTTACATCATTGATTTTATTTATTAGTCATATTACGAGACATATAAATGTCTAAGAATACTGTAAGAAGTCCAAGGCAAAGATTGAAGACAAAAGCAGTAAATCTCAGAAAGGTTGGAGGATACGATAAGCAACTTTTATGATTACATGACTAACACATGTATTTAGGATGGATTAGTTTATTACTGTTAGGGAGTAATGACACTTTTATTTTATATATTTATTGAAAATATAAATATAATTTAATATATTTCACTTTCAATTGAATTATGTGAGGCAGTGAGAGTTAAACTCACTTCCATAAATACTTACTCGTACTTAATGCTGCCAACAGTGACCAGGAACTCATCAGTCATTACATACCTCTGTATATGTGAAGTCTGTGTGGCGGGTGTTTGTTCAGTCTGCTCTCTGAGTGTTTCTATTAGTGTGTTGGTGTCTTGTTTGTGTGGGCATGAGTTTATTTTATCACTGTGTGCTTCTACGTCTACATCTGTTTATCCACGTGTGTGTGTGTGTGTGTGTGAGAGAGAGAGAGAGAGATGGGGATAATGTCTGACCGGCCGGACGCTTTACAGGAAGTGTTGTGGAACATCAGGGGGCTCAGAGGAAGAGCGAGGGGGGAACCGGACTGGCTGGAGGGTCTTACTCACTCGCTACAGCACACTGAGTCACTTTCCAGATAACTATGACCCCCCCCCCCTTTTAAATCATAACCTCACAATTTAGTCTTTCTGTCCCGCCTACACACGTAATGCACACACACTCATGTTTGGGATTATATCTGACGTAACGGTCGCGACTTTTCTTTATGCCGCCTTAAAAGGACACTTTAGTGGACTGGTGGCAGGAAAACAGTGGATGACAAACACAAAGCTCTGTTTGTATTGACTCGGGAGTCCTTACTGCCCGTTTGTGCCCGCTTCCATTTTTCTCCTTCACGTCCGCCGAGAGGAAGAGGTGGAGCCTACGTCTGTCTCATCCAGTCCACCCAAATGTATAAGCACATCCTAAACAAGCTGGTGTTTAGTGAAAACAGGATATGTATCTGTTGGTAGACATTTTGCAAGCCGCACATCCCCATGTTGTCACCGGCTCATGGATCTCACGCGTTTTTTTTTTTTTTTCTGTCATAAAGACCCAGTGGAATGTTAAGTTAATCCTTTTAATTAGTCAGCTGGTTATTGTAATACTCCCCCATCCAGAACAGTGCACAAACACATTGATTAGAATCTCAGCTGAGGATCTCTAAGTTTAATAATCATCTGTGGTACTGATGAAGAAACGGGCAACCTAAAAAGCCTCCTGGCCTTAATATCCTGGCGTGATCCTCCCTGGCATGTGTGTCTAAGTGTGTCTCAGGATGGTGATCCTACTTTAATGTGTCTCCTCATTTGTTGACTTTAGGCCCCTCGTGCACCCCCCTCTGTCCTCCTCATGCTGTTGCCTCAATGCTAGGTGCCACTTTGTTTGTTTTCACTAACGTGATTAATGATCTGAGGTGCTCTTTCCAAGTCGGGATTAGCAGCTGCGGGCCTGATATGATCACGTACTGCAGTCCACCACGACGCTTCATATGACCGCCTTAATGTGGCAGCTCACCAGCTGATGTGGTGATGTTACCTGGCCTCAGTGACTTTTATCTCACAAACTTTTGATGGTGAAAACTGTTCAGTTTTGAGTTAATGTGAAGGGTTACGCGGCCTGCAAATGTTGGACCCCCTGAGCTTATGAGACCCTGTCAAACATCATTGCAGGAACAAGTTCAACAGTAGTGTGTGCAGTCTGAAAAGTTGTTTTCTGTACAGCTCTGTGAGTGAGTTTTATGTCTTGTATGTATGTTATGTATGTATGCCTCCCAGAAAATTAACCAATAACTGTTTATTAAACTATTTAAAAAAACATATAAGCTAAAGATCTGTCAAAAACTAAATTGACAATTGACAAAATTGACAGAGGATCAAAAACAAACAAAAACATCAAAAAAAGAAAGTTTTGTTGTTCAGGAAATTAATAAAATGGATTTGGAAAAAAAAATTGGAAACTTCCTCCTACACAGCATCATGTGAATTTCATCATCTTTTTCTTGCTTTCCCAGGATTGCCTTGCCACATCCAGACCACCGCCATCATCATCACCACCATCACATCTGTGGATTTCATACAGGCAGACCCGCTCCCTACAGCCTTCTCCCTCTCTCCTACCCTCATCTCCCCAAAACCAGACCCTGCACTCCCCTGCTCTGTGGTCCCCTTTCCGTCGTCCCACCACGTCTGCGGAGTGGGTGCCGGCTCCCTCCCCCAGGGGTGGGAGTGAGGAGCTGGGAGACGCACTTGACAAACCCCTAGAGAATGACGCGGAGGGCGTGTGGAGCCCGGACATTGAGCAGAGCTTCCAGGAGGCCCTGGCCATCTACCCACCATGTGGCCGCAGGAAGATCATCCTCTCTGATGAGGGCAAGATGTACGGTACGCCCACCTTTATTGTCATACTATCCATGAAACTTTCTCTTCTTGAATGATGATGGGATGGTAAACCTGATACCTGCTCACAAGCAAATGAGGGCTGAGGTTGAGGTTTGTAAATTTAAGATGCATTACCAGATAATTCACAAATTAGACATTACATTCTTATTTATGTGAGTTTTGTAAGAATGTTTGACACCAAAAGGAGGAGTGAGTCAATAGAAACTCGCATGTATGTTTGTAAATCCTGAAGTTCCTTCATCGCCTGCTTCCAACATATTGAGCTGCCATGACACTAAATCAAACACCAGTATGCAGCCAATAAATGCTTCATTTTGCAGACGATAGATATACATATAATCCATTTAATAGTAGTCAATGATGCTGTGTGAGCTGGAGGGAAAGTTGCAGCAGACAAACAGATGATAGCTCAGAATATCACATTTGGATAATGGATGTGGTCAAAAGAAAATGACCGGCGACATGCAAAACATCCAGCTGAGAAATGATGTCGTAATATTATTATGTAATTGTGTCACAGGAGCAGCACATACTGCGGCATATCCGATCATTTTGTTTTTAAATGTTAAAAAGTTTAAAAGATGTTCAGTATTTCTGCAAATTTACCGTGCTCGCTCTGTTTAAAAGTTTTAAAATGGCATTCAGTTGGCAAAATGGGTGAAGGGCACGTGCTTGTTCAGGACTCAAAACACAAATTCTTGGATTTTATGTGGAGCATGCTGGCCTTGATCGGGACATTGTATCCAAAACTTGAGATTTACTTGTGAGAAAATGAAGATGAAGGGATCAGACATGACAACTGAGGCATCCACATTTTTTAAAAAGGTCTCATGACATGGGTACACCATAGATTTATGAAGGTGGAATTCTGCCAAGGAGGCAAAATGAACTTTTTTTTTTGAATTTGTGTTGTGTTGTTGATCAATATAGGCTTGCCTCAAGTGCTGAGCTTTAAGGGGATGGGGAGTCCAACAGCTCTCATAGCTTATTAGCATTGTTGCAACACTAATTTTTGAATCTAGTCAATGGAGTAAAAACTATTCTACATTAGAGCGATGGTTATGAGAAGACAGTCTGCAGTACAAATCAGTCTTTTCAATAAACTGTGTCAACATATTGTGCTGTTAGCAACCAAGCTAGGCTAATGTGTTTGCTAATTGAAAGCCCGTTAGCTTCTTACTCAATGAAATTGTGTGAAACTGTGACCCTCTCCTGATACGGACCGCACTACTAAACCCACAGCGCAACACACACATCTGCAGTGTTGTAGGGCACAAACAGACAAATGGACATTTGTTTCACATACTCTCTCCCACACTTGCACACCCATTCAGCACCACTCCTTGTGTTCATGTTTCACATCACTCCTGTTTCCTGCACAGCTGTCAGCTCCACTTGGTCCCATAGTGTACAGTATGATGGCATGAAGTGTCAGAAACAGGCGCTGCTCCCCGCATACAATACGCCTTTCACGCAGCTTCTATCGTGTCTCCATCTGATGCATTCCTATCCGACCCTTCAAGATCGATAGCAATGATCACATAGATATGAAGAAGTTAACATACAGTGAGTCAACACATAGCGAGCTAGACCTTTGTCCCATTATATTTCTGGCAGTGATCGTGGACAGACCTTTACATTCTTGTTACCATAATTAGCCTCAAATCATTCACCCCAAACAGGTTCAGAGCAACGGGGATAATTATCACTTCCCACACCGCTTTTGTTGAAATGGCATGGACGCTAACTTGTAGCTGGAGCAGACATTGTTCATGCTATTTAGCCACAGCTAATTGATTCTTTTGTTTTTACCTCCTAAGCTAAGCGTTTAATGCCTCCCATTGAGGTTTAAAATAATGATTTGAGGTTTGGAGCTCAAAATAACATTACCGTTTCTTAATTAATATTTTGGTAATGTCATTGCCAAACAGGTGCTGGGAAGGTGAGGTGACATTCCTCTGTGACATCTTGCTGAAAGATGCTTGGTAACAGATGGCCCGGTTTGATAGTGGATCTGGTCAGTGGAAAACGGGCGGATGGAGGTAGTGGCGGGCGCTATCAGACAGCCTCTGTCATCGCCTTGTTCTGTCACTGTGCCAGACAGCTCCTTTTAACTGTTAGCTTTGCCTAGCCTAGCTTAGCCACCTATTGAGGTCACGGCCATCCTCTGATCAACACTTAAACCCTTATAAAGCCTGTAATAATAGTTGGAGGGGGCAGAGGAGAGAGGGGCAGGTGGCTCATTCTGTGTCACGGGGATGGGGGGCTGGATGGGTAAAGGGGTTGATGGTGGGGAGGGTTTTGGCAAGGCAGGCACTGAGGTGCCCCTTCCTCCCTGCGGGGGTCAGGGGCAGGTGATGCACGCCAGGGAGCACGTTGGCCCGCGAGGAATGGCATGTGTACTCAGGAGCCCGGGGGTTCAAGGCAGCTCGGCTGTAACCCTAAACCAGAATAGACGTTTACCCTTTGAGCGCCTGGAGGGGAGGAGGACGGGTGGACAAATAAACACCAAGGTGGGCTGTGGTGTCTTGCATGGCCTCAGGGACCACCAGAACTCTCTCACACCTGTCCCCAGTGTGTGTGTTCATGTGTGTGTTGCAGAGAGAGAAAGCTAGAGGTTGTGTCTTTGTGCTTACCTCCCATGCTCCCTGCTATTTCTGTGATTTACCTCCCTCATATCTCTTTGTCTCAGACTCCCTGTCTGTCTTTGTCCTTTACGAACAACCTCTTCCCCCTCCTGTCAGTCTGTCAGTTGGTCCGTCTGCCTTTCAGTTCACCTCCACCTGCTCTCCTAGTTCAACCTGACAGCCTTGCGGCAAATCCAGATTTATGACTTGAGAAATGAGGCAAGACTGAGCCCGTGCGTGGCCCGCTGTGCCCCCATTGCCCCTGAACAGCCCGACCAGCCCTTCCCCTTCAGCTCCCCTGTCCTCCCCTTTTATCACCATCCCTGGGGTCACAACTGGCCAACAACTCAAGTCATTCAAGCAACCGCAATCAATGCAAAGCCACTTTGAAGGTCTTTAGTCTTGTTAATGTTGTTAAAGCGCTGATGGGTGGTCTTAAATCAGGTAGCCAAATCAAATATCAGCTGAGAATATCTTTAATGGCATACATGAAATGGTGAAGTGATGACTTGATTGTTTTAGAAATGTTATTTAGTCTTCTTGCATGGGCTAAATATGGATCCATAGACAAAGCAAAATAACTGTCTGTTGGCCGAGAGCGACGTGCTCTGAATTTTAGGTTGAATTCCCCTCCGAGGAATGAATGCCATTCTCTGCTAAACAATATGATATTGAGTCTTGAACAGAAGGAATGTGTGCTTCTATCCATTTTAAATTCCTAAATTCAATGGAATGTTTTTACCCCATATTCCGTGTACATTCACCACATTTTCTTCCCATAATGCTGTGCATAGCACTCACCCCTCGCGCCCATTACTCAACAGACCTATTAGCTCGCTTATTAGGGACGGTGTCACGGATATTGTGGCGGTTATGTGCTCCAGCGGTAATTCGACATGCATCTGCCAAGGAAAACATTTCCTGCCTTGTGTGGCTCTCAGCAAGAGACGTGCCCTGTGGTCTGACCGAAGGCCTCATGCTGCAATAATGGAAAAACAGTCCCAAACTTGTAGTACAGTGGAAACCGATGTGCTGACAGCTCTCACTAGAAGAATGTGGCACTGGAAATATGATTATCTTCCCGCTTTATTTACTGCCATATAACTGCCACATTAATTTATGTGCAGCTTTTGCAATTGTAATTGTTTTTTTGTTTTATGATGTCTTTTGACTAATTTTTATTTGGCAGCATTAAATCTTGCATCACATCATCTTTTATGCAGCTGTTTGGTTTCGTCACACTTGATTTCCTGACATCTGGGAGAGGAGCGCTTTTCTCACATTTTGATGGGTCCCGCTTCCTGCAGAAAAAAGGGGTGCACTCGGGGTGTCACAATATGAAAAATATGTTTCGAAAATCCATTGAAATGAGCTCCAATTTCAAGTAATGAAATCAAGAGCAGTAAGCGTCAAGCGCCAAGCATTGACGATTCTCCCGGTACCCCATTGTTGCGGGTGAACTGATGTACCCTTCTGACATCTTGTGTCTTTGCATTTATGAGCCTGTTCCCCATTATAGGCTGTTGTTAATAACATGAAGTTATTTTTAAAAAGATAAGGCGATTATTTAGCGGTTGAGAGGGCATAAAACCAATTAACTGCTGACCTTTACTAGCCCAATGGTTGATTTAAAGAATCGTGACACCCCTTATAGTGTAGTGGATAAAGTCAACAAAGTTTCCCTCTGTAGTGGCATATTTTTCTGTTAGTTCAGAACAAAGAGTACCCGCGCAATGAATCACGCTCCCACTAAACTTCGCTTGTGCAACATGTCAAACCATTGTGGGTTTCTGTCAGCCGACGCAAGTATGTTTTCGTCTGTAGTCATTCTCATTAAGAATGTGATGTAAAGGTCAGCGAGAAGCGACACGTCCTTGCCCGGATAAGAACTTTGGCAGTACAGTGACAGATTGACCTTGACCTGTTGACCTTGGGTCTAGTCGTTCAAGTGGTTTCCTTTCCTAACCCCGCTTCAGCTCTCCTCTTGAAGATGTGCACTTCTGCGTTTGTTTAGCAAATGTCGGCCAATATGGAGGAAATGAGTGAGGAGATAAGGTTTTTCTGTATACATGGAGTTGTCAGTTTATTTATTTTAATGTAGCTGAAACTAAAGCAGTCTAACTCATCATTCCTGAAATAAATCCTACCTTAAAGGAGGTTTTGATGTTCAGCTTTTGTTGATCTACTCTCCTCTGAGACATTACGACCTCCACGAAGGGAGGATTTATTCCAGAACTAGAGTTTGAGAGAAAAAGATTTTGTACTAAAACATGCTAATATGATTTTGAAAAAGTCATTTTAGCATCTGCACCTGAGCTGAGGTGTCGCCTGAGCAGGAGGATTAACCTGAACCTGAACCTAAACATTTAATCTTGACTCTGACCTTCAGGCTCTCGTGGGGTTGGATGCTCTCCAGAAGGTTTTCGAGGAAAATAATAAGAACTTGTGGAATCTGAACAAGAACTCGTGGAATCAGGACACCGTCACTCTCTGTACTTCTCTGTATCTCGCAGTGTAACCAGTTGGACATGGTGAGCCGTGACAGCCATGTAACAGAGCTGTCACTGTCACTTAATCAAGACATCTCAGGTCAGAAAGGTGAATGGTAGGAGGTAGACGGATCCAAACAGGCCAGACATCTCTGTCTGTGTGATTAACTTACATCAAACCTTCTGCAAAATACCTCCTTCATAAATCTCATGGCAGGGTGTGTTAATATAGCATGATGTCTTCAATTTACTCCTCTGCTAAGCTATGGAACTATGCTTTGTTAAAAGCAAACTTCAGATTTGGTTCAGACTGCAGTGCAACAGGTGACCGGATAATCAGAGAGGAACCGAGAGAAACTGAGTTAATGAATGCTAATAATTTCTAGAGAGTTTCCCCGCAAAGAACTGCAATTTAGTGCTAATTATATATGAGGCGCCATAAGGAGTTCTTCGACTTTTGCTTTACTTTCATTTCCTTTTAAAAGAAGTTGATTTTTTTTGTGGAATTACTGTGAAAAAGCTGCTTCAATATATATCAATCATATATATCTTTTCTTTATTATTGGAAGTATCATTCAGCGTATATCTTAAATCTTCCGCCTGTCGACAAATTGCACATTTTTGAATTTTTTAGACCTGCAGTGCACTGACTAAAAGACTTCAGGTTATGCCAGCCAGACATTTAACTTAAATTAATAATTGGAAATCTCTATTTCACCTACTGCATTATTGATACCACATTAGACGCTAATTTAATGAACTAAAGCAGTTTGATTTGAGTTTGAGTACTTTATGAAATCTGCATAAAATCCAAAATACTTGCATTTAGTGTAAAGTCACACTAATTATGCTCCTTTATTATAGTTGTACTTATTATAGCCACACAGTCATTGTGCTTGTGCTTGGAAATCCAAGAGTTTCAGTAAAGAGATGAACCAAAAAAAAAAAACAGATCTTTTATCAAGTTTTAAATCAAATTACTGAGTTAAACCAGGCATATTTAACAACCGTGTTAATGCTGCATCAGCAGGGCTGTTGGCTCGCTCCTGTTCTTGACTTGTCGCCGGTATCAAGGCTCGATAGAGGTCTTTTCAGAGCTCAGCAGGCTGCATCCAGCCTCTATCGGAGGGGAAATGACACCCAGCCAAGACATTCCTGCAGCCTAAATGTGACCTTTGTTTTCCTGAGCAGACACAGTGGGGCATATGTGCTGTTGAGGGAAAACGTATGGCTGGCAGATGTGTCTTCAGAGAGGGTGGCAGTTTGTACAGTTAGACATACAAGCACATGCTGACCAAATTTGTTATTATGACTAGATCAGGGCTCAACAGATTGTAGCTTGTACTGTGTGCAGACTCACAGCAGCACGCAGACAAGGAGATGTGTTGCTCTGAAACCGACGACTTTATCATATTAAGTGTTTTGAGCTGTTTTCTTTTTACTGATTTTGAGTTTGAATGATAATTAACAGACTTTAATTTTGTCGGATAAGGGGATAAACCCATCCTATGGACAGCCAGCTTGCTGAAAGTAATCAGTCCCTGCACATAGGGTTGTTGTTATTGTACACACACAAATATTACATTAGACCTATGGTGTGATGTTGGAGCAGCAGATGCAGGACCCAGTGTGGACCAGTCAGTATATAGGAATGTCAGGAATGTGCTGGGCTGACACAGACACACTGAGAAGAGAAGACGGAGAGAGATCAGACCAGGCCAGTGATGACCGCAGACCCATTGGGGAAGGGCAGATTTACAACCAGTCAGGCCCAGAGGTTGACTTTGGAAAGGACACTGTTGGCTGCCTTCACTACCCCTTTCCACCTCTCCCTGACCTCTATGAACAGGCCTGAGGAGGAGCAGGAGGAGGAGGAGGAGAGGCGAGCCAGAAGAAAAACTGGTGGAACAGTGTCTGTGAAGCCTTTTAGGATCATCTTGGCTGCAGGAATCAAAACTCTAGCGTGTTTTGATATTTCTGTTTGAATTCAGGGCACTGAGGACTCGAACATGCTTTTCTGTCTGCATGTAAGTGGAGATGCACACAGTGTCATACTTGTACAGAGTTTGTATGACGTCATTTCAGTTAAATTGTTCAGGCACCTTGTTTGGCACCAACATCCGACCTAAGGTTACCCCAAATACCTGTCTCTGCTCCCCTCAGAAATGTGTACCTCTACAGACCTGTAATGATAGCACAACTTGACAAGATAACTGGCATTTCTCCGTCAGTTTGCAGATCTTGAAGGTTAACTACTGGTGCTACTATTAAACTTTGTTTTTAAAATGTGTTTCAGTGGCTTCTCTGAGTTCCGGGAAAGATTAAGTGTGACTTACAAAGTACAAATCGCCTTTCCAAGTGTGCTGTCAGGAGTTACAGATGTCTCTTGAGAGTCTTGGAAAACTTTTTTTTTGCTGTCAGTCGAGCAGCCAGCCAATAGGATGAGCGAGGCTGACCCTGCTATACCGCGTTAAGTTCTTATAATACGTCAAACTTGCATCAGTCAGATTGCATCGTGATGACATCACTAAAACTGACTCAGGAGAATCTTGGGAAATGAAAGGAATTCACTGTGTCGTTATCCTGCGATTATCACTTGTGGCCACTATTCAACACAAGACTTGTGAACCAGCAGAGAATTATCACCTGAACCTGCAGCTTCCCTCTGCTTCGTGGAGCTTTATTGTGCATTTCAGCTCATTGTTTAGTTGTCCAGCAAATAATTACTGCTTCGGTTAACTCTCGCTGCCCTCATAGCAACGCTGTCAGTGCCCAAAAGCAAATGGCAGGCAAATACCGTTAGCGATTAGCTGAGTGAATGATAGTGTTGTTCGGTAACTGCTGGATGTGTAAATTAACATCTGTTTTCTATTAAGTCTGACATGTTCACAGCTTGTTTCAGCTGTCCTAGACATTCACTTTTGGTTCAGATCAAAGACACTTCTGTTGCAGGCAGCGAGGAAACTATAAATATTACAGAATCTGAAGCAGAGTCCGGAAACTCAACCAACATCTACCAGCAGCAGAAATAATCCCCATAAAGTCACAAATTATAATGTTTTCTAAGATGCACAACCCTGCACTATCCCCTGAACTCTGGAACACTCTGACTTTGCTGCTGCTGTGGTCGGTCACTTTTCATGCCCTTAAGAAATGTTTCTAGACTCAGATTTCCCCCAGACAAGTCTGTGACCGCAGGCAGTGTGATAAACAACATCGAACTGTGGACCAGTGGGTGATGGTATAATGTTCCGACTGACTTTCCTGCAGCCTTGGCTGGCACAAGTTTTTCTGTGCTACTCCTGTTGGATATCATGATCTCATCGGTGTGTGACTGAGTTCCCCTCTCTGATCTCATGGGTGTGTTGGAGGGTATTTTTGATGGGGCCCTTCCCCAAGCACTCACACTAGGAGTGGCAGGGCATCTGATATGAGAACATGCGGCATCGCGTCTTTGACAGTCCATTAATGAAGCTGTTTGATGCTTACAACACATACATGGCTAATTTTGATCGGAGACACCGTCATATCGATAAAGTTTGCTCCGTTGGTGCTAGAATGTATCATTACTCTTCATTATTCTAAACCTGTTTCGTTGTTTTTCATTTGTCATGTCAGACATGTATGTTACAAGAACTCATTGTCTTTCGTGCTTGCACTTGAGTTTCTGTGGTTTTCAGGTTGATCAAGTTTGGCAACAACTCGGGGCCCAGGAAAGGCTTACAAGTCCATAACAGAGTTTCAAAAGTGTCTGACTACAAAGTGAAAAGATGGTCTGTTTTCCTGAATTCATGAAAAGTTTTTATTCATCTGTGGAGACATGCTCACGCATCTGTGTCTGCTACTTTGAAAATCCCTTTTGGATTGGATACACAATGTACATCTCACTGTACACTGACTGAAGTTTCCAGAAGATAAATTGCTGGGAACTGGGAGAACTTGCTGCTGTAATGTGAGGAACTCGATACAGGCAACTTAATGTTCATTTGAGGTCAAGTACTGTGAGGACTTTGACAAAGCTCTCTGTTCGTCTTTTCAAGAGTTTGATTGCAAGGAAATGTGGAACACTTTCTTAATCCGTGGGGAATTAAAGAAATATGCATTTAGGGGCTCAAACAATCGGCCGGCGAGTGCACCTCCCGATAAACACTAAACGGTTGAGGAGTTACAGCTCTGAAAGGAAAATAAGATTGAGCCGGAATGAATGCCGCGACTGGCGCTGAAGTGTGTGCCCGTTTATGTCTATGTCTATGTGTGTGTATGAACTGGAGTAGACGGCATTTGAGAGCGGGGTTTAGTCCACAAAAGCCTTACACAAAGACAGCTCTACAGCTGTAATATGTGTGTGTACATCTGTGTGTGTGTGTGTTTCAGGGGCCAGAAACTTTACAAGGATTCAGATCGACCACTTTTTTTGTCTTTTATTCTCCACTGATTCATTTATGGATTATATCACTGTGTTGCCGGTCAATCTGAACGTTTTTAACCTTCACGTGTTGCTCTAATGGAACTTAAACTGCTTTCCATTGAGTCCTGCGTACATAAATAAGAGAGTAAAACTATATCAATAAGTAGGTTCAACTGTTCAAGTGTTGACCTGTCAATGAGACTCTCCTCCCGACAGCATCAGCAGTGATTTTAATCTAAACCACGACCATGTCGTTTTTGTGCCAAAACATAACCAAACCTTAATAATACTGTTGTCACGCTATCACAACAGATCCATTATTCAACAGTGATTCATAACGGAATCCATTAAAGCGGCATCTAATAGTGTAGTTGTGGATTGCAGCCCTCTCCACTCACCCTCTAATTCTAATCGTGAGTAGAAACTGCAGTGGTCATGAAACAAGCTATCTGGAGGCAGTGTTTGGTTTGTCCGTTCGAGGCTACCGTAGAAACATGGAGGTACAACATGGCTGAACTCATGGAAGAGGACCCGCAGCATCTGTAGATATAGAAAGGTCATTCCAAGCCAACAAAAACAGCATGATTCACTGATGAAAACATACCTATGTATGTTATATTACATAACTGTCTCTTCATTAGGTGGATTGATTCCACATATGTGACAGCACAGCATACTGCAGTCTTTTTGGTTGTAGGGGTTTCCAGGACATATGGGTCACACCTTTCCAAAGCTACTGTCGGCTTGTTCATAACCAGCTTGTGTCTGACTTCATGTATGTTGGAGTTGATAGATCTTAGTGGTAACTTTGAGCAGTTAAAAAAAAAAAAACTCCAACAACCTACAGTATAAACAAAATATGAAAGCAGATGTATAGTTTTCTTTTAATTAGAAAGTCATCCAGAAATCATACCCACTGTAATCTGTGCTTGCATTTTCTTTTGGGAATCCTCCTCTAGTTTTCTTCATAGCCCTTAATACGTTGCAGCCTACAGTTTATAGTGGCAGTCTTTTGGCTGATAGCTCCCCCCTGCTGGGTGTACAAACTGACAACCTAAGTTTAGGACTTAGCAACAAAACACAAATGCTTTCAAAAAGCGTTAAGTGAAACTCATGTCTGAATGACTGGCCAGGACTGGGGCGATCAGATCATATGAGCACCGGCAAGAAACCGTGTTTTGCATTCCGCGCAAAATCTGATCACTTTTATTGGCTGACGAAATTTCTGATAGGGATTCAGCCAAGCTTCAGGTTTCTGCTTTTCACCATTTGGAGTCACTTGATTGGACGGTTTGTGGAGCGCTGTGAGGTCTGATCCAAGCATCACTATGTAAGGGAAAATCTGACGGGTTTGTACCAGGCTGTATGTCGTGACTGATCTGTGTGTTAATTCACATGGAGATGTGGTGCCAAGGGAAAAATGACCGTGTTTAAGAGGTGGTGCAAAGTCTAGCAAACTCTTCTGTGACTCTGTGTGTGTGGTTTCTGTGTGTGTGTGTGTGTGTGTGTGTGTTTATATATGTGTGGGGGGCCTGTGTGGGAGCGTGAGAGATCTCCTTTGAGGGCAGAGTTGTATGATTCACACAGTGACTGATCTTGTGTGTGTTTGTCTGTGTCTGTGCTCCCTTCTTTATCAGAACCTGTCTGTAAATGTGCTCTTTTCTATATAACTGATTATTATATTATTTTTAATGAATTTATTAATTGTTCCCCAGATTCAGCATTCTATAAATGTCTAAAGATTGTGAAAAATACAATTTGAGAAGTTGCAACCAGCAAATCTGGAGTATTTCTGCTCAATGCATGACTTAAATGATTATTGAAATGAGTTCATTGATACATAATTTATTAGAAACAGCTGATTGACTGATTGTTTCATCATGGTCTACAAAAGTGTGTGTATTCGTTGTGCTTGGGCATTAATACAGAGCCCCCCCCAAACAATATGGTTTCGTATCAAAGCTACATACATACTACTACATCTCAGAAACCTCACATATATGTATTTGTCTCTTTGTACAGTATTAGCCATTAAACTAGAGGTTCAGTTTTGAAGAAGAGGGTGAAAAAAGCCACATGACCGTTGCCCTCCAATGTAACTGGAGACATTGGATGGGGGGAGGAACAAGCCCAAGATTTACTGCGGGCGTAAAGGCATTATTCCATAAACATTGACACACACACCAGCTGCCTGGCTGCCTCACCAGACTGGGCCCCCTTTGGTCACTGGCCTGTGCCGTGTCTGTCCTGAGTCCGGTCCGAGGATCGCATGGCTGCAGCCTCCACCTGCTCTGCCAATGTGACCTGTCTGTCAGCAGTGGCTGCGCACAGACACACACTCACCGTAGAGGATTGGAGCTAAGTGAACACTCAGGGGGTCAGACTGAGACTGATGCAAGCTCTCAAACACAGATGTATATATATACTTATGCTTGCAGTTTTCAGTGTTGACACACTTGACAGCCTCGCTCTGGGCATGTGTGTGTTTGCACACTCATCTATATGTGCAGGCATGCATACTCTTCCAAATATGCATCACATATGAGCACACTGAGAATACAAACACATTTCAAGCAGTTAATTTAGCTAATTATAAAATGACTTCAGTGACTGCAGCACACAAATATGTGCACAGAAATATACAGCGCCTATACATTTCCTCATTCCTCCCTCTCAGGCTTTCTGGTTTTGCCAGGCTTGCAGAGCAGGTTAATAGTTAGCTTCGATAAAAACTTGCTCATGCTCCTCATCAGCCCCTCAATTTCAGTGACAGTATTGCAACAACACAAGAAGAAAATCACCTTGACATCAAAATAAACGGATCTGATTTTGGTTAAATGTGGGTTATGCAGCATGTGTATTTAATCTCTTCAGACTTTTTAAAGCTTCTCCAATTATTAAATGTAATATTTAAAAAAAGAACTAGGCTGCGACAAAGATGTAGCATTTCCAATGTGTTATTAATTCTCCCTATCACTTCTGGTCGCTTACAGGACGGAACGAGTTGATTGCACGGTACATCAAACTGCGCACAGGGAAGACGCGGACCAGGAAGCAGGTAAGTCCCCTGCAAATGCCATTTGAAGCAGCCCCTATTTTTGGACCCATCCAGAACGTCCTCTCATGCTGAGTGATGCCCCAACACCCTGGGTAGCCCACCCCCCCCCGCTTCCCACTCCCTCCAACGTGGAGGGCTCGAGATGACGATTGATTTAGGGCCAGGGCCCAATGCACAGATGCTATAGGATCATGTGTCGGTGTTGTTTCTTCACCACCTCATGGGTCCGGTGCTTGTTAGACGGGGAAAGAAGCTGAGGAATATGGTGATCTGGATGGGAGACTGAGGCGGGACGGGCGAGGGATTTGGAACTCTATCCTCACTACAGTATCTGATATGGAAGGACTGATGTATGGGCAGTGATGGATGTGGAGAGAAAGGATGCCTGCTAAGTCATCTGGCACAGTCAATGTGAGAATGAAAAGAGATGAGTGGGGATGAGGGGAGAAGGGGTGCAGAGAAGGGTTAGAGATAGAGGGTGGACGGGGCAGGTTGGAGGGATAGAGGGACACCTGCTGGTCCAAGAGCAGTAAACAAAGATTCAGTGTGACCAAGCAACAGATGTCATTTCCTCCACATTTATAATGCATATTTAATGCAGATTGTAATTAGTTAAGTAATAAAAATAAGAACATAGTGCTTCATAAAATGCAAACAGTTCTTTTTTTTCAAATCAGTGCCAGAAAGAGCCGCCTCAACCCAAACGAGACCAAACAGCTTTTTATCAGATATAGGCAGAAATGAAATAAAATATACATAACTGTGTTTTCATGTGTAATCACCTGAAAATAAGAATCATTATGTTTTAATTACCTCAGATTGAGCCATCTACTAGATGATAGAGATCACATTCTTCACAGCCATCATAATTTAGCCTTCTCGCAAAGAAGAGGAGTGTGACAAGAGGGGGCTGAAATCTGCAACTACACGATTAGATCCTACACACTCGACCTGAAAAAAAAGTCCAGATTTCAGTCTATAGTCTTTTGCTTAACAAGGTTATTTCAAAGGTTGCTTCAACCTGCGATATTCTAAGTGATGTATGGAAAATGTATTTGTTATTGATAGACATCAGCACACATGCAGGCTATTTTTCAGTCCTATTCCTAGCTGAGCTAAAATATTGCTTCATCATGTTTGTGATTACACTGTGAATTTGTCTCTGGTGGACCAAAGAAACCACATTGGAGTGAAATTGATGCCCCTTAGATTTCCCATCCACCTATTCTCTAAACCCGCTCATCCTGTACATGGTCGCCGGCCCTGGTGAGGGTACACTGTGGTCAGATTGCCACTTAAACATATTCGCACTCACACCTTTTAGCCAATTCAGAGTCTCGAAGTCAAGGAACAAAACAGAAGCATTTGAAGGAAATCTGTGCGAACGCACACAGTTAAACAGCTCCCACCTGAACCCAGGATATTGTTACTGTGAGGCAATAGCCTCACATAACCGCTAAGCCATAACGCCATCCATTTTAGCTGGAGACGCATCACAAAAAAGCGATGCTTAACTGCTGCTGTGTTACCTGCCATCTGTCTTCCAGGTATCGAGCCACATCCAGGTTTTAGCCCGACGGAAGGCCAGGGAGATCCAGGTGAAGCTGAAGGTACGCTACGTGAGTCAACAGCTTTTTATTCCACACATATATTTATACATTTCAAATGTCTTTGAATAGAATTGTGTCATTAAGGGTTTGATGCGTTTATTGCACTTTACAGGAGAGTTAAGAATATTTGAATTTAATCAAATCTTTCCTGCTGCACAGATTTTGCTGAAGCGCTTTGCTCTGTGCTCGCTGCCAGAAAAACAAATAGTCGTAGCTAATTTAAGGGTGTGATGAGTATGTCACTTGCATGTTGGATCATTATTTGAGATTGACTCCTGCAGGTTTTATATCATAATCAGACCGTGCTGCCTCAATTCGGCTGATGTTATTATCACAGTTTTAATCATGTTGCTCAGCAGCAGATGGAAAGAGGGTGACAACATTATTGCCCTGTGTTATTCCCCTCTTGTAATGAAGTTTCACATTTTGTTAAAGGTATTCCAGCGCGCGTGACCCCTCACGCTGCCATGTGTTCACGTTCCATTAACGCGACACAAGCGATTGGCTATTTTAATTGTGCACTCTGAATGATGCTGGTTTTAAATGGGATGCTGGCACATTTCGATGAAATGTGAACATATTTCAGGGAGCCCGAGGCTTAGTGTGCACGATTATGAGCCAGATGAACCGAACACAATTGTCAGGAAACAAATTAATCCCTGCATTATTCCTTCCAGGTATTACAGTTGATAAGTACAGTACCTCAATAAAGGTTTTCTTGTGTGGTATGCTGAGAGCTTACGCATCCCTGTCCCCCCAATACTTTCTCAGTTTACATTTCTCATCCGCATACACCCGCATACTCGCCGTCGCAGCAGGCAACAGGACTCTCCCTCACCTTGGACGGCAGCCACGAGGGTTCAGCTGGCAGGGCCCGGCATCGGTCACAGGGTTGGCCCCTGTCACAGGGGCCAACCTTTTTAAATACGTCTTTGGTGTAACTGAGATCCCTACCACATGTACCCCCCATATTTCAGCTATGCCCTTGTGTTAGCCAGTTCTGGGAAGAAGAATGCACCGTGTGGCCTTGCCCATTAGGGCTGGGCGGTGAGTGCTTGTAGTCCTCTGTGGTTTGGAAACTGCTGAAGGAGTGGATTTAAAAACAAGAGGTGTATCACTTTACAGTGTCACACAGGAAATACAATTTTAAAGCCATCTATCTGTTCAAATTAAGTTTAATTGCATTAGCGTTTAGCAATTCTGATACAATTGTTAGTGTATCAACAAATCACACTGTTGCCTACCTCGTCTTCCAGTATGACCTCCAACAGAAGCTAGTTGTCATCACTGGCTTGCCCCTGCCAAAGCAATAAACTTAACTCTTGACCCAAAGGCCCTTGACTGTAATATCACCTTCTCGTCAGCTCTCTGCCTGGCAGGGATTCACCGATGATGCAAGCTGGCCTGAGCCCTTCATTTCCCCTTTTAGGGCTCTGCTTGTGTTACTGGTGAAGTGGGGCGCCGACTTAAATGGAGTCTGAGTGCTCTCCCTTTGCGTGACACGTCTGTTTGTCTCACTCTCGCTCTCTGTCCCTCTCCATAGGACCAGGCTGCCAAAGACAAGGCCCTGCAGAGTATGGCCACCATGTCCTCAGCCCAGATCATCTCACCCACCGCTTTCCAGAACAAGATGGCTCTCCAGGGCCTATCAAGGCCGGCTTACCCCACTACTGGTGGGGTGAGTCCCTGACCAGTGCCCCCTGCCCCCCCCCCCCCCCACACACACACGCACACGATTGTATTTAGATATAAGGTTGAGTGGTTTCCACATTTGTTTAAGAATGACTTCATCCCAAAGTCTGTGGTTTATGGTGTACTAATGATGGCCAATTAGTGTTATTTACATCATATACTGATACATGTAGATGGTTTTCCCTGATGTTGGTTATCCATTTTACACACTTCTCTTTTTCTGAGCCTGAAGCCTTATCGGAGATAAAGTCCTCTCTAAAGAGCTGTTTACAGTGTTCTATTTACTACACTTGTGAATAAAAAAATACACAAAACAAAACAAAGTTTCTTCTTTTTCTTAGGACACTAATAAACTCAACACAGCTGATAAGGTGGAACTGTGTAACAGAGTTTGCACCCTCTTTTTTTTTTTCCCAGTTTTGGCACGGAGCACTTCCAGGGCAGCCAGGAGGCCACGAAGAGTGAGTAGCCATTCTTTTCTACTCTTGTAGTACTACAGTATGCATCAGTAATGCCTCATGCGATGAACTCAAAAACCATCAGATAGGTTTCAGTCAGAGATGATATTCATACATATCAGAGCAATTATACAGGAAACTCTTCAGCTGTCCAATGGGCTCTGCCCCCTGCGTCTTTAGAGGTCAGGCGGTCCAATTAGTATATGAGATGGGGTCATGAGGCCGAGACGGTGCATAACATGCCTCTCCCTCTCTTGTCTGTCTCGTCTCTCCAGCATTAAGCCCTTCTCCCAGCAGAGTTACGCCATGCAAGCGTCCGGCCCGGCCCCCATAACAGGTGGGTGATCTTTCCCCCCTGCTGTGTTGACAGAGGGCTGTCATACCAGCAAAGTGATGATACAACCCGGCTTGTGATGAAGCGCTTGCACAAAGCTCAGAGAAATAGCTGAAATATCACTGCATTTTCTTTTTGTGTGTGTGTGTGTGCGTGTGTGTGTTTTACTCTGTCACACTCAAACCACGCATTTAAATACTCACTATCTTCTTGTCTTCAGGTTATGAAAGCACAGCAGGGTTGTCAATGTCTCCCGGTGCCCCCCCTTGGCAGGGTAGAAGTATTGCCAGCTCCAAGCTGCGAATGCTGGAGTTCTCCGCCTTCCTGGAGCAACCTCAGGACCCAGAGACTGTGAGTAGACGAGAGAGGAGATAACTTTGTATCCAAAAAGGCAAAAGGGTTTTTACTTGGTGGATGGGAAGGTGCATTTTATTTATCGCAACAGAGTTCCTGCACACGAGCAAAGTCTGATTGACAGTCTGAAAAACTCTATTCACAGTGTTAAGTTTCTCAGATTTTGGGGATTTTTTTTCTTTGGCACAGAGTGATTCAGAGATTCACTGTGAAATGAAATGATAGCCAGCAACATGAAAATAGAAATACTAGTATTAATAGTCTAAAGTCTAAAATAGTCTAAAGATATTGACTGGACATTAGATGGTAAATGGACTGTCACATTCACCCATTCACACACACGTTCATACACCGATGGCAGAAGCTTCCACGGAAGGTGCCAACCTTCTCTTCGGGGAGTGACACATCGATATCCAGAGTGTTCACCGTGACACTGAGCTCACCCCTACGCATTCTTTCACACATTGACGGCACAACCATCCAACCTGGGGTTCGGTATCTTGACTGAGGACAGTTTGACTGGACCGGGGGAGTTCTAGTTCAGTAATAGAACTACTGACCCTCCAATTACCAGAGAAGCCACTCTACCACCTGAAAGATAGCCCCTCCAACCTAAAGTTGTGGTGTAATGCTTAAAATTCTTGGTGGTGCTGGTGTGTTAAGGGTATGGCAAGAACAGAGAGATCACATGAGAAGCAGCACTTAAAGAATATACACACCAGCACATCACATGATGATAAATTGTTTGAGTGGGGAAAAAAAGGGTTGGACCCTCGAGACAGATGACGGGATATTACAATAAATATGATTCAATGGAACAGCAGGCCCAATGTGACAGGTGTCCTGCAGCGCCTAGCGGTGCACTTGGCGTCCGTATCAATTTAGCAAACCGGACACTTGTCATTTTTGGCTCTGTTCATATCCTGATATGCACTTTTGTCTCTCCAGTTCAACAAGCACCTGTTCGTGCACATCGGCCAGTCCAACCCGAGCTACAGCGACGCCTATCTGGAGTCGGTGGACATCAGGCAGATCTATGACAAGTTCCCGGAGAAGAAAGGAGGCCTGAAGGAACTGTTTGACAAAGGGCCACACAACGCTTTCTTTCTCGTCAAGTTCTGGGTAAAACATTTTGTTCTTCAGATGAGTCCAATCCCAGTTTTGTAGCACCTGTTAATGCTGTTAATGGCCTAACTGCGTTGAGCTAGCTTAAGCATCCAAGTTAAAGGAACCTAAGTGCAATTTAAAGCTAGAATGAATGGAAAGTCGTTGATCCCATGACCTGAATAGTGGTTTTTATATATCAGGGAAGAAAGCATTGCTGCACAGCATGCATTAGGCATGGGTGTATTTGTATGGGTGTGTGGTGTGTGTGTGTGATTGTGTCTATGACAGCAGCCTTGAGGAGAGTGGCAGGCCTGATCTTTCACTAGGAGAAATGTGAGCCCGGGCACCTGTCTCTGTGCTATTAGACTGAGTCCAACCCTTATGCCCCCACCCTCTATACTTATTTATAGATAAGCCCCCCCAAAACATACGTGCACACACAAACACACAACACGCCATTACACACTGAGAGAGAGGAGAGGGTAGAGAATGATGACAAAGTCAACTTAAGGTGCCAGCTGAGGAGTGACGACAAAAGAGGGGCAGAGTGTGTAAAAAAATATTGTTTAAGACAGTGAGAATAATGTGAATTAATGGCTTGAACAGATTGGGATTGTGAGAGAATGACAAAGAGGAGGAAAAAAAAACGGAGCACGAGGCTGTAATTGGACACGTCCATTTTGTTCATCTCAGCTGATCGGCCCACCTTGCCTTACCTCAGGACACAAGACCTTATTTGTACCATGTACAACACGTACGCACTCATAAACCCGGCCTCTTCTTTACCTCGGGGCGCCCCCCCCCCGCGCATACATTCACTGGATACTGACTTTTCATAAAAAATAATCATGAGCCCACAGAAGGAGAATAAGTCTCAATATCGTAACCTGCAGTTTAAAAATATGTGCATCGTGTCCACAACCGCGTGGTTTAAGAAGTCTATGTAAAAGTCCTGAACTTCTTATCTTGTAGCATTACAGATAAGAGATGGCGAGGACATGATGATGTTTTTGGCATTCAGAATGGAAACACACATATTTGACTGTTTACATAGAAAAATTTAAATACAAATAAAAACCAAAACTTTTTTTTCTATTCAAAAAATATATTTTATCTTTCTGGCACTATCTACCGTGTGGACCTCCTGCTGTGTCCAGCATGCTGTACATGCCAGTACACGCACTGGGCACAATGTATTTTCTCATTCTCTTAAGGGTGGAGGTTAGACTGCACCAACCTGAACCTCGCTGGATTGAAATAAACTCTTATATTTTGAAGTATAAAGGATATTGCGGTCTGTCTCAGGGTCATTAGAGCCTCGAGAGGTTGTCCTAGGCCATTATGCTCTTCTATGCAATCCTGGGGAACTCTCACAGTGCTCCTTCAGTCGCACCTGAGTCATTTCTGCACTGCAAAAAACCCCAGATGACTCAGGCACCACATCCATGAACTACTGTGGTTTGGTGAAAGTCTGGAGATTAGATGTTGATGGTTGAGGCACACAACACCACCTCAGGGAAGAATTAGGTCAAACCATCATCTTCTCTGCTGTGAAACATTCTGAAACACGACTGCGATCATCCCCCGATCCAAAAATGTGTTGCGTTGAGGTCACTGCTGCCGATATATAATATAGCTTTAACTGCTGTGGTTGGGGAGTGCCAAAGACTGTGAATGTCAAGTTCAAAGAGCCGCCCTGCACTCTCATGCCGCCAGATGGCTTTGTATGTATGACATTACCCTCCTAACATGTTTGACTGCAATATTATTTATTGTGGATAGATAAAAGACATTGGTGAGTGACAACATTTTGGAAGTAGTCTTCTTTCAGTCCTTAGAAAGAGCAGCTGGTCAAGCCATGGCATTTGATTCGCCGGGGGTGAGGCGACGGAGGGGATGAGTTGTCCCCGCCATACATCATGAAAAAAATCGTGCAAGACAGCAATAAAGAGCGAGGGATAGAAATAGGGATACAGACAGTGTGAATAAGAGATATGGGATGGCAGGAGAAATGGTGGGTGGCATGCGACCAACAAGTCATTCATCAGTGAAATATTACTCTCTTGATTCATGTCAGAACCCAGTGGAGTCAACAGTTATGACATGTGCAACTCCCCGCTAGAGGAAAACAAGCTCATAACACTGTCCCCTCTCAGTCTGTTCATCTTATTGTATCCCAAGGGGGTCCTCCAATTCCCAAGGCATCCATGACAAAACACAGAAATGCTACAAAACAGCTGGACATTTCAACACCCATACTGGAGGGGGGCAGCGAAGATGCTCTGGGCCATAAAAATAAGCAAAATGAAATCCTCAACACTGAAAATACAATAACTTTGTTTACGCCCATCGTAAAAGATGAGAAGAACCCATCTGATGATGCCACAGTGACACAGCCACGTGGTAGGTCATGACTCGGGGGTGTGCTGAGGCGCAGGTTGGCATGGTGACGGTGACAGGCGGCTGGCCCACCTCCAAAGCTATGGCATTCTAGATTGAATTTCCACCAAACCCCCCTGTCGGCCACTCGCTGCCCCTGCCCCTCTCCCCACCGTCGTCCTCACCCCTCAGCGCCCGTGGCCCTGTCCTAACGGATTGTCTCACGCCTTTGAAGTGCCGAGGGAATCCGATTTGAGCTGGCTCTGCTAAATTGTTACACAGCCAGCCTGCCCACCATGATCTAATCAGCCAATTGCACGCTGCTGATTGTAATTGGATGAATTCCCTCGCAGGCTGTTAGGGAAGCAGGGAATGGCGGTTCGGGGAGGGTCACTAGGCCCCAGGGATGAAGACAAATAGAGGAATTACATGAGCCAGGGATGAAGATGAACGGGGTGATGAAGAGATGAGAGGAGGCTGAGCGGTGTCTCAATGGCCCATTAAGAGACAAGAGCCCGACAGGGGAAAAGGTAAAACAGCCCAGCTGTCTGACAGAGGAGATGGCACCTCAGTCTGATCCAAAATCAGATTATACTAGCCTCGGTTCAAACTTAAAGTAGTGGGAAGATCAGAGATAGGTGAATCTGCTTCTACATGACGAGGAAGAAACTCGACTTTGTGCTGCCTTTAAATCGTGAGGTCACGTTTCTGACACGGGAACTCAAGAACACAAATGTTTGGGACGCTCAGATGCTCAGTTGTTTGCAAGAATGGTGAAAGCTTTTGTTTACTGGATGTCAATATACGTCTTGTTCAAATAGATTCATCGGTGCGGTAACCCTTCTTCTCTATTATTGTCTCGCAACAAAACACACACACACACACGTATGCAAAGAGATACACAGCATCTTGGGAATCTGAGGCTGGATTTGACAGCTTCATAGTGGGTTAACAAGGATCTGGCTATTGGATGCCTCTTGGATTTACAGAGAGTCATTCTCGAGCTTTGTTGAGCTATAACACTCTGGATGATGTCTTTGTCAGACTCACACACATCCTCCTTGAGATCTGTATCTGCGAGCAGAAAATCACAACCTGATATTTTGTTATGAATTGTGGAGCCGCTGCTATATATCCAGCGTAATGTGTAAGAAAAAAGCTTATGCACCACCGGGCTGAGATTATGGTTCCTTTTGGGCCACGCTGACTGGTTTATATTGAAGTTTGCTGATCCTGTATGTGTTATCTGTGTCTTCCCTCTAGGCGGACCTCAGCGTAAACCTGCAGGATGACAGCAGCTTCTTCTACGGCGTTTCCAGTCAGTATGAGAGCTCCGAGAACATGATTATCACCTCATCCACCAAAGTCTGCTCATTTGGCAAGCAGGTGGTGGAGAAAGTGGAGGTAAGCCAGGGGTACTATCAGGAACATCATTACTTTCAAACTCCAGACTAGATTTTGGATGGAGGAAAAAGTTGCACTGGCCTCAGTCGTGTTGAAAGATGTACCACTACTGTAGCAAACACTGTAACCACTCCAACTGTGATGTAACCGCTGCAAAATGTGCACATAAAGCATGCTGTCATCACGAGCTGGCAGGGCAAGCCAGATAATTACCGTTTAAGACTTTGTAGAGACGGCACTAACTATCAAGAATATTAGTTTGAAGATGGCACCCATTCGTTCCAATTAAAGTTGCTAGTAAGTTGTTTTGGGGTGGGTTTTTTTTTTTATATTTCAGCACACATGAAAAGCACAAATAATTTACTGACATGGCTCTGCTCAAAGCATCACTTCAAATTTGTGACTCAGTTTTGCGTAGCTTCTTTCATAATGATTGTGTAAGATGAAAGTATTTCTCGAAGGGGTTTCACACGATCTGCAATCCTGACAGTGGCCAACATGCGTAAATCACCACACGGCAGATGGAAGCTCCTTCTCAGCACTACAAATAATGAGCCGCGTTCACCTTTGCAAGGTTTTTGGAAAATATATATTCACCTATGTTTTTGTTTAGATGACAGCGTGTTAGAAAGATTTGAAACTTAAGCTAAGGTGACAGACAGATTAAATAGCATTTATATGTTATTCATCTGTTTTTCTAAAACTTACTTTGTATGCTTCCTCTTTCTGTGGAAAGGGTGTAGGGTTCCTGCTAATTCCTACCACAACTAGTTCCTCCTAGTTATAGAGGTCAAGAAGTTCACATCGGTTCAGCATTTCGGCATTAAGGTGTCATGACCTTGTCAAAAACGACTATTATCACCCAGAGGAGTGAATAACTGCTGCTGGTGGAAATGGATTCCAGTCACTTACCACTGATCTGTGGTCAGGAAACTGACGTGATTCACAAATCTCCCCGAGATGACTGTTATGCTTCCCGTTAACTAGACACAATAGTGGCCCTTTCCCTCCCCTGCGCTGCTGATGGATTGTACAATAAACACACACACACTCACACACACACACGCACATCTCTAGGTAGAGCCATCTGCCACAGTAGGCCACATAATGATATTTAATGGCTTCATCATTTGATTATGGTTGTCATGAGAAATATGTTTATTGTCATATCTGGCATGCCATATGCTGCATTAGGTGTATTATATTACACATATTGCAGCTTATCACATAGATGCTCATATCCAATGTATCTAACTGAGTTTGAGTGGAACACGTATCCCTATTTTTTTTTTTTTATAGTAGATTTCACATTTCATCCTTTAATGTGTTTTAAATTCTCTTTACACATGCTATGTGTTCTCATTGTGTAATGCATCCGTTTTCCCCCAGACGGAGTACGCGCGTTTTGAGAATGGGCGCTACGTGTTTCGAATCCACCGTTCCCCGTTATGTGAATACATGATCAACTTCATCCACAAGCTTAAACACCTGCCGGAGAAGTACATGATGAACAGCGTACTGGAGAACTTCACTATCCTACAGGTACCCACAGGAATCAGGGACACACAGTACATACAGAGTGTCTGTCTGTGTGTAGAGGCTGGGGATTTCAGTGCTTTAGCCTGTTTGCATGCATTGTACTCCTCTGGTATAACATAAGATACTCAGGTATTCTGTTACATATGTAAGAACAGGTTGATAATTTGGAAAATACACTCATTTAGGATTATGATGATCTTCTCTAAATCTTGGTAAGAGAATAAGAAACGTATTTTCCAAAGTGTAAAATCCAAAACTTACTTTAAGAGCTATTTTCAATATTTTTGAAACCTTAATGTGGTATGCAGTTATAGTATATAAACTAACTACTTCGCTGTTAGCTCTGTTGCCATAGCACTGCTCAGAAAATGTTGCTTGTCGTGTAGATATAATGAGCCACAAAACTTTATTCTGATTTAAAATTAACTTGGATATGAGTCATTGTCTGCAACACATTCGCAGCACTGAATAACGCCCATCGTCCTTCGTCATTCTTTCTTACCGCTCCAGTCATACCATTCAGAGGCGAGAAAGCACGCAAGGTCATATTGCCTTTCCATGTATGTGCAGATTACAATTTCTTTCAGTCTCTGCAGGTCTGACTGTCTTAAACAGTGTGAAACAGGAAACCGATGGCCTCTAATTGAATGTGCTTGTCCTGTGATATTCACTGTGACAGAGCATTAACAGCGGGCAGCAGTTTTACACTGCCCGCTTTTTTATGGTGTCTCGCGGAGTTAAAACATTTTGTCCATTCCGCTGCCAGTTGAACTTTTCTGAATGAGCCGGTGTGCTCCTCAGAGAGCGGACACAGAGAGGGAAGTGAATAGGGCGGCAGTGTATCACCATAGTAACAAAGTGGTCCTCAACACCAGGGTTCAAAGACATTGGTGTCCCTTCCATTGGTGGCTGCATTCCTACTTGCTAAAGGACAATGACCATATTGAGCCCACACTGACGACTACATGGCAGCATGTCATTAGATTTCTCAATGGGCTGATTTAGCTCATATTAACCATGAACAGCTCATTAACAACACAGACCGTGCACTCACACATATAGACAACAGATGCGTGTGCTCGCATTCCGCGTTGTAAAGCCGAGCACAATGGATCGATATGCCTCATGTAACAAGTGCTCAACACAACATGCATGAAAACAAGCACGCAACTTCGGGAATTCATAATGCCCACTTGTCTCACTGCTTGAAACAAGTCAGACGAGAACATTTTGCCCAGAGATATCATAACGTATTATTTAGTAGTATGTTACATCATGTTGTGTTAAGTAGGCTTCACATATCTATGTAGTAAATCATTTTATCCTTGTATATATAGATTTGTTTGAAGTATCTGATGAAAGCACAGTCCAGTATGTCCAAGTATATGAAAGGATGGTTATATAACAGGAAAACATATACTAAAAGTGAAAGATCAGGCTGTATAACATGATTACATTTAAAGAGTTGTTTTTAAAGAGGTGTCAGCATTTTGTTAGGGAGCAAAAAATCTGAACCATAATATACTGTCACCGGTTTTTAATGAAATAAATATACTTGCATGTGTGCCAAAACCACAAACCATGGTAAATAAAGAGTTCTGTATAAGATGAAACTTTATTTTAATCAAGAAAACACCGTGAGTGTGAACTGATTTTTATATCCTCTTGTGCAATGAACCCCTTTTAAACCAAATTAAGATGATATGTTATGTTTATTATTTTACTAACTAGCAGTTAATAATGTCATTGGGTGCTTCTATAATGGAAAGCAATTTTTGTTCATTCATATTCATTCAAATTTTAGAGCAAAAAACTATTTATCTCACTACACCCTACTAGAGTTTTTATGGATTTCAGTACAGTCTCATGAGTGTCTTTATATTGTACTTTTATAATGTGGGTAACTTAAATTAGGTCACGTCTCATAGCATGACTAAACGTGTGTTTGTCCACAGGTGGTGTCTAACAGGGACACGCTGGAGACCCTCCTGTGCATAGCCTACGTCTTTGAAGTGTCCACCAGTGAGCACGGCGCACAGCATCATATCTACAGGCTAGTCAAAGACTGACACAGTCACACAGTTGGAACTTGCTGCTCTAGACCCATTGTAGCACCTCAGTGAGCAACAACATTAAACAATGGACTACTTCCTCCGTAAGCTTAAAGCTGAAACCATACTTGGTCAGGAGCCCAGAGAAACACTTGTTTTGTTAGCATGCCCAGGAACACTACTACTGCTGAGGAAGAGTCGGATTTGGGATTGTGGAAAGCTGAAACAGGATTTGTGTGAGAAGTGACAAGAAAAATAAAAAATAAAAATGAAGAAGAGGACCATGATACACTGTGGTCTCTATACCAAAGGAGCCAAATCTAGCCAACAAGACCTGCATGAGAAAGTTGTCATTGGTGGTGTTTTTCATCTCATTTTACTAGTGCTTGTTTTTGATTTAGATTCTTTTACACACGTGCATGTGCAGGGGATGTTTGCTAAAGAGGAGTTTGGCTGCCTCAGAGTGCCACCTAGTGACTTAAATATAAAGAACAATGGGGAAAAAAATAATAAAAGTAGCCTGAGAATCCCTCCTTTGCACATCCATAAAATATCACTGTTTTTTGGTGCCAATCTTTTTTGTGTTATTTGAGCATTTGAGTAATTATGTACAGTGCTACATCATCTTCTCTAAACGGAGTTCTGAAGATAAGAGGCTAAACTGATTTAAACAGAGCTATTGTATTCACTTTGTTTGATGTTTAATGTTAAATGTTTCTTGTATTGTCTTACTGTTTTTGATTGAAAATGATCTGACTCCATAAAAAGGCACATAATAACACTGCTAACTTGAACCAGATTTAGATCTGTAAGCTGAATACAGCTGTAACTTGCCCTGAAGTGTCAGATGAAAATACAAGTGTTTCTTACATAACTCCTCTGTCGCTGAGTTTGTTGACTTCAATATGTGGCGCACTCATAATGAGCGATTTAGCTTGTAGAAAAGTCTCACAGTGGGAGAATCAGACAAATTGGATCATGTTTCATTTGTCCTAATTTCATTTTATATACTAATTCTGGGGATTTCTTTCAGTGTGTTTTGCTTCACGGAGGTTACGTGAGGAAATGTATTCGCACATTTCAGCTTTCATGGTGAATCTGTTTGATTTTTGAGTGTGCTGTTGATGGGCACTATTGTCCCACGATGCAATGTGCAAAGAAAATGGAGGAGCTGTTTGCAGGAGCAAAACATTAAAACTAATATTGGATGGTGGCGATGCAGCTCCAGGAAGACACCAGAAAACAAAAAAAGGTATGTGTGTTAGAGCTTAGTAATTTTCAGCATTGATTCGTCTCTTAATTATTATCCAATGTTTGTTTCTGGCTATACAAAATAGAAAGAAAAATGAAAGAAGTAAAACATGTTCCTTTACAAATGAATACGAATTAATTGCAAAAGTACACTGAAGTCTTTAATACTGAAACTTAAACTTTGGATATGGTGACCATTGCCATCTGGTGGTGTTGAGGCATCATTACACTTCAACTACAGCTTTAGCAGGTGATGATCTGATACTCAGGTTGGTTATTTGAGTTTAACATGAAAACTACCATCTGTTTTGGAGGCCATGACCTGTAAGCGTCACTTCCCACAAAACCCAACAGCGTCTGCTCCACACCAAAGCTCCCCCTGCTGTGGGAAACAGGGTCTAGACACTGTACTAGTCAGCTGCTTCATGAAGACACTATCACCACCACCATCCGTCTGGCAGACTTACAAAACATGTTGTATAACCTTTTTGATCATTAAATTACAGCGTATCCCATTTTTATGTGTAAGTTTAGGCTAATTTATCCTCTTAGATGTAAAAGCATGTCTACAGAATAGGTTTCCCTTGTAGGCTATCCACCTCACTCCTCCCAAGCCCTTTATCCAAAAAGGTACTTTCAACTCCCAGGCGTAAACTGAGAACGTGGCACTGTGATGGAGAGACAAGCTCACAAAAGGTGAGAGAAACAACCTAACAGGTGCAGCAAATCCAAAACCGCGGAGCAAAAGGCTTATTCTGGTAATCCCATTTGACAGAATTTAGGCAGACTGCTACAATTATTAATCCACTCTGAGATGTCTGACCTCACACACACAAAAACAGACTGCATGTTTTGTCACAAAGAGGTTAGAGAAAACAGAGGTTACTGGAATATTCAGCCTAGTTTCCTGCTAAAACCAGGGCAATGTTGACTTTACAGTGAGTCAGCTGTGTGGCCAGGTAACGGCTGCAATGTGGGGATCCATCCAAACCATGAAAATAGGCGAATTCGGATGTGAATGAGTGAATGAGAAGCAACAGATCGTGCTTCTTGTGCCTCAAATGCTTCCATATTGCAGAAGTGTTCAGAATAACAGGGACAACTTCCTGTGATGAATCTTAGGACACCACAAACTTGCTGCTTACTGATCTTAAGTGATTACAAAAGGTTGGGATTTACTTTTGAACTGTCAGCTGATGTTTTCAAGTCAATTTTCCAAGCCGACATGGATGAGAAGTCCTTAAAATGCTCAGAAAAAATATATTGCAGTGATGTTTGAGATACATTTCATTATATTCTGGCCTCTTTGTACATTGTGTTTTTGTTTTCCACTTGTTTGCATATTTGTTGTGTTATTAATTACAGCATTCTTTAAAATGATATCTATTATTAAAACCTGAAGTATTCAAAACTGGGGAGCCTCTTATGACACTCGTCTATACTTGCCACAGTACAGCGTGGACACCTTACGCGCGATTGGGTCTCCACCTCCTTCCAGGTGCGTAGCTGTGACACACCTGGAGAGGTACTGGCACCAGTAAAACCAGACCACTGGCTCCGCTTTATGCCTGTCAACTCCAAGTAATCAGCTTTCCCAGATATGTCGGTGCTCCGTCGCGATTGTAATTTAACATGGTCTGATTTACATTACGCGCAATGAATGTCACATGGGGTTTGCTGACGGTTTTGAGTCTGGTGTGCCACACCGAGTCGAGGTGCTCACCGACCTCTTACTATAAGAACTGCTGGATTCGACGCTTTCCTGGGATTTTCATCGACATCGAGGAGTCCCAGAGGAGAGGAGCGCAGCTCCTCAAGTATTACCAGGAGGAGACGGCGCTGAAATGCAGCCGCACCTGTTGCCTTACGCGAAATTGTAAGTAATGCACACACACACGCACACACACGCACACATCCTGATCGTCTACACATGCATCCCGCTCTGATTTATCGCCTTTCCTTCTCTCAGTCTCCTGTAATCTGGCCATATTTCACTATGATACCGCTCAAGAAAACGTGAACTGCTTCCACCTGCACTGTCCAACGCTGGAGAGCTGCATTCTCAGCCACAGGAGCAACGTTGTTCTGTACAATATCACAAAGGGTAAGTGAAGTAAAGGGGTGAGTGCTGGAAAATTCCTTTCAGTACTCAGTTATCTCTCCCAGTGTGCATAAGGTCTACAGCCAGGTCTGTTACATTCTCAACAAATACAAGAAACATACTAATGCTGCAGCATGGCGTGACTCATCACATATGGAAAGTAAGCAGTGCATTAACTCGAGTATCTGAGTACTAGTTTGAGGTATTTCCACTTTCTGCCACTTTATACTCACACCATGTTGTGTTTCAGAGGGATATATTGTACATTGTATTTTAATCTTTGTATTTGAGAGCAACAGTAGTTAACATTATCACCACGGTGACCAAATAAACACACAAGTATCAGTAATAATAATTTGATTAATATTAAAGCACTTATGGGGACTTTCTACTAATAAGTAAGTTTTAAATGCAGTACTTTTACTTGTAATTGAGTATTTTTAAGTGTGGCATTGCTACTTTTACTTCAATAAAGGATTTTTAATATTTCCTTCAATGACTAAAATTAATGTTAAAGAAATCATTTAATTAGTTCATGAAATATTCATGATTTTATTCAGTTCATTTGTTAAAATGTGAGACGTTTATGTGTGTTAAATCATGACTCAGCAGGGTTTTTTTTGTGCATAGGCGTGGATCCTGACCTGTTGGTGTTTGGAAAATACTTCACCTCCAATGTCCGCGTGTTACCCCACCACTATCGAGGCAACGCCTCAGATCCGCTGCCCTCAGACAAACGGCAGTTCATTCATCCGCCTCCGCCGGCTGTACTGCCCCTAACGTCAGCACCCACAGCTAAACCCCCCACCACAGCAAGCAGAGTGCTCACCACCACCACCACCTCTGCTACCCTGACCGGTACGCAGCAGAGCACCAGTCAGCCGTCAACAGTTCCCACAACTACAGCTGCCCTATCCTCACTAGCTTCAGAGAACCATGCACAAACAACATCCCCAACCACCCCCATCACTTCTCTTACACCCAGCTTTACTGCGCCACCTTCATCCACCACGGCAGCCACCTTCAGCACTTACAATCCCCCAACCACTCCTGCTTTATCTACCACAACCGCACAGCCCTCCACATCCCTTCCCTACTACCCGACCACCACCTTCCCTCTGCTGGCCACCAGCCCTCCAACTCCACCTCCAACAACAGCCCTTATGGGCAATTTAGAGAGCAGCAAGCAAAATCCCAACGACACCAAAATCAACCTAGGGAGGAACCACACTGCAGGCAGTGAGGGCCAAGGAATCAGCGGAGATGACACCTACGGGGATTTGGGACCTGGGTGGCATGTGGCTGCTCACACCTTGCTGGTTGCGGTGGCCATCTGCGTCACGGTCCTGCTGAGCTGCTGTTGCTCCATCCTGCTGGTCGTGAGCTGGAGGGGTCAGAGGAAGAGGATGGGACGCTACCGAACATCGTGGAGAGGGAAAAGGGGCTCCATGCGTCTGATAAAGTATGTGCTGGTCAGAGAGAACACCTGAAACTCTGGTGTTAGAAGTGAGCTGGAACTGACGTTTGTCTTTTGTTTACAGCAGTGTTTTTGAGGAAGGCGTCCAGGAGACATTTGACAAATTGAAAAAAAAAAAAATGTACCATTATATTTTTGTAAAATAGCTTTTGCATACTGGATTATTTTAATAGAAGGGGGACATTGCTCTATATCGCTTTATTTTAAGCAGATTCGGATGAAAATGTTACCGCCGACTGACGCATTGTGGTTACGATTCTATACAATTACACTGAACAGGCAGAGATATTTTATGGCTTAGATGAGATTACCAAATACATAGTTGCCATGATTTTGGTTTTCCATGTGACGCATTGACTTTCGACAGAAGAGCTGAACTCAGCCAATGCGTTTGACCGCAGCAATTTGCCTCCAGAAAGACGATATGATGTCCATTTGGCTGACCTACATTTTGATGTACTTCAATGAGTTTAAACCAATGTTGATGCCAAACCTCAAGGACTTTGGCCTGTTGTCTACATTGGTCTTAAGTGGGACTTAATGGGCTCTTCCAAGAAAAAAAAAAAAGAGAGAGAGAGAGAGCGCGAGAGCTACAATTCAAGGGTTGTTCAGTTCGTCAACAATGTGCAATGATGGGACTACTTTTTTGCCTTGTGGCCTTCAGTGTTTAACCCCCATGCAGTCCAGCACATCTCTCCAGTGCATTGGGTTTCTTCTGACCTAAAAGTACACGGACCACAGACCAAAACTTCTTAAGAAGGTTGAGGTACTTTTTAACAACCTGCTGCTGAAAGCATCCTTTCACTGGGGTGCCTCCCCTTGACCTGATAGTGACGAGAGTGGGATGGGAGCTGAAGTCGGGCTAGGAACTGACTGAAAGGGGCTTTTATTACATAAAGGCTTTGACCATCATGCACATGACTTTCACACAGCTTTCCAACTTATAAACAGCATACACTACCTTATATTTTTGTATTACACACGGTATCATACACTTGATCTGACAGTATATGTATTTTGAAAATAAATACATTAGTTGAAACTCTTGAAGTTGTAATATCCTGATGTATACTGGAGCAGCTATCAGTGATCTGTTTGTGTTATTTAAAAATGTTTGGACCCTCTTACGAGTCCTTCACCATCTCCATGTAAATACATTTGTACATTGAGCTGTATTACAGGTTGAGCACTTTCTTGACGGCCTCTTTGTACTGAAGCATGGCGCCCTCGGTCTCTCCTTCATTCTTCAACCTCGTGACACAGTCCTTATACTCCTGCACCTCTTTTCGTCCCAGCAGCTGCTCTCGCACTTCCTCGCCTTCTCCTTCCCTGACCGCTTTCATGCGTACTAGCACATCTAAGATATTCCTCTGGGACGGGCTGTCCTCCCAGCTGTACTCCTCCATGTCTGCCACGGTCTTCTCCGCCTCCCAGGCTTCGGTTTTCTGGAGAATGACAAAAACAGAACGCGTTTGTTACCTCTGAAGGCAGACTGAGAAGAAATAACATCTAACTAATCTACGAACATAGTTTTAAAGACGTTTTCCTTCTGTGGGGGAGTAAAAAAAAAAAAGTATATTTTTAAAGGCTCTGGCTCTAGTTTGGAACACAGTATGGAAACTGATGTAAAATATGGGGGTCCTTGGTCACCCCTCACCCCTTCTTTGATGCTCCTCTCACAGAGATAGTATTTCTCCATATGTAGTGCTCCGTCCGCTGCCTGTCTAGCTGTCATCACGTTCGCTTGAGAACAATACGCCCCATTGTGCAGCAGCTTAAAACAGGGCAATGACAGAGCCTCGGCTCTGCCGCTCTCCAGGTGTTTGGGGTTAATGACCATCATTACCACTATACATATCTGATCCACATTACATCCCGCCTGGAACCGGTCCAGGCTCCCTCAGTGAATGAGGAGATACTTGGGAAAAGATGAGGAGCTTAGATCAAAACATTTTCTCTGCAACAGATCTGCAGATCTGTCGTTCGAGGCTTTAACCTTTGATTTTTACAGGACAGGCTTACTCGTATTTAACTAGAAGATCAACTTTATTTGAAGTTATGCGTTAATGGTTAAATTCCAACCTTTTTCATGACGCTGTTGTCGGTTTAATACAATACATGCAAAGTTAAATAATGCAAATATTGTGACACCGTATCTGTCCATGCATCCAAAACTTTGTACTTTGGTCAACAGACAGAATGTTTGACACCTCGAGGAGGAGAAAATGGGAGTTCACGTACTCGCTAAATAACATTTATGATTTCACTTAGGGGAAAGGAGAGGTGTTGGGCATGAAGGCACAGACGCAGATGGAGTGCCTCTAGTGGTAAGCTCCCCTCCGTGTCGGAGGCAGTCTCAAGCAGTCAGGCCGGGATTAGCAGACACTGGAATTAGCAGGGAAGGAACGTCTCCCTGAGTGGGTAGATAAAATCACCGCACTGGCTCTTAACAATTGGCTTCTTTGTGGGCTAGCGTTACAACCTGAACGCTACGCCACTCTCACAGCTTCCACAAGCCTGCTGGACAAGCACTGTACCTTCCATTGTATGTCCAAAAGGGCAGTGGACAGTGTTCTGCTTCCTGGCTCGGACACCTTTACCAACTTCCCCCCCCCTCCGTCTCTTTTTTTTTTTTTAATGCGACTAAGCCATGACGGGAAAAGCAAAAGGTTGTGCAATAGGGGGGAGCCATTTTCTTTTATGTAGCTGGCACTTTGTGGCAGACTTCTCTGATGTGGTTTGGTTGGCTTAATGTGAATGAGTATCAGGGTCAACACCTGATAGGGGAGTCTGTTTTCCCACCATCTGTGGAGAAATGTCAACTGGACAATGCCGCTGTTTGCCATACTGCTGCCCATTCAAGTCGGATACCTTCCTAATGGGCTCAGTCTCTCAGATCGCAGAGCAAGATGGACAAGAATTCCCCAGGTAAAAGAAGTACCGTGCCATGTCGCTAGCCATATGTAAACGAGAAAGACATTTTTTATAGAATATTTCATCCCCAACATATATATACACACACACACACACACACACACACACACACACATATTTACTATATATTAATAAATATAACTGTTTGCCACGGAGAAACAGATAAATAGAAAAAGAAATAAAAATGTTAATTCCAAAACTAGAAGCAACTATAAGCTTAAACTACGTGGAACTGGTGTTAAATAGATTATAGAATATCAATATTTAAAAAGAAATTTTGACTGTTTAAGGCAAAACTTAAATAAAAGTAGAGTAGTGAATTGCGTCACAACTCGAGTAAGGGTTGTGAATTTCATGCTGGCTCTGTGATACATGCTGCAGCGAGATCAGAGCAGGTGTCATCATCTGATCTCAATTAAAACCTCTCAAAAAGGTTAAACACACCGAAGTGACGGCGGGTCATCGGTGGAAGTGCTCCGAGAGAGCAACCAGCCTTTAAATGAACGGATACTTGTTGAAAGGAGACAAAAAGGTCAGCAAACAAAAAGAGTGAGTAAGAGGAGACCTGTGACGGGAACGTACTGAGAAAAGGCAGAGGTGTCTCAGCTGGCTGAAGACGGATCTTTGAACGGCTTGGCAGAAACAGTCTGACGGTGCTCAGACAGTGGTTTTTGGGTACGGGCAGTATTTTTTTCCTTTCCAGTCACTGTGACTCATGCACCTGTTCAACGTCACCTTCAGCCATGGCAGCAAAGAAGGGAAAAAACAAGTCCTTTAAACTCACCCAAGACTCGTGGTAAAGGACAGTTAGCAGGTACATGGCATAGTCATAATTCTGCTCTCTCAAAGGGCAGCTGGTGGAGAGAGGGAGAAAACAACAAAACGGGGAGAGAGTTAAGTGCATTCCTTTCATTTTCTCACTTTAATATTAGGCGCACTGAACCGCGAGGAGGCGTGTTTACCTGTCGGTTGTGATGGTGAGGATATCAGTATCTTTGCAGTATCTCTCCCCAACGAGCTTCAGCATTTTCTTGCGTGCGTGCTCGTCCAGATTCAAACTGGACAGCTTAACCTGCGAGAGCAGAGAAACGTAATAGTTTAGGTACTTTCCATATAAAGCTCCGTGATGTAAACAACAAAAAAGATTAGGGCAGATGTGATTTCATTATGTACTATATATCCTGCCTGACTCTCATGCTGTAGATAAAATAAAAAACCACAACCCAAACTAAGGTCAATGTTTATTTTTTTTTACATATACAGAGCTTTGACTGTGTTGATTAAAATACTATACTTTTTACAGATTAAACCGGAGCCTTTATGCTGTGGCACAGAATAACCTCTAAGCCCCGTTGCACAATGGATAGATGGAAAACAGAGATTACTCCTTGATTACATTGTTTTTCATGGCTCCGATTCATATAATTTGTACAATGCAACAAAAATGCATTTATTGGAAATACAAGGTACATGTGAACGCTGCCTCGTGCGCTGAAAACACAAATGTGAGGTCAATCAGAGGTAGCTAGACAGATGTGCACAGAGACGGTAAAGTGGTTAAGTCCGGGATCAAACGCTGCCACAGATTTTGTTTCAAAGATTTACCACAGTCTCCCTCACTACTTTGACCCAGACTGAATAAACAAGAAAATAGCTCCAGGCCAAACAGACAGGTGACAGAGCAGAAATATGAATAAATAAAAACAAACAAATGCAGTTGCTTCCACACAGGTGCGCTCCTTTGTATAGTTGAGCAAATTACATCAAGTCCTGCTCTGTTCTGTGACGTATAAAACATGCTGAGCAGGTCCAGTTCATTCTAATTTTGTATCAAGGTGGCAAGAGGAAAAGGTCTAAAAATGAGTTAGAAAGACATCAGTAAATCAGGTTGGAAAGGTGACTGAGAGTGTCTGTGAGAACAGTCCACCGACTATTACACAGAGAGGATATTACAGCAGGGCCGCAGTGCATAAACCCCTCATTACAACGGTGAGTGCACATTTGAGAGTTCAGCGGTGTAAAAACCACCAGCACTGGTTGAAAGAGATGTGGAAAAAAAGAGATATGGTCAGATGAGTCATCCTTCACCGAGTGCATGTGTGGCGTACTGTACAGGCCTGAATGCCTGACCTCTCGCAGTGACGGGATCCGGTGGCTCTATTATCCTTCGAGGGGGGATTTGCTGTCATGGTTTGTCACCTTAGAGGAAATGGTCACTGCAAATCTATACAAAAGCTGTTCTGAGTGATCACATTTATACTACAATGAAACATTTATATCCCAATAATAGTGATATCGTTCTGCCTAATCCACCTAGATTAATGTCTAAATAATTCCTACCATGCAGATATAATCTAAAGACAAAGTGTCAGTGGAGCAGATGGCTGCTGATTAATAGTAAAACTGATTCTGAACAGTTAAAGGCGGTTTAAACTCCAGAGTTAGTCAGCATACATTTATGTTTTAGAGTGAAAAGGCCAATATGATTAACTTTAAACATGAAACCGTGACGGTTTCAAAGTGGAAAGTGGTTTTGCAGAACAGTTATTACGGTTCACGTGTGGAAAAGAAAACCTTTGGCTCAGTTCAGCCATCTGGAAAATCTGATTTGAATTGCCACAACTGACAAATTTTATATAATATTTGATAACTTCTTTTAAGTTAGTTTCTTTTTAAGTGAATTTTCTTTTTCATGGGCTGTGGTTGTTCAGGGTTTGTACATGTATGGTCTGTGAGGAGGATCACATACTGATGGATTAGTGTTGGGGGATTAAGAAAAATGTCAAAACGTTCCAACAAATATGTCAATGATGAAGTGTTTGGTTACTTTTTTTCTGTATGAGTAAATATATTAACAAATAACCTAAGAATTTAACACAAGAGCAACGACAGATCTTCCTCTTCTTGCTTACATTTAAACTAATTCTCTCGGATGGCACTCTTTATATAGACTTGATGGCATAATTTCTTAGATTTGAGGTCACAGGATAATGAGCGTCTCTCTCTAGATAAGCCACAGGGACATGATGTCAGCTGGTGATTATGCATCTCTGTAAATCTGTAATCTCATTTTACATGTCGGGCTTCTCCACACTTGACTTCCTGTGTTGATGAATCCCAGTTAAAGCCAAGACCATCAGGTAAAAACTGACGTCAAAACCTTTTTTAATAGAAACTGTAAAGAAAAAACAACAAAAACAACAACAACTCACTTTGAGATGAACGATCCGAGCTGAAGGGTTTCTGACAGACGGGCCAGCGGACACATAGTCGGTACTTTCTGCTTTGATGGGGAAGTGCTCGTCACATTTGGCATCAGTGTCCAAGGCAGAGGGCCACTCTGTACACATTGCTGACAGCAGAGAGAGACATTTTTACATACATTAAATGAGCCTATACATTTGTGTCAATTTGCTATTAAAAACACCACCACAGAATAAGGAATACTTTTTCACATGATGAAACAAAAAGAAGAAAAACATACGTTTCAGTGCTTCACAGTGTTTCTTGATAGCTACCGGTGTCAAATGCAGAAAATTGGGTATCTGAAAGAGAGGAACAGAGACGATTTGAATATCCAGATGCAAAATCAAAATGTCCAGTAGTCTCAGGGCAATATAAGCAGGCTTAGCAGATTCTATGGACATAGTTAATAGAGGCAAAGAGACCTAGGGGTCAACAAAGTAGGCTTAGAGGAGAAAAAGAGCGAGTGACAGATCAAGGACAGGAATAAATCTCTGACTTTTAGTCAGAGCTTCATAAAAACAACCAAACATTGAAAGCTGAGATCCTTGCTGCTGGACTAGTAAGTAATATTAGCTGGCTGCTTGCTGTTTGGCTGTTAGAAAAGTTATATAATGCGGCGTAAAATTAAGCAAATAAGCAAACTATGACGACTGAACGAATTCTATTTATTGTATCTTGACATCGAAATAACATTCTCATGGGTCACATAATTAGACATTAACATTTAAAGCGACAAACAGAAGTACGGGACGCATAGCAGCTTAGCCCCTCATGGCAGGCAGAGAATGAAATCAATATCGTTAGCCTGTGCGGCAGAGCTCCAGCTGTGACGGGTGAGAGTACTGCATCTGCAAGTGGCTTGAATCCAGATGGAGCAGCTGGTGTCTGGACACAGCAGCTCGGTAATCCGGGTACAGACACAGAGCCATCAGAGCCATATTGCAAAACAAAAAGTGCTCCATCAGTGCTGAAGAGCACGGCTGCAACTAGGCATAATAAATGGCATATATGCACATAGGCTAAAGTAAGTATGCTGATAAACTTAGTGTGTATAAGATCTTAAGCTTTTGAATCATGTGCTTCATTCAGTGCCTTCAGTGCTGTGGCCTCATGTCACAGTAATGAGGTCTGACCTTGATCAGTTCCAAGTTGCCCTTCTTCTCTGGAGGAATGCCTCCCTTCACAGGGTAGCCCATCCTCACAGGTAGGGGGACGGAGTCCTGCCTGAAGGGGGCTGCTGCTGGATAAACTGCAGTCCAGTCCTGATCCACTGGCATTTTGTTTGTCCTGGGCTCCCCTGACTGATACGAAACACAGGAGACAAAGGAGGCGGGTGAGAAAATCCATGACATGTTTGTCGCAGAACCATGATGACACATAATTATTTATATTAATCATCAGTGTCAGTCTATTCAATAAGAAAACTCTGAGAAAGTTCTTACCGAATATGTCTGATTAGAAATATGTGCATTTGATTGTATTCAGCCTTGAAAGACAGATATAAAAGCTTCACACTTACCTCTCTCTTGGGTTTTCTGAAAGGGTATCCTCTCCTGTTTCTATCAGTCATTCCTAAAATGAATAATATCATGTTTAGCCACACACACAAGCACACATAATGCTTCAACGCTGTTTAATTTCACGTTGCTCTGACTTGATTTGTCAATTTGTCAATGTACAAAAAATAACAGAGACAGAGGAGAGGGAGAAGTCACTTATCATTGCGTTAATTTTCAAACAAACATGCAAAGAATCCCCCACATACAGATTTGTATTTAATTTTGAGCATTTGATAGTCGATTTAACATTTTTTCTTTTGTGAAGGCACCTTGGACTTTTGACATTTGACAAAACAAACAATAAATCAATTAAACCAGGGGTCTTCAACCAGGGGCCCACGGCACCTAGGGGGTCTGCAAAGGTACAGCAGGGGGTCCCCCAATTATTGCCATAATAATTGACAGTTTTCAACAAAATAATGTTGACTGTGAGGGCGCAGATAATTGAGAAACTACTAAACAATCATCAGACGCACAGCTCTTGGCATTTAATAACCAATAATAGTTTTTTTTTAAAATCAATCATAAACATATAGGATAATAACCTAGTACATAAATAGGTTAATCAGGTGGAATAAAAGTTATTATAGGCCAGGCTTAAAATGTGACACATGTGGGGGTCCCTGTCCTGTTTGTCTCTCGTCCAAGGGGTCCTTGGGCTGAAAAAGATTGAAGACCCTTGAATTAAACAATAAATTAATCAGCAGATTCATACCCTGATGTATTACCTCATCCTTTATCGCTAATGGGAAGTTATGATGGGAAGGGAGAAAATGCCATCCGGGTAGTGACTGACTGACACAGGAGCCCCGTGAAGGACCCCTGTGATTCCCCTCACATTACTACAGTCACAGTCAGTTTCTCCATGTGAATGGTTACTGTTTACCTGTAGCCACCTTGATGAGTAAAGTACATCACCTGTCGAAGGACAGGAGGCGCCTTAACAGCGCCTCAGTTAGCTTAGCACGCAGCTATGGGTCCGAGTCAGCGTGTCAACTATTTAAAACAAAAACCGACCGTGAAACTCACCTTTATTTCCAGCATTGGTGTTTATGGACAGCCCGCTCGCGTATGTGGCTCTGCTCTGAAGTCCAAGACGAGGAACATTTATTCGACCTAGAGACAGAAAAGCCTTGCTTGTGTGTGAAGCCATGTTGGCTACAGGAACTAGCGAGGGACAAATCAGCGGCGATTGCGAGACGTAAATCGGCGTAGGGTGAGTGTTCAGCGCCTCCTACAGGTGAGCGCGGGCATCGCGTCACAACTCCGCGACTTCACTCAAGCACGTATAAATATGATTAACGAGGCAATACTTTAATTAAAACCCGTTGATATTTTTTGCAACAACAGACAGTCTTCAATCGTGTTTACACGAGGGCGTTATCTGTTCATCTCGCGACCGTTCGTCCACGTGAGACCAACGTCTGCCTCCCCTCGACCAGCTGCTGCTTTTTGTACCACGTGCTGCGTTCAAATTCATCCGTAAATTCTAACTCCGAGTAAGCAGTATGTAAATAATGGCCCTGGGGCTGTAGGCTATGACACACACACGCGCGCTAACGTAACACACACAGAGAGAGAGAGAGCGGGATGAGCAAGGAACTAGTTTGAACACACTTAAAACGTCGAGTCGGTTTTTAGAGTAACAATGTGTTGTGCACACCTGTAGTTGAAGGAGTACCTGGAAATGGGGCAGTATGCGTAAATATTAATTTAGATAAAATGGCATCAGCCCGACCTAGCATGAAAAGAGAGGAGGCTACACGTGGGGTACGTTTGCAAACGTTCTCTTGTGTGATTGTTTTGTATCTTGTGGTTAGTCAGCAGCTTGCTTTCACACAGGCTGGCCTGTAGCTGCAGGTGTGGTGTCAAACCTTCTTTGCTTCTCGTTCACACTCCTCGGAGTAGTTTAAAGATAATAGCACGTGTGTTTTTCTTCGTGTTTAAAAGTGCACATGCTATATACTATGACATTACAAATGTTTGATCTTATCTGAGTAAACAGTCCTGATATGCACAGCCGGATTAACTCGTTAAGAGGGGGGGCCTCTGGGCGAAAAAGTAGTTGGCGGGCCCCTTTTAACCCTTCACCTGTCACCTAGCCTCAGGTAGCCTCAGGTGTTGTGCGAATCAATGGCTGCGTGGTAATTTGACTAAACACAAATTGAGGATCATGCACCATGAAGGCTCAGTATTTAAAGTAAAAGTGTGGCACAGGGTCACAATAATCAACCCACCTTGTTTCCTAGTGGTTTGTCTAACAGGTATAATTAATCTAATTTTGCTTTACTGGACTTCTGTCCTTGTTGCACGGTTGGTAATCCAACAGTCAAGGTACCTTTACAGTGATGCTAGACAGGGTTTAAATGTGTGAAAATAATAATGTCTGATATTTTACACCAAGTTTATGTGTATTAAAAGTTTATTTTATATCACTGTAAATAGACTCTGGATAGAACCTGCAATTTGAAGCCATATTTAGTGCTAAATGTATGTTCTTGTCTAGACATTATTTGATTAAATAATAATCACAATAAAAGACAGATTAATAGACCTCTTTCACAGCATCCATCACAGCGTCCATCCATTGATGCGAAATAGCAGGTAAACACAGGTATGACCAATGATACTAATAAGAGTCAGGCTGCAATAAATGGAATCAGTATCAGTGGAAACAGCTGCGTTGATGCTACTATTTCATGTCGAAATGGATGCTGTAAAAAAAAAAAAAAGTGCATCGTTGGTAGTAAAAAGATGATTGTCAGGGTACCACTTTCGTTTCCCCCAAAGCCCTTGAACGCATCACCAGTCCAGGCTCAGGCTACGATGCACTTCAAAGGGACAAGTCCTGCAGGCAGCAGCGCGCGCGCTCATTGCATGCTCGATGCTTTTCACTTCTTTTTTTTTTTTAGCGCTGGAAGATAAATCCAATTTTATATAAATAAGTTATTTTACGACTTTTTTTTAGTTAAAAATCAACGAACTTTTACTTTTTCTGGCTTCTGTGATATTTACAAATTATTTATCACCGAGTGCAACTTGACGTGTGTTTCCTGAGCTAAAGGTAAGATTTGACACGTTGGTCTGACATGACGTTTTTCCCTCTTTAATTCTTTAAGGGCTCAGCTGCTGAACATTAGCGTATAACATTAATTGCTGCAAATATTGACTCAGCATTTGCTTCATTATGCAGCTTCATTAAACAAACCCCCAACAACCTGTGCGTTTTTGGCTGCTTTCAGGAGGTCAGCTGAGCACATGAAGAGAGGAGAAAGTTTTTTTTTTTTTTTTAGGGAGAGGCTAAATGTTCAAAATGTTTTTGAACCCACGTGCTGTCATTTAATTTGTAATATAAGTCCCATGCCAGGTTAGGTTCAGTTTAATGGAAAGTTACACAATACTCTGTAACTGTAGAGTCCCAACGCAGCCTATGAATGTCTGACAGTTCATTGTGTATCTCATGACTGTGTAGTTTTAAAGGTAGAAACTCTATCTACAGAGGGGACAGCAGCATGTGGCTCTTGTCATCAGTTCATCCATAGTTGAGGACAGATATGGACGGGGCTGGCTGCCTCCAATTAGCCTACCTCTCTTGTCCTATGAGACTTTTTTCCGATCCTTTTAGGCAACATCCGGCCATCTATCACGCTGCCTGTTTCAATGTCTTTCCAGAGAAGATACTCTTCCACCTGTGTTCATACACTATTTAATTCGTTAGTCATCAAGGAGTAGATGTTGCTTTGACTTTGCAGATGGAAAGTGTTTTTGTCAAGTTGTCATGCCGTCTAGACTTAGTTACAGCTTCATAGCCTTCCGGAGATATAAGGAATTCATGTCCTGTATCCTATATCATATATTATATAATGACAGCATAGCAGCTCCATTTGCACAGTAAACTACTTAGCTGGACTCACATAATTAGTTCACTTCATTACTCCTACTTTCAAAGACAAGCAGTCTCACATGAATTAATGTGCATCCCGAAATAATGTCCTTGACTTTAACCTTGATCTGGATGTGACTGTAAAGAAAAAAAGAAAGGTGAGTAAACAGACAGTTTCAGTCAGTCTGATTTCCGTCTGTGTGTGCGGTGATTAAGCTTCTGTGATGTGACATGTTTTGTGTAGCTGTTGGGAGAGGTCACTCTGGAGCTATAGTGGCTTAAAATGTGTTGTAGGTTGGTAAACACGGTGGATTATTTTTACTAAATGTTAGCGTAGTCGGTGCATGGTGAGCATTTGTTTTGCAGGGTTTGACATCCAGCAGGAACAATACAACAGCTGTAGATGTTTTTATTTATTTATTTTCACAATAGTAAATCCTTAGAGAGAGTTAGCGGAAATGGACTTATGATCTGACCTGTCGCTGCCTCATTAAAGTGGCGTATGATTCTGTTCTGGGAATATTACGTGCCTGTTACTCTGGTATTATTTTCATACGTCATACAGTAAGTCACTGAACTGTCTGCCACTATGAAGCGAGAGTTCCTTCCTGTGGCTCTATGATTTCTTGCTCTTTTTAACTAAGCAAACATGGTTGTGCTATACAAACTCTAAATATATCTTTGAGCAGTAAGTAGAGCTGTTACACAATGAGTCACTCTAATCTACATCAGTGACCTAAGCACAACAGGTCTCTGTTTTACGTATGGCTCCAGTTCAAAAGCAGCACGCTGTCTAGATTTGCCAGAATCTGATCTAATGATGTTTATAATTTATTTACAAAGCTCATTTTTCCATTCTTTCTTTCTTTCAATCTTGTATTTTTTATGACAGGTGCCAAATTAAGTAGGTCCTTGCCAGTAGAGGGCATTGCTTACGTTTAGTCATACTATCTCCATGACACATGTCACTTCTTCCACTGCAGGTACAGTATGGACACGCATGCACTACAGCAGCGAGGGCTCTTTTCTGCAGCGGGTAGCTAGCCATGCCTAGCTAGGTGGTGTTTTCTCCTGCTGGGCTCTTTCCATCTACCTGAACTTTGGTTATAACCCTCGGGACTTTCCAGGACTTTGAAGTCCCCCTTGGCCCTCTCCATCCTGCGGGGGCAACATGGGGGAAAGACGGGCACACTCCTTTCACATGACGTGCCACGTGCAACATGACTACGGCAGCAGGATGGCAAGCTCCTATATAAGTTACCGGCCCAATGGATATGCCAGCACAAGCCTCAGCCTGGCCCAGGAGATGGATGCTGACCCTTCAGCCTCCTCTGGCACTACAAGTACTAGCTCTGCCCTCCGGGCTCCTGCACTTGACAGAAGCCACTACTCTCCTGTTTCACTGGAACTGGACCCCACAGCGGTGAATAATGGATCAGGCATTCCCTGCTGTCCACCAGCGGACACAAAGGACCCAGCACTGAAGACCATACACAGCCAGCCCTCTATCACCTCTGTCCCGCCGCCTCTCCCTCCTTCGAGCTGGCTACATCATCATCAAAAGGATTTCCAGAGCCCTTACATCAAGACTAGCATGCAGGGGGATGTTTACAACTTCCTAGAGAGACCTGCTGGACTGAAATGCTTCCTCTACCACTTCCTCGTGTGAGTACCTGTCTGGGTAATAAAGCCTTATTATGGTAGTCATGAAATCAGCATGCGCAGAACCAAAGTGATTTTTTTTTAATCAGCACTAAAAGGTGTTTAATCTTAAATACAGTCAGTCTAGTTGATTGTTTGACTTCAGTCACGTAGTTCTCTGTGGTGTCTCTTCATTAGCTCCAGTCCCTTTCTCGTTAATTACATCTAGTGCTGATCCTTCCAGTATTAGGTTCTGCTTCCCAGTAACAAAAGGAGAGGTGTCTGTGGCCGTCTGCAGTTGTTTTAAGATAGCCCGACAGAAGCAGCTCAGTGTCATCCGGTCAACTACACCTAGCTCACTTCTGCACTTCCTTAGAGTCAGCAAATCAGTAACCTCATGCATGAAACATGGAGCTTCCCTCTTGGTGATGCTAACCTGACCTGCCAGGAGAGCACACTGACCTACAGTTAAAACATAGCTTCCATGAATCATTTCTTAACTGACACGTAGGAACACTAACTCCGCTTTGTTAGTGTTAATGCGCTGGAGCTGCGATAAAGCTGGAGTGTGTTAGCGTGGTGTACTGACTGGAACAGACCATGCAGTAGAATTTGGATTGAGGGAGCTTGTTTTGGTGTCACATACAAAATTAAGTAGGCGACATACTGTATTGTATTGCCAGTGGAAAACACCTAAATGTGACACGAGTCGTTTGACCACATTCAAATAACCTGGATAATAAACTGAAGATATGGTGTAAAAATTGAACAAGTAGTTAAAATAGCATGAAAACACCCACAGACTTTTTTATGGCCAGTAAGTGGTTAATATTTAAGCTATAAATTAAAAAGCAATAGAAATGTGACAATGTGTGAGTGAAAAACAATTCTCAGTGTAGTGTAGTGATGGCAGCACTGGAGCGGTTTGCTTACCTTTTTAAATTCACCAAAAGTATTTCATGGCTAAGAATATCCACCTAGCATGTGACTAAAGGAGCTTCCGTGATCTCTGAAGTATCCCACAATATAGTCCCAGACGTCATAGTAAGCTCCAGGCTCATGGATTTAGACCAGATTAGATGAAAATATGAGTGATAATAATAGAAGTTCAATTGAAATGGCTCTACTGAACTTGTTTACATTCAAACATGCATTGGATTATTGGATGTTACAAAGAACTCTGTTTTACGCACAGTATGTATTTCACCTACAGCCGCAGTGGACCAAAGTTTTTTCTATGTGGTTACAGTAGCACAATGCTATGTTACCAGCTCACTTTGAAAGGGTGCATGCATCCTGAACTGGATCATCGATTGGCTGAAAGGCTCCCTCCATACACCACGGTGTGTCCAAGTAGACCTGGGCCCGGGTCACAAAAACTAGAGCACTGTGCGGTAAAAACATATCTCATCATCTCATCATATCTCATCATATCTGTGTGACTCCAACAACTTTCATTCAGGTTGAAAGTAAAGTCGTTTTATATAAAAACTCTTAAGAATAAAAGGCTAAATAAAAGAATAAAGGCCGCTCTGGCATAGAAGAAACATCACAGGAGCCACTACACCACACTAGTATCCACATCCTTTTTTCTACACACAAGATATTATGGCTAACCCCATAATATAGGTTCGTGCAGAACAGGCTGTTACCACTAAAGTTAAATGTTGAAACTTTATTTTTAAAAATGTGACCTATGTGGTAATTATTGCCAATATGGCTTGCACAAGTGACCTTTTGCAAGAGCACACATTTGATTATGACTTCCTACATTTTTAAAGAGAAACACATTCTTTGAAAATAACATATTAATAATTAAAAAAAGAACATAAAAACAACACAAACATTGGAAGCATTAAACCTGCACATTTTAAAGTCAAGTTTTAAGAATTTCAGAAAGGTAAGGGTGAGAGGGTTATTTCAGCCTCATGTAACACATCATCAGCTCTTCTCTTGTCCCACATGTTCTCAACTTCTAACACAGCATCTCACACTTTTGTGGACATGACTCAGCAGTTAGGCAGCTGCGGCCAGAAATACCCAGAAGTGTTTGGCCTGCTATGCAACTTCTGGCGGCGATCTCAAAGGCTTCAGAAAGGTCCCGTTCCTCCCAAATCATCCGTTATCCAAACACGTTTGTCCAGATCTATAGTGTTTCTGCTCAGTTCTCTTCAAATGACCTAATCATTTAAACATCGTGTAGTCGTTTACATCTTTAAAATAATTAAAAGGTCCGCACACCTGACACTTTTCGCCTCTGTCTGCCTGTGCTTGAAGAGAAGTGGAATTGGTCCATCTCATTAAGATATTAGCTTTGTCATTCAAAGATGAATGGAAACACTGCTGAGATTCTCAGTCCGTGCTGTATGCATGTGTGTTGTGTGGCCTGCATTGCGGATAATCCGTTCCAGCAGTAATTGAGGCTCTAATATTCTCCCCTCACAGAAGAGAGAGAACCCGAGCCTGTCCTTCATTTAATATTAAACCCTTCCGACTGATCCCCGCTGACACTCCTTTAAGTAACTCTTACTTGTCGATGGCTATCGCTGGTGGCCATCTATTCTCTTGGCCTCTTTAGAGATTGGCAGGAGAGAAGGGATGCATAAAGGGCCGTATGCCGCACTCACGACAGCCCTAATAGCCCTGCTCTAATAGGCCTGCGCTACATTAGGATGACACACGCAGCACAAACAACACACACACACTCAGGTAGTTGCACAATTCATCGCTGCATTTATTGTTCTGAAGCCAGGATCAGCAAAAGTTTTTGGCAGAAATTCAGCAAACACGTTTGCATGCAGAAGCAGGCATGAATCTACCAGAGCACACACACCTGCACACATGTGGTTGGATTACACAATACGATAGAGGAAACATATTGGCCCACACAGGCTTATATATCTGAAAATGCAGTCATTAGCACTCCATCTGCCTGCTTTACAACATCTGTCCAGTCAACAGGTAGCATAGTGGGATCGCACACTGATTGAGAAAGATTGATTTGATTTGATTTGTTTCTGAAAGCTGGTATAGATCCAAATGATTTTAGATCAAAGTTGATATCATAGTATAATCAAAAGAAATAAGAAGTCAAATAAGCCCAAGGAATATTATAGAGTGTGCTCTTTCAGGCACACTCAATAAATGGTTTGTGGTTCATTGAAGGAAAAGCCCAAACAGATGGACTTCTTTTAAATGTTCTACGTTAACTTTGAGAAGCAAATATGTTGCCTTATTATTTTGTGAAAGACTTTGTAAACGTAGTTTTTTATTGCCTCCCATAAATCACCACAATTATTTAATAAAGAATTAATCGAATAAAACAAATAAATAATTTAATGAAATTCAACTAGTTACAGTTTCAGTTACAGATTTCAGACGTCAGCGAACATTCTCTGGCCTCTTGATGTTGGAAAACAACAAAATGAATGCACACTATATTAAAAGAGACAGACAGACACACATGCTGACGGCAGAGTTCGTCAGGGTGGGCAGAAATCTCTTGGACTCGGGAAAGCGTACAAAAAGAGTATATAAAGGAGTCTTATGCAATGGCCTGCAGCTTCACCAGCACAACCTGAGGCGATGATCCCCTGCACGTTGGGGTCACCCGCTCTGAGTCTTTTACATAACCAAAGGGACTGAACATGTATGTCCTCATGATTCCCAAATGCCGTTCTCATATTGCAAGCAGATTACAACCATATCTCTTATCCAACAGTTTAGTTTCTTGCAGCATGTTACGGAAGTAAACACTAAAACCGTAGAAGAAAGAGGGATAATGAAAACAACCTTTTATCAGATAATAACTTTATAGTAATAATAAAGGTCATTTTTTCCCATAAGATTATACAACAACCAGTTTGCTGTGGAGGAAGCATTGCACCTGTTTATCCTCGTGAAAATGCAGCTGTCCAGATGTTGTCTGGAATCCTTGGTTCTGTCGTGTGTTTTTATATCTGGACAGATTATTGAAATGGCTATAGTGAATCCCCATCTATGTGGAAAGGGCAGAAAGGAAACCTCCTGTTGGATATCTGCTTACAAGAGATTACTGACTGAATGAAGAGTACCGTACGGGTCACTTCCATTTCTCAGTAGCAAGTTATGTGTTCAGAGAAATACTTTGTAACGCTGTTTTCTTCTTCAGTTGAACAAACAACAACCAACATGATGATATTTATATTAACATATTTATATTTTTTAATTCATTAAATTAAATTTAAAATAAAGCTCATAATTCCTCTAATTTGAGTGTAATTTGCTGAAAGTTTGCTCCTCTGTAACCTTTCCAAAAATCCTCCTGCATGTCATTTGTTTGTGTGATTCACCCGACCCTCAAGCCAGTGCATTATCCAAACCTAGCTATTAGTAGAAATATTTAACCGTTCGGCATATTGTAACAGTATTAAATATTTACAAAGATGTTTGACTAAATGTAGCTGAAGTTGAGGTTTGTAGCCTGTGCCTTTGCACGTTCCTGATGCTGAATTTGATGTTCATGGTGAGGTTACTGGTTATGAATGACACTGCTTCTATTGTGTGATACGCCTCTTAACTATTTATCTTTTCATTCCTCTTGCCCTCCAACCTGTAAGGAGATTTGCATCTATTTTCCAAGTATTTGGTGGACAAGATGATAGCTAAGCCAGGATGGAATATCCATGTTTGTGACTGGCGGCTGATGTGGTGTAATCCACCCTAAGCTCTTCCATGGATGGGATGGGGAGGGGGGTCAGCAAAGCAGGTTGCGGAGGGCTGCTCTGTCTCTGACTGTACCAGCTATCAGTGATGGCCAGGGCTTAAAGTTTGTACTTTTTAAAGTCACAAGCTTTATTGGAAGCATAGAGACTCTTATGCCCTCCAAACTAAGAGAAGACTTTGTCTAGTGTAGTTATACTTATGTAAATATTATGGGAGTTAAGTTGGCCAACTCACATGGAACAGATGTATTATGGGAGCATGCGTATGCAGACAGTGTGTCAAAAGCTTTAAAAGTCCTGTGTGTACAGCTTAATGGCATCTAGCATGAGGTTGCAGGTTGCAATGATCTGAGTAGCGGCCACAAAACTCACAAAATGCCTTATCTTGAGAAGTTGTATGGCTTGTCCCTTCCAGGCTACTGTAGGAACAATTGGCTATTCAACATGGCGGGCTCTGTGAAGAGGACCCTCTGTAGATATAAAGGATATATATAAAGATTCTTATTTTCAGGTGATTATACTGTAATAAAAACATACTTATGTATGCTTTTGTGGCATTGGTTTTGGAGTTTTATGCTAGAAAAAGATAAGCAGCATTATTAATACTGCTTCCTTAGTGCTGTCAATTAACATATTAATGGCCTTGTGAGGCCTGGTTGTATTGAACATATGTTCAGTGATGCTGAATATGCCTCCAATGTTTGATGGTGGAGGTTATTTGCTTTGATGATTAGCAAAGAGAGGCCTTTGGGATTTCAAAGAGTTGTTTGATACACAGTACTGTTTAGTTGTTGGTTCAGTATTGAGTGTGTGGGTGCAGATAAACAGGGTTGGGACATGTTCTGACTCAACTAAGCACTAGTTACAAAGAAGGCGCCTACGTGACAACCCCACTGAGTCACCTTAATTCATCCACTCTTCTATACGACAGAGAGGCGTAAAGCAAATTCAGGCACATGACATGTATTTTATAATATTTATTCACTCTCTACATCGTAGAAATGCAGAAAGTGATTCAGTGGCATCCTTTTCATGCCCGTGGTTTTGATTTCAGTTGCACTTTGTTGTGGTTCTAGTTCGGTGTGATTCCTAGACACATGAGCTGGCCATGGCTCTTTAGTAAGAACATGACACCAGCCAAATGCAGGTCGACCTAAACACATACAACGTGACTATATGGCTTGTTGAATGAGCTGATAATGTACTCTTTATAGAGATAAAGGTATGGTGTTACCTGTCAGATGGTAGATTTATGATGGCACAACCTGATTAAGAGAGGTTTAGGTTAAGACACCGTTTAACAGTTTGATTGGACGTGTGTATGGAGGGAATGCTCTCAGCTGTAACCTAACCCCACAAAAGGTCTCCTTTAGGCCCCCTCAGATGCCCCAGACTAAGTAATAATTAGTTGATTAATTAATTGAACAGCAGAAAATTGAAGGTCCAGTCTGTAGGATTTAGTGGATTTAGTTCCAGACTGCATCCAAATGAATACTCTTCCCTTCCTCACCTTCTCCTTCCAAGCATGCAGGAAAAACTCAGACATAAAATCGAAAAGTCCATATCTAGAAGTGTTTGTCTGCTCTGGGCTGCTGTAGAAAAATGGCGGTTCAACATGGTGGACTCCATTAAAGAGGACCTGCTCTTATTACAGGTTATTGTACACCAACGAAAACAGAGTTATGAAGGTTGTATTCAGTTCCTCCCGTAGATCCTCCTAAATATTACACACTGGACCTTTAAACATTGACAATTTTGATAATTTGTTATACTCAATTTGGTAATTATTTTCCAAAAAAGAAGATTTGCTTACTGTTGCCTACTGTCATTTCACATGGGAGCATTAACCTGATGTTTGCATGTTTGTGTGTATGGAATATAGTCTGTGCTGGTGTGGGCACAATGTAGTGTGTGTTGAAATTCTCGTCACCAACACTTTTGGGATCAGATTGTCCCCACTGTCTGTATTTAATTGATGTTTCCTAATCTTATATTGCCTTAGTTTCACAGCTGATTGAGTAGAGGGTTTGATGTGGCTCTCCACTGTACTTATTTTAGCGAAGCTGGACGGATCTGCAGTCAATAATACTCGCTAAAGCCCCAGCTGTTTTGTTTTAATCAGATCCCGGGGGTTTTGGCCTGGCTAAATAAGGTTGGCTAATGGTTGTGAGTGACCCGGTCCCGTCTGCAGCAAACACCTCCCCGTGGTGTTAATGCGGAAAGATTTAGGATATGATATTAGGACAATGCTAAACACAGCGTGACTAAATACACCGCTTCAAAACAATGCAGTCATGGTCGTGGTTTGGTTGTGGTTTACATCAGGGCTGTGAAGTCAAGATAAACCGGTGGCCAATGAGAAGCCATGACCACTTCAGGTACGAGAGTTTGCATGTTCAAGCTCCAACCTCCTAACATGCAGCATGGCCACAAGTCGGATTTGAACACTGGCTCGCTGCGGCAAGGACCAAGCCTCCACATGGGTGCCCACTGCACCGACTGAGCTTACCAGCGCCCCAATTTCTCCCTTCTAAGCCATCGAACGTGGCATGCTGGTCTAGAATACACATCTAGTGAATTTTATCTCACAGTTGGTGCAGGATGTGAAGTCCCACTGTTATTATTTATGCTTATTCCAATAGGATGTTCTGATTTCAACAAAAATGGATTTCAAATTGACCCTTTCTGCCCACGTCTTAACCTGCCCTGTCTGTGCAGTCTATTCCTACCCAAAAGGTTGCTAATGCCACTGCCTGCACATCAGTGATCATTGGGCAATATTACTGCAACACTTCCAGGGTCAGGAAATTTTGTTTCCATAAGAAATGTTCAAAAAATACAGGCAGAAGTCTGAGGAAAGAACACATCACAGCTATTTAAACCCTGTTCACAGAAGTGAACCTGGTGTGTGGTGTGTTTGTTTCAAGACTGCTAAGAATTTTGTTTTTTTTAAGAGGAGAGGGTTCAAGAAAAGGTCCTGCCTGTCGAACGAGCTCTCAGAATCCACGGAATTCAGCGATGGCCTCAAAAGCAGGCGAAAACATGAAATCTTTGCCACGTAAACAGTGTGAAAGAAGCTTCAATAAATAAGATAGAGAAGGTTAGATCGATGAGGCAGTTGCAGAAGAAAGCGATGTTGGAATGAGGATCAGCTGTAATAAACAGAGAGAACTGCTCTCTGATGTTTCGTTGCAGTGACACCAGTTAAAAACAAATATTCATCAGTGTCAGCACAAGCAAACTCTACAAGTCAGGAATTGGACTGCAAATTCCAACTGAGTTCCTGCTGGATCTAACATTATCCCCTTGATATCTTACTCAGCCTTTATTTCTCCAAATCTAAATTTAAAATCAAGCCATACCACTGCTTTTACAGACTGAAGCTCATTCCTCTTTTGCGTGATCTGTGCAGTTCCGATTTGACTTAACATGGTGTCCTGCGTGTCGAATCATTTGCTTTTAGTGGAAATGTGCACACAGCAGAGGGATGGACTGCCTCTAAGCCTAGTTTTTAGTTGTCATACACCCCTTATATCCTTTGGTACCATATGTCGAGGACACAAGGGCATGTCCTGCCTTGAAATCTCACTCTGTAGCAGCGGAGGCCAGACCATCACACCAGCATGAGAAAGAAAAGCTGTCCAGTATTGTGTGAAATAGCATCCTCGGTGCCAGTCTTTATGCCTCACCTCGGTCACCTCTGTTCCATTTAAATGTGCATGACACTGTAGGGGATGATATCATCCCAGCTCACCCTGCTGTCGATGGCCGGCCTCATTATGGGTCCAGGACTACACTTAGGACATTCTGCTTCAGTGCTTTTACATTTTGCTTACACTTGTGTTTTAAGCAGAATCCAAGAGAGGGAAGAGAAGTGTGTGTGTGTGTGTGTGTTGTGTTCTAATCCTGAGAGAAAAATCACTGTCCCATCTGGCCAATGTGGCATAGTCTGTGTGGAAGGGGAATCCTCCTTCAGGAGTCTTGCCCTCCTTCACCCCACCGGAGGGGACAGAAGTGAGCACGGTCTTCAAGATAAACACTTTCCACCTCATGTGGTCATGTGGTGTCGAATATACAGCCGTGGTGTCTGAATTAGTAAATGATCTGAATGGTGGCTTTTGTAAGTTTGTCTTTTGTGTCAGTGTGTATATATATATATGTGTGTGTTTTTGCATTATGTTGTATGTTACATGAATAATAATAAGCAAACAACAGACACTTACATAACCCTTCTAACATGCAGCGTGTAATCCAGCTTGTAACGCACAGCATCATAATGCACCCACCACTGTGTGTTTTGAAAGTGAGCTCAAACATGGTGATGGTGCATGCAAACACTCACAGTACAGTATGCCATGTAAAAGCACTTAAAAGATGTGTTCAAAGGATTATTTCTGGTATGGTGAAAATACACACACAACTGACTCAGCTCTTAATCCTGTAGGGTCAGGAAAGACCAACCAAAGTCCCCCATGAGCCTCTTTGGAAAGTTAGACATGCACACGGCAGTGCTTTAGGAAATATATATGCAGGTTTTTGAACTAAGTTGGAAAATGTTGCAAGTTAAAGATGATCTAATGAAAGATGTACTGTACTTCCTTATCCTCCTTTGCACAAGACAAGCAGATTTAAAATGTCGCCCCAGGCTCTGGGAGGATTCTGACGTTTTCTATTTAAAACAAGTAAATGAATCAAGACAGTAATTGGCAGATGCAGCTGGACGTTATTTCTTCACTTCCCTTCTTTGCTGTCTGCCTTCACTCCAGGATTGAGGAGAGAGGGGTGGATAGAGGAGAAGAGGGGATTCATCTCCTACCTCTCCCTCCTTCCTTTCCTTCCTTTACCATCATCTATGTGTGCCGGTAGTGGATGCTCAACCCGCAAGGCTATATTTGTAGACTATGTATATACACTGACAGATGGACCGTCTTGTCGGAATGTTTTACTGTTGCTAGGAGACGTGGAAACATCCTGTCAGCTGTTAATACAAGCAGATTGATGAAAAGAAAAACAGATACAAAGTACCCTGAAAATCTTTAGAAGACACCTGGACAGTTAACGGCTTGTTTCTTTCATTTTGTGGCAAATGTTAAAAATCAAGACTTTATTCTGTGTCACAGCTCCCGTCTCCTTCACCTCATTGTACCTGACTACTTACCGGTTCCCTTATTAGCATCTCAACAGCCAAATCCAACAGATATATACTGGAATACTTATGCTTATTCTTCATATCCTCTACCATCTCTCAACTCAGTTTAATGAGATAATGTGAATTAAACCTTAAAGCCATACCTCTGTTTCACTGGTGACAAAGTCATATTTTCAAAATGTGTTGAGGGCAAATTGACAGAAATTAGAAAGAAAAATACAAGAGTGACAGCCAGATTCTAAATAACTAAATATAAAATACTGACTGCAGTTTCTACTTTGTTATTTTTAGATTACTGGAACAGTGAGTGATGTGCTGATGCCTGTTTTTCTCTCCCCACAGCTTCCTTATGGTCCTGGTGTGTCTAATCTTCAGTGTCCTGTCCACTATAGAGCAATATGCAGACTTCGCCACCGGAACCCTCTTCTGGATGGTGAGTGCTGTCACCGTGCTGACGTATACCAAACGTAAAACTGTCACAACTTCCAAAGGACTCCATAAATCGGCTAAATCTGGTCGCATGGATTGTATATTTAAAGCCGAATCAGCTACAGTACAAGGTGCTGTTTGATTAACTGCAGTTTTACAGAAATAATGCCAACAGATTCATCGTTTGTTGTCTTAAAGGCTTTCATCCATGCACAGTACTGGCTTAACCACTAGCAGTAACACAACCAAATGAAGGAATAAGAATAACAAAGATGCAGCAAAATGAATCAGAGGGTCAGGCAGATGTTAGGGAAGTACAGCTTGAACACATCCACACAGTCTAACTGGAAACACCTGTCTGGTTGGACCATGCGTGTGTAGATCCTTAAAAACCACACACCAAATTATCGATACATTGATTTGAAAGTGTAAAGTTTTAATAATCAGTCGAGCTGTTAAAGTTAGTTAAAATGGAAAAAAAATGGTTTTAGCTTCTCAGATGTGAAGGTTTGATGCCTTTTTTCTGTTTTCTTTCAGTGCAAACTGTTTCATTTTTCAGGTTTTGGTCCGCTGGAGAGACAATAATATTTCACATTGGGTCCCTGAACATATCTTTTTTACTTTTCCTAAAATACACAATTATTAAATAGATTAAATGGATAGTGACAATAATCATTGCAGCCCGTATAGTGACACTGTACCTGTGGATGGAGGTGTATCGCTATTGTATTAAGAGAAATGAGTTAATGATGCTTCCTGTTTTCTCGTGTAACAAATCTTTTTTTTCTTATTAATGAAATGAACATAGTTTTTCTGGGAGATTAAATGAAGAAGTGACAGATAGTTACTTCAGCTGCATTGCAGTACCCTGTGGTGTCCACATGATGGAGACAGAAGATCTCGGCTGGGAGGCTTCGTCCCCGCCATCTTACACCTCAGCTCAAAGATATTACAAAGCTCAGAAATGCTCCGTTATTGCAAATACCAACACACATTACCTGCCAGCGTGCAATGCATTCATCAGAGCCCTTTTATAGAAAGCAGCATGTATGCACTGCACATCATTAGCATGGTGATGGGCAGGAGCCAGTGTTTTTTAACCTCTTGTGATGGAACTAGTTATGCAGAATCGTTTGGCTCCACACAGACTGTACTTGCTGATACTTGCCGGTAAATTGACTTTTTTGTGGCTTATTAGGCTATTAAGGCTGCTAAGTGATGCAATAAATCCAGGACTTACAACAGGTAGAGAAAATTATGGCTGCTGTTTGGAAACTCTACAAAGAGCTTGCATCATCCGTCTCCTGCTCGCACAGTGTGAATATAAATACACACATAGCTACCGCGTACCGGCGCACAGTTTACACAGACATTTACACAAAGGCCTCACATACACAGACATGGACAGGCGCACACAATCACAAATACACACATGTACCACCTCCTGAGTCCCGGGGGCAAACAGAGGACAGAGAGGACACTGTGTTCTGTAAACTTTTGGCCAGTGCCCTTTGAAGACCTACTATCACGGTTATTCATTTATTTTTACGCTGGAAGAGCCAAATGCTCTCTATCATTATCCGTAACTCTCGTTCTCTCTCTGTTTCTCCATCCCTCTCTCCTCCTTCCACCTTTTCTTCCACCTCATTACTAAACAGTTCAGCAATAATCAGTTACATAAAGACAGGGAAAGAAAGGAGACATTTCTAAACACAAATTACTGTTAGTCTCAAATCTTGAAATTGCCGAACGCTGCTTATTTGTACACCTGGCTGTGTGTTTGTGCATGCATGTGTACTTGTAATGCGTAGTTTTAGTTCAATATTAATTGTGAGATAAGATAATACCTTATCTCGTGTGTGCATTTGTGCACTTGTGCCAGTGTATGTGTGTGTGTGTGTGTGTGTGTGTGTGTGAAAGAGAGAGGGGGAGGTGGAGCTCTGCGAGCAGTGTCATGGTGGCACATAGTGGTGGTAGTAGCTATACTTAGAAAGTTCAGGGTTAGCTGACATCTGTGAATCACAGGCTGCTTGTTTTGGAAGGCAGAGGGGACATTAGTCCTTGAGGATATTTGGCCTTCAGGGCAGCTGCCAAAGTAAAGCCAGTCAGGCTGGGCAGGAGGCACCGAGGCAGACACACACACACACAGGGTTGCACACACGTGTTGCATGGATGTCTTCAAAATCTGACTTTGACCATGATAACTAAAGTCAGAAAACACACTGGATATTTTAATCAAAAGTCTGTTAAAAATATAATTTTTATTTTACAAATAGTACTACTACTGTACGAAGGCCGAGTCTCTGTGACCCCTCAGCCTATGTGACCTGCGCTACATCACTTTCATCAGGTCAGCTACCTAGCTGATTCTTGTTTTCTGCAGAGCATCACTTTTCATTATGAATAAAACTAGATCTCCAGAGTTACCTTAGCTTTGGTTTAATGGAAGGACAGGACCAGTCCTGGCCACCATGCCTCACTTGTGACAAAAAGACTGCTTGCATGCTCAGCGTTCATGCATGGTGTGCGTGTGGATATGCAACAAACTGAACAACAAAAGGCTGAACGTTTCACAGGTAAACAAGTTCATTGCAAAGGAAGGGGCATCCTCGAAAGGTTCACTTTGTGTGGGCAAATAGTCCAAAAATATTGTTTAATATAATGACATCTAATGATAGTGATCAAATCAAGGATCGCAGCATTGGATCATTTCCACTATGAGAAATATTGAAATCCAATTGGAAGATCAGCTCGAAGGATTCGTTGGTTGACAGTAAATATGTCAGTGATTCAGATTGACAGTGTACTGATGTTTACAATCCACGAGAGAGTATGAGCTAGTACTCAGAACAAAACCACATGAAAAGGACCTAACAGGAACTAAAGTGGTTGGTGAGAGATTGTTTTGTGACTATCAGTATTCATCTTACAAATGAGAGGAACAAAAAAGCCTTTGTTTTCTAATATGTTTAGATAAGTCATCTCTGAGAAAGCATGTGCACTTTAAATGGGGTTGACATTATTATCTGGAATCCAGCACCAATAACAAGGTTATTATATGATGTACCATCCACGAGTTGAACTACAAAAGCTGTGTGTGTGTGTGCGCGTGTGTTTGTGTGTGCGCGCCTCCCTTCTAGCGAGACACACAGGCGAAGCAATCTAATCATATTTTCATCTGATACCGTAATTCCCGAGCAGCTCTTTCAATGAGCTTCATCCTCGTCTGGCTTGACGAGATTATCGCTGCGAGAGCAGGCGGCTGTTTTCAGTAAACACGTAGTTGCCAGTTTCTGATACACAAAAAACACCCCAACATCTGGGTGACCCATTTTAAGGAATTATCGTGACTAATCTCTTCAAATTCCCCCAAAATCACGCGCACCTCTGACTTTCAAATGTCACCCAGATGTCATCATTGCTGAACTCAATGAATTTTGTGCTGGTGCTGATGTTTTACTCTGACTGTGAACACTTATTAGTTTGTATTATGTTCGAGGAAACACACGAGGAGCGTTATTAAGCCAGCTATAACGTTTTACATTTAGAAAGGTTCAACGTTGTATCATAACAGTTTAAATATATGTGCAGATATAACCACATCTTGCAAAATGAACACAGAACTGTCCATATATATATATATATATGCAGTACGCATGTATACGCAGCACCAACAACCAAGCACAGTCTGTTACTTTCCTACACAAACAAGAAGGTCATGGCTGGTTGGTGAAGTTCAACTGAAATGGATGTTATAGGTAGCTCGGTCCCAGACCTCTGAATGCATGCCCAGGCCTTCGATTTGTTCAGCGATTCAAAGCCGAATGAATGAAGTGAAAGTGAAATGGTAATTCAGTCTGATTATCAGGCTATGTTATAGAGACTTAGTGAACCATTTCTGCCTGTCTCTGTCTTCAGTTCTGCCTCTTTAACTTTCTCTCCCTTTGTCTTTAACCCAGTGACAGAAAATGAGCAATTCATGGAGATGAATACGGGGCTATAGGAATCCCAGGCCAGACGACTCAAGCGCAAAATCTAAAGCTGTAAACATGGTTAATTAATGAAAATGGGCAAATTAAACATTTAGAAAGCAACAGAAAGGGCCTCTCCATCTGTCTGCTCCATCACTATGATTAACCTCTTGAAAGCCTTACAGTAGGTTTGTTTTTTTAACATTTTTTTTTGCAAAAGTATTACTAAATGTACACATCAGTGCATTTTCTCTATGTGCTGATACTAGCGCGACAGTTTTTTGTTTTAGTTTTAGCTGAAATAGTTACCGGTTTGATTGACAGGTCATTGTTTTTGGGCTCTGTGGTGCTGTGTTATTGCAGCAGGGCTCATGGTATTAAGTTTCATACAAGGGGTGGCCACGGAGCAGCCAGTTCAAGCAATCAACGAGATGGCCACCCACACGGCCTCAGGTTTAAACAGACAGTATGGTGGCTAAATATTATGCGCACACGGTGGCCAGGAAAACTATCTCCGTCAGGCAGGCTTAATTAATTCACAGAGGCACACACACGTACGCGCACAATAGGAAAATAAATGCACAATGGCGCAGATTGGAGCACAATTGAAAGCACCAAAATCAACAGATACGCAGGTGGATGTAATTACAACAAGCCCGCATTTTTCCTAATAATTAACTCTCTTCTTCGACCACTGCAGAAATGTTTACAATTATAACAAGATCTCAACACGCAAGTTGATTATTTAGCCTTCTTATCTGCGAGGCAGCAGCATGATGGCATTTCATCCCGTGGCTTCAATCACTTAGCCATTGACTCTGTCTCAGTATGAGCTGTCATCAGCCGTGTTATCAAGCTCCATCTTTCCACCTGCGTAGTTGCGTGCGACCACCTCGGTGTCTCTCCGTCTCTCTCCCACACACCTGTCATTACCCACTCATATCATATTGTCAGTCTTGCCGATTGATTATAATGGCCTTAATGCTTTTAAATTATTCTTAATGCACAGCACAGCGTTATCAATGTTTTCAGAGTCTTATCTACTTCCACATCCTCGTATGTGTTTGGCAGTTATTATCCGTGCCCATGGATTAACCTAACCCTTGCTCTGTTTTCATTGTGCTTCTCAGGAAATTGTGCTGGTGCTGTTCTTTGGCACGGAGTATGTGGTGCGGCTGTGGTCGGCGGGCTGTCGCAGCAAATATGCAGGCATCAAAGGACGCCTCCGCTTTATCAGGAAGCCGATATCAATCATAGGTGCACCTGGCATTTTTCTTTGCTCTCATTTAATACAACAGATGGCATGAATGAATTGTTCTTGTAGAGCAACAGCTCAGAACATTCAAGCAATGTAAGGCTTTACTTTAGTACAAGGTTACAATGAAACTGAATTTCTTTCTTCTTTGTCATTTTCACAGATTTGATAGTCGTCATCGCCTCAATCATTGTTCTCGGCGTAGGGTCCAATGGTCAAGTGTTTGCCACGTCTGCCATCAGGTAGAGTTACTGTTCTGTTCTGCATTTTATGATTTACTAATAGCTGGACGGGGGTGAGATGATAATGATGGATGAGGCGGTGTTGCGTGTTACAGGGGCATCCGTTTCCTCCAAATCCTGCGCATGCTACATGTGGATCGCCAGGGAGGAACGTGGAGGCTACTGGGATCTGTAGTCTTTATTCATCGACAGGTAGGTTGGAAGTACTCAGGCTACTGCTGCTGATTTAGTATTTTTGTATATCACATATCAAACTTTTTACCCTCCTGTCGTATCACTTAGCTGCGGATTCCTCTATAGGGTGAGCCTCCCTGGTCCTTCCTAGAATTTACTACTTATTACGATAAATCCAGTGTGCACAGTCAGGAGTACACGCACACATGTGCACAAATAAGCCACAGCAGACCTGGCTTTATAAGGAAAAGAAGAGAGATCATCTAGGTTGCCTGTATTTTCTCAGGCTGATACACAATAAGTGAGGATGTGATGTTCTTGTCTTAATCCCAGAAGAAGACTGTGTTCTTTGGTTACAGACAAACTAGACATTCATGTGTCTTTGATGCACAAGAAAGAACAGGACTGATCAGTGAGGGTTGCGTGCAAAGGTCAAGCAAATAACTGTAAGATCAACCCAAGATGAGACTAATTTGATTTGTTACCGTTTCCTTGTTGTCAGATGACCGCTTTATCAAATGATGTGCTCTGTTTAGTGGAAATGTATTGCCTTTAGCGGTGTCAATAAGTTGGTGGAAAGGAATAGTCTAAGCACATCAGGATGTGTGCTCAGGATAGCATTCGATTTTAATGCTTCATTTAGCAACATTTACTCACACTCATTACAATATATAAAAATGTTTTATCCGAATATTTTTCTTATATGTGCTGTGTATCTACACACTGTAAATTACACAATACTGCATACAAGACAATGGTTATACATTATAACTCTTTTATAAATGTAGGTGAAGCTCTTGAACAAAGTATTTGATCATCCTTTAATGCATGTTCTAAGCCACTAATGGAATAGGGAGGTGCTTGTTGGTACTGTAGGTATAACGTATAAGGAACAAAGGATTGCTTCTTGCCATGACACGATGATGGAAAGATACATAAACACACCCTGTTTCTCCTTCCTGTGATGCAGAAAGTAGAGGGTAAGCCTTTGTCAAGATTTTGCACATTTTTATAGCCCGGATTTAGATTAGACAGTCATCAATATCTCCTACATACAAGAAATGACCTGCAATGAGGTGTGCCGATCAGCTCAGAGTGTGTCCCATGTACAAGGCCCAGGGTTCAAGTCTGACCTGTGGCCATCTCTCTCTCTACCTCCCTGTGTATTCTCCAGCTGCTACTGTACAGTAAAGGTTCATGAAGCCCAGAAGAAAAAACCTGCAGTGAGGCTAGTGACTTTGTTCCAACAGCGTAGCTGTGACAGCTGTGGAGGGGCAGGATCATTTTTGTCAATTAGCCTTGAAGAACAAACCAAATGAAATAATATTTTTTTCCATACAGTGATAAAAATGGCCATGTATATTCTGAATCTTTCACGCGACATTTCCATAGCATCATCTTTGGTCGACCTAATGTGTTTTTCAGGAGCTGATCACGACGCTGTACATCGGCTTCCTGGGCTTGATCTTTTCCTCCTACTTTGTGTACTTGGCGGAGAAAGATGCTGTGGATGAGGAGGGCAAGACGGGCTTCTCCAGCTACGCCGATGCCCTGTGGTGGGGCGTGGTAAGGCGGCTGAACTAGAACATAGAAACAAAGGCAGCTCCTTCACTGATGCTTTTATACCCGTCTCTGTATGAGAACGTTTCTATGTTTTGTTTTTAGCAATGCAATGCATATATTAATCTTGAATGCTACTTGAATTTCCCAACATAGCGTACATACCTGAAAGGCCACATCACATTCACATGAAAAAAGATTCCTCTCTCTGTAAGAGCGGTAACAAATAAACTTCACAATCCACTCACAAGTGGAGTCTTAACCCGGAAAAAATTCAGATGGCCGGCCACCCTGGTTAGACCAATTATTAACTTCCTCTTGTTTTTATTCTCCTCCGAAGTTCTTTGTGCTGCATGCATGTGTTGCTGCAACACTTAGGCAGGTGTGTTGATGTTTTCCGTGCGTAGAGCTGGTTTTGCTTATTCCCCTCTGTACGGAGGTTCAGGTTTCCAGAGTAGTTAATTAAACATTTGAATTGAAAGCGCAGAGTAATGAGAAACCTATGGCAGCCTTGTGCAGGGGATCAGCGTGCCACAAAGAGACGGTAATAAACCATTCACCTCTGGGCTCTTTGGCTCAAAGAACTTTTAGAGCACCAATATAAAGTGTCAGTTCCCTTAATTAAAACTTTAATTGTGGGATTACTACTTTTATGTAACAAGGGTTAGAGGGGTCACAGTGCTCCTCACTCCTCTATGGAAACTGAAGAAAAGCTGTTGTTTGTGTTGCTCTGTTCACAATGTTGAGAAAAGAATCGCGGTCGGGGATTTGGACCTTTTTGTTTTTCTGACACTGTAAACTTGAGAGTCATGATATGTTATTACAATAGGTTCGGTCAGCTCTGTGTGTGTGTGTGTGTGTATCATGAAATGAGATTGCGCTGATTGGAGAATGCTAAGCTCTCCCAGCGTGTGTTCCTCCTCTTGGCATGATTTCCATATTCGGATGTGCAGGTGCGGGGCACAGCTGGAGGACAAGCCAATGCCATGATTCATATCCCCTTCTCTCTCTCCTACTCTCTCACCCTCCTTTCCTCCCTCCCTACCTTCCTCCCTTACCTTCCCTGCTGCTCCTCTCCTTTTGCCAATAGCTGATGGTTAGGTAATGGCTGTTTGATTTTAACAGCCTTTGCTAACTTCAACCACAGCACGGTGCACAGTGTGAAGGAGAAAATGAGGAAAATGAGAGCCAATAGTGCCGTCTTGGAATTATGGTAAAATCAGACATACAGGCACACAGGTCTGCAACGTGCATATAAATACAGACACGCAGACACACTTAAACATATTCAAAGACCAGGTTTGTGACCTTTGTGTAGACATGAGGAGGTTTTTGCCTCACACCCTACAGTCTGAATGAGAGGAGTGTTTTTGAGTAGACCATTCCACTCTGATGGTCAGGAGGACATTGTTTAGTCATCGGATTTGTGGATGAGGGATTAAACCCCCCCTCACCCCCTTTCCTCCCACCACTCCATCCGCCTCCCCCCCCAACATACACCCACCCACCCTTCCCGCCCCTGCTCCTTCTTTTTTACTCCCAAAGCCCTTTTAAGTATCTCACCTTACATCAGCCGCTTTGTGTTAGCGCTCAGCGGCGGCTCACGCGGCGATACCCCATAGACACTCACGGTAAGCCAAGTGTGTTCTGAATGTGTCAGAATTGGCTCGGCTTTCAGAGTGGGTGTACATGCAAATGGAAAGAGGTATTTGTTTTCCCCCCCTCGCCCTGGCAAATTCCTACACTCACTGAGGATTAGCGGTTGGGAATCTTATTCCCTTTGAGGAGCAAGAGCCTCTAATGCTCCGGCCATCGCTGACAGTTATAGAGCAAAGCCAGAATGGCTGATGAACTTTTATAGACTGTCGTGGCAAAGCTGTAAGAGATCAGCACTGACTGACATTTTCATTACATCAGCGGTTCATTAAAATAGCTGTACTACTATGAACTCTATCACATTTGGGAGTAAAAATACTAATAAAATACTTTTAAAATAAATTCTGACACACAAACATTTAAGCTGTTTCCTCTCCTCATCGCTCCCATGGCTCTATAATACACCCGTGATCTGATGCAACCTTCCTCCTGTAATAATTGTTGTTCTTGTTCTTGTTTTCTGACTGAAGCACTTATGACATTAAACATTAGCATTAAAACACAGCAAATGTAAAGAGAAAGATCCCTGAGTATCTCTAAAACATGTAAGGTGAAATTATTTCCATTCATATTATAGTTGAAGTTTTCAGTGAAGTTTATCTGAGGTAAGGAAAGCATGGCCAGGAGATGCCCTGTAGGTGATGTCCCATCAGTGAAGGAGCTGTGAATGATGCAAGATTTTTCTTTCAAAGAGCTTTCACTCTCACATCTGCAATCTGAAGAGAAACCTATGCACTCTCTGTCTGTAGGTGACCGTCACTACAATCGGCTATGGAGACAAAATTCCTCAGACGTGGATAGGCAAGGCCATCGCGTCCTGCTTCAGTGTCTTTGCCATCTCCTTCTTCGCCCTGCCTGCTGTAAATATCATTTTAATATGAATCATATGCAATTCATGAGCAGGAAGGAAAGATTATACATTTAATTCACTTATTTAGTTTCATTTTTTGTCATCGTTGTTACAGCTTGTCTAACTCTGTGATGAAGCTCCTTTATTTTGCATTACTGTACTGATGTAATAAAACATTTTGTGGGATTTTAAAGCTACATGTCCAAAGTCTACACTAAATATTCCAACTAATATGATTATTTGCAGAATGAATATTTACAGTTGGACCTATTTTTTTCTGATTAGGGTATCCTGGGCTCAGGGTTTGCCCTTAAAGTTCAGCAGAAGCAGAGACAGAAGCACTTCAACAGACAGATCCCTGCTGCAGCATGCCTCATCCAGGTACATTTGAGCATCAGATGGAAGCAGCTTTCAGGGTATACATTAAAACCACCAATGATTAAACAGTGGACACAGGATCTCCATACTGCACTTCATACTGGACAGTGGACATGGTGTCACAATCATCTCAGTGTTTTAATCACATATTTTCTGAAAGGTGCAAACTTGCACTTTCCAGATTTTGCCACTGTAAGTTCAGCAAACACTGGAAACTGAACAGAGCAAAGGAAGCAGCAGTATTTGTTGTCTGCAAATTCCTACTGAGCCATGGAAAAGGTGAGCTGTATCCCACTTGCCAAGAGTGAAATGGAAGACGAACAAGTAGCTGTGTTGTGCCAAAAGCTAACCATTACAAGGATTACAATTACCCTGAACACACTGAGACACAACCACAGTTTAGACACCTGTGACACAGAGACACTTAAATGTGTGCAGGACACTGGCTGTAAATACTACAGACATCCACTGTAGGATTTTGGGGAAAATGCTGGATAGTTGCATGACTAGATCAGAATAGAAATGAGAATATCCATATAAATTCAACAATACTGAAATATGATATTTGTAAAGAGCATTTCAGAGTTTAGTGCTCAGAAAGAGAAATTCTGTCTTATATTGCTGCATCACTGGTTTAGTACCTACACTTGGTTATTAAATTTGGGTAAAAAATTGTAAAATTATTGATGACCACCTGCCATGTTTCTAATTATTATTTGTCGTGTTTTAACCTGTCCTCCTAAGACACTTTGGAGGTGCTATGCAGCAGAGAAACCAGGCGGCTGTGCTGCTACGTGGAAAATGTACGTTATCACTCCAGAGATCTTCAACACAGTCGACTCCGACAGCTCCAGCCCCAACATCAGGAAGCTGAACATATCGGTAATTATCCAGTTCAGCTTAAATAAATTGTGTCGCTCATGTTTTGTGCAGTTTTTTAAGTTGAGTTAAGATTTACCTAAGAACAGGGCAAGTCTTTCCTTTTGAAATACAGAATGTAATGTATGTCTTTGATGTTGTGGGTTTGAATTGAACAAGGGATGTTTTCTCAATTATTCGAACATTCATTGTTTATTGTGTCTTTCCACTTTGATCTATCCAATAAAGGTGAAACCACACCCATAAAAACATCAGAATCCAGCCTGTAAACCAAGGTCATGTGACCATTTCTTTGCTCATTTGCTGCTCGTAGATAGGTCGTTTTGAAATGTGCTATTTCTCACATATGAGCGGCTCGTTTCCTTTTTCAAAAGATATTTGAAAGAATCTTTTGAACCTGAGATGCGGAACATCCAGAGGTCCACAAAGGACCGTTGTCAGAAAAATGCCGTCAGCCTGCGATACTGCGGGGCGGATTTGCATACGGCTGGCCCACATTGTCTCCCTGTGCCGTTCACCTTTCAAAACAATATTAGCTATGTTGCGCCTAGGCCATACAGCATAAAAGGGCAAGTTAAGTTCCCACAAACATACACACACGTGGAAAGACACACAACACACACAAATAGACGCACACACACAGCAGCAAACCAACCACCCGCCTCACCCCCCCCACCCCCACCCCTCCCTCCCTCAAGGCCTGACTCCACCAGGATGACTTGAGGCCTTTGTCTCCGCCGGACAAAGACTCAGTCAGTTGAGATGATGTCACTGCCGCCTTTCTCATGGGAGTAAACCTTTGTCTAGTAGAACAACAACAAAAAAATCTTTGTGTAGCATTGAACCCACATGTATTGGGGAGAATGGAGGCTGCTTCCGCTCCTTTCTGTTTCAGCATGTGACTTTCTCCTCTGACTTTCCTCTCTCTCCCCTTTCTTTCCCCTCTCTTTCAGAATTCCTCTCCTGTTTCGTCTCTGTTTAACTGACTTTTTATTTTACTCTCCCTTTCTCTTCTCCGCTCTTCCTGTCCCCTCTCTTTCTGCATATTTTCCTCCGGCCCATCACTTTCTTCCTCATTCTCGTTCACAATGGTTTTTCTTCTTCTCTCCTCTTTATATTTAACTTCATCCATCTCTGTTTATTTGTCCTTCTCTCTTAAACTCAGTGTCTGTTACAGTTTTTTTCCTGCCCCTGCATCTCTCTCTTTCTCTCTCTCTCTTTCTCTCCCTTTTTCCCTCATTCAGTCTTATGACACCCACCACCACCTCCCACTCTCACTCTCTCTGCTAATGACTCATTCAAACCTCGGGTATTTGGATTGAACTGCTGGCCAATTGTCAATGCCAAAGTCTGATCCATTGAGTCCAAATAATTGAGTTTTCTATAAAGGCCACGTCCATGGCGTTGGCGTGGGTCAGCGGGTCTAAGGATTGGACCGGAGGCACCATTTAGGTCCTCAGAAACTGACTGACTCATAAAACACATAACTATGATCTCACTCAAAGGAGCTGAGATTAAACATGTACGATTGATGTCACCAATGTTCAAGCACAACATTTGGTAAGATTCAGATGTATAAGAACAATGTAAACTACTCAGGTACTAAAAGAAATGTTTTTTTATATTTAAATCTTTCTAGAATAGCAGGGCCGCTTGGCTAAAGCGGCTGGACGTGTTCGCTCGTCATTCGTTTCCCGGACATTTGTCATCTGCGATGACATTTATGATGGCTGCTGCAGATGATGATCTAAGACTATTGTTGGTTTGTCTGATTTTGAATGTGTCTGTAGGTTTGCGCTCCACCACAAATTGCCTCTTGGAGGACGTTTAACTTTTCTAAGTAATTTTAAATAGAGTAGAAATGATTTACAGTGAGACTAATTGTAATCCCTAACCCTGACATACAGCACTGGAAATGAGCCGTGCTGTGGAGCAGCACAAAACGATAAATCACCCCGTGAAGATGTGCGCTGCGTTGACGACGTGCATTCGCAAGCAAAGCGAGCAAAGCTGCTTTAGTCTCCAGTCTCCAATCTTTAGGGGACGGTTTTGGAGGTTAATTGTGTATCTTTAATAATATTAGCTGAACTTTTTATGTTTTGTTTATGAGCTGAAGAGCCGGCCCAAATTGAATCCAGTCTTGCCACAACAGTCCCGTGCTGACATTCCTGTCACAAAACACCAGGAGGAAACATTATAGGCAAGACTTTACTCAATGCGAGCAAATTAATAATTTTTAAAAATGCATTTTATATATAAATATATTTTCTTCTGCGTGAATGAAAGCCTGATAGATAGCAAAACTGACAGCCTCCTCCTCCAAGCCACACTATTGCGGTAGAGGCGTTTGCATGCCTCAGTGACTCATGGAGCTTTTCTGTTGGTCTCAAAATAATTTTGCCTCCGAGGGGCCAAATAAAGAGCAATTCTAACATTTTATGGATTTGCTTCTCTTGAAAGGGGAACTCCGCCTAGATTAGTGAAACTTTGCTGCATCCAGAACTGTGACTGTTCATTGCTGGTGAACTGTTGGTATGCAGTTGGTTCGGCCCAACACATCTGAATGTCTTTTTAAAAGACTCTTTCAATTACGATCACAGTTTATCATCCCGACAGTCAAATATTTCTTTTGTATTAACTGGGTTGATGTTTCCTCTGTCTGTCAGAAAAGGGGGACCAAGAGGAGGTTGAAGTCCAGGGGTAATGGCTCTGTGGGCGTGGCCTCGGAGAGGGCTGTATCGATCCCGCAGATCACCTACGATCACATTGATGACTCTGTGGAGAAGAAAGATGTCTCGTTTTTCCCGGAGGAGCCAAGGGGTGCGATTGAAGGTAATATACTGGAAACAGCACAGCTGTTATGTTGCTATAATGAACATCGATCACTGATCGAACGCATATCAAGGGTTATTGCCACAATTATTGAGTCAGAGAAGAGTGCATGTTTTTCAAAGAAAGCCAGCTAACCTCTGTAAATTCCATGTCTTCCAACCACTCCATCCCAGACAAGCCAGCTAGCCAGTGTAACACATGAAAGCACCGAGGCCGTTTTATTACTGCTCGATTAAACTGGCTTCATTTTGGATTCTCTTAAAAACAGAATCTTTTATTCAGAGCTTGACACCCCAGAATGCCATGTTCTCTGAAGCAGGTATCTCTGAATTGCACTGAATATCGTTGTAAAGTTATCTTTGCCGTTTTAATACAGTTCAAGGCCAGCTGGCAACGAAGCCTGTGTCATGTGGAGGACATTTAACGAAGTGAATTACTTCACTAATAAAACCAACTTTTTTTTCTGTTCCTCTTAATACAGTTTTGTTTGATGAAATAATGTGTGTCGAGGGCTGTGAAATTATGTCATACCGCCTGGAAATGCATTATTTCAGTCAAAGTCTGATGTGTTTTTACAATCAGGGAATTTAAATGGCAAAAAAACTCCACGATGAATGACATTTTTTACGGCTCTTTCTTTAGAAATATTAGGTGTCAGCTTGTACTTTGTGTTGGCGAGTTTTTGTCGTCCTCATTCTGAATGTCTGCGACAATAAATACAATAAACTCAAAATAAGACTCCCCTAATAATTAACAATTAACAAATCTCACAATGGACTTTACACATTGTTGCCACCATTAGTAGAAACAAGAAAACCAACACACAGTAGATCTGATGGCCACCAATGGCTAAAGATGGCGGGTGCAGAATGGTGGCCTGGTGGTCACACTTTAGTCCTCTACGGCAGTAAAATGAATATCTTTGGGTTGTGAACAAAGCAACACGTTTGTGGATGTCATCTTTACTTGGCTTTAGGAAACAGTGATCAACATATTCCATTACATTTATTAACTTTCTGACATTTTACAGAGAAATTATACGATAAAACGAGAAAACGATCGGTCTTGTTGAGCGTGTTAGCATGTTGGCATTAGCACGTAGCTCAGTGACTAGTCATATCTTTGTCATATTCAAAATTCTGTTTTGCATTGTTCAAACTTGACGTGCAAAGTAATGACAGAATAGGCGACCTGAATGTGGCTTTCACAGCTAATCTCTTGCAGTTTGGCAGTCCATGCAAACATTGGAGATGATTACACATTATGGGAGGAGTTGTTATGTGCCGGTTTCTTATTTTTTACACAGTAAACAGAGGCCCTATCCTGATCCCCTTAGACCCAAGATGGCTGCCAGGTGTCTTCAGTAGGCCAGATGGAAACTATTACAGTCTCAGTGGTGATTAGAGGTCATGGTTACAAGCTCTTTACTGCTTCACTTGTCCCCTTTGCTGGCCACAGACACTCACACTGGGTTTAAATGGAAAAACTTTGAAATATGGGCTTGTCAAGGTTACAAGTGGGAATTTCTCCTTATACCACTTGCAGTTTACCAATATTGCTGCAGTCATGCCAAAGCCACGTCGTGTTTTCTTTTTGTCGTCAGGGTGAAAAACTGCAGAATAAATAATGGTGTTAATTTCCGATCATTGAATATCCAGATAATTATAAAATCTGACCTGTACTGCTTCGTAATTGCAGCCAGCATTCATACAAAACAATAGAAACTTTTTTTTTAAAATGCGGGTCTGTACACACACTATATGATGGATGGCTGGTTGGTTAAGGGGGGGCGGTGGTTTAACTTCCTGTGTTAAAAGACATCCCCACCAAATGAACTGACCCAGACTCCAGGTTAATAAATGCACTTTATGAGTTTTTCCTGTCAAAGCGTGCAATCATAAAAAAAAAAAGCTCGGAGTGACATAAACTTGACATGAAGGCAGACCATCACTAGAAGAGCAACCACTTCTGAGGGCAAACGTTGTTCAGCTTCCCGCTTAATTGGGTGGATCTTAGATAATGAAGGAAACCCACATGTCTTGAGTGGATGTGGAAAAAGAAATCACATCAAAGTTAGTGTCTAACCAGTAAGATAGCACATCTTGTATCATGTACAAGAGCCAAACAACAAGCAGACCTTATGTCTGTCTAATGGCTTAATGCTTTATATACAGTACATAAACAAATAAAAATACATTCTCAGACTATGAAGTGTGGCGTGGCTGTGGAAGGCATAAAATCATGTAAAGAAGCCTGCAGCCTACCGTCACTAATGATAATGTGTTGAAACAGCATGAGACTGGTATGATCTCTGCTTCAGATCCAGCCATAAAACAGGCGTCTGCCTTGTCGTGTGTTCATGCTTTTACTCTTCGTTCGTACCGTTGTCCACAGCTTTACCGCATCCTCTCTAAACCTGAAATAACTGAGTTTCTTTTGGCACAGATGAAGCCACGTTCAGTATTCATTTGGAGTTGTGTTTCTGGCCACCTGGTGAATGGTGAAGTTACTCTCTTTGAGCTCTGTCTCCACTGACCGTGTGTCTGTATCTTTAAGACTTTAAATGCTCCACACAGTTCACCAGAAAGTCACTGTGCCTCCTTGCTTTTTGGTGTCGAGCAGGTAGTGAACAGTGGCTTTTCAGAGCCTTTTCAATGAAAATAGTTGCTTGCTGTGTCCAAAAAATGAGACTTTGAGAGCATTGAGAGTGAATCAAAATAGTAAAGTTGTCAGCCAGACAGCTAGACAATGAGCTGAAAGTCCCTGTATAGAGAGGGCCTTTAGATTCAGGCGGTAATTCACTAGCAACCCCTTTCACAATGTCATCTCCTCAATTTTCTACATTTTTATTATCAATGTATCGATAATAGCCGCTTTGAACAAACACCTCCGAGCGGCAGGCTTGGCACCAGACGTAAACTTTTTTTAACTGAGGAAATGATTGTGCAACAAAAATGCTGATGCGTTGCGAAGCAGGAACTGATAGAGATTGTAGATTAACATTTGCTGGAAGGATGTGCCATTTCTGCTCAAAAAAAAAAAAAATGTGTACACATGTTTCTGCTTTTCTTTGCAGGAATCACCAGAATATTCAGACAACCAGGTGAGTCTTTCTAACTCCACCATCACAGCTCATACCAGAGATGTTTGTTACAACAAACATTGTGGTGCACCTCTGGTCTCGTGGTAGCTCCCTCATAATCTTGTATATTAAGGCGCACGTTGTACCACGTTGTGTCTTTTATGAACTTTGACTATCCAGCAGCCTCTTCCACTGGTTAAGTACTTCTTGTTCTCCTATTAAAAACTCCTCTGTGTTAATCATTAGCTAGCCTGCCTTTTTAATGTGGCCCAGACAGTATTTTAATTAGACTCGCTGGCTGGCTGGGCCTTTGTCCCCAACCGGACCAAACCAGAGCCAAGCAGAGAGACTCAGACACTGGTCCTGGGTCGACCTGGCCTGTTTTCTTTACTGGGTGCTCTGCCAACACCACGGGTGAGGAACAGGGTTGGCCTGGCTAGGAATGGACAGGGGCCCAGGGGACAGTGGGGACCTAGTCTGGGACACCGAAGTGAGGGCGAGAGAGAGAGAAACGGGGAGGGGGAGAGTTGTGTGGAGTTGATAAGCAGCCATTGTGGAGCTCCAGTGGTCAGAAATAAACTGGTCATTGTTTGATTTAGTCAGTGTCCGGCTTATCGCTCCACTTATCTGTCTGGCCCCACCCACCTCCCTGTCTGTGAGAGTCTCTCAGTAGAGCGCCCCCTCTCTCTCTGTCTGCACCTCTGTCTCAGTCTCTTTTTTTTTGTTTCCTCTGCACTTATTCTGTCGTTCCACCTCTCCTGCTCTTTGCTCATACTCTCCCAACCAAACATGTTTGCACTGATGGGCCAGATAAACTGCAAGTTGTTAATAAACCCTTATCCTGTTTGTGTAGCCGATAAGCCCGTTCACGTCTCCTTCAGTGAGCTGAAGTTGAGGCTAAAGGTGGCTCTTGTTAGCTCTGGTTACCCCTCCTCCTCCCCCCTCATCCCTTTTTCTCACTTTCTCCCCTGTCTGTCCCTCTCTCGATCGCTGTCTCTGCTTCCGGATTGGCCAATGTTAAACAAATTCGATGATTGAGTGGTTCGATGAAGAGCAGCTGAATGGATTTCGCCTCAGTTGGAATGGCCGTTCTGTTCTCAGACACAGATTTGCCTCTATTCTTTATCACAATGGAGGGCCGGTGGTTTGGAGGAGAGACTTGTCAAACTCAGACTCTGACAGTCTTGACTGCAGGTCAAGGCCCAGCTACACGTTGTTCTTTTCTGTTGTTTTTAGCCGAGCCAGCCAGCTGCACTGTTGAACTGAACCACTACAATTTCTGTTTCCACATGCAAATTGTTCAAGGCACGAGATGATTCCACCCTAAAATCAGTTAATTTCTTTTCTCTGTAGAAGTTTTGCTTCCTTTTGACCTTCATGTTCAATCAGAAATTTAACACAACAAACAGATGAACAATGAAGAAACTCATAAAACTGTTTTTTTTTCTTCTGCTTGTCTTTCTTCTGCTTTCTTTTGTTTCCTTTTTTCTTCATCCTTTGCATGGCATCAGGCCCTCCTCATCATTCTTGGTCATCTTTCACTCTGAGCTGCCCTAGCTCTCCAGGTATCTTTCTATTTCTTCAACTTCTTAGCTCTTATTTAACCTTGGACCCCAATTTTGGCATCTGTCTTGAAATGTCAAAGGATTAGTCAGACCTTAACATACGAAATGAATTCCTCTGTGACATAAAATAGTTCTTTATAGCAGCCAAACTGTGTGCTTCAATATTTTATTGAACTTCAGAGCTATGCACTGCAACCATCACACTTTTCCTTCAAAGTAAAATAATGAATTCATTTAAAAAAAAAACAACTCCTCGGTATAAATTAAAATAAACTTGTTAACCAGCCCAATATGAGCACGCTGTAAATATGATCTGTTGTCTCTGTTCTTTGCAGTAAGGAGGAATCTTGGTAATAGCACCTCCATCGACATCTCCCGCGCCAACAGCTTAACCGATGAGCTGGACTTCATGGGTGAAGACATTCCCCTGCCCGTGATGACTAACAAAACTCAACAGCAGTAAGTCGCAAAAAAGAAAAGGCCCCTCTGCTCTTCTCTGGAGTTCTCATCTCCCCGTGATCCATCACCCTGCACTGACCTCCATTCTTTGGTACATATAATACTCATTTCCCTATGCGTCATAGTACCTAAAGGCCTTTTGTCAGACCGGAGAGCTCCTCTAGCTGCTCTCTAAATGAATCTGTTTTGTTGAACTCTCTTGAGGGTTAAATAGACTCTCGAGGGCCACGGCCATATCAGGTACAGAGCGTTATAAAGGGGATTATCCCTTTAGTCTTGAGGGAAATGTCAAAGAAATCCCTCTCAATAGGTTGTAGGACATGTTAAGGTACTGGCTGGCTTGTCACCACATGCCCTCATGAGATTTCTGTGTGAGCTGTGAATGCGTTTCGATGGTGTTCCTTCCTCCCGCTGACCCGTTCATTCAGACGAGTTTCCTTAATGTGGACCAAAAAGTAATTCTGGCCTAATTAGATTTTCTTTGCTTCCTGTGTAGTAACAGCTACAAAAACAATTTACACCCCATTATTTTCCCTCTCACTCCTGTCCTTTGACGCGACTCAACAGAACAGTGCTCCCACACGGTGCTGTCACAAGTTTACACTATCAACACTTACTACAAGTGTTCGCATGGAAGCAAAGTGGGAAGAGTTTGCACAGACAACATGTCAACACTATTGTTTGGCTTAATCCCAGTAGTGGGAGACTGCTAAAGTGCTTTTCCCACTGGGGCCGAGTCATGTTGCATCCTAGCATCTAGATTAGGCGATTACATACAGAGTAGGCAGGTAATACCAAGTCACATAAAACCAAAGGAGCAGAAGGGGAAGATTAGAGGTTTGAATAGATTATGATCTCAGAAAGAAGTTACCCTGGGCTGGAGCTGATGTTGTCTATGTTTGGATGGTCCTTTTCATTAATATTGCCTTATCCTTTAATGCAGCAGGTAACAGCGCATGTGTACTGAAGGGGTTGAGATGCAGACTGAGTGTCTTTGACATATGGACATGCAGTAATTTGAGTTTGTAGTATTGCATGCTGTTGCTGTAGAATATTATATTTTGCATGATCTTGTAGTGTGTATAAATACTGTATATGTGTATAGAAAAATGTGTGAACTTTTTCCCACAATGACTCACTTTCCTTTTTGATGGTCCCATTTTTCTGACCAATCTTACACGGTATTTATGGGCCATGTTGTACTGGAACATAATGCGTATATGTTTTGAACTGGGTTTGATGCACAGAGAAGCTCGAGAGAAGCAGAGAGTGTCTTAAAAGCAAACTTGGCATTGTGTGAAAATCATTCAGATTTATTTTGCTACTCATTCTCAGTGTGGAAGTATACGTTTGTCCTCACAGTGTATGTCTGTCATAACAATATACAGTATTTCTGCCTAATACTGTCTGCATTCTGCTCCCTCCCTGCTCAGCTCCATCTCTGGCCTTTTGGTTTTTCTTTCTTCTTGAAAACAACAAGTTTAGTGCTCTTTTTGTACAGAGAACACAGAATCATTACGCCGTTTACCGCAATGTCCAATTTTAGTTCAAAATATCAGAAGAGTGATAAAATGCTCTCCACCCACAGACGATCATCCACTCCTTTTAAATTCCAGTAAAAACATGAACAAAACAACATTAACGGTAAAACAATAGTTATCAGCAGCAGAACACTTCCTCTCTCTCTCTCTCTCTTGCAGTGTTTGTGGCATTAGTCCAGGACTGTCTCTCTCCACACAGCGCTTCAATTCCACAAGGCGTTGTACTGGCTCTCCTGCTATTCTTCTTCTTTTCTCCACCTCCCCATCCTTCCATCCACCCTGATCCTATCTGCTGGTCAATGGGGAGACCATTAAAAACATCATTTTTGACATACCATAGAAACCATGACTAGCCACAACCCAAACTCTTATTAATCATTTCAAATTTGATATGTGTGCCACTCCTGGAAACTGTGATCAGTTTCACTTATTTTATTGTCTTTTTTTATTAATTCTTACAAAATAAGTCTGGTTCATGCTTGAAACTTTCAGCCATAGCCAAATATTTGTCCTCAGACATGCAGTGTCTATGTCTATTGATGTGGATGTTGATTGATATTAAGAAATGAGTGTGTAAATCCAGTAGATAGCATGTAATCATGTATATCATGTCTGTCAAAAGATGCAAGAAACATGTCGTGTAGTAGTAATCTAGTCCTTTTTCCCCTAACAGAAGATGGCGCTACTCTTTTACACTATGCAGCCAGCTTCTGTTACAGTATGGCACAGAGCAGCCTATAGCCTGTTGTTTTAGGGGCCTGTTGGCTCTTTGCATCATTAATAAAACCTTTGTTGAACTCAATTATGCAGCAAACTACTGTAGAACATCTTATGCTACGACTGGATCTTACAGAGTTAATTACAGCAGGAGCATAGTCATAGATTTCCTGTCTGATAATTGCAAGTGTAGGAATCATCTAAACATTCTTAAAGAGCACATCTTTTATTAAAATAACTTTCGACATGTTATTCTCAGAGAAAATTCAGTATCGGCCATCTGGAAGCCAGGATACGTTTTTTATTACCTTTTTTTTGCATGTGTTCTTTGGACCATTTGCATGCGACCGTGAGACCACTGCATGTCAATGCTGGAGTGTGTGAGAGCGAGTCTTCCAGCTGCAGAGACAGTGTCTATTTGTATCCATTGCAGGGCTTCTGTGCCCATAACTCAGCTGTAACAGCCAAGCTCAGATCTGGGCCATGCTGGGCACTTTCCCATAACAGCTGGTTTGTTTTGTCCCTTGTGTCACGCCACTGGGGACAGCACTGTCGTTTGGCATCCTTATCTGGCCGCCGCATCCACCATCCACCCATACTGCCTGCGCACACACTGTTTCTGTTCACTTCTGCCTCCACACCTCCGAGCTTTAATACAAATTTGACCGAGCTAACGCTTTTCTCACTTTACTTTGATAAAATGAACAGAAACAGACTTTATTTTACATTTCTAGAGCCTCTATCACTTTTATTTCTCTGTGACAGCACTGACTGGAACATTCCACTGTTTGTTTGACTACCCCCAAAATTGTGTGTGTGTGTTAGTTCACATGTGAGAGGCATCAATACAGCTGGCTGTGACGTCTCTGGGCTTCTGAGGAGGAAGTGGTGCAGGGCAGCGTCCGCACGCAATCATCTCTTTTGCTTCTCTGAACCCAAAACATACACACACCCACCTACACAAACAGACACAAGAACACGTTTTCCCCCTCTCAGAAGATAAATCCTTATTATTGCCTTGTTTGTTTGTATAAAAACCAGCTTTCTTGTGATTTGTTGGATTTTATGAAATCGAAAAAAAGGGGGAAAAAAAAAACCAAAGAGTGCACGGGCTTGTCCTGCAACTGTCAACACAGCTCTTCCCTTTTGACTGTAAACACTCCTCCTTCTCTATTTGTTTACTCTGCCCTGTGTAAATGAGGCTTGATTTTGTTACGATTCAGTTTGATATGATACAGTGTGTGTACAGACGAACACTTTGAGGATGTAGATTTCTGAGATTTACTGATTAACTGCTGAATGAAATCATAACAAACCCCAGCGGGTCCGCTGATCCTAAATCCAGCCCAAAGCAGATTGACATTTACCCTCTTGGAGAATGAATAAATGTTTCCAAGTACACTTCTTAGACCCCAAACAGAGGAAGGTCTTGTTTAGCTGATTGCAGTGATTGTGTCCTATCTCTCTCTCTCTGTCTGTTCTCTGCTGTAACACCCTTTTTCTCTGTTCTCTATGTAACTGCGCCGTCTCTCTGGAAGAGAAGAGAACTTTCCCGGTTGTTTTCTTCGTCGAGCAGCACCAGCTCAGTCACGTCTTGTCATTTTGTGACCCGAGGCGGTTGCCCCTTTCCTCCTGCTGGGTGTGGCCAGGTTCTCCGCCCTCCTCCTCCTCCTCCTCCCCGTCTCCTCGCAGACCTGTAAAAGCCTGCATGGGCCACCTGCAGACAGCTCTTAATTAGTTCCCCTCTTACAAGCTAGCCTGAGATAAACAATGAAAGCCCACTGCAGCGCCACAGGAGGGATTGCAGGCAGAGACACATGCATCATGGCCTGTCCTCTTCAAGTAGGGGCCTCTCTCTGCCGAGCAACTGGCGTCTTTTGTGGAGACCTCTGAACAAATTGACTTTTTGTCTGTGTGGCCTCTGTATGCCTGTCTTTTACACTGTACTCTCATATTGATGGCACGGAGGGGTGTTTCAAACATATGGTGTTTAGTCAAGAGGAAAAAATCTAAAATGCATTCATGGGTTGTGTCACAGGAGTCTTTTTAAACCTTGAAGATTGTCACTTTGATAAATGTTTGTGATATAAGTTCTCCCGAGCGGCATGCCCCCCCTTGTCCTCAACTTTGCACTCCGAAACATGTGCTGACTAAGAAGTTATTTTATGGGACTTTATGCAAGATTCAGCAGTGAATCTAATGTGAAAATATCCAATAAATCCTCTTAATATTCTCGGCTTTACTGCCAAGTATTAGAATGACAAACTGGACTAGGCAAGGGCCCCATTTTGGGCACATGCACAAGACACGAATGCACGCACACACACACACACACACACACACACACATACACATGCACACACACAAACGGATGGGGTAAGATCTGTGGCCTCCTGCCCTGCAGCAAGAAAAGCTGCCTGGGTGCTGCTGCTTTATGAAAAGATAGTGAAAGAAACCAAGAGAGAAAAGAACAAATTGTGCCCCAGTTTCTTGACTTTCTGCCAATTTCTAGAGCATAAAAAAAGACAGAAACTAGTCCTGGTGCAGTAAAACAGCCACACACTGATTCATATTCTCTGGACAGCGGAGCTGTGCATGGAGGGATTCAGTAGTTAATCTCATTACAGACTCTGGGCTTTTTATGTGGTTGCTGACCTCCACTCTACCTTTACTCACTTGGACATGTTAGAATTTGTTTAATTGCTCTCACTTTTCCAAAATACAACCAGCATCGATGCCACAGTTTAGCTGGCAGTGCCACGAAGTCAGAATTGAAATTGGTTTGTTATGTTGGCCGGGGTTGATGTGGTGTGATTCCTGCAGTGTGTGCAGGAGCACAGATCATCCATTACCCGTGCGGTGCTGTGTCTGCATTTGGTAAACATTGTCATGCAATTAGTTGGAACATTTTACCTGTTGGTGTAAGGTGGATCTTTCTGGTTGATACAATGTTGTTTATATTATTTCCTCTTTGGATAGATTGCCATACTAAAGATAAATCCAATTTCAGGGAGAGATCGGAGAACTTAGCAAGTTTTTTGATGCCTGGTAGACAACTTTGATTCACACGGTGTTGGTATGTCGATTAACTAAGAATCTACTATTTGTAAAGCGACACTGAGAAAATACCTGTTAGCAAAAGTCAAATTGAGCTGAGCCATACCACACAGTGTAAACAAGGCACCAGACTCGCCGTAGTTGTACCACAAATCTCTATATGTGCATACTTGAAAGCGACCAACAACGCGGCCACATTCTACTTCTCCTTGTTCTAGTTTTGCAAGCAACACCATGGTGTCGTGCTATTGCGCAGTTGAGGTTTACAGAGCACCATTACCCATTACTAGATGATGGCTTGTCCCCCTCAAACTGTGGGTTGGTCTGGAGGAATGTTAGTTTAACTAAATCTGGATTCTCTGTCACCTCAAATCTTGGTGAGAAGATTTTGTTGGAGCAGATAACACAATGATGGGAAAGTTCTACACGGCGGGAGCACACCATATGTTATTTCAGGCCACGAGAGACTTTTCTTGTACGATTTAACTTGCAGTATTTATGTCTATAGTGTCTGTATAGATTAAAATAGGGAAATGTGATACTTTAGTACATGTGAGAAAGGAAACTAAAATTTTATATTACTTGTAAAACAAGTTCCTGGTTGGATCAGGGCACAGCAATGTAAATCACAGTGTATACTACAGAGAAGAGATGATGCTGTGTGTTTAAAACTTTACTGTTCTTCCACAGAGAGAGATCATTGGCCACTGAGGCAAATTCTCCTACCAGAGGCCAAAAAGAGAATCAGCAAGCCATCTTTTATGACATATTCGTCACACCCAAGGCAATAAAAGGCATTTTCATGAAGTACTTAATTAAAGAGTGCGTGTAGCCGGGCCTGACACTGGCCATCCTGCATTAATGAAGGCCCTCATGCTGCTCTTATAAGGGGTGAGAGTGTTTACTCCCCCCTCAGTGGTGTTGGTGGTTCTGGGAGGGTTTTATGGCGAGGGACCATCAGTGACTGGGAGAATGGCCCGCTTTATGGCCTCTCACCGCAGGTTGGAAAATCCAGAGACTCAGCAAGCAAGTACTGCATAAATAAATCATTCAGATGAAATATATATATAAAAAAAAATACTCTCACCAACATGATCTCTAACTGCTGCATCCAGATTATTAACTGATCTGTGCGCAGCGGTTGGAAATGATACAAGCACCATTTCGGCTCTATTAGCTCCACTTAAATGTGCCTGGATTGCACACAGTGGTAGACTGAAGTGAGCCTGTCACGGCATGCTGCTTTAGTAAGTCTCCTGGTGTGGTGCGGTGGATCAGGGTTCAATCCAAAATCAGCATGAGTAACTACTCATGAACCGGGCCAGACTGAGTCAAGGCCAAGAATAGACGGAGAAACAAGAGTTGGCATCATTCATATTCGATTTTTCTCTTATCTGTGGAAAAGACGATAGCGCAGAAAGCTGTCGTTTCCCTTTTCTCCTCCTCTGAAGTCTGAAAGTTAAACAAGACGGGGGATTTCTCTGGATGCAGGCAATTTAGCAATTCGTGCTGATTTTACTGCTGACTCATAGTCCGTCGCTGTCTTTAATAACCATGAAATATAGTCCAACTGAAGCTTATATTTACTTTAACAATGAGAAGCGTTTCTGTAAATATGCTCTAACATCGTGACTTGTGCAGTCGTCCTAATGCCGCATGAAAGGCCAATAAAAAACAGACAAGTCAGTGGAAAGATTTGTGTCCGGAGCACGACTGTTCTGTATGTTTTTGCCTGTTTATGGTTTACTTGTATGCATGTGCGGGCTCCGGAGTGCATTTAAATCTGCAAAAACCTACCTGATCTTTCCCCTGTGCCCTGTTTTGTCTTTCGCATCAGTGTCTCTCCACCACAAGAAACAAAAGAGACAATGGAAAAGGAAAATGAACTCAGGAAATTGCTGTTTTCACAACATGACTCACCGGGCACCTCACAGCAGATGTCATACGCTGCTCTCTCTCTTGTTTAAGTGTTTGTTTTACTTAGACCTGAGTGCTGTTAACAATTACACACTCATGGGACAATATTAATGACAATTAGTGTTTTTGTTAGTTTCCTTTATAATCTGGTCGTTCCATGCAGCGCTTTGTTGGTCTGTTTGGGTCGTTCTTATTTAATGTTTGTCCTAATGGACTGCAGCGTTACAACACTGAGGTTAAATATACAAATTAAACTAATGAATCAACATAATTATGCAAAATTAAATGATTAGGGCCCCATTAATGGAAGTCAAAGTAAGGTCGCTTGAGGATATTTATTTCCATGCAAACGCAGCCACAAACAAGCTGATGATTATCTCCAGATGATTTGGAGATGTTTTTCTTCTTCATTAATGACTGTAAAATCTCATTAATTACCGAAGAGGACAAATCTAATCTTTGCTTAGTTTTATTAGTTAAATATGGGAGAGCAAGGTTTCATGTTTCAAAACAAATATGGAAACAAAACAGAATTTATAAAGAAGAAAACAGTCAGGTCAACAGTGAAAACTCTAAATTCTAAGCACAGCTTTTACTTTGTAAAAAGGCCCGTTATGACAACTGAAAGAAAAAATAAAATGTCTGACAGAAACAGCAGGGCATTGGTTTCATAAGTGGATGCTTGCCATTCCAACGCAGAACACTTTAGGGGCCTTCTACTGCTGACAAACTCACTGTGCAGATCACAGACTTTGTGATTTTCCTCGTCTCTTCTTTACTTTACTGAAATCTTCTGACTAGAGTCCAGCACACTTTGCGTTTTCACTTGTCGCACACATACATACACACACACACACACACACACAGATGTCGCATATCGAACATGATTAGTCTGTGTGATGTACTTAACCCCCAGTCCTGGCAGCTCCTACTCAGTCTGCAGAGAAATCAAAGTAAGACTCAATCAGTCCTCAGTCCTTTACATGGTCGATCCGCAGGCCTGGCATAGATGCCTGTCTCTTAGAGGTGTGTCTGCCCTCCATGCTCCAATATTAGAGACACCTGTATAAATATGCTCTATTGTCTTTTGTGTGTTTCTCTCCACATTCTCCTCCTCCTCCACCTCCTTCTCCTGCGCAGGGCTCAGTTTCTTCTTCACTCCTGTTAATGAAAACAGTAGTCTGCAGCAGCACCTGAGTGGCCTGTTTGTACAGCCAATCCTCCCACAACTCTCCTGGTCGTCTTTTTTTTTTTTTTCTTCCCTCAGCTCTCGTGCTCTCAGGTTTTCAAATAGGCCAGCCATGCCATTTGATGTGGGCCGGGAAGGGGGGGGGGTTTATTCAGGTGTGGCGACCAGTGCTGCCACCACCCAGCCTCTGATGTTGTGTCCATCCGCAGCCAGGTGCTGGAGCTTCGTCAGAGAGCCCAGTGTTCCGGCCCCAGAGATGAATAGAGGGCCTGTTGATGGAGCTCGTCTGTGGGGCCCTGTGGTTTCTCCCCTCTTACACGCAGAAGCAGGGGTATGCTACCGACCAGGGCGTTTACCCGCTGGAGAGGAGAGGGTTGACTAAAGGGGAGCTACGATGCTCTGGCCCACGCTTTGACCGCAGGGGAACTCATATGATGGTGTGTGTGTGTGTGTGTATTTGTGTGTGTCCATGTGTCCCCATGCGTACATGTGCTTCCACCCTGGTTAAGTGCCTGCCCCACCTGTCTGACTGAACACCTCTGTGTGTGTTTGAACTAAGCCTGGGTCTGGGTCAGTGTAGGTTGAATCGACTAAAATGGGCCGCCTGGCATCGCATCAAGGATACGGCCTCCGATGACATTATGAGGTGGGAGGGATTGGGCGTATTTTCTTTGGAGGTGTGATTGTTCTAAAATAACCCATTGTTTTATTTTAGATAGCGAGAAAGATGTGTTATTTATGTAACGTAGACTTAAAGGTGTTTCAGTCGGCTGAAATTGCATTAAATTATGCATTCAACACCCAATTCTGGGCGGGAAATAGAAACCGTGCTTGCAGGGAAAATCTCCACGTGGTGAATAACTTCACTGCAGGTTTATTTTAATATATATATATATATATATATATATATATATATATATATATATATATATATATATATATATATATATATATATATATATATATATATATATATATATATATATATATATATATATATGTGTGTGTGTGTGTTTAAACTCTTTGTGTTGTTTATAGCTGCACGGGAGGCTCTTGAGTTTGTTACAGGCCTCTCCATCAGGCCTGTAACAAACTCTGCTGCTACTTGTAGCTACAAGAGCAAGTGTCGATTTCAGGAAAATATTTAATGAACTTAAACAAGTTTTTTTTTTTTTTTAATCGATCGATCTTCTGCCACTTCTTCAGGTCACATTAATTGATTCATTATTTTACTGGGAGTTACTGCTGCACACAGTTGAGCAGTAAAGAAAAAAACATTGTGATATGAATGTCAATCAATTGTTGTACTTTACAGAACTTTGACTATCTTATATTTGCTGGGATAAAACAAAAACAACAACAAGTTATGTGACCATAAGACTCTTCTGAGAATCAGCCTGTTCGCTTGAACTTTGTGGCAGTACCTGGTAACAGGTTTTAACTGAACGTGATTTCTCTGAAAGAGATTCAGTGTTTGCAATAGGACTTTCATCTTGGCGTCTTTATCTGAGAGACTGAGACTGTGAAAGACAAGAGGGCAAGAGTCGGTCGGTGGTGTGACAGAGCCTCCACTATCACCAGGCTGCGTGCGACTTTTATAGGCGCCACACATTTGCAGCTTCACCACAGCCACGAAACTGGAATTTGGTGTGCTCTGTGCTTCTTAGAGAAATCAACCACAATGTCTCTGTGGTTGCATTTCTGATAAGATAACACCGTGGCAGTACTAAGAAAGAGATAAGCAATGTGGAGGATAAAAGTGAAGAGAGAAAAAAGACTTCTTATTGTTGCTCTGCGTCGTAGATTCACTGTTGGAGATTAAGACGCAGTCCGCGGGTTATCAGTCAAGACCTTAAATAGCTCTGGAGCCAGATGTTTTAAAGCAGCCGGGTGAGAGGAAAGCTTTAAATCACAGAGGGGGAACAGGTAAGGCTTGGCCACGTGTCTGTCACCTCTAGTCCCCACACACACATGAACACACACGAACACACATATGCTACTCCCCAAGTGTATTTTTTCCACTGCTGTTAATAGGAGCCATATAGAACCCAGTTCATAATGAAAGACCCCCCAGGGGCCATGGCAGGGTCTAATAACCCTCTTAATAAGTCTCTTCTAGTGCTGAAAGGCCGGTCTCTTTATACTACAAGTGTATATGTGCTGTAAAGTCTTTTCCAGCCGACTACTGTAATTTTATGGCTCTGTTTTATCCTTTTCTTTCAAAGCCTGTCAGAGAAATTGGGAGGGAGGTCAGAGAGGGTGTCTGCGGATCAAAGCGCTGAAGGTCCTCCCGGTACTCTGCGAAGTAACAGTGCATAAAATTACATTAAATATCTTGGATGTTTTTAAAGAATTGAGTGCTAACAATTAATAAAGGACGTGTCATCAGTGGAGTCACACAAAACGTCTGTATACTCTCTGCATACAAGTCCAAAACGAAAGTAAAATTTCAAATTTCTTTGAAATGAATTTGAGTTTTTCTAAGAAGCTGGTCCAGATAATGTTTATTGTGTTTGCATGTTACTAAACTCGACTCACTGCTAAAGGCCTCAACTGGCTGCACACTGAAGAGAAGGCGTGCACGCTGTTACATGAAATCAACAGTAACGAAATTATACAACTATAAATATGAATTCTTAAACATCAAATATCAGAATTCCAATTCACCTTAAGTCAAAGGTGAAGAGGGTGAACTGTGGTATGAAATGTACCAGGCCATCGCTGTTTTATAGATTCCCATGCTGGTATAAATACCACAATATAACAGCATATTAATAGAAGCATCAAAAAGAGAAAATGCACACTGTATGAAAAAAGGATGCAGACTACAGTGCAAATAAAAGAAGTCCGTCTAAACTGCGTGCTTGAAAAGGAGGCAGGCACTGAGCAGGGCAGTGTGATCTCATCAGAGATGATTCGATGGTAACAGAGGTGATAGTAATGTTCCACAGTTCGCTCATAGAAATACTGTATACACCACATGCTGGTGTTTGTCAGAGTGGGGAGGGGTGGTACATCCACTTTTAATGTAACAAACTGAGTCAGAGGGTGGGGGTGGAACAAACCGTGAAACATCAAACAGCCTGATTCACACTGACAGACCAACATGAGACAATTCGCTCCTTTAAAAATTCATTTGAACAATTAAATCTGCTGTAGCTTTTTTTTTTTTTTTTTTTTTTTACAAATGCTAGCATGTAATTACTTAAATACTATGACTAATTACCACACTAATTATAGTAACAATGATTTACTTTGAGGTTACATTTCTGTGAGTTTGATTATTCATTTAAAGGCAGCAGTCAGTCTCAGATTTTCCTCACGTTAAAGTTAAATTGTGCTTTAATATTTTGTTTTTAAAATGCAAATCTAAAAATAGCCTTTAAAAAACACCAGGTGCATCTTTTAATTGTAGAATTTAAAATGCAGCATAAAACATTAAAATTATAATAATAAAATAAAATGTAAAATCTCCCATGAAACAGACCCAGTTTGTTTCATGGCAGCTTCAGAACATTTTGGGAAAAAAAATGGAGTTTTGTTTTAACCTGTTATTTTTTGCATTCAAAATAAAGCACACAAGGGTGAGAAAATTCATTTTAATTGTGTAAATTTAGTACATTTCAAATCACTTTGAACAAAACTGCAGGGAGGTCACTGATATTTCAACAAAAGGTTCAGCCTTCAAGCAACACTGCAGAGCACACCGAGTGTGTTTGAGAATTCTTTAACACGGTCATACGTGCTTTAATATCGTCGCATGCAGATGTTTTTCTTTATGCTTGTTTTGTTAGTGATAAAGGGTTGCGTTGGACTGACACGCTGAAATAACACAGCGGCGCAAAAAAGAAGGGAAAAAAAAAAGCCAAACGTCAGCAGTACTTGAGCGTGTGGAGGAGGGGAGCCGAGTTTGAGCACTAAACAAACTCCCCTCTCTGACCAGCAGGCTGCGCTGTAGCAACATCACTTCTCCGCTCGCTTCACTTCTCCTCACTGACAGGCGGGCTACAATCACTTTTTTTTTTCCACGTTTTGTTTTAGATCTTTTAGTGTAGATTTAATAATTCTGCCTCTGTTGGATTTCCACAGAGAGCAAGAAGGAAATGGTAAGTGCAGGGTTGAGCTCAAGTGGAAATGTCCTTGTCGGGGTGTTTTCATGAGTTTTGGTGTCTGCAGTCGGGGTGTGCCCATTACCAAGACCATCAACACCACCACCACCATCACCGCTGCTACCCCGGTCAACCTCTCCTTTTTGCCTGCAACTCATTACACTTCTATCCCACTTTTCCGTTGTGGAGCAAGAAAGAAAGCGAAAAGGAGAAATGCATGAAAATAATTGACAAAACCACACTTTCCCTCCTCTACCAGAGCTCTGTTTTTCTTTTTGTGGTCCACCAGTGTTCGGGTTTTTTTTTTTTTTTCTGCTTTGGTCTAGCTGTGAACAATAGCTGCGGTGTGCCAGTTCCAAAACAGTTGATAACAGTTTGGTTTGAGATAAAGACTCGGAGCAGGCACTTTTATCTTTGAATATAGAGCTATCTCAGTCGGGGCAAAGGAGTGATCAAAAGCTGCGAGCGTGTATGTGTGTGTGTTTCTCTTGAATTTGCAAGCTCCATTTGGTGTGTCACTCCAGTATTTACAACATTTTTCCTGACTGTACTGTAGTCACCCATTCTCTCTTTCTCTCTCTCTCTCTCTCCCTCCCTCTCTCTCTCCCTCTCTCTCCCTGCCTCTTTCACGTTTGGTCTGGCCCCAGTACAAGTCCTAGCAGTTGTCAGTTTCAGGAAATGCACTGCGCTCTGTTGGGAAGTGAGGTATCTGCCCCTGGGCCAGCCGCCTTTTTTTTTTTTTTTTTTTTGTAAATTTTTATCGGCTGCTTACGGGAAGCAGAGCTCCTCCGTGCACACACGACCGTTCACTCAGAGCTCTTTTCTCTCCTTGTTGAATGATTGTATGCATAGTGCTACATAGATAGCCATTTAAATGAATGGATAGCTGGCAGGCGTGGATGCAGCACTGCGATCTCCTGCTCTGTCTTATCGCTGAGTGTGTGTGTCTGTGTGCACGGAAGCCCTTTTTGTACATGTGCACGTGCGCAGACACACACACAGCTTCACACACTCAAACCCAACCACTGTACTTCCCTCCCAGTGATCCACATGCTTTTACACTTTGTTTGACTTTTGATTTGCTACAGGGTCCATATTGTTTCTGCTGAGCAACAACAGCCTTCTGTCCACCTCACCACGCAAACCCAACCCATACAAGCACACACACACACACACACACACACACTTGCTTCTTTACACTCCCAAACAGTGCATCAGGTTAAAAACCCATAAAACCAGCCTCACATGATCTGAGAGAGCAGCTCTGCAGAAGTGTGTGCAGGAAAGCAACGAAAACAAAGCCGTATGTTTTTGTCCGGGGGCTTGGAGAATGATGTATGAGCAGGGTGTGCGTGTGTGTGTGTGTCTGTGTGTGTGTGCGTGTAGGAGTGGGGAGAGCAGCTTGAGTCCAAACAGGATATTGTAGTACACAGGGGCACAGATTCTTCCTGCGGCAGTTTGGCTCTGTGGGTTCAGGACAGACTCGGCGACAAGCAGGCAGCACCCCCTACGTTGTCACACACACACACACACACACACACACACGCACACAGAGTCTCCTATCCTCCCATCAGATAACTGACTCAATAGCCAGCCTCCCTTTCTACGAGGGAGAGACAATATTATTGGTCTCTGTGACAGTTTCCTGTGAAGAGAGCAGGGTGCATAGAAACAGAATAAAAACAATCAGTCAGTTTCATACGACGTGCTGGGCAGCCATGAGGAAAATAATCAAGTCTCAATGCAAACAGTTTACACATAATACATTATGTCAAGCTACACATTTTAAACAATGTACTGTACAATGAATAACGTGGCAAACGTAATTCATCCTGCTTATTCTCCGCTTTGGCTTGGAGTAAATAACAAGCTGGCCTTGGACTTTACATTTAAGATGTTTTAAACTTAAAAAGTAACACTGCAGGAAAGAAAACTTCAGCTGCAGAGATGTTATTTAAAGAATAAATCCAGAGCAGTGGACTAGAATAACCCCGCAGCAGTAAGCACTGTTTGATACAACTGACTCTGTGTTGAATTTTCCACACTTATTCTAATGGAGTAAAGAGTTAGGCATCCCCAAACTTTCTCCTTAAGATGTAATTTGTGCACACACACTCCAGATTAGAGCGGAGTGGAAGGGGGTTGGGGGTGGGCAAGGAAAAATGTCTGTGCAGAGGGCAGAGGGAGGGTGGAGCGGATTCACCTCGTGTTTGGGACTCGGAGAGGCTAGATGGGGGCGCGGGGAGCGCAGTGTGTGTCGGCGTAAGCGGGGGGGTTCGTGTCTCAGCAGTGTTAAAACAAGCTGTTTGTCAAGTGCCAAAGCCGGCAGCACCCTTGCCTCATCCCGGGTGCTTCATCCAAGCTGACTTGGTGTGTGTGTGTGTGTGTGTAATTACATCGATTTTTATAGAAAGACAGACGTATATGTAGCTGGATGGTGAGATAGTATGGAGTGCACCGTGCGGACAACATGCGATGGAAACGAGCACCTCTTGAATATAAACGCTGACACAGTTTGAGCAGAATGTGAGGGCTAACTAAACTATTAGTTTTGGGTTAAGACCAACAACTCCCATTTTCCTCCATCCCCCTGTGGTTTGCAGGGCTTCTCGGTAGCTCCATAAAACGATGTTTGGACGAGGCAGCAGACATTGTTATTTGCCTACATTTTATTAGTAAATATGACTATGAGCCCCGAGTTTCCATCCATTTTTGGGCCATTTGCGTTTGGTCATTTGTTTGCTATGAGATCTAAATCGAGCCCTCATTTGTTATTTAGCACAAAGTATTTTGTTTTGAACGCGTGAGAGAGCCATAATGTTGTGATTCATTTCGCGTCTCCAGCAAAACTGTTTACGAAACAATCAGTAATCATCGGCGATTCGTTCCATGGAATCTGGAAAGAGTTTTCATTCACAGTTTTATGTCAAAATTTGGCAAAAGAAAATGAAATTAACCCAATGTGCTGCGTGGGAATGGAGGTTTACGTTTGTTCTGTCCATGAATTCAACCTTTTTTCTAGAATTTGTTTTTGGCATCTTTTAATGTCAGGTGTACATCTTACTAGTCCTTACAAGTCCTATATTGACATAATGAGAACAAACTAATCCCTGCTGCTGGATCTATTTCTGCAGGTCTTCAGCGTCTGGTTTATGTAACACAAACTCTTGTGGTTGATAACGTGTTTATCTTGTAGTTGCCATCACCTCCAACCCTGAAGTACACGCTGTGCGCAAAGCTTTTACTCTCCTATCCGCTGATTTATATATTTAAGTGTCAACATGGACATTGCGAAATGTTTTTTTTTATATATATATATTCAAAATAGAAAGGAATTTCAAACATCTCAGCGTTACTACATATGAGTAACGGCAACAATGCCGCACTCACAGCCCACTTAAAGCAACCCATGACCTTTCTTCTTTTAATCTCGGGTCATTCTTCATGTGTGCTTACTTAATTGCCAAGGTTATGACTGATGAAAGATGAACCCATCCCACTGCCTTTGCTGGGAGTAGATTCATACTAACCCCCAAGCAGGGAAAAGCAATAGGAAGCCAAGGCAATAAAAGGCTTTGACATTGATGGGCCTGTTTCCCAAACACTTAGGACCTTAAGTCGTCTCCTCTCAAGTCTGGCTGGAGGGGCCGAGGCTCCACTTCTTATTGCTGTGTCTGACCAGAGTCGCCATGCCCCAGAGAGGGTCGATGTTTGGCCCCTTTAGTTCCTGTCTGTCTGTCAGGCTGTCTGTCTGACTGTCTGTCTCTGTCGGCCACTGAACATGCTACAGAACTCACTCGGTGTGGTGGTGGTGGTGGTGGTGGTGGGGTAAGTGGGTGAGGAATTTCTGTGTGTGTCAAGGGCCTTCAGCAAACAGCCCTCACAGTGTGAAAACAAATACGGCGACCTGTTCTCTTGTGCAAAAAGAAGCGTCAACGTCTCGCAGCGCACTGATTAGACCCAAGTGCAAAAGGGAACAAAGAGGGGACAGACTGGTGATAATAACCAGGAATATATAGTGCGTTATTTTTGATTGCACAGTAAATTTGTCACGGAAGAGTCTCATGACAAAACGATAAAGCAGAAATGAAAACAGCTGAATTTATTTTTTCTCGGTTAGACCTCAGAAAAACAAAAACAAAGTTCCAGGCACCTATGCGGAAACATGGAGGGCTGCCATGGAGAAATAATCATTTTCAGAAAAAGAAAAATGACTTTTCGTGTTACTTTGAGAGGATTAAGCCAACACAGCTTACTTTTTTTTTTTTTATGTTCCTGTTGAACAACTTCTTAACCCCCTCCGTCCGTCCATTTGGCTTCACTGACTGGATTAGGTTCATGCACAAGGCCCCTACTCATGCCAGTGGATTGCTTATGACAGGCCCTTATGCAGACACCTTGACTGCCATGAGCAATTACTTTAAATACACAGAAGAGGGCCGGAGCTTGGGCTGACCTGTGGGAGGGTGAGAGGTACTGTAGAGAGGCACTTAGAGAGAGGGAGAGGTGAAAAGGGAGGAAAGAGAAACACCCCACAGATAATTCTAGATTATGTAAAAATAAAAAAAATGTTCCTGAGCAACACTTAAAGTGTCACAAGTGAAAGGTCTTAGTACGCACAGGTTAAGTGGTGGAAGAAAAAACATGTGTTGTTTTTCTGAACTTCTCGAATGAGGTGCAGCTCTGCGGAACATCTACAAAATCTGAAGCTGTCATCTGTAATCAGATAGCATTCACATCGCATTCGTGCAACTGAATCCGCCTCCACCCCGTGGTTTCTAACAACCTGTCGCGTTACTGAAAATCCATCCACGTCTCTGTTCATTGCTACACTTCAGATAGACTTACCTGTCTGTGCGCCTGACAGTGGCAGAACTGACAGCAGTCCTGATCCCTCCCAGTCTTCTCGGGCCCGGCCTGTCTGTCGATCAGGTTTCATACAGATCTGGACTAGCTCTGTTACACTACAAGCCTTGTCCCCCCGCTGCTGGGTTTTTGCTGGCTCTGCTCTGTTTCACCTAAAATTAGGGAGGGTCCTCAGACACTGACTGGGCACAACGAGTGCAAAGAGTTCACGGGGTTGTTGATGTTGAGGTATAGTTTGCAACATATATGAAAGACAAGGGCTTATTTCTTATGAGGCCGTGAAAGGCAGCGGTGCTTTGGGTGGGGTTGAAGTTTTCATACCACATCCATCACTCTGTTAGTGGCTGTAAGGTTCAGATGAAAATAGAACTGTTTGTGTGGAGGGACATCTTATTTATTAACCTTATTTAGGCATTTTCTCCAGATGTGCGGTGACTAAACTCGCCCAACGATTATTGACCTTAAAGGAAAATTCCAGTTTCTTACTTACACAGTTTCATTCCTATCTGTAAAATAATATTGCAATCTTCAAGTTTATTGTTGATATATGTCAGTAAAATAACATCGTAACGTTCAAGTTTATTGTTCGGATGGGAATGTGGCAACATTGCTCAAAAAAGAGAGGCCGGAGGAGAAGCACAAGCAGTGGGATGATGTTTTACACCAAAAATAATATTAGCCAACTTATTTTGAAGAGAAAATAAAGACAAACTGTGAAATGATTACCCAAATTGTCTGCTGTTAACATCCATGACAGTTTACAGACCAACTTACAGGTTCTGCTTTGACCTCCCGTAGTCATTTCAGCTCACTTATACTTACACTTACACACTTATTTATTTAAAAAATGGCCAGAGCTTTCCTTTAACTTGGATGAGGGACAAGATGTTTTCTTTTTGTGTGCGAGTGTGTGAGTATGCCGTGAGTTAGGGTTGCTATATCTAGTTTTTGGACAGCACCGCAAGAGAATATTTGATGATAGCATTAGATGTGTGAGAGAATGAAGAAGTGGTGAAGGCCAGAGTTTGTGTGAGGTGAACCAAAGCTTTTGCACTTTGTTTCGCTTCTTTTCTCAGCAAACGTTGTTCTCTTTAACTCTCTCTCTCTCTCTCTGCGTCGTCTCTTCTCCTCCACACACACACAAACACACACTCGCACACACACACACACACACACAGGGTGTAATGACAAGAAGTGTGTGGAGCTGCTGAGCTGTTCCACATGTGTAGGGTGCGTCAGATCAAATTAGGCCTCGTTGACAAAGGGCCTTTTACACACAGGTGGATGATGAGGGCGGGTGGGGTGGGGGGAGCAGTCAGTCCAAAACCCAGTCAGTCAGCAAACCAACCAGTCAGTAAGTTAATCAGTCAAACTGCCACTCAGACAGCAGCGACGTCAGCTGCACCATATGTGATGTTTGGACCGGCGGAGTACGACTTGACAGCTTTTCCTTCCACTCAAACGGCCGTGGATGTCTGGATTTCCTTTAAAACGTCTCACCGTCATCATCATTATCATTTCTGGAACGTCTTGGACCCTTCACACTATCATGCCTTGGTGATACTCAGCCTTGCGGACTGCAGTTCTCGAATGAAACATCAACAAGCCTGGCCTTGACGCATGCAGCTCACCCCGTCAAATCATAATACACGGCCGAAATCACAACAGCATGTCAACTGGCTGCATTTGTGGAATGAAAAGTGCAAATCCCAAATGTTTGGGACTGTGTTTACATCTCTTTCCCAAAGTTTATTACATTCTCTCTCCAAGTTGTCACTTTTCATATATGAGCATAAATCCCCCTATGGCAGACACACATAGTCACACACACACACACACACGACCCCCTGGGTGCTGGGGTAACCATAATGCAGCTGCGGCAGTGCAGGCTGAGTTATTACGTTTAATCCGCCTAATTGTTGAGTTTCATAGAATGGGACCCAGTCTGCCTTGGAACTAATTCTGTCTGGGCATTCTATTTAATTCGCCACACTGGGCCCTAAGCTCTTCTAAAGGCAGGCTGCCCCCTCGGTTCCCTCCACCCCACCCTTTAAGAATATAAACCCCTTATCTTCTCCTCTCCCTCCCTCTCTTGCATGGCAGAACACTGGGTGACTTGTGCTGGAGAGTGATTTCTCAACAGTCCATAAAACATTCTTCTGACATTTTGGACATCCACTCTAATGGGGCGAGATAATGGGAGCAGAGCTATCATGAGCGGCAAAAAAAAAGGTCCCAGCCACGTCAGCCATGCCAACAGACACTTTTAAACAACAATATGCAAGTTTCATGAAGACGTGCGGCAAGGCATGAAATGAATGGAAATTGAGATGCATGTCTTGGATGGCTAAGGAGAGGCGTATTGACAGCGTCACGTGTGTAGCCCAAAGCGCAAAAATACCCGTGTTATGACACAAAGGCCTTCTAAAAATAAATCTACTGTTGCTTGTGTGCGTGGAAGTGTGTGCTCCAGCTGGTGTTTAATCGTTGCAACTGTACCGAAGTGAAACAATGAACTCGGCGTAGCTTAGCTGACGTGGTTGCAGTCTTACCCCCAAAACAATGCTTCTTTAACTGGTCAGATTGGTGGGGGGTTGATTGGTTGGTTGGTTGGATGCTTGCTTGCTTGCTTGCTTGCGTGGCTGAACGGTGATAATCCGCACCCGCAAATCCCATGCGTTTAGTCAAATTATTCCAGGCCTTAAGGCTCCCATTGTGGCCGCTGGCTGGTGTGCTGCTGTCTGAGCCCCCCACAGGGACAACAATGCCACCATTCAAGGCCACTCACTGCTACCGACTGGCAATTTCAGGTGTGAATTGGCTGTGTAGCCAGTGGCTTATATTAAATGACCTGAGACGTGACCTCAAAGGGTAAGAGAGGATAGAGAGGGAGGGGAGAGGAGGCAAGAAAAAGAGTAGGCATTGGGAAAAGAGAGAGATTATGAGAGAGAGAGCGGCAGCGCTGCAGTCGTGTCAAGTTCTGTCATCTTTTTTGCTCTGATCGCCTTAAAAACTGGCAGAGAGCTGCATTGTTTTGGAAAAGGGCTGAAGATTGAGAGGGAGAGTGGGAATATGTAAGAAAGGTAAAGAATGATCCCCTTCGGCCTGATATCGTGTCTTCTCTTCCCTCCACTCCATTACTGCTAAACCTCTCCTCTGTCCTCCCTCCTTCCCCCCAATAATGTGCTTTTAATCATATCTCCTTGGCTGGCTTGCTTGCGTGGGTGAGCGCCGCATCCAGGCCCTTTGATGGGAATCTGCGATGCGCCCAAAAGTCTTTTGAAGTGGCCGGCTGGGGAGCTACATGGGGGATAGCTATGGGGCCGGCAGCTTTGATGTGCCAGGGTCTGGAGAGGCCGGCTGCACGCTGCCCTGCACCGATCTGTCAGTAGCACAGCTGTGCTGCTCGCTGGGGAGCCCCTGCCTCCAACCCTGACTGACTGGTTGGCTGGCTGACTGACCGACTTACTCACCTAGTTGACTGTATACACTATGTACCTGCTGTAATAAGTTCTAGCACTTTAACTTAACTTTGGTAAAGGTTCTTGCAGGAGGTGAGCTGGTCTGTGTCGCCTGATGACACTGTGGGTCAGCTTCATATGTACGGCATCGCTGTGCAGTCTATGCGGATTTATTAATATGTTGTTTTGAGTGAATATATCCCTTGAGTTCAGATGAATCCAAGTCCTGCTACAGAGCGTAGAGTTTCATTTTTTCTTTGCCTCTCCTGTTATTTCCTTTATTTCCTGTCAAGCAGCTCGCGGAGAAAAAATACGTAGCGGACGGCTGTTTTCTGCTCAAAGTCTATGTAAATGTGCCATTGGGAATTTTTCAGTTTGACTATTGCCAAATGGAATCTGTTTTCTCTGCAGCTGCACGAAACCATTAAAAAGAGACCATGTGTTCTAACCTGTTAGGTTTCAGTCGAGCTCAACCTTGGCTCAACTCTCCACCTGGAGAGAGGAGAGCAGTTTCCAAGGCCGAAGCTATTGACACTTAGTTCACCGCACAGCTTTTCTCTCTTACAGAGGGAGGATGCATTAATTGCCTGACTGCAACTGAGAACATTATTTAACGGCACAGATATTTCTTTTATATGCATTACCATCCCACATTTGTTTTTAATGTGATTTGTTTCAATCTTCCATATCATTGCATGTAATAAAGAGTCGTGCAGTATGATGAATTGTACAAAGGGTACAGCATTATAATGACAAGCAGAGTCATCTAAATAAAGACTGACTCTCTAGATGCTCTTTATTTTTGCATTAGAAAATCATATACTAGATTTTCCTGAGATTATTATACAACAGTTGCCATCACAGAGTCCCTCACGTGTCTGTACTTCGCTTCTGCAGTAGTGTGTAACTCCTGCTCTGAGTCGTCGGAAACTCTAATTTCTTTCCCATTTTTCAGAAGTCAGAAAACACAGCCAGGAGAAATTAATAAGGTGCATGGTCAGTTTTAACACTTACACACCAGGGTGTCTTGTATAACTGCACACTGTGTCCTGTGCTGTTAGCCACTGAGCCGTTTCCTTTGGATTGGTTGGGAAGTTCTTACTGTAATGTCACAGTAGTTGCTGAGGTATTATTGTAGAATTCACACCTGCACACAAGTGACCACAAACCACCCTCCGAGGCAGCCACATTTATTTAAAACAAACCAAACAACTGCTATAGCGACTACCATGATAGTAATGGCATATGGAGTAAAGGGTAGATAAATGATGAGAGGTTAATAGGAGAAGCACCCCTGTAGGAGTCATTTATTCCTGAAGGATTAGCATGACTGTAATGAAAAATGACGATGGTGGATGGCTCTCCAGCGGCAGTTTGTTTGTTGACATTGCCTCTGGATCCTTCCCTCCTCTCAAGGAAGGATCATCCTCAGTTGACCCACGCTTCAGTGCACATCACTTAGATTTATGGCTTTCCTCCTTTCACCTGTGGTAGCGATCTTCTACAACAGGTCAACAGTTAGACACTAAGCAGACGTGTCTGACAACAATCACCAATTTTAGTCCCGACCTGTCACTTTCTGGCTTTAACTGAAAATGCTGTGTGCTGATTTGTTGGTCATAGGTTTGATTTTAAAATCCATCATACCGGAGCCATGTTTCGATCAGCTGCCAGCGGGTCAGAGAGGTTCAAGGTGTTCCCACAACGCCCTCCACATGAAATCTTCCTTCTCACCTAACGTGTGATACACGCAAACCCGAGCCAACTGACTTTAGTCGAAGAGCGCTTCAGATCTTTACAAAGTGTTCTGGCACCGCTCCGACTCATTTCAGGCTGAAGGCAGAATGTGAAATATGGACACAGGTCTCCGCAATCGCTGATGAAAACTCAATTCTTTTAGTGTCTGGCTCATCAGATGCCCTCAGCATGACCCGTGAGCACAAACCCGCTATCTTCAACACATCTGTGCCTAGTTAAATGAAGGTTGTATTTTAGGCCTATTATAGTCAAGGAGACAACGCGGCCTGACTGCTAGTTTGACCACTCACCCCTATCTGACTTGCACATGTGGTCAGTCACTATGGCAATGTGCTGAAAAAGACTGCTTCCTGAGACTTTGTTGTGTTTGGGGCTTGGCAGGGCATTGTAACCTAGATATTATTTTTAGTCCGTCAGCGAAGGCCCAGTGTGTGTTGATTTAGGATGTGAGCTGACTGCCTTTTAGTGAGCACACAAACACACATGAACACACACACACACACATATACACATACATCCCCCTTGAGCACAGAAATTCACAGACCTACAGCGTCTGACCGTATCAGACTTTTTAAAACTTTGTGATATATTGCTGCAAAATCGTGTATTGACATTTTTGCATCTCTGAAGGCGCGGACATCTGTCAGCCAATCTCAGGTCATTGAAGTTATCATCAGTAGTGACGGTATGAGAAAAGCTCTCTGTTTCTCTGTCCGTCAGCTGTGTTGTCCCACACCCATCTGTGGCCTTTTATTGCTTTCTCTCTCTCTCTCTTTCTTTCTCCGAGTCCATCTCGCTCTCTCTCTCTCCCTCCCTCCCTCTCTCTCTCCCTGTGGCAGGCAGTAATAAAGGTCTGACAGGCAGAGCGTGAAGGTCATGGTTATTAGATGGTAAAGGCGAGAGCCACAGCTGGGCTGGGCAGGCCTCCTCTCTGGCAAAAGTGATGAGTTGTGTGCGTTTGGACGGGGGGGTGGGGGTTGCTCTTATTTGACACAAAGTTTTTTTTCTTTCCTTAGAGCCACCTGGTTTGGTGAGGGAAAGGCCCCGGGGTCTTTTGATAAAGTGCAGGGTGTGAGTGAGAAGAAGGGGTGGTGATTATGAGCAAGCCAACAAGTTGAAATACTGTCCAAGTGGTGTGTGTGTGTGTGTGTGTGTGTGTTTGTGTATGCATATGTGAGCTCGTCTGACAGCCCCAAAGGCGTTCACACCTGCTGCTTCTTCGGCTCTACTTGAGCTTCTGTGGCTGAGGTTGCGACAGCTAAGCTGTGACACATGTAGACACATACACACTACAATCCCTTTTTGATGAGAAGGTCGCTTTTTAAAACCCTTAGCGGCTCATATAACTCATACCAAACCCCAAGTTTTACTAAAGTTGGGGAGGTTCAGATGTAATCAGTGTCTTTCAAAGTAGAAAATTGATATTAGCTTGAATTTGGGGCCCTCCCTCCTCCCTTTGGCAGCCCAGTAAAGTGAGAACGCACTCCGAGGCTGCATATTCTGAATTTTATTGAAAATGGAGGCCTGTGCGAACAGTCAGCCTATCAAGGATGGTTGCCAAGCTGTTGTGCTTCTTGATCTGACACAGGGATGTACAGTGTTCCTAAACTTGGCTCCCATCGCTACTGGAATCACTGATTGACTGTGATGAATGAAGAATGAAAACATTATTCCGCAGCATTCATCGAATCACGGCCTTAAATAGACGAGAAAGCATTTGCTGCACCGCAGTTTAGACAAACTGTACGTGAATGTGGCACCGAGAATTTTTGTTTTAGCTAGCGTAATTTTACACAATGTACACAGTTTGTGTTCTTGGATGCAAAGTGGCGTAAAACTAAAATGTTATTCGTAAGGAAATGCTTGCCATTATCACATTTCAACGTTGACCGTGCTGAGCTTGTGCAATCAAACAAGAAATATAAAACCGCAGTGTTGAAAATTCATCAAAATAGCAGGTTGTAGCTCTGCCTGAAAAATCTAAAACTTCTCGTTCTTTTGGAAAAGACTTTCTTGTTGATTTATCGCAAAGCAAAACAATTGCTATAACTTGATACCCATATAAGTGGTCTTCACATGGGAGAGAAAGCACGGAGAATCAAACAGAAATGTAATATGTATAGATGGTTTGTCTTATGTCCTCTTTTTATCAAAAAATGTTGTGTTTGGGTGACATCCAGGTTTTCTTATAGCCACTGCCAAAATCCGACTCTTCCAAACCTCAAGTATTCTCAAGTGGGCTTAGAGCTGTTTTGGAAAAAATAGTGCAGAGAGAGAGCAAAGTGGAGTATCTCCACATTGTAATGATGCATTCAGCAGAGATTGAATCAGCTTGCTTTTCTCTCTACTACCTACACAAATCTCATACTCAGAAAGCCTATCATGTCCCAAAGCGTTCTAGGATGAACTCCTCTCCAACCTCATTTGCATTGATATGAAATTTGGACAAAAATCCGATAAAGGGGGGACACCCCTGGGTGATTACAGGGTCACTAGCCAACCATAAAGGAGAATCTCTTCAAGCCGCCGCCATGGCCAAGAAAAGAAGCACCGCGTCAGACGAAAACAGGACTCAGACTAGGGCTCATTGTGTCTGCTATCTGTTGCTACACAATGAGCCGTCTCATTCTTTGGTACGGGTGTCAGGAGTTCAGCCTTTATCACCACGACCTGCGTTTGACCCCAGGGTAGAGATGCAGCTGAAGAGGCCTCGTCGAGGCTGTGGAGACAGAAACACACACCCCCGGGGGCTTCTATTAAGCTCGTCACTCAGGAGGAGCTACGAAAACAACGCTGACACTCAGACGCACTCATACACACCACACACACACACACACAAACACATACACCTAAACGCACACGCGCTTCACAGATTAGTGACGAAGAAGAGTTATCTAAAACATGTCACCCAGCCTCCTCTGCTGATGGCTTATAGTCAGGCTGATAGAGAGCTTAAGTGCATCAGCAGCTACACAGTGATGTGCAGCTGACAACAATGTTTATTATTTGAGTGAGGGTGAAGAGGTGAAGGAGAGGATCAAGAAGGGAGAAAGACAGGGTTTCCACCATGTTTGCAGCTGGAGAGCAGGTTGGATTGGAAGTTACTAAAGTCCAAGGTCAAATGACAGTCATCTAAGCGGAGAAACATCTGCTCACGTCCGAGCACTTGTTGAGGCTGACAGTCATTTCATATTTTTACACGTATAACGACTTTGGGTTTCATATAATGCAGAGCTACATCAGCAGATTGTGACTGCAAGCATCGTAAACTATGACAATAGAGATGTCCGTGTGAAGTAAGAATAAATATGTGTCCAAAGGAGAAAGTGTTATTAACTAAAACATCGACAAGTTTATGAAATTAGGTGTTAAAAATAAGCAGTATTCTCAGCTCTAGGACTGGGAGCTGAAGCCACGCCCACTCGTGGAAGAAGTCGAGCGACAATTTTGAAGTGACTCAAACGTGTCAGATGAGTTCAGAAAATGACATGACTAACTTTGAAACACTGAGTGAGATGAATTAAACTCTGTGTCTCTGCTAGGGGTGCAGGGTTATGCTCAGGGCGGCCTCAGCGTGTCATCGAGCCACTCTTTAAGGACCGCCCACAAAATTCTGGGCTAAAAACTGGTGAAAAACTGTTTGGACGATATATGACTGAAATATGGAGCTAGAGGTTCAAAGTCTTTTCACATGTTTTCAGCAACTGTTGTCCAACATATTTAATGTATTTTAAAAGAAATGTCAGAATTGCCTTAACACAAACTTTAATATTAACAATGTTTGAAGTAAGTAATGTGAGAGGGGTCAGTCACGGTGAGAAACCCCCTTTGAAGCATTTTTGCTTCTTTTAGCACATTGTTTTGGTTTTGCGGCTTCAAACTCTGCTCCCATCAACCTGTTTTTAGCAGCAGTAGGCAGCCTTTTTCCATATAAACTTATTGTACACTCTATCTGCTCAGCACAAAACAAGACACAGACAAAGCTGGTGACTAGCTTGTGAAAACAGTGGAAGATTTAGTAGCTTAGGCGCCAGATTTTTCCATCACGGGTTGGTGCAGACTAAAACAGATCTAAAAGGATTGGGAAAATTGGACTCAGGTGGTCAGAAACGCAACTCCAAATGAATACTAATGTTGGATGTTTAAATATGCCAACTCGTTTGCCGTAGCGACTGTGCAAGGCGGTAATATTTCAATGCTGCATTTCAGCTTGTTCCATTTTCCCCCAGAGCAGCCGAAAAAACACCTGATTGCAGCTTTAAATCAAGAACTGTCTAATTAAGACATAAGTCTGTGTATAATTTCTCATCCAGAACTGTGCGTACACACAGCAGCACCATCATCATCACAGCAGCACAGTCATTATCATCCTCATCACTGTCATCATTTTAGCTGTCATCGGGTGAACCACTAATTTTTTTGTCAGTATGAATTACCCAGATCTCAACCTAACCCCAACATTATAAAGTGTTATTCTTCCATAGGCAAGAACCCCGCCCCACCCAGCTCTCACAGTCACACGACACACACACACACACACGAGCCGTCGACGAGGAAAACAATCTTGTTTGATTTCCACTGGTTTCGGAACAGATTAAACACCAGTGCTCGGGTCTCGGGTCAGCACCGCTGCTCATACTGTACAAACATCCCACATCCGTCTGAGGGCAGGGCGGACCTGCTGTCAGTCACAAAGGGTGGAAAACATTTACAGTCACGTCATTTGGTCGCCCAGCAGGAGCTTATGGACACACACATGTCAGCTTCACCTTCGCACGCTCATACAAGCATACAGCACGCATGCCGGGCCGCCGTATGATTTCGGTGCTCATCACTGAACGTGCGTACTAATTAGCCTTCCTTTGTGATCAGGTAGGTTAGTGATCAGTGCTTCGTTTGATGTTCAGCGAGCTGTTCCACTCCTTTGATCAGCTCCCGTCCGGAGCTGTCAGGTGAAGGTGAACCAGTGAGAGATGAACTGCACCCAGCAGCCACAGACATCGACAGGTGGCTGGTTGCAGCTGTTTTAGTTTTGCACCTCACATCTCTACGGCCTCTCTGTTTATATGTTAAAAGAGTTCAAGCAGGACGCAGGAGACTGTCATTTCACACGCTTTTCTCTGTTTGCTATCTTTCTACATTTCCTTCATCGGGTCGTATATTTCACTTAGTTGTTTCACTTGTTTTTCTCATTCTCACTTTCTGGCTTTATCTCATCATCTCGTTATTTGTCTTCTCCTAAATTGGGTTCTTTTCACCTCACTTCACATTATATGTGAGAAAAACAGCTGCGCGTTGGATGTGGTCGCGTGTCGGTTTCTGTTTGTGTGTGCACAAACGCGCTGTTAATTCTTGGGTGAGTGTGTGCTCGTAATCTGTGTTGTGCGCAGTGATGTGTTTCGGCTTCGACAGTATGTGTGTCAGCCAGCTGTGGAGATAAGCAGGTTAAAGCACCTTTGCACACTTCTCTTAAACAGGAAGTGGATAGCTGTGGTGGGGCACGAGTACCAGCATCAAAAACAAAAAATTGCCACATGAAACGACCTTTGTTCTGCCAGTTGTATCTTTTATTTGTCAGCATATCGAGAATTTAGAGAATATTCATCATGCTTCTAATGTTTCTGAAAGTCGAAAAATGTTACATTTTTGTACAGATTTGTGTAGATGTCTGGACCTCAGATTGATGTTCTATTCACTGTAAAAAGAAGCATGATTTAAATTCACACATGGCTGGTTTTTGAGGCTCTAGTAGCAGTTGTTGTTGTACTTGTTTTACCTGCCTGGAGTTCATTTTCTTGAGTGTGTCTTGCTATGTCCCAGTTTGACAGTAATATTGTCTTCTTTGCATTCCCTGTTGACACAACAGCCACGCACACCTCCATCACACTCCAGCTCTTGTCTCTTAGTGTAAAGTCGGGAGAGGAAAACCAACACACAGTCCCAGCTCTGCCAATCCACTCCCCTCCTCTCATTTCGGCGTCGCTAGGCAGCCCGCTTTTTTCGGCACCCTCTTTCTCTTCCTCCTTTTCGTACATCTGAAAGGGGTCAATGCCTCTGCATGATGGAACCACAGGGCTAAAAGTCTTTGGGCCAGACACTGGAGGAGTCCACTACTAATTGCTCTCAGCGAATCCCCAAGCATTGTCCTCCACTGGGATTCAATTTGAATTTGAATGGAGGTAGCTAGCTGGTGCTGAGAGTGTAAGGTACACAAATGACTGTCACTGGGAATGGATAGCAGCGCTACAGGGATTGTGAACTTGTCCCCTAAATAAGCACTGTTGGCTTTTTGGCTCTGCATAAGTTACGGTGTGTTTGCACTAGCATAAGCGCCATATTGATGTACGCTTGGCTGAAGGAGTATTGGGATTGAATGGGAGATGTTTTGGGGTGGACATTTTGTCAAGAGGATTTCTTTTTGGCTTTGATGGAGGGCTGCTAAGTTGTTCCTTGCCCTTTTGCAGCATCACATTACGTCATTAGACACATTTGGCGTACAGAGAGATTGAGAAAAATAATTAGGAGGCTGAAGCTGTTGCACTTGACAGTCATACTTTTTTTTTTTTTTTTAATTGTTAAAGCTATTTGCCTTTCTCTTCACCTGTGACTGCTGGGACACAATAAGACAAGTTCAAGTTGCCCCTCAAGTGCAAAAGCTAAGTCAATACATCCAAAAGAAAGATGGAAGGACAGTGAGACAGACTGGGCCAGGTCTGCTTCAACAGACAGACAGACAGCTGAACAAATTGCCAGACCTCCCCCTCCCTGCAGTTCACTTGTTCCTTCTCTATAGAAGCGAGGGTCCTGGTCCGTGTCCCCCTCTTCTCCTGCCCCACTAGTGGTTAATTGAGCCCCTGCCAGGCCTCGCCCTTTTATTGCCTTCATTTGTCAAAGCCTGCAGGCCTCAATGGTGCCAGAGACCTTATACAAATGAGGAGCCTCCTCGTCTCTCCATCTCTCTCCATCCCTCCATCCCTTTATCGCTCTCTCCATCCCGGAGAGCAAACAGGTCTGACCCAGGGCTGCTCAGGGCAAACAGTGGCTCAACAAAGGCAGTGGCTCATTCGGGGGGTGTGGGCAGTTGGCTGATGTTCACCCTGACACCTCCAAGGTCAGTGCCGTTAAATCTCACGGCGGCACATGTGATGAGCTTACCTTGTGGCGTCTGCATCTTCTGCTCTCCCAAGATTTGCAAAGCAAGTTTGCAAAAAAGCTGCAGACTAAAACACACGCATGCTAAAAACAGCATCATGGTTTCGTTGCGGATTAGTCCAGACCTTGCAGACTTTTAACTGGGGGACAGGTGTACAGTGGGAGGTATTGTACGGTGCCAGAGTCTGTCCAGTGTGAGGCTGTCATCAGCACATGTGCTGCTGCCATCCCGTGGCCTGCATACTGCAGATAAGAGCAGCCATTCAGTCGGGCAGCAAGTCATTCACTATAGTCATCTTTGTTTGCCCAGGCCAGAGACAGACCTGCAACGTACAGAGAAGGACATGGGAGGGGGCCGGAGCTCTTACAGGCAGAACAAAATACAAGGAAGAATGACAGAATGAAGGAAACGCCAAATGAAAGAGTCGGTGCAGTGCCATATGGAATCAGGAACACAGGAGTCTGTTTGTCTGAGCTACGTGTGTCGGCTGCCACACGCACCATATCAGATTAACGCAAAATTAGAATTAGAATTGAAGTTGGCGCAGACTTTCATAAGGCCATGGCTGCCTGCTTCTTTGTTCCTTTTCATAGACACCATTACTGTCTAAAAGGCTACTGATTTCTGACATGAGTGCTACTGTTCTGGTGTGAAGGAGACGTGTAACACTCCGTACAGCGTGAACACATTTTGTGGTCTAAGAGCTTAAGCGTTCAAGCTTTGGTGAAACTTCATTGACTATGTAAAAGGTGGCACCTAACGGAGAGCGCAGTTTTTAAACGTTTTCTCACTAGAAGCTGAAGGAAATATAGTTTAAAGTTAAGAAAAGGAGCAAAAACAAAGATGTACTGTTTGAATCAGACATTTAGGACTATTCAACAACGCAAAAATGTCTGCTTTAGGGTCAGTAAAAGCATTTAATATCCCCATATTAGGGCAAACAATGAGCTGTTATACATCCTGTCGTTTGTCCACGCACATTCATTTCTGCTGTGAAGTGTCAAATAGAAGTAGTTCAAATGAATGGCACATTTTACGCACAAATGAAAATAACATGAATCAAACAGAGACAGCGGTTTAGCCAGCTGCGTATAGTGCTGCAATTAGCGGCTAACCTGGCTTACCAGTCTGTTTGCGGGTGGTGCGATACACTTTGCCGGGAACCATCGGCTACAGATGACTGGTAATATTTGCACTCCAGGGCAAGTGAAACCCACGTTTCACCACGGTGCAGTTTCACTGTGATTGGAGCTGTACTCACACTTTTACTCGTGTATCGGTGTAAAAGGAGTGCTAGTTTCTTGGGCAGTCCCAAACTTTCTTTCAAGTCAGACCTGTACTGATTTGAAGTAGTTCTTCAGTCGTGGATCACTCTCTGTTTTAATTTAGTATTGCGTTATGATTTTTCGTATATATATGTGTGTATAGCAGAAAGAAAGACTTCACTGAAACACATTTTATCACACTAAAATATATTTTTTACATTTTTTCTTTACTAAAAGTAGATGCCTAAGGGAGCATTTAGTTGATAATGGCATAGTAACAGTTGAAACAGCTCAGTATTTGACTGTCAATAGGAAAATGTCAATTTCTTTGCCAGTATTTTTATATTTAAGAGATTAATGCCTCTGTAAGTACAGTTAATATAATGGATTGACCTCACATCCATAATAATCATGTTAAAATGTTCCCAGAATTTTATTATGGCCTCTTTATTTTACCCCAAAGCAACTCCAAATCGCCGCGTTTTCTTCCAGCTAACTGTTATTACTTCGAAACTCAGCACAGTTCAGAGTCTGAGCAGAGAGGAACCCACTGGAAACGACAAAGTAATGTAGCCGTTACAATGGTGTTGAAACGGGGACAAACTGCTTCAGACGTTCGAGCATCTGGCTTTCAGCTCACCACATTCTAGATTTAAGTTCATCCTCTCGTGCATCATCGCCCCTTGATGTTTGTTTTTCTAGATTGCCAGAGAGAGACACTGCGTCATGCGCGGCTGTCTTTTATATGGGTGACCCACCCCTCAGTGTTTTTGAAGTTCAAGTTCGTAACCAGGATCCTGAAAGTTCACGTCCAAGTGCACAAAACACTGCGAGGTTCCCGCGCTCGTAACACTCTGAGCCTTCGAATGAGACAAGCGTCATGACACATTTGGATGTGTGGGTGTGATTGTGGTGGACAGGGGAACAACAGACACTTAATAAGTTAAAAAAAAATGCGCTTGAACTTAATACTTGAGTATTATTTTTAGTATAAAATGCAAAACATATGTTTTTACTGTATATACTTCCTCTTTCATGACTAAAAATAAGCCTGTGTAGGCATCAGTGTTTCCACATTCTTTGCTTTCAGGCTGTTCTGAAGACATAAATGAGTGTACAAGCCTGCAAACATAAACATCTCTGTCTCGATGTGTTGCATATTGCTCGTGGGAGTGCGTTAGATTGCGTCTGTGCACATGCGTTGTCATATGTATTTGTATTCATGCGTGTTTGCTCATGTGTCTGCTCCACCCACCGGGGTGCCATGCCCCGGTGCAGGGGTCTTTGTTGTGAGCTGCGGAGCCATGAGTCAGGCCTGTGGGAACAAGCCCAGCTTCTCTCTCCTCTCTCCCACGCTTTCACACTCATCCCATCCTGTGTACCTCTGCTTCACCCCTGTTGATGGGGAGGCGGCGTGTAGTGAACACGGCCGTGGAAAAACTCACACGCACATGTGTAAGGGTCATCAGACCCTGAGAAAAAGAATGTGCGTGTGATTGTATGTGTGTATGCATCCGCCCCCCCGACTCATGGTTATTCTTGCTGCTGTTGCCTATTAAAGACCCTGACTAACATGAAGTCAACTTTAACATGGATTACATGTAGACAGAGATTAAACCTTAAACAGAAAACTCCCTACATTCTCTGCATCTTATATGTATTTAATAAATTGTAGATCTTCTCTGAACCAACGTGAAAACTTGTGTAAACTTAGTTTGCTGTTGGTCACTTATGTTTATAGTATATTGTAATAAATCTGGTGTCAACTAAATGATCAGAAATACCAAATACAAAATGCTGATAATCTCAAAGAGGGATGTGTCGTCTTATTAGCTATTTTGTGTTGATGAATGTGATAAGTTGGCCATAACTATGGCCCTATCTGTAGTCATGATCACACCTGGAATAATGTGCATCTCCTTTCAGAGTCCTCCCCGACTGCGAGGTCATTTTCAGATGAATAGACTGGCCTCAAACTATCAAATTGTCTGCTCGCCGGATCAAATCATCCATAAGTCAAAAGGTCTAAGCTAGTTTAGTACCCTGGCTCCCATGAAGTCTTGCCAGTGTCGTATTTATTCTCCCAGTCTCAGTCTGGCAGTACCCAGTGATCCCAATCCAGTGGGTGCCATCTGGCTGGCTGTGCCCCAATCAAAGAGCTCATTCGGGGGGTTAACTTAGCAGCAGCAGAGCGACGGGGGAGGGTGCGAGGGGCAGAACCAGGCAGCCAGGCCAGACCCAGGCCAGGGGGCTTTGAAGCCCCTCACCTTAGCTCACAGACAGGGGGTCTGGGCCAACCAGCCAGAGCCAGAGAGAGAGAGAGAGAGCGAGAGAGAAGGGCCTTTATCAGCAAGCCCGAGCACAATTGTGGTTGCAGTGTGGGAGTTGGGGGAGTTAACTCTTTGTATAGATGAATGGATGAATAGAAGAGGAGGGCTGAAACACTAGCATCTCCCCCTTCTCACTAACCCACCCCCCCATGCTGAATCTCTGTATGTTTTAGGTCGGCCATCTCGGGGCCCCAGGGCCCCTCTCCATGGACAGACCGACAGATACCATCAATTACCAAGGCCAGCCCCTGGCCACCATATGGCCGGTGGCTGTATAGGAAAAGAGCCTGTTCACTTCACAGCACCAGCCCTGCATATGCTGCAAGCCAGCTAACAGAGATGCTGTGCAAATCGTGTGTGTCTCTGTACATGTGTGTGTATTATGTGCATAGGTTTGTCTAGTGTTACAGGGTGGCCTAAGTGTCAGGGGGTCAGGATTGAGTTACAGGATAGAGTTATACCTGTGTGTGTGTGTGTGTGTGTTTGGGTCTGTAGTCGGTCTCTTTTTGTGGGGACCAAATTGAATTTCAGACTTTAAAGGTGAGGACATTTTAGGAAAAAGTGAGGACATTTTGCTGCTTCAAAGCGCCATCCGAGGGTGTGGTGGCTTAGACTCAGCTTTAGAGTAAAGATTAAAATGAGGTCTAGGTAGTTTTAGGATGGATACACAGTTCAAAACTAATATTCCAGCCTGAGTTAAGGCCTCACTGTTGTCCCTGCGCCAAACCGTGCGGCACCTTGTCATTGTGTACTCACACAGGTGGGATTGTCGTGCTTAGAGCTGATGAATCCAGGAAAATGTGCACATGATAACGCCACGTTAAGGCTTTTTACATGGGTTGTATGTGTGTAGTTTATATGAGCTACTCATCAGTTAACCGCTAAGGAGAGGTACGCGTATCAGGTAGTTTGCCACTAGTACATAATGGGTACGTGACAGCAATGCAGAGGGTTGAAATCATTCAGATCTTTTAGTATAAACTCCCTCTTGTTTTCAGGACAGTGTTTCCTTGCTCATGCGTCACGTGTAGTCACGTGTAGGTTCTCAAAATTGCCAGTCAGGACAGAGATTTGGCTAACTCAGTCTGTTTGTGACGTATTAGCTTTGACTGAGCTTAATAATGCTTTTTTAGAGCTAGGGCTGTGGATTCTGTCCTGTATTTCATTTAACACTTTTAACCTCCCCATATGGGGATGACAGTCAATCAGAACACACGATTAGACACCTGTGAACCAGACTCTGGAAATTCATATTTTCCAAAACAAAAACACGTACAGTAAAGGAGTGACAGTCGCTGCGCACTCCAACTCCCTGAAAAGGACAAATCTTCTCAAATACGTTGTAATTTAATAAGACGTGTCTGTTTGAAATCAAACTGCAAGTGGAAAAGAAATCTTACTCTTGCCGGTCCGCCTCCACTCAATACATGCCCATTAACAAAAAACACATTGCCCTATGGGGGAGGGAGGGAGGTTGAGAGAGAGAGGCAGAGAGAGAGAGAGAGAGGCAGAGAGAGAGAGAGAGAGAGAGAGAGAGAGAGAGAGAGAGAGAGAGAGAGAGAGAGATGTTTCTGTTTGATATATAATGTGAGAAAGAGCCAACAGCAAAACAAGGAAACATCTGGGTGATTAATCTTTTGGGAGGGAGGAAAACAGGGAGGCAAATAGTACCAGCCAGAATAGGCACACATACTACACACACACACACACACACACTAAAATATGCACACACATGCACGCACAAACAGCTGGGAGCCAGAGACAGTGATCCATGTGAGTCACGATCCTCATTAATATTATATCAAAGCCTCTTTGATTAAGGCTCTGGTTGCACTAGTTAGTTGCGAACATTTAAAGGGAACTTTAAGCAGTTTGGTGACCTTCTTTTTACTCGAAGAACCCACGGACATTTACTCAAGTGTCTTTTGACAGCAGGCTTCAGTCTTTAATTCCCAAGAAAGTGTTGTTTTTTGATTTTTTTTTAAACTGCTGCCCGAGACACTTTTACTGGGAGCATGTGCTCTTCTCATTCATTCAGTAACACACGTTCACACTGTGGTTGTACATTCGCCCGGTACAACCACAGCAGCTACACTTTTTTTGCCACTGTGCCACTTTTTACTCTACTAGAGCAGCTGCGGCCAAAGTACCTTGTCTAAAGAAGGGAAAGTGTTACTCATTCACTTTCCCCCACCCAAATTATGCCTTTCTTGGTATTTAAAACCACAGGCCTACTTATCACAAACCTGCCTCCCTAACCTCTCTGACCTCTCTCTAATCTACCTTTGTGTTACTACCACATCACACGAGGCTGGAGCAGCTTTTTGGGACTGGTTTCCATTTATAGTGGTTATTATTTTTACAGTTTATAAGCTGTTTTTTTAGTGCATAGTATCAGCGTAGCTTGCGTTATTTTTTATTTTTATATTTTCAGTGTTAATCTAGAAAGCATTCGTTCAGCACATGTTTGCATAAATGAATCTGTACACTAAAATTTTATTACATTTCTTTACAGCGTTGCTATATACAGGTTATTGCAGCACAGCTGTAGTGTTCGGTTGCGCAATAGACCCTTTTTCATTCCCTCGGGCTCCGGGCTATGAATCCTCGAGGCAGGACAGGGCACTGCTGTTTACTTTAGCTGAGGCTGACTTACAGTTACATTAAGAGGCTGCAGCATAACAACCCAAGTGGGGATGAGTTGAAACTAGCACATTTTTGCTGCGGCACGACCTGATGAGATGGACAGATAGACAGGGAACATCTGTTAAGCTGGGTTTATGTGCACAAACACACACACACACACTTATACACCCACCAGGGCCCCAACAAGAGGTCTGATCCTATCGTAGTAACTGCAGGTGTCCTGTGATAGGCACACAGACTGACAACACATGACCAGACCACACACACACATACACATAATATACACCAATGACGTTAATGCTCCAAAAGCGCGTAGCCCATCTCACGCATAGTTGGTACTGTGACACTGTGACCAGCCCATATTGGCACCATCTGTTGTTCAGAGGGAACTCATTGTACCACTCGCAGTCATTTAACATGGAAATCACTGGCGTTTGAGCAATATCCCTCATATCTACAGCAGTTAGTGGGTCACTGTTTGCTCCGGTTTTAGGAGCCTGTAGGCAGTTGAAGATTTTTCTCTGGGGCCGTCAGGTGAGGGGATTATTTTTGCATATGCAAATGTGTTCCCCCTCTGCAAAGTCGGGGTGGGACGAGGGAAGACGAGCTTTATGTACCCATTGAACTGACCGAGTTTCCCATTTGGGATTTGCTTGTTTACGAATGAGTGTGTGGTGAAAGGGGTTGGGGCAGTCGGCCACCGGAGTATGTTCCCAGTCGTCGCAAGGTTGCCAGCTTGCTGGTTGCTTTGCCGGACTGGGAGCTGGAAGTTTTGGTTGATTCCCAGAATACATCCAGGAGAGGCAGTTAGAGGTTCAATATATGAATTTACAATTTAGTAAGTTAGAATTTAGTGAAGTTAGGCTGCTCCCTTTATATTCTTACATTTTTCAGATGCCAGGGCTTAAATCTGTGCTTCATTCAGAGTCGTTTGAAGGTGAAGTAATGTGGATTCATTCATCCTGCTCTGTTTGGTTGGTGTCAACATTTTGGGCACTTATTTGCCTGATCTGATCAGCAGCTCCTGGTTCTGGTGCCGCTTTGGCAGTAGTGGACTAGATGAAAATGAGACACAGTGTCCTGAAGTGTTTAAGGAGTGCCCAGTGACACATACTATGAGTTTGGCCATGCACTATCAGGGGACGGTGCTAAAGAATTATTTGTATCGTCTCTGTCTGAGTGTCTGAAAGTGCAGACTAATACATGCAATCTTTAATATTCACTTATGTTAACAGTGACTGGTGGCCAGGGTACCGATCAGGACACTTTCTTTGGGGCCTCTGTGCCTGGAGCTGGAGGCCATCAAGGAACTGAAGGGAGCTGTCCACTCTCTCTAGGTTATATAACCCAAGCTATTCTTGTCGTCTATGGGCTCCATCTCCCCTGGGTTATGTACTTAATTTAGTTTTCTCTTAGTAAGTCTGCACCATGTTTCCCTGCTAACATTTTTGTTACATTTGCTAAACATAATAATTCCTCTCTTTTAATCTCTGGTGCGTGCTTCCTTTATTTGCTGTGGTCCTCCAGCTGAGCCGTAGCACTGTGCATGTGTTTATCAAAGACGGATATACAGAAAAACAGACTTACATCGTCTGCCACTGATTGACAGTATGATCAGTTTTCTTTCCTTGCACACATGTACACGCACAGACACACACACACACACACACACACACAAACAAACACACACTCATTGCTCTGTTAGTGGTGGCGTTGGGCCAGTCTGAAGTCCCGGCTGCGGTCCCATTGTGCTGGGGTTTTCCACTCAGACACACTGGCATTGGAGGGCCCCGCCAGCCTCATGTGAACTCTCCTACACAACCAGAATGCACACACGGACAAGCGTTTACGCACATGCACACGTGCACACATGCACGCCTGCACTACACAATGTACTACAGAGGTTTACACAAAGTATAATTAGAAAAAGCACCTAACAAAACACATGTACAGAGGCAGGAAGTGCAGTCAGTGGCTCTTGGCTGCCAGTTCAAACCTCTCCTGTTCGTCATGAGACCAGATCTTTTATGAATGTCCTCGCTCCAATTCAGTGGATGTAGAGTGACAGACAGGCTGCCCACTCCAGTGGAAAGGGCATCTGTAGTGTGTGTCTGTGTGTTGGAATGTGTGTGTAAGGCTTAATCCAGGATGTGCCTCCTCTCCAAAGAGTAGTGCTCAAGAAAGATTGAGTACAGTAATAGTTTAGTCAGGGCTTACATCTAAATGCATCTATTCTGGTCAAATGTTTTCATTCATTTAATGCATTTTATACATTTTTACACAACTTTTATTTTATTATAAATATGAGTAATGTTTTATTTTAATTCAAGAATAATTAAAGTGTGTTTTCCTGCTATTTGACCTAGAAACTATGAATGGACTGTGCTGTGTTTAAGTTGTTTTTGTCTGACTTCTTTAGTAGCTGGATAATCAGTTTTAGGAATACTTAACAACAACTAAAACTCTGCAACTCTCAGTGCTGGTTATGTTAAAGTTTGCATGAATTTATGAATTGAACATCTACTTTGAGCTGATTAATGTCAGAATTTATTATTATGTCCAAAATTATACCCATCCACAGCTTCTAATTAAACTTGACATGCAGTAAGTGGCACTATTTCTTTGCTTCTTCGTTATTCTCGTACTCATTATGACCGTCGTCACCATTGTCAACGCTGCCACCGGTGTTTCTGCTGTTATCGTAGTCGATCCCTAACCAGTTCCAACCAGAGCTGCACTTAGTAGCTGCAATAACTCTCCCACAGCCAGCGAGGTGGAAACAGTGAATGTGGACCTGAAATCCCTACTTCCCCTCCTCATTCCCATACCGCTTTCTGTCCCATTCCTGTTGTGGGGACAAAAAGGAATCCATCCGGTCACACGCTGTGCAAAACCACGCAGTTAGGTCAAGGGGATCGTTGCTGGCTGCGACTATGCCACATTGTTATCACTGGATAATCCCCTCCGAGAGGAGGTCTGTTATTGTGTGAGTGACACTGCAGATGATCTTTATACATTATGGCTTCACATAACCTGCCAGGTTAGTTAGAGCACGCTGCAGCTCATATCTCATCCACAATCACATTTGGAAGTTGCTCAGAATCGATGTAGTATTTAAATTTAAATCTGAACAAGCCTGCATGAAGCTTTGGACTACAAAAGCAGCTTCACCAGAGGTTGTTGTCCTGGCCTAATGAACAACTATCAGGCTAGTATCGCAGGAACGGGCTGAGCTGAAAGGGACATACCTTACAAGACTGACAGATTTATAAGCAGGTGCTAATCTGTCAAGTGACAGATCTTGACGTCTATTCAAAGAGAAGCAGGCAGGCAGTGAAAGGACTTAAAAACAGACAAGAAATTTGTGCTTTCCTTCCTGACTTGGCTTGCACATGTGCTGTTTCATTCTGGATAATCTGCAATTTATCTCAGGCTTCCTTTGGTCAGAGCAGAGCATTGCAGGCTGGTAGTGATGAAGGCGTGCATGCAGTTTCTTTCTCAGTCTGCACGTGGCTGTACTTTAATAAAACTGCATTTTGTAGTATAAGAAAGATAACACAATCAAGTATTAAAAATATAAACAATATAAACATTTATAAAATATGTTTTAAAGTGAGAAGAGCTGAGCAGTTTGTGCAGAAATATAAAAAGTATGCACGAGATAAGCTGCACAAAAGGGTAACTAAAAGTCGCTCCACCTTTGCCAGTTGCAAGCACAATAACCCAAAAATGTAATATACATTATATATTATATAAGTAAACAAGTATATTTTGATATTAATATTCTTTGGACGACAGTTTGAATGCAGTTTTACTTCTAACATAGTATTTCCATGCTGTGGCACTTTTACTTAAGTGGAAGATGTGAGTACGTTCCATCACGGCTATCTGGCACTCTGAGATTAATAACAACACATTTTGGTTACAGCAGTGACAGCTTTGCATTAAAGATATGACAAAAATCAAGCTGTGTGGGATATTCCATGTGTGGATGAGGGTGAGAGCGTTTAGCATAGCTCCAAACAAAAGGGCACGGCATGACATCGTGTTGCACACACACACACAGACAAAAGGAGATGCGTCGCCGTCGTGTTGGTATTATGGTGGTTATTTTAAATAGTTTCAGCAGGAGATGCGACAGCGGGAGCGGCTAGAGCTCCGTGGGCCCCAACGCGACAGACGAAGAGAGAAGGATCCATATCACCGTCCATATCAAATGAGGCTCCCCTGGGTTTGTTGTTTTAAATAAATCCCCGCTCTTCCTATCCCAGTCACAACACTCCCACTGCTGCGGCCCCGTGTGTGCGTGCGCGAGTGTGTGAGAACATGTGAGCTACCACCAACAGTAGACTATGTTTGTGAGTGTGTGTGTGTTACATCAATTTCTAGCAACAAAGTGGGAGAGATGCACTTATGACTGTTTGTTTTAGAGCAGTTCAGAGTTCAGTTGGACGGATCCCAGAATAACATCACAGTGATGTTTGTATCCGTCCAGTTTGTTTTGATCCGGAGCTGTGCTGATGTAAAATCTCCCTCAAATGACTCAATCTCGTGTTTTTCACGACCCTTTCAGCGAGTGTCACCTCGCTGTCAGGCATTTATCAAACATATATTCCTCTAAATGCTCATCTTCCATAACAGTGCCTCTAAATCTACTAACCAAAGGGTGCTTATAATGTCTCGGCTAATTAGCATCAAACTAAACTAGCATGAACGCTTCAGTTCCAATGCAAATTCCCTTTCCTGGGTCTTGCCCTGGGAGATTGTACTACGTGGCCAGAGTGAGCGAACCAAAGCAAAGCCACACATGTCTTGCATTTGGACATTAAAGCCGACTATTATAAGATTAAATCAGGGACTTGTGATATATTCGGTTCAAATCTCAGCTCCCACCAGCCCCAGTCACGCAGAGGGAACTTTCAAACTGATATTATGTTCAGTTTTTGCCAAAGTTTCACAATCAACCACAATGAAAGTGAAGTGAGGGAAGGTGTTTTGTCTCGAACTGTGGCTCGGTGTATGCACCGCGGGGGAAGATTCAGTTCGTAGGCCCACAGATAAAGCTTTAGCACGACCACGCACTACCCACACACGCATGTTTGTGCGTTTGTTTGGAAACGCTGCATTCTCCTTTCAGCACTCGCTGTAACTCTCTGCTAACAGCATCGGCCTTTCGTCTTTTGTTCCGTGGGTTACGGCCGAGAGGGCAGCAGGAACTCGACTGGCAGGCAAATGAAAGCGTTTAATTGTTTTAAAAGCAGAAATATGCCATCATGTGTGATGAATTATCATAAAAAACGGGCCTCGAGCAGCATTGTGATATTGGATATTAATGTTGTTCTTTGCACCTTCTCCCTCCACTGACAAGCCTGGGCCTTGTAAAAAGCCTTTCTTTATTATATTTTATTATGTAGCGAGTATTGTTACATGTACAATAAAAATCACAGGGACGGGACAGAAACCTGCAGCATGTTACAGACAGACAAAATAAAGTCTGAATGACTAAGTGCTTATGCATTATTAACGTGAGGGTATTTTTTTTGTCTCTCGTGTCTTATCCATGAAAACATCTCAAGTTGCCTTCCCTGTACCAAACCTCCTGGTGCCTTTTTCCATCTGTAGATATGGTCTGCAGTGTGTGTGTGTGAGTGAGTGTGTGTGTTTGGCAGAGTGGGAGCTCCCCATGTCCCTATCCTGTGAGCCTGTTAGGTGATGAATGACCTTCAGGCCCACTAGTGACAACTCCAGCTCCTAATGACTAACTGGCTGACTGACTGGTCTTAATGGAGGACCTGCAGAGCTCTGAGAAGGCATGGCACTCACACACACACACACACACACACACACACACACACACATACAGGAGGTTCCACGTGGAGTTAATTGTGACATGTATCCTTGCATTAAGCAGAACACACACATAAACATACACTATTATGGTGCACATTACACATTCTGAAAGGGTGGGAATGTATTTTTTTTCTGTCCCCGGTGAAAGAGACACATGACAGAAGTTGTTCCTATTTATCACCGACACAGGGTATGATTGTATCAGATTACTCAGCCAAAGCCCTGATGTTTGGGAGGCAACAAGCCTTTTTTTTTTTTCCTCAAGTCCATATTTTCCTTTCCAGCTTTGAGTCCTATTAGGCCCTTCCAAAGTAGTTGGAGCGGGTGGCTGGGGTGGAGGGGGTAGGAAGAGGGAGAGAGATGGATACAGGGAGAAGGGAAAGAAGAGGCTGAAAGGAATAGAGAGGAAAAGAAGGAAAGGAATAAACTGAGAACGCAAGAGGAGGAGGAGGAGGAGGAGGAGGAGGAACACTCCCATTACTGCCTTCAGTCAGCCAACTGGGCTCAGTCCAGTTGCTAGGGGTTCTGGAAAAAGAAGCCATCATCTGCAAACCATCATCCAGTGTCCACACTTGGACCTGCTTTCAGCACCTGTCACCCACCCCGTCAGTGTGACAAACTCAAATAAACATCCAAAATTAATCACACCATTACAACTGAACCCAACAGCTATCTTCCTCTTGCTTTTCCTTTAACGACACTTTCTTAAAAAAGACTAAAACATCATCCCCGACGGAGCAGCTGTGGGATTTCTGCCCCTCGTTTTTTTTTTTTTTTCCTTCCGTTCCTTCATTTATGTTTAATTGTTACGAGGCACATGTGTGTTCATACGCAAAGCTGTCAAAAGTTTGGGTGCGGTTTACAAGCTAGTTAGTCACGGTGCAGCGAGGGAGGGCAGCGCGGTTGGTAGTTTCATTGCTGGGTTCCTCCCAACGTCTTTTTACACCGTGATGCAGTTTTCCAGCCCGCTCGTGTTCTTTATTGACAGCTGTCTTCGGCCGCCCGCATGCTACACGATTTGCTTATTTAAATGAGTCCACTGCCAGCTTTACACATGGCAGCTGCTGTGAGATGCAAAGAATGAGGCCAGCATGTAAATGTGAGCTGAACACTGTTCCCCCCGCACACCCCGATGGAGCTGTTGAAGTATCTAGTAGGTGAGCATGAAATGCAACCACAATGCAACCACTCCAAAACAAACCGAACATAGCTGAAGGGGAAAAAGTACGACACTCAATCACGGAGTTAAACTGCATTCAGCTGAATTCATTGATTTGCCCTCGAGTGAGAAAAAGGTGTATTTTTGAACTAAAGTGTGTGATTGATTTTTGGTCATATTATTAAATCTCATTCATAAGTTTTTCAAGTAATCAGGGTCATTTATTCGTCAGAGTTGTATCACGTTGTCCCTTCAGGCTACACGCACATATAGAACATATGTAGAATATGTAAACTAAGAAAATGATAACATAATAATCAAACTTTTTTTTAATTTATATACATGTATACTGTAAATTTGCATCTGGGGGAAAGCACACAGCAGCCAGAGAATGTTGATGATGAGGTGAAAGGAGCTGCTGGCTGCTTGCTCAAGGCGCCGTCACCATTGTTGTAATGTAAGCTAATGATGTGACCCCAGGGAGGGCACTGTCGGTCTGTGGGTTGGCTGGCCAGTCCACCGCTTTGACCCTGACTTAAATAGCTCATTAGCTAATGGACGGGTTGTCATGAAACGTGGTTCAGACTAGCTGTTGCTTTTTTTTAAATAAGTAACATGTTATTCAGAGTATTTCAAATGCAATCTGTCTGCATACCCAGTGGTCAGGTTCAGTCTATACGTGCACTTTGTGTCCTTACTCAGGTTGATTATCTTCTTGTTACTGGTGGCTCCGCTGCCTCTTGGGTGGCAGGCTAGCAGGGGAAACTCAGATCTGTAGAGTAAGGCAGCTACTTTTTACAAAGTCGGCAAACCACTTAATCTCTCTTGGCCATCAATGTAGACCCTAAAATACTTCCACAGACCGCGTCTCAGATGTTTCACAGTTACGATTACCTGATTAGCTTTGCTCTCCTCTCCTGTTTTTATTTCTTAGCTTAGTTTGCTGATAATAATGAATAATAGTTGTGGTGAACTTTAAGAATGTCCTCTGCTGAACAACAAGACAGTCTGCTTCAGTCAGCCCGCGGTGCTTTTAGACTGGACATTTTGAATTTGAACAGATCGTCACAGTTTGAGTGTTTTATTCATAAAGTGTCAGCCCTCGTGCAGACATTTGAGTGTCCACTGGATGACTGTAATGACTCTCACATGCCAAATGACGCCAGCGAACATGGCAAACATTAAATCTGCGAAACATCAGCATGTTAGCGCTGAAAACATGCAGATGTTAGCATCAAGATCCACTGTACTCAAGTACAGTCTTACAGCTCCAAAAGGTTAGCCTTATACATGTGTGGTCATTCAAGGCAACCTTTGAACCGGTGACAGCCTTGAAAGCAAGGAGAATCTTGAAAGAGCTTCACTAAACCAGCTCTACTGACATGAGGAAGATGCCGGGAAAGTGAGGTTAATCTCCTCCACATTTTCTCCTCCAAAAAAAGAAAAAAAAACACACAAAAAACAGAGGAAATTTTTTACATTTTCAACCCTATTTTGGCTGACTTAGTTCCTGTTGGGCTCTGACACGATTGGATCTGTCTCATCCCTGACTGATAGCAAGAAATTCTCACACGACGGGAACTGAAGAGGAAATGAGCTGCTTCAGTATCCATTCCACCTCCATTGAGTTCGAGCAGCCCTTTGTGTAGACGAATGCCAGCTCCAAAACTACAAGGAGTCCAGAATAAAGAAAACTCTGAGGTCAACATTTCTGCTGGCAAGGGGAGCAGGGAGGCTGTGCAGCACGACTGTGTGTTGACCGAATGCAGGCTATACATATAATTTTTAGGCCGATTTGTTGTTTTTAGTCATTGAAAACCAAAACAAAGTTTCTCTGCAGTAGAGTCTATTATAGGCTGGAGCTCGTCTCTAGCTGATCATCTTCTTTTTATGACCCCGGAACATTCTCCTTTCTGTTTGAATGTAGAATTGTATTTACATTTTATGCTGTTTGGATGGAAAAACACACTAAAAGCATGCTATAAAGCCTAAATGTGGGCCAAGAACTTGCTGAGTGCGGTCGTGTGCTCGTCTCTTATTGTCTCTATATATTGCATTGTATTCTATTGTGAATTATTTTTCCATGCAGGCCGTTTCCATGGCTTTACTGCGTTGCAGGTGTGTTTATGGTGCAGCAGGTGCTGCTGGCTGCCATGCTGTGCAGTGAGGGAGGGAGGGTGTCATGGCCAATATACGAGGGAAAGAACCTCTCACACATGGCACCGGTATTGTAGGCCTCTGGAAAATCCATTTAAACACTCACAGCACAGCACAGCCCGACACACACTCACGGCGATCACTGCACAGACATGCACATAAGTCACATAAATACACAAGTGCACACACAAAGAAAAGACACATGTGGAGACAAGGAGAGAGCGTTTTTTCTTTTCTTAGACTGCACCTCAAATACTGGCCTGGTTAATACATGAAAAATGTGCAAAAGGAAGAAAGTCCAAGCGAGTGTAAGCGTGCGTGAAAATCAAAATAGCCTCCATCATCTGTTTGCATTTGGAATAACTTCTTTCTGTGCGACTCAACATGTCGAATTCTTGTCGAATTATCAGTGACTGTGAATGACGGATGAACTGTTTGTAAGTTGGTTTATGTACACATATATATTTATTTAACTCTTGTTGATACAGTAATATCCGTCCGTCGTTGCGTCAGACACAGCATGCACGGCTCTTTCTGTCTATTTTTTCCCTCTATCTCTTTCACTCAGTGTCAAGGTCACTGCAGTTACAGTTTTCTGTCCTCTGTAGGGGGCACTGTCCCTCTTCTTCCTTCCCTCCCTCCTTCCCTTCCTCTATCTTGTTTTGTTTTGTCAATTCATAACTCCTTTGCTTTCTTTTTCTTCCATCTGTGTATCACCATGTGCTTGTTCTTAAGTTTTCTCTTCCTTTTTTTGTATGCCGCTGTACACACTGTCAGACTACACTATGTAAACAGTGGAGGTGTTTGTGTCTGCATGGCCAGAGGCCTTTTCTTTCTCACTAGTTACAGCTAGCTACACAGTGGGATGTATGAGCATGTCTCAGTGACATACGGGGTCAGGGGGGTTGCAACAGTGCAACCTTTGCAACTCCTCCCTTCCCGTCCACTGACACACACGCACACAAACACACTTCCTTCGTCCTCCGAGTGTGAACCCCAGGTCCGTTCTCCTCGAGCAGTATTGTTGACCCTACTCTTGGCTGTTGTGTCTCCCACTCAAATAAATCCCCTGCTCGTTATCGCAGAGCAACAAATATTTACGTCTGCCCTAAATCTCGGAGAAACATTCTCATGGCCTCCCCGATTGGTTATGTCATCCACATGCTCGCCGTGCCAGCACGAGTTCATTTTTAGTCATGAATCATTGTCCAGTAACAACCAATAAGACGTCTTTATTGACTCCCCTTTGTGCCCATGAGGCTTGTGTGTAATTACTATATTTACGTCCTGGTGGATGGAGCCAGGCTGGCGATCACCTGGGTAGCTACACAGGTATTCCTGTCGCACTGTGTAATTTTCATTATATACCAGGGGCAAGCTAAATATTTGCATTCCACCGCATGACGAGCCTCCCCCACAAAATGCAAACTCTCCCACCGTATAAAACGTCCGGCGGCTCTTCTCGCGGGCCTCTGAGAAATCTTGAGGTGTTTGTGGCCTCCGACCTGCCATTACACCATCGGGTGATATCATAGTTTGGGGTTTATGCGAGAGGGTGGAAACAAAATGGCTTGGCGGCGTACTTGTACACGTTCGTGTGTGTGCTCCCATCATGTGTCAGGTGTAGTTGACAACTCCACACAGAGGAGGGGAAGAGAGTCACTTCCTCCCTGGACTTTGATGTCGAGACTCATTTCCTGTCGTCACAGTACTCGAAAGACTGGGGAAGAAGAAGGGGGGGTTACATGTTCTTTTGAATGGACTGCCTTTATTTTGGCTAGAGGCCTTTCTCATTACATGCTGAATAGTGATTGTGCCAGTAGGGATTGTGCGAGCTTCAAACTCATCAAAGCTGGAGAGACTTCCATATTTCGGTAATGTTTTTCCAGGGTTAATTTTACGGATGACTACTGTGACATGGGAAAATATTACGTTTCAGAACAAATGAGTGCTCATTCCACTCAATCTCTTTCTCAGTATCATTCGTGAGGCACACATCTCCGGAGGACTCGAGAGAAGACCAACTTCTCCATTTATTTTGTTACGCCTGTAACAAATATCGAAGCCGAGGATCTTTAACTGGCCCCCGGGGAACAAACCAGAACATTTTGTTATTGTTTTCAGAGAGGAAATAATCCGTTAACAGTAGGATGCGCTCCGCTGGCTGCCTTATTTATTTCTTTTCAGAAGCAATTAGAGTCCGTTAATTAAGCCCATGAAACGCGGGGAGAAGTTTGGCTCCAGGCGTAGCCATGGCACTCAACCTGGCACGTTTCTAGGAAATGAAATGGTGAAGTTTAATCATTCATTGGAAATGGAAAAGGCCTGTCAGCTGGGGAGACCTGGTCTTAATCTGCGAGGGGAATACATTTAAGTTGTGTTTTGCCGTAAAGGAAAGCTGCTTGGGTAACATTATTCATGCAGCGGATTATTCGAAATTGAAATGTGAAATGAAAACATCAAGGCGTACAGGGTAGATTTGGTTACCATTTCCTGGGAACGTTCATCAAGTCAAAAATACCATATATGATAAACGATACCACCTTTCCGATAGAGAAAAAAATACGGGGCTTCGGGTGTCTCATAAGTAAAATATCCAGTAAGGCTGCATGGCTCGTCTAGTGCAACAAGATTTAATTTGAAGTTCACATAACACTTACCAGTCTTGTGATCACTGTGTGATCGAGCTCGATGTCTAGCCGACCAGGTGACAGATGTTAGGGAGCCTATGCCCGTCTCTGACTCTTCCCCAATGAGCTGTCGGCGCTGCAGTTGTGACAACCCTCGGCAAAACACACCACAGAAGCCTTCAGAGCTGCTGAAACCCCGAAATGTCAGCGTGTGCGCTTGTCCGTATGTGTTTGTGTCAGTGTGTTGTTGTGTTTTTGACCAGTACGTCTTTTTTACTGGTGTATTGCTAACACATGTGTGCATGCATTAATAATGTACTGCACATATGGAAGCACGTTTGAGTATGCAGCCTTATGTGTTAAAGGATGTATTTTTGTGTGTGTGACTCTGCGTGTGTGTCTTGTCTAGGGATCAGCACACCTGTAGGTGGGTGTTCATTACAGCAGGCCTGAGTGATGGCTTGGCCTATGGGAGGCCCTTGTTCATTGTCATCTCCCTTCACTTAATTAGCCCTCACTCACAGGTCAGAGGAGACCACTGAAGGCCCCCTTGTGTGTTTGTGCGCACATACACACACACTCACTCGCACGCATATGTTTAGGATTGAGCTTTGTGCTTGATATGGTGCCAGGGGATACACAAGTGCACACACACACTCACACGCACACACACTGTATCTACACCTAACCTTATCACCAAACCACCTGTGCATAATTTTAAGAGATTAGACTGGCACAGGCTGGCCCTTGTTTCGTTGATACGTTGAAATTACACCTCAGTAGTTGTTCAGAAACAGCAGCGTGGAACCAAATGTCTCTCTGTTTCCATCTCTATCGGGGACTTTCACTCCAGGAGATTAGAAGTTGACCCATTACTGGAAATGCTGTAAGCAGGCCTCATTGTTGTGAAATAACACTGAGCTCCACTGCAAAAAATGCAAAGGCTAAATATATACAGTACTGTACATGAAGAGCAATTGTGTTCTTAGCTTCCCTCCTCGCCTGAAAGACTTGTCCTGTGTCAGTCCTTGATGCCGTTGGGCTGATGCAGAGATAGATTCACACACAGGTATTTCTGATTCGAAGAAAAAAAAAGTGTCTCGATTGGGCATTTTTTGTAGTGTAGATGCCTGTGCAGGTCGTTCTCTGTGGCGTGTGTGCTGAAGTTAAGCTGCTTATTAAATGACATCGCTATACCCCACCTTGGGCCCGGACCCACTTGGCCTCCAGCGAGGAGAGAGAGCACACACACGAGAGAGAGAGAGAGAGAGAGAGAGAGAAAACAAAAAAGAAAAACAGAGCGCAAACGTGAAATAGGAGTAGCAGCCGAGGAGAAACGAGAGGGAAGAGAAGGTGTACAGTATTTCTTTAGAGGGAAAGGATATAAAGAAGAAAAAACAAATGAGTTTATGAAACTGAGTGCGGCGGAGGGTGTGGACTGTGTGTATTTTCAGTATGAGCGTTTGTGTGTAACGTGACTAAAAGAGAAACAGAATCGCGCTCATTCACGTCATGCTCGACTACAACCATTCAAGCATCTTCTCAGAAATGTTTTTGAATTACAGAGACCGCAAAAAACACTACTCCGCTTCCACAACTGCAGCGTGATTGTACCTCGTGCGATGAATAACCGATACGTTGCAAATTTCTGCAAGAGAATCTTCATTGCAACATCGCATGAAGATGCAGTTTACACAGTTTGGTGTGTTTACTCTTTGTGCTCTCCCTCAGTAATTTGATTTTATCATGCAGCAAAGAGCAGAAAGATTGCAGGGGGGGGGGGGGGGGGGGGGGGGTAGTAGGTACTCCCAGCTAATAACATTTAATTTGGTGGAGTCAGTAGTATTTCTGCTCTTTGCTCCTTAACTTACACCCATCCACTCCCCTCCAACTGCCGCTTACATGTGTTCTGGCATCGCTCCGGGGGCCTGGGGGTAGTAGAAGCAGGGGAAGAGGAGGAGGTAGAGGAGGAGAAGGAGGAGTGGGTGGGTGTGTAGGGCAGGGCGGACTCCTTTCGCTCCTCTTCCCTTCCCTCTTTTTCGGACCTGTCAGGCAGGCGGCCAGGGAGTAATGTGGAAATGTGGCTGGCTGGCGTCGACTTGATTAAGTCTGCGCACGTGTCTCTGCAGAGAGGAGACCCCAGGCTTAATCACCCCTAGCCCTGACACTCTCCTCCTCCTCCTCTGCTGTCTCTCTCTCTTTTTCTCTCCATATATCTCTTTTTTCTTTCTTTCCCTCTGTCCTCCCTCTCCTCTGTTGCCGCTCCTTCTCACTCCTCCCACTCAGAGGCTGAAGGCAATGTTTTTTTCTCCCCCCTTCCCTCTCTGAGCACCCCCCTTTTTCTTTTTCTTTTTTTTTTTGCTGATTTTCGTTTTTCAGCGCTTTTTTCCCCGCTCTCCTCGCTCCCTGTGTGTAACTGACTTTTCTTTTGTTTGTGAAGCCCTTCTTTCACTCTCTTTATCTTGCACTTTTCTCCCACTGCCCTTTCTCTCGCTCTCTCCCTTTTCTTGCACCACTCCCTCCTCCACCACCACCACCCCTTTTCTTTCTATGTGCATGTGTTCAAGGCCGTCTTTTTTTTTTTTGGTGAGAATGCGTATCCTTATCTGCGAGCGGAGCGCTGAATACACACATATGAGCTTTTTGTGTGTGTCTGTGCTTCCCATAGTGCTGCAGTGTGCACCATGCAGGGGTGGACAAGAACCTCTCTTGACAGCTCCAGGCTACCTCACCTCCTGCATGGAGAGGATTTCATGTAATAAAAATGTCCTCCCTCCTGGACTGGCTTTAGGCCAACTATAGCACATACAACCCTCGAGTTTGAGATCCTGCACACAGTCGCACGCTGGGTTCATCCGAGCTCTTACATTTGCCTATGAACATGATAAGTTTGTTTTTACAACAGATGGATTGAGATGGAGTGGAGTAATATCACAGCAGGCTTAGGCTGAGGCAAGTTGTAGTTCATGATTTAAATGACCATAACGGGATATTTTAATTTAATTTTGAATAGATTTCCACCATTCAAACAGCTAGTATTTATATACCAGGAAGTATTTTCTCATTTCCTTTTCCCGTCAGTGCACATTTCACACAAAAAAAATCTCAAATATAGCAGCATGAGTGGCTCGTGGATATTCTGTTCTTTCCAATATTTTAAGATTGTTTCTCAGAATTTCTATATTTTTCTGACACTTTGCGGGAACAGATGGCTGTAAATGCTGCGGGACCGCTGGCCTCGCTGGCCTTTGGTGTGGTGACGATGCCGACATGCAGAGCTGTAGTAAATTTCTTTGTTGTAAGCTGGCTTTATCCAAAATTGTACAGGGCATGATCCCAAGCTTCAGCCGAGTGCGTACAACATTTCTTTTTTTTTTTTAACAAAATGCCCCTTTGGACTTGGTTTCTCATTCTTGTAACAAACGTTTTAAAATATTTTTTTTCTGACTGGATTAACTGCCGTTCGCTTGTGCACAAAAGACTTAATTTCAGACCCCAGTCTGACGTAACTCCTCCCTCTTCACTAATCTATAGGTGTGGGCACACGCACACAGTCACACAACATAAACTGTAGACGCTTACTACGCTACAGTAATGACAATGGCAGCATGCAGCGCTTTAATTATTCCAATTTTCTCCACAATCTCTAACTCTGAAGTGGTGAGCAAGTGTAGCAGTCTGTATCAACAGATGAAAAGCTTGAAATCTTACGTTATTCTTATCCAAAGTATATCTCTCTCTGGCCTGTTTGGAAGTTTGGAGGTCAGCGGCAGACTGTGAATGACAGTTTGTTTTAGGGAGTAGGGGAAGGGCACGCAAGGCGAGATCCCTAAGCCGGGATGGCACAGTGCAGCTTTCCAAAAAGCAACATGCCCAGTCATCATTTCACTCGTGCACACACATATAGACAAGACCGTGAAGACACATGCAAACACTCATATTCAGATGCAGAGATACACACACACAGAAAGTGAGACTGATGCCTGCAGCTTTTGCAGTGCTGGCTACCTCTACAGTGAGTCAGCAGAGTGAACGTGGCACCGGCAGCAGCAGCAGCAGCAGCAGATGCAGGGCCTTTGCTCCATCCATCACATGCTGTCGTTATCCCAGTGTGCTAAATGATTCTATTAGCGCGTCACGCTGGCCCCTCAAAGCTCCCACTGTTCCCACCTCCACAATGTGGTTCCAGCAATCCAACCCATGCGTTGATAATTTAACCCTGAAAAATTGGCCGGGGACAAGCATCCAATTATGGCTTTGCACCCCGTTCCCAGCGCCTCGTTTCAGATAACCGCTCTCATAACCGAGCTCTTTGAAAAACAAGATGAATCTGGCACTTCTTCATAATCTTCCCCCTTCTTTCCTTTTTTTTCTTGTTTGGTCTGCGTTCTGTTTCTCTTTATTCTTTTATTCCCCATTTCTGTTTGATGTCAGCATTGTTGACACAATCGCTCAGTGTTGCATCGCTCCGATGATAGGTGAAGCATGTTGACAGATATCAGCTGATCTCAAGTTAGTTTAGTATTATGACAAATAAATGCCTCTGAAGTTCAGGCTGTCATTTCATGCTCTGGGCTCCGAGCCAACGCGTCTGTTTTTCCTGTCTGTCAGTGCGGAGTAGCATTGGAAATCATTTTTCATCATATTCATTTCCCTGGCTTGCAGACCGCGTTGTGTTATTAGGTCAATGTTGTTATATTACGGTAATATTACATCAGTTACAACAAATTGTGCATGATTCTCTCTGTATTTGTGCACTAACATTTGGCCCAAGGTTTTAACTTTGCAGGGTTATTTGACATATTATTACTTTAGCTTATTATTCTAATAGACATATATATATATTTTCCAGCATTTTGTTTGGATTTGGAGTTTAGTTTTACCTTCGGCTTTTAAATTGGACACTCGGTTCACTGTGTTCTGTTGGCAGCCGCTCTTGTTTTTCGACATTGTCCCAAATGTTCTGCCTATTGTTTGTTCTCCCACTCAAATTAAATTTCATGTCTTTTGGAGAACAATCTCAATTTCGGCCAATCTCACTGCTCTCCAGTGTAAAATAACACAGATATCACTCAAATGGACTTCAAGCCAGACAGGAACTATATTTTAAGAAACATTCAGACATGTTCAAGTTATTAAAAATCGTTGAAAACATAGACATGTAATTCAAGTGATGGGTCTGAAAGTTGTTTTATAACCTATTACCCGTTTAGATCATATTCACACAGTTTAAATTAAACAAATGACTCAAAATCCTGAAATGACATCTCCAGGTTTCACTGTACGATATCTGTACAGCCCCAGCGACAGAATTCAAATGCTGTGGAAACAGCTGTCTGACTGCATTTAAATGACACGCAAAGCAGTGCTGATGCAAAAAGGAAAAAAAAAAGTGAAGTGTTGAACCAGAAGCGTATCATTTTTTCGAGGAGCTTAAGAGCAGTGATACAGGCCCATAATTCCCCCCCCTGACACACTCCCCTCTCACTTCTCATCTCACCGGAGAACATTAGGAGGGTCAATTTGACCAATCATAGACCCCGCTGCACCCACCGAGCCCTCTGATCATCTTTCCACCTCCTCCTGGGCCCGTGAACTCTCAGTGTACAGTCATCTGATCCCACTATAGCAGCAAGCAAAGAAGCAGTTCCTGACCTGGACTGCTTACACACTCCAAAGAGGTGGGATCATAGCCCCTAGCTAGCCTTTTAAAATGTAATGTAATGGTCACTTGTTCTCTATGCGCATAAACAAGAACCGATACGGACATACATTTGTTCCAGTCACACGACACCACACTGTGCTCAGCTTATCCGGCCAAAAACTTAAGAGTGACCCTTGACTGATGACCGGGTTGGGTTAATGTAAGTATTTTGTTACTATGCCTGTGGGGAATAGGGAGTCACTGTAACAGCAAACAGTCAAAGGATATAATCAATTCCACAAATTCAAATTTAGAATATAACTTTGCTAAAGTCAAGTCTCAGGTCTTCATAAGAAAATAAGTCAAACTGTGAAATCATTGAGACTCAAACCGCCTTTTACTTTTTGCTCCTTCACTGCGGTGTTTGAGTTTGACCGTGCAGAATGATGTATCGGTGCTTTTCACGTTCATCTGCAGAAGTTTCTCTGCACTCACCTGCACAAATGTGATACTGACTCTCGAATCGCTCGCTGCATGTGCACTGAGAACCGACTTGTAGGAGACATCTTGTGTCCAGCAGTGTCATGTGTCCTGCAGATCCCAGTTAAGGAGGAGATGGTGTCATTTTATTTTTCATAAATAACTAGATAATTGAAGTAATTTGTGGGTAAACCGTACATGCTCAGACAGAAATTATTATTCAAAGTATATTTTTTATGCCTTTGTTTGACACGCCTGCTGTTTCTTGTTTATTTTATACTGTAGACTTGCGTGTGCTGCTTTGAAGTCTCACATCTCATTAAGTCTTTTGGCAGTGAAGTCTCGAGTAAATCAAGTTTCACAGACATCACGTCTTTAGTGAAGTCCCAAGTACTCATTTCTGTGATGTAAGTGGAGTCCTGTGAAGTCTGCAGGCCTGGTAATAGACACTCTAATCTGCTCCTGCTACCTTCTGGTTGCACGATTGGATAATCTGAAAATGATTCTGAAAAGACTCAGCAAACAGTGGAACAAAACGTGTGATTATAATCATATATCACCAGTGCAGGGTTATGAAGAAAGTAGTGCCAGCGATGCGAGCCCGTTCTGCTTTCCTCAGCTTTCTCGTCTCTCTGTCTGCCTGTGTGTTTGGACTGCTTGTGTAATTACCGTCCAGGCAGGGACAGACCTGGAGACAGAGGCAGGGTGCTAATTGTACGGTGGACCAGGAACGGAAGCTATTAAAGCAAGTCTGCAAAGACGTTCTCAGCCTCATCGGCAGCCATAAATCCGTCCTCTCCACTTCGACCTACTACTGTCACCATTACTGCTCCCTCCCCTCCTTCATCTCTCTCTCTATCTTATTTCCATCACTCTATTTTAGTAAAATATTATTCTGTTGTCGACTAAGCAGGCGAGGTTTAAATATGGGAAGAAATATCTGGGAGTTCCCAGATATTTCTTCCCATATTTAAACTTCTTCTTACAGAGGAATGCATTTGCTGGGCATAATACTATTTTGTTGTTTTTATTAGCTCGCCTCTAATCTTTTATCGCTGTGAAATGAAAACCAAACTAAACCAGGGATAAACAGACTGATCTGGTTGTTCATTAGCCGATCTGCCCACTAATTTCCTCCCCACATTTTGAAAGTAGCTCGCAGCGTCGTGTTTGGCCGGACGTCTCGGCTCGATCCCTCTCCCCTGCTCGAAATGGACTCCAAAGGTTGTGAACGCGCTGAGCGAGTTTAACAATATATGCTTCCTTAGGATATTGACAAAGTGATGGAGGATGAAAAATGCTTTCTTTATGCTTCCTCTCACATACACAAACAGACATACAGCAATTGCCGTTGGCCGTTAGGCAGGTCAACCAGGCCTCCTGTAGCTAAAAGCAGGAACAAAAAAAGCTCGAAAGGCCTAATTAAACAGCAGCCTTTAATGTCAGTCAGCCCCCGACTGTAGCCCCAACCACCCATGAATGAAAGAATAATGCTCTTTTGAAAAGGAACAAGGTTTTATAATCTAAACCGATTGGCTTATGAAAAGGGAAGCCCCTTAGCTAAAAAGGCCCACAGGTCACCCTCCATCTCTTCCTTTCTCTTCTTCTCTTCTTCGTCGCTCTCCCTTCTCTTCTTCTTCTCCGTCCTCCTGCTGGGTCCATAACCAGGGTTAAGCCAGGCTGAACGCGGGCAGGTCTGTGACTGCCACCTCCAGCAGGGGCAAGGGCGTGGTGGTGCTAATTGTCCTTGGACACACACACACATACACACACACACACACACACACAGACGACCAAAAAAAAAAAAAAAAGCACAGATGAACAGCCATGTGTGTTGGCATGACCAACGACTTGTGCTCATGTGCTTGGATTATCAGAGAGCTATGAAAGAAGAACAGCCAATTTAATTTAATCCAAAAATGGTTGCTGTTGTGGGACAAAGAGCTGAGAGGAGGGGGTCGGCTTGGGTGCGGGGGGCCTCGGTGCCAGGGGTTATCCTCGGAAAATGATTGGAGAAATTCAAGAATCCAGTATGCACCCCCCCCACCCCCGCTTCCCAACCTCACCTCACCGCTACCCACCCCCCCAAAAAAACTCCCCACCCCACCCAGGCGAGGGGACCCCCGACTGGCAGCAATAAATAGATTCTTTCTCTAACATGCCTAATCCTGCTAAACAGCAACAAATCCTATTAGGCCATGAATTATAAATCCTTCTTCGCCACCTCACCCCCCCGTCCCCCCCACCGGAGAAACCCAATCGCCTCCCTGTCTTCGTGACGTGCACGCGCACAGCCACATGCATACAAACACACTGAACCTTAAGAATGTCGGTCCAAACAGGGAGGAACTGTCAGTGTTGGATGTTATTGCATTGGTATGTATGTCTCCATGTGCGCCTGCTTGCTTTCATGCATACTGGATGCCCTCGCAAAGCTTCTTCCTCTCTACATGTCACTCTGGACCGAGCCAAGTATTTATACAAACGCATGGGCGAACGGGGATAATCTCGCACACACTAGGGTCAGAAATTAAAGGGGCAAACTAATGCTCTTAATAAGTAGTTATATAATATTTCACATTCAAATGTTAGGCGTCTCCACTGCAGCTGATTCGTGGGAGCTTAAAACTGACACAGCTTGAAAATGTGCAATGAGCTACAGGGGTGGAGGGTTAATAACACTCACCGGATGTGTCACATATATAAAATAAGAGATGGTAAAGGGAGAGAATATTGTTACTCTTCAGGGAAGCTGACACGTATTGCTGGGAAATGAGACACTGACTTATCCCAAATAGTTCAAAAGTCAGCCAGTGGTGATGCGTGTTAAGATATGCCAGAGTTCAGGCCGGAGAAACAATGGGTGAGGATGTTTTGACGGTGGCCTTAAACCAGGATTAGGGTTTATAGCTATGCTAACAGATGAGCGAGGCTGTAATGCTCACTGGTTGATTAACCAGCCAAATAACGGACATTCCCACTGGCTACACTGCAGAAAGAGTGAACCCGAATAGACACAAAACGTCCTTAAAAACGGATTTATGAGGCAAAATGCCCCAAACTTTTACCCTGATACACTCACTAACATGCATGCCAACATTACTGACGCACCTTAGGCTAAACACTTCAGACCAGGTCTGGCCCCAAAGAGGGGGTCATTAACCCTGAATCTGTGCGACTCTCTAATTAGGCTCACTTTGAAGAATAGTTACAACCACGTCCTTCACTTGAGGCTACACCTTAGGCCTGGAACATTAAGCCTCAGAACCTGAATTAGTCTGGTCACGTCTGTGAGGTAGCCACTGTCCCAAACTCTTTTACTGCTCCCAGTTGGATGGCAGGAATAGGAAGAGCATATCTTAAGCGGATTAACTGTAGGATTCATGAGTGTAAATTTAAAGCGTAGAAAAAACATCTATGTCTATCTCTAAAGTACTTACAATTATATTTTTGTCTATGTTTTACACATTACTCTCTTAGTTCCTTGTGGTCTTCATAGTGAAAAGCGTTTTTTTTTTTTTTTTTTCCCACGGCTGTACTTTTTCATTTTCTCAGCTGTCTAACTGGAAACCTCCTCGCCCAAATCTTTAGTTAATTTGGCAGTTAGAGTCGTGTCAGGAAGAGTTCACCAGTCATTAGTCTACTTGTTAGATGTGCACTCCTCTCCAATCTTCTCTCCGTGTGGTGGGAAAGAGCCGTGTCTGTCTTTGTTCTCTTCAAATAATGACAGGTTGTGAGGCTCGGGCTCATTAACATTAAACATGGGTGGGACTTGAGGTCAGCAGGATGTTGAACATCTCTCTAGAGGTATGTGGAGACAGTGTATCTGTGTATATATGCGATTAGACCATACAGATACTTTACACACGCAACGTAGGATCTAATGAGGTTAAAGTATATAAAGCTATACCGTGTGAAAAGGACAAATTAAAGCATGCATGTAGACACGAAAACGTCCTTCTCTCACAGTGTGCAGTGTGTTTGTGATAGAAATGCAGGAGGTAATGCGGGCGATAGCAAACCTACAGTATCTCTGGCCCCGCTCTCCCTGTATGTCTCTCTGCGGCCACACACATCAAACGTGGCCTGCTCCCTCTGTTCTCTCTTTGTCATCAGCTCTTAATGGGCACAGGGCTTTGATGTGGTTTGGTCGCTGCTTTTGTCTCCAGCGTGTCTTGATCAGTGTCTATTGATCTGGTGGGGACATGAAAACAACCGGAGCAGACACACAGGGAGTGGAGACGGGGAAGGGGGGCGGACTATTGTATCAGAAGCCATATTTAACCAGCTGCTTGTGATGCAGTTGAGGATGTGTGAGAAAAAGAGAAAGTCTGAGTTGTCTAAGAGCAGAATCATAAACACACACCTTTAAAAAATAAAGGTTCCTACAGCGGTGCTTCATGGTGATACCATGGGGAATATCTTCAGATCTGCAAGGAACTTTTTACCTTTTTACTCCCAGAATTTAGTGTAAAAAGTGTTTGTCCCTGAGTTAATTACTTAAATTAGTTTTGAAAAGTAATTCATGTTACTTTATATACATTATTATCACATTACTAATTGCTCTCTCTACAAAGTAGTTGTAGAAAAATGTCGGTTTACAATTAGATATGGCAGCACAGCAGTCATTTATACACAGGTTAGTCAATAGCGTAGGCATATAGCACTCACTCTCAACCTTAAAAAGGATTATTAAACATACTATTAACTGACCCTTACAGGAGAACCAACATGGCAGCATTCCTTGCGTCGAAGCCGGTTCATTTAAAAACTCTCACTGAGTGGGGAAACTTGGCTGTCACCATGTAGTGTCTTAGCATTGCGCCTTTATAATTCTTACCACGGCATGCCATCACTTTTAGATCAAACATTCTTGAAAGAATGTAGGCATCTTATCCCCCAAAGATATGATAAAAGGATGTCTGTTTTTGAGGAGAACAGAAGAAGAGCCCATCTCTTTGATAGACCAAAGCACCAGCCATAAAGCTTATCTCACACACACACACACACAGGCCAGCAGTCTTGCTGGGTCCTGACCATAGCACATTGATGTCTGAGGCTGCTTTCTCCTGACTGACTCAGAGGTTATTGCAGCGCACCATGGAAGCACAGGATATTTGACGGTCCCCTGCCAAAGAAAGAGCCGAGGGAGCGGGGGGAGGCGAGGCGAGGCAGAGTTGCCGTTGACAACTCCAAGATCTCCAAAGTGACCATCTGAAAGTGAAAAAAGGGAAAACTTATTAAGAGAGAAGGGTCCGGGGGAGGCCACGGGGCTAAATCTGTCACAGCTTTCCAAGAGAGGGACAAGGCAAGTTCATGACTCCAGCAATTACAGCTTGTACATGACTTCTACAGTTGACCTAATAAAGAATAGCACGTCCGTTGAGAAGAGCTGGGAGTTGGTGTTTAATCCGTAACAGAATAAAAAAGAACACACACACACAATCACCCTTTCCAGTAGAGAATGAATCATACGGCGCAGGACAATGGAAAATATATTGAAGTCGTTGTGGGTGAGATCCGAGCTTTGCTGACTCAAGAGGAGTCCCCAGGATACACTGTGTGTCAAATCATCTGCACAGATGAAAAATAAACACGAAGAAGAGAAATGAGAGACGAGGAGGGGGGAGGTGGTGGTGGTGGTGGGGGGAGCAGCAGAAGGAGATGAGTAAGGAGCCGAGTCAGAGCCGGCAAGTGTTTGAAGGGCAGCATCAGCGGAGAGATGTGGGAATAACATTCCTTCAGATTGTGCGTGCCAAATATTTAATGGAGTGGAGGGGTGTAAGGGGAGGAAAAAAAAGAAACGCTTGGTGTTATTCTTTTATCACACTTACCCAGCGAACATGTGTGTGCATTTGTGTCAAACGCAGGAAACGGGAGGAGGGCAAGAAGGGAGCGGGGTACAGTTGTACGGCGATCAAAACCGCACATGTTTTTTGTTTCCTACATGTGTTTTCTTTCCCAATTATGCCTGAACCTCCGAGTCACACAGAAGAGAGGCGGAAAGAAAACACATCCTTCTCCTCCATCGACGATGGAGGGCGAGGAGGTGGGGGGGTACGCTTTTTTTTTTTTTTTTTTTTTTTTTTTACAAAATAGGGCCTCATGCTCTTTATGTTTTGGTATTGTTTGTGTGCATTTCCTCCTATAGCTTGGGCAGTCCTCGCACGGACGGCAGGAAAAAGACAGCAGCCACGCCGGCCTTTGATGTCCCTGGTTTATGGTCCCATGTCAGTGCATTGTCTGTTCAGTCCTTTTGTCGTCCCTCTGCCTAATTAAGACCTCAGAGCGACTTGTTGACTCCACAAAGACGCTTGTTTGGGGAGGGTGTGTGTGTGTGTTTTTGTGTGTGTCAAGGGTGTGTGTGCTATGATAAGGATGTTTTTTTTTTAAACAGTGTACAGACACACGCACATAACCCTTTACCTACAACAGTACAGGCTTTGACCCAAGAATGGAGTCATTCACTTTTCAGTTTGAGCGTCATTTGATGGGACTGCATTTGTGCACACAGTGAACACACTTCACACAAGTCTGTAGGAAGCGGGGAAACGATCCAAACAACAATTTGATTCATAATTTTTTCCTCGCATCTGATTGCTTCCCGCTCTGCCATCTCTCTTTGGATCTCTCCGGCAAGAATCCGGTGACGTCAGTTTGCTGCTAATCCGCCTTCTCAGCAAATACACTGCTGGCACACACACACACACACACACACGCATACCATCCCGCAGCTTACCAGCTTAACTTTGATGTGTCTGATAGCAACAGATGGTTAAAAGACATACTGTGCATAAACAGACAGGTAGAGAAATGGGGGAGCGCGTCATGCACACCCTGCAGAATGTGTTTTCATTTAAACACTCTCTGAAGTCTTTGGGCTTCATCGCTTTGTGCAAGCGTTAAGTCTGCAATAGTACTTTAAGTATGTAAGGGTCATTCAATGATTTTGTTCCCGATTTGAGGCTGCTCTGAGCAAATGACCTGCCCTGTGGTTTTCAAACTGAGGGGCGTGCCCCAGCAGTGGGGCATATAACCACTGCAGGGAGGGCATGCATGACCAAGGGGAAAGTATGAAGCGATACTAAGATGAAAGATTATGTAAAAATAATGCCATTCTTTGTTGTTGTTTTAAATCAGTTGGTGTAGTGAGTCATGCCCGGACCACTGTTTGGGCTTTGCAGATATAATCTTTAAACAGGCTGCATTCCAACCCAACTTTAAATCTTACGCTGCCTCTATGCAGCGTCTACACTAACCTCTTCAGCAGCAGCCGCTGGTGTTTTTGAGCAAAAAGTCATTTCACACACCTAACGTTTAACCGCACCTGTGGCGACGTAGCCGCCAACCTGAGTGGTTCATATTGGACACAATTATGAGTCTTTGAGTCTGGCAAAGATGGATTCTCGCATGATCTTTTGTGACCCACCTGACCGCCACGCAGGATTTATTTCGCTTTTCTGATTTTTCACACCAGCGCAACCAGATGACGAGAACAGTCTTCCAATGTTTGATGACAGATTCCAAGTGCCTGGAACAGCTTTGAAATTGTTAATTAGAAATGCAGAGAGTATTATCCTGCACTTAGACTGAATCTGGTGTGTGCATGCTCAAGATTAAAACATTAAAAAGTGGTCAGATCTGTCATTAAGTCTGCGGTCTCCCGTCTTTCTAAAAACAAATCTCGGATTTGTACCCTGTATTCACATATTTTCTCGTCAGGCGGTGTGGAATAGGTCAAGCCGGTGCAGGCCTTAAAAACTGATCACTATACCTCCGCTTTCTCTCACTCATTGGGGGGAAATTATCATGCATTTATTTGAATGAAATATTTTAGTTCCATCTCTTCTTGGAACTAACTCCGTCTCCCTGCGTCCCCCGCACAGTATTTGTGTGTTTTCACTCACACCTCAGAAACCCAGTCACTCAACAAACTTTCAGTCCGTGTTTTCTCGTCCATTTTCACTCCTAGCGCACATCAGTCAGACATGCAGCTGTCACACATGGAGCACCCAAGGACATGTTCGAGCATTTCTGACAAATGAAGCGCATGAGCACCCGTGTACGGCACACACACTCAGTGTCTCCTTTAAAAAAAACAAACACAAGTGCATACAGTCACTATGGTATGCAAGTATGTGTGTGTGTGTGTTGTTTGCATCCAGTGGTTTCTGTTTCAGTGTTTAGCTCCATACCAGTGGGTTTTCCCTCGTGTTGACACAGATGTGCTGCCTTGAGCCAAGGGGACGCGTGTTTTGGGACTCCTCTTAATGCAAACTGAGTCTGGTTTTCTTCTTTCACTTTGCACAATGTTGCAGATTCATAGTCGTGACCGATACGGCAACCACTGATAGAGAGCAGAATTCATCTGTGTTGACACATACAGTCATAGGTTAAATGTGTGTTTCTTTGTATGCATACCTGTGTGTGTGTGTGTGTGCGTGCTCTCTTGTCAGGGCCACATGTGTTTTGCTGTTTGCTGCACACATTGTTGATCGTCGAATGCAGCGAGAGCCAATTAAAGTGGGCTTGAAGCGTGCAGCCTTTCTTCTCTCTCTCTCCCTCTCTTTCTTTTTTACAACTCAGTGAGTCCAAAACAAGCCACTTCACATTTTACAGCAAGGAAACATCTGTAGACTTAACCATCATTGTTTTTCTCTTAGACTAAATCGAGTCTGTCTTTCTGTGACAGGTTGTCCCACGCGCAGAGATCAGCTGTAAAAGTCCTCCGCAGGATGCAGTACTTTGTGGCCAGGAAGAAATTTCAGGTAAGCAAAAGGAAATCTAGAGGAGGAGGAGAAGGTGGTGGTGGAGGAGGTGGAGGTGGAGGTGGAGGAGAAGGTGGTGGAGGAGGAGGAGGAGGAGGAGGAGGAGGAGGAGGTGGTGGAGGAGGTGGAGGTGGAGGAGAAGGTGGTGGAGGAGGAGGAGGAGGAGGAGTAGGAGGAGGAGGACAAAAATTCTGTGGAGTCGACGAGAGCAAAGGAGGGACGAGATAGAGAGATAAAGAGGGAGACAGATTGAGAATGAGAGAGGGAGTGAGAGAAGTGTGTGTGTGTGTGTGTGTGTGTGTGTGTGTGTGTGTGTGTGTGTGTGTGTGTGTGTGTGGGTTATGCAGGATGAGGAGGTGGTGGTGGTAGGGGGGGTGGGGGTTGGGGGGTGGTAGCCCCAAGGGCATATATCAGCTGCATGTATATGTGTGTGTGTGTGTGTACGTGTGTGTTTGTGTGTAAATGCCTGAAACCTGCACCTGCATGTCTTCTTTGTGCTCACTTCAGTTCAGGCGTAGTATCATGGGAAATCTACTAACCTGTCTCTGGGGCTACAGTAGGAATTCACTTACTGTACTGCACACACACACACACACACACAGCAGGACACAGCCTCGAGCATTAACGTCAGCAGAATTATGTTTAAAAAAAAAAACATAATCATATTTGAAATACTTTGGCCATCGTTTTCATGCTACATGTTATCGTAGAATGGTTCCTATGTTCGTACCATTTCCAAGTGTTGAACGTGTTTTCAATTACGGCCTAAGTGATGTCAGCTGCCGAGGCTATACTCTGTGTATACCAAGGATACCCTAAAGAGTTCACTGGGTTCTTTCTGATGCTGCTTGTATCCACGTCACACTAAACAAAGCTGTGAAAGGACCTTAACACGATTGCTTTCTACATGACCATGCACTTGTCAGTGCACGCACACATACACACACACACAAACGCACTCACAATGAGTTAACAATGAACCCTTTGCACCCAAGGGGGTTGGGGATGTTTTCGGGGACCGAGCAACAGAGGCTATGGTTGACAATGGCTTTTGTGTCCCTGTGTGTGTGTGTGTGTGTGTGTGTGTGTGTGTGTGTGTGCGTGCATTGATCCACAGCAAGCGCGGAAGCCCTATGATGTGCGAGACGTGATCGAGCAATATTCCCAGGGTCACCTCAACATGATGGTCCGCATCAAGGAGCTGCAGAGAAGGTGGCGTCTCTGACCTTTATTCACGCTCTTTCTTCTTCACTGTCTGTCCTTTTTCTCACAATTGTGTTGGATACTGACTCACGATCAGAACAAGAAGGAAGAAAACCAAAAAATATAATCGCATTTTAAAATAAAAGAGGTCAACTTAAATCTTCATTTGGTCATGTTGTGGTTTACCATTTTTCCATTGGCTCAGACATTTGTGTTTCTGTTTGCCTTTATCTAAGCTGTACTGACAACAAGCTCAGCCGAACTGGGTCAGGAAGACGACAGTACGAGTGTTGGCTCCATTGCAAAATCTAGCCATTCAGCCTTCAATGATTTTTGCATCTCAGTTTTGCAACAGTTTTTATCAGTTGGATCGTACTCCTGCAGTACAGTTTGTTACCATTCATCTGACAGATAGGAGCCTCACTGCTCTCTGATTTGTTACACCTTGTTATGCTTTGTTGAGCTGTAATGAAGTCCAGTCCTCGCTGAAGGAAAACCTTTTGTCCTCGTCCCGCAAATTCTCTCTGCTTTTTTAAGCAATTTTCGTTCCTCTAAGCACATGACGCTCTCCCATGAAGGAGGTCGATTAGGTAATGAACTGAGTCAGACTTACGTAAGTGCGTCACCTGGACCTCGTGACACATTTTGCGAGAGGTTCAGCTGAGCAATGGTGATCTATCCAAATTCTAAAACCAGCATCATAATGTGTTAGGAAATCCCAACTACAGCGGTGTAAAGCTTCAATGCAAACAATTGTAGAGCGTAATACTCTTTTGTAATCATAGTTCTGCTAAACTCTCCAAAAATCTAAGCTGCTTCTTTATTATAATTATTATTATTATCATTCTTATCTGCAACTGAGCACCAAAACTTCAACAGAAAATCCAGAACCACGGCACACAGCCACACGTGACTCCTGCAAAAACACTGCAGTCATGCAATGGCCGCCTTGCATCAAATGGGTCACCAACATAAATGGAAGCTAATTAAAGGCATGTGATCGCTTGTGATAAAAAATCCCACCCTTAATTTGAGGTGTTGAAGCAAAGAGAGAATGCTTTGCCGTGCGTGCTCTGCTGTGGTCGTCTTATAGATGACTAACCGTCCACGTGAGCAAGTCTCATTGTTTATTTTCAAAGCTTGACATTTCAGTAAGAACACAGCATTTATTCATTTATTCCTCCCTTTAAAACACGCATGTGGGTTTGGGTTTTTTTTTTCGCAAAAGCAACAGTATATAAATACTATTCAAGCTGACGCCATTTGTTTAATTGTATTGGCTCTATAAATTGGCTTATATTATTTTATTGTATTGTTCATGGGCTGGAATAAAGTGATGTTTACTCGACTGAATCTCCTCTGCATCTGGCCAGTGTTTTTTACCCTTTCCTGGCTTGATTTCTTCTGTCTTTTTCGCCAGGCTGGACGGGACTCTGGGGAAGCCAGGGATGTTTCTTCCAGGTAAAATACACAGCAAACACAACAGTCTTCATCTGATAGACAGCCATCACTCCTCGCTCCATCTCCGTGTTTATACCTCGCACATACACAATCTGTGCCAGACTAAATATGAGAGAGAGAGGTCAATTATGTATGTGCATATGTCTCTGTTTGGATGTGGGAATGTTTACAATGTTACAAAGTTATCTCATGATATTTTCCATATAGAGCAGGTCTAAAAAATACTCTGAAATATTATTTACAGTGACCAAACAAGTCCCACCACGAGCAAGCACTTGGTGACAATGGCAAGGAAAAAAGAGTCAGAAACTTTTCAGCAGAACTCTCAGTCATGTTGGACGGCCAACCGCTGTATTATATAGTCATGAAATATCCCAGTTAGACAAAGTTTACTAACTGTTCATTAATTATAAAGAAATAGTTTGTAGCCTCAACAAGGATGACGTGTTTCTTGTGCAACTGAAACAGTAAACTGGGCAGCCTACGAGCTACGTGGCTACATTCATGCAAACAGCAGCAGAAAATCTATGATACCAATATAGCAGCACTTGAACTAACATATTTCTTTCGACAGTGTGAAAAACGTTAACTGCTCCTGGCGAACATTGCCACAGCTTCTGTGTCGACCGAAAAAATGACGTCAGCGGGTCAAAATAAATCACTAGCCGCTGATTGGTCAGGGCAAAACAAAAAACAAAAAATCTTTATTGTCCACAAGAAACTGAACATGCAGGCCGCATTATCAGGATATAAAGTTATAAAGAGTTATTTGATTATTTGGAAAGGTTTTATTCACACTTTATTATGACTGAAGTGTACTGCAGTGTGTATACATACGAATCTAAACATTCTTGACCCTAGTTTGCATTACCCGACTCCCCCTCCTTCCCTTCCTGCCTTTCCTCCCTCTCTTTTTCCTTTGGTCCAGTTCCCAGGTGCTTTGTAAACATATTTTGTTTGGCTACCTCTTCGTTAACCAGTTAGACAAGGGATTAAATTAAGAAAACAACTCTGCAGCCCTGTACAATTCTGCATACTCTCCAAGGCTATACTACATATATTTACACAGTATGAATGAATGGTTATATTCAAGGGAAATCAGAAAATACACTGTTGCTAATGTAGATCCAGTGATGAAGCAGAGGGCAGGCTTACCTCAACATGCCCGACTTTCGATCCCATCTGAAGAATAGAGTTTAGTCATGTTTTTAAGGTTACACAACTCTTCCTGACGTTTACTGTATACGTTACAGTGGGGGACTGTAAACTGCCACGGTGACTCGCGCCCACAAAAGTGTCAGAAAATGAATGAATGGGCGGTTTGACCAAGAGTCATGATCCTTGGGGGCTCTCGCTGTTAAATGTAATGCTATGTTTGTAAGTTGCGTGAGTGTACATTAATTGAGTGTGGCGAAATGCACTTTGCTGCATCTGTTTTTGTGTCCTCGCGATTACCACCAAGAAATCACGAGTAAATTCTTGTCATCACTACAAATCTATCTATATTAGATTTGAATGTTTGCGTGTGTGTGTGTATATATATATACATATATGTTTTATTTTCTTTTTTTGTTCTCTCTCTCTCTCTCTCTCTGTTTTCCATCCACCAGGAAAAGGAGAAGATAAAGAATACCCAACAATTGGAGCACGGCTGATCAGGCTAGAAGATAAGGTAGGCACACTCCTGCTGTCTGTGTGTGTGTGTGTGTGTTTTGTCTGTAAGTCAGAGCGATAAAGTGATTAGATTACCTTTGGTCTTCATGACTAGGAGTCATGCGTGTGTGTGTGTGACTGAATGATTGTCTGAGTGTGACGCTTGTGTCTGTGTTATCAGATGGATGCATGTGGTGGTATGTTTTGATATGACCATGTTGTGGCTCAGCTCTGTCAAATCTTGTGCCAGTGTAAAAACACACACACACACACACACACACACCTGCATTCTCTCTCCACCTTATCAGCGCCTCTATTCAGCGCCGCGTCGACTCTTCACTTTCTGGGCTGGTTAATTCTGATACGATTTTTTCCGCGCCTGCCCTTCTTTCTTCCTGTTGTCCCAGGTGGGTCGGCGACAATTCTTGGATGTTTGTGTTTCCATATGGGAATGTTGGAATACTGGAAGCACCAGGGGGGCTAAAGAGAAAAGTCTTTATGCAGTGAGGCATAGCCAATAGGCAACAGCTGTGTTATGAAGCCCACGGGTGTAACTAGGCGTGTCCTCTCTCATAGAGCAACAGGCACAATTTGATGCCAGCGTGATGCCAGCCCCGATGCGAGTGCGTTGCCAAGATAGACATTTTCCCCTCCGGGGGTGGCTGTACCAGTTGGACTGGTGTGTGAATGCGTCTGCCTTCCTGTCTATCAGTCTCTGTGTCTTTCCATGTGCAAATTATAGGATATGAAATGTGTTTGTTAGTTTTGGTCTGTGGCTACATCTGTTGTCTGTTTGTCTGACTGGTGGCATCACTAGAAAGTGAAATTATCTTTGCGGATTTGGAAAAGGTTTGGAAATGTGTTTGCGTGCCGAAGCCGAAGCTGGTGTTTAAAATTAAATACTAACCTTATAGTCAAGTTGTTCTCACATCTCACGGTAAATGAAAATAACTCCTATACAATGGAACAATGCGTTCGCTAACCACTTCTTTTCTATTCAGGTCAGCCGGCTCAGGATTTCCCCCTCCGTTTGCGTTAGTGTTTACCATCCCATCTCTGTCCGCTCATCAGCACTGATGTGCTTTAATGTTTGCATGCGTTTACCGCTCTCAGCCCTCTTTGTTACCGAGAAAGGAGTAATGACCTTGAACCAATGAACATTTCGACTCTGAAGACCTCCCTCAGTGATTGAGTTACGGCCCATTTGCTCTGGGCTACATGTTGCGATCGCAATCTCCTGATTGGAAACATAAACCTGCGTTAAGAAGTCCCTCGTCTACCTACAGCTCCCTCAGTCTGTCTTTTCCATCTTAAACCTCTTCTCTCTCCCCCTGCTCTGCCTTGACGTGAAAGCTAAATAAAACGGAGAGGTGGATAATTGAGAAATAAATCAGCGCGAGCCAACTGATGCAGGCTGCTCTCCCTCCCTCCTAAACAATGTGGAACCAATCAGCGCTCCTCTAATCAGAGCTGCGTTCGCGTGCTTTCGCTGCAGCGAGCGTCCTATCACAGGGGAACAGAAGAGTAGCAGCGGCAGCTTATGACACCCAGATCCACTCTTCGTAATTACTATGCTGCTCGCCTCAGTACCCGCCCCCTTCCCGTGTCTCATTTCTGGTCGTGTGAATTTGTTGTTTTGATGGTTCTGGCGGGCCGGCACACCTGTTACATGGAAAAGGGGGCCTCCTCTTGCCCTCAGGCAGCAGGTGTATGAACCTGTCGACCTCTGTTACTTGGAATATACGCTGGCTATTGTCGGGATAGGCCTGCGTTATTAAGCTCCACTGGCATGCATTATGTCATCCCCATAACTGAATAAAATGATTTTGTTATAATTGGGCAGAGCATTTCTCTTGTGCTCCTGACACATTTTCACTCAAGTCTGTAGAGGATGGTCTCAATGTAGCAAGTGAAGGCCTCGCTGCAGCTGGCCGGGGTTTCCATTCTGACCTGTGGCCTTTTGCTGCACGTCATCCCCCGTCTCTCTCTCTCTCTCTTTCTGTCACCCTACCTTGCTGTTACTCTTCAGCTTTCTCTCTCAAATAAAGTTTCAGAAGCCCAAAAAATAAACTAAAAAAAAACAAAAGTTTGTCTTTCTCTTCAAACAATATTTCAACATCAAACTATCCCAACGTAACGCTCGAGCCGAACGCTATTGCACCACAATGTTTGTCGTTCCTTCTGAAAAAAATACACAGTGAATTAAGTTTGTTGTAGCTCGGGGTGCCCTTGGGTTCAGTCGTCAGAAGCGACTTGTTTTCAACAGGATCCCCCAGCGTTGCAGCTTTGTTTGTCTCGCATCGCTGTGTCTATTTCATAACGTTGTGTAATTTCACGAGTTGCGTCACTTTCTTTGCATGTTGCCCATAATAGTAAACCTAATCGCACACAAAGCAAAACCCTGGTGTCACAGTTGAATCACTTCTGAATAGGATCTTTCTCAACAGCCCCAAGGAATTATTCATCAACTCCGGACCCTAAATGTTTGTGTATGCGTGTGTGTGTGTGTCTGGTGTGTGGGTGGGTTTGTGTGTGCACAAGAGTGTGTTCCCATGCCTTTCTCAATACTTGGTCAGCATCCAGCTATTTTTTTTTTTTTTTGACAAATTCCCACTTTCTAATCCCCATTCCCCTTTAAAACACCAGACATGCACCACTCTGACTGCGCTTTATTCTGCAGCTGAGTAAGTAAGATTTCATTTTCTTGTGCAGCTATTGTCAGCACATCACTTGTAGATGAATTTATCTTCAGTGGACTGAAGGGGGCTCCGGCATTGTGTGTCCTGTACAGGGTTAGACAGTGATTTATTACACACAGACAAAGACACATATAGATCTACACGTACACACACACACACACACGAGCGTATAGAGTTGATTAATCACCGATGTGTCTAACCCCGCACTCTCAAGATTGAATTCTCCAGGAGCGACCTGGAAACGAAGATGGATGGCACTCTGTGACAGTGTGTTATCTTTCTGTCAGACGCACTCGATGAAAAATACCCAAACGACAAGCTCAAACAGTGGCCGGTGTCTCTGGGCTTGAGCGTGGCCTTTCAGAGAGAAGCTCGCTGCGTGCTTGAGGATGAAGTCAGCCCACTGCTTGTGGTAAATCTCTCCCAGTTTTATAGGAACAGGATTTTTTTTTTCTCTCATAGCAATAGACAGAAAAGGGCAGGGAAATTACAACAATATGCGTTCACATAGCCTGTAAATGTCCATTTGAAAAACAAGTTATGCTTTTTTAGTCTGATCCTATTTTCTTTCCGAGTTTTAACAATATTGTCTAGTGTTGTGCGGCGCAGGGCAGCCCAGCGACTTAAAACTGAAATTAGTGTGTAGGGCTGAAGGCAGCGGCCTTTAATTATGGAGGAAGAGAAATTTGTTTTGTTCAAGGTTGGGAGTTTTTCACAAGGTTGGAAAAACATTAGTCCACAATGAACCTTTAAATGTCTAATTTCTTCATTTCTGACATTAAATAATGGCATTAAATTCAATCAAATAGAAATACTGAATAACTTAAAAAAAAATATATAGTACCACTCATAATTCAGAATATCAAAACTTTAAAAGCATTTATTTATTAGTTATCTGTCTTCAAATTAGTTTTATTTATTTATTCTCTTGAATTTAAGTCTTATAAAACTCTTAAATGTGCTGATTGTTGCTTTATCATTTTAGTAATCTAGGCTTGGAATTAAATAAAGATAAAATATAAATTCATGGTTATAAAATAAGTCTCTTATGAGATATGAACTGAATTTTATAAAAAGCACGAAGGAAAAATCAGTCTGTGGGGGAAAAAAACTCTAGTTTTACACTCAATCAAGTCATAATTTAGTCATCAGAGTGACACTCGGTTGTATTTGGAGCCTGCCTCGCTCTTACGTCTGGGGTGTAAAACTATCAGCAGTGTCAAGTGAGGAATATTCCCTTTAATGTGCCCTCCAGACCTGCACAGACACGTCTCCGCTCAACACATCATTATTTGTGTCGCTCTGACTACACTACATGGACCATACATCACACTCACTCTGAGGTTAACTTCACGCAGCTATATTAGGGCAAATATACCGTGCCATGCATGTCACGCTTATATCATGTGCATTAGCGCTGTGCGTACGCAGAAGAATGCGCGCCCTGACCGTAATAGCATCTCAATTAGGTAAGTATGCTGTAAATTACAGCAAGGCCAAATACTGGGAATACTTGAGGGCCGGGACAGAGTGTTGTGTTTGTTAGGTTTGTTAGGAGTCCATCTGTAAGGCATTTAGGGCCCCTCGCTTCTAAAAGCATGGCTTTGAGGGGGGCAGGAGTGTGTTTGTGCACGAGTGTGTGTGTGTGTGTGTGTGTGTGTGTGTGTTTAGACTGGTCCGATCCAGACCCAGTGGAGGGCTTTAGAGATGAGGGCCTGGTAAACACACACTCACATATATACATATTTATACATTAGGCTGTATACACAAATAAGTGGATATTCAGGCACACGTACACATACGCTGTTGTCCGTCCAGCTGTCCTCAGCGTCTCAGCTCAGCTCGCAGCAAACAGGAACAGCTTCATTATCTCTTCAGCCGGTGCAGCACGAGTACCGAGGCCAAACGAGCTGGAGGGGGACAGCAGCTTTTCACGCCTTAAATCTACGAATTATTTGCAGCGTGTGCGTCAGTAAATCTATCATATCCAATCATGTTTTCCACGATTTTTGGATGCTGGCATCCGGAGAACGTTAAGCACCACATCAGTTGAAGCTGTGACTGTGATCCCGTTTTTAGTGCTCGGGTTATTCTCTGCGGCTGTAGTCGTGATGCTATTTTCTCTACAAAAGTCTTTACGATCACAACAGAATTAATGCCCGGGAATCAAAGACTGGAGGAAATATTTATTCCCAACTGAAACCAAGTAATACTGTAATAAGCTGAACAGCATGTTGCAGACCGCATACTGAGATATAAAAGTTTTTTAAAGACATTTTTAAATTCTTTGGACTTAAAAGATGCTTCGGACTTCAAGGAGGGTTTCCACAGTTCTTAATGTCACGCTCAATTGAATTTTAGGGAGAAGGGGTTGTTTTTCAGTTCACTGGAAAGATTCAGAGGATTTAAAGCTGCACAATCATCACAATCACGTCTACCAAAAGGACTGGTGTGTGTTTGTTGTATAAAAAGGAATTAAAGATGTAAAAAAAAAAGACAATTTTGGAGGACAAAATTGTAACTTTATGTGAGGTTTAGTCCAGTGTTTTATTAGGGTTCAAAGGAAACATTCCTCTTTACTGCAGCCCTATGTGTTGTTATTTGGCATGACCTTTTTGTCTGCAGTGCAAATTTGAGTCTTATTCTGTTATGAACTCCTAAAATGATCAACTTTGTACCACGGAGAGCACGTAGCATCTCAGAGACTGTGTCTCTGCCCTACTCCCTCCTACCCTTCCTCTGGGTCAGTGGCGCGCTTTATTCATTCACCCACCACTCACTTTTCTGTATATTCCTCAGCCCTCTGTTTCCTTCTGTAATTAGAGTGACCCAGTGTCTGTCCTTTCTGTTAGAACAAGTGAGTCTGATGCCATCTCATCTCTCTTTGTCCAACAGTCTCCCTATCTTTCTGCCTCCCTGCTCTCTTTCTGTTTTCCCGTACAGACACCTCTCTGTCTTTCCCCCCCCGACATCCCCTTTTGCTCCTGTTCCCAGCACCTCTCTGCCCGGCGAGCTGCACTGTCTGTTGTTGTGCTGTGTTTTGATATATGTGTGTATTTGGCCGCAGCGTGCTCAGCGGGGAGCCGGACTGACCGGCTGGTCTAAACAAAGAGAGGAAACTTGGCAAAGGAAGCGCATGCACACACACGCGCGCAAACACACAAATCCTGGAACACGCAGCCTCACTGCAGCGGTCGTACTCTGACTGCCCGTGCTCCAGACAAGCACTTACAGAATCTCCCTGCATGTCTGAACTTGGCCTGCGATAGCTACAGCGCACAACAACCGAGGAGTTAACCCTGTTTTTCTCTTCTGATTGAATCTTCTTCTCTGAATCCCGTCCCACGCTGCACTGTGTTCTCAACGCAAGGTAGCACTGAAGATTTCTATTCATCCTTGAGAGGGAGTTTTCTTCTCACTGTGTCCCTGCAGCAGGGAGAGGTCAGAGGTCATCCACACGATGATGACCTGAGCTCAAAATATCACACTATGTTGAGCAATTAAATATGTGCAAGCATACATCCTGAATACTCTGACATTAGTGGATTATAATACAACGCAGTGTTCATCCAATATTGTATTCCATCCTCTCCCTGGTACCTGCTGAAGCACCGTCAGCATTGCCGCCCTTTTTTTACACCCAATTTTTTTCTATTTTTGATCCAGCAGCCTCTCCTTTGCCTCACTGCACCACCCTACACTGCACCGAGCCCAACTGGTCTTTCTCACGTCGACACTTCCCACCGTTGATGTGGTATCTTTATAGCGTCGTGAACTCGATAGCATGCAACGAGTGGTGTGCTGCCGCGAGTTAGATAGCGCACCAGGAGCGGTGTGCTGTTTGTAGTGCAGTCCAGCAGTAAATCATGTTTCGGCAGTGCGCTGGGGATGCAGCCCCTGGCAGCTCCCAGACGGCCTTTGGCTCTGGCTCCCTTCTCTTAGCGCCACTCTCTAATTTCAGAGCCGGGACCCTGCCTACTACTGTGTCTTTACCGCATTCCCACAAACCAGAGACGGACAGTCTGCCTGCATGTCTGGCTGCTTGCTCTCCATCTCGCAGTCTCTCTCTCGCTTTCTACCTCTCTCTGCCTTTGTGTCTCTCTATCACTCTTTCCCTCTCACTCCCTGTTTTTTGCCTGCTGAGCTTGCCCCTTCTTCTTTCCTCTGTCTGGTTCTGTGCCTTCAGGATTATAGGTCTGCAGTCTCACTCACAGCATCTAAATCATGTTGTACACTGCCACTGTCTCTCGTCAGCTCTCTCCCCCTCTCGCTCTTTGCCTCTCTCTGCATCTCTCTAGCACCCACTGTGGGCTTGCTCGTTGGCTGTAAATACCATGCTACATTTCCATTTTAATTGCCCAAGTTTCGAAGGGCCCTGGGATATATTATTTGCACATATATTTTATTGTCTTGGCCAGATGCCCTCACTACTTTGGGTTGGACCTGACCACTAATATACTCCTACATGGACCAGTTCATTATCAGCGGGGAGGTGTGAGCTTATTTAAGAAGGTTATGAAGGGGTCAATATACAGTTCGTGAACAAGGGTCTGTGTTTTATTGGGACCTATAGTCTTACTAATACACGGTGCTAAGTAGCCCTGGTGCCACCCTACTTTTGAGTGCTATTAAATCAGTCTATACTGCGTGGAACAGTAAACCAGCTGCGGATAATGCCAAGCTGTGTAAATTACTCCAGAGACCATGGGTGTAAATGTCACCGTTATTAAGTCAAGCTGGTACCTGGGGAAGGTGTAATGGGGAGTATGTGTTTATTCTGTTTGTATGGCTGTGTGTGTGCCTTATGCAGAGGTGTCTATCTATCTGTATTTAGTTAGTGAAACATTCATGTTAATCATGCTGTGATTTGTTCCTGTCAAGCCTGTAATTGCTTGTGTAGTTTGGCGAGTTTCCTATCATGACTCTGGCATCAATCTGTCTCTCAGTGGGTAGGTGCTGAAGACTCGATTATACCCTGGGCTGGATGGCATCTCAATAGAAATGCTGATTATTTCCTGAAAGAAACCCTCATATTCCTCAAAGTAAGAAATTAAAATGTGCCAGGTGTTTGTACACATGCATCTCAATCTGTCCATGCCTACAAACAACTGATGAAAAAGTGTTTTAACCACCGACTCCACATTTCAGCAATATAGCTTTTCACGTTTTCAGCAACTACTTTCCAACATATTTAATTTATTCTGAACGAAATGTCAGAATTGCCTTTACACAGACTTTAAATGCCTCATAAGATGGTAAAGATGTTATAGCTAATGCATGGTTGTAGCTACTGTAAATGTGAAAGTGAAACATGCAAAATAACGACATTTACCAGGTATTATTATTATCATTACATTGTTTACCATGTTATACTTTAGTGTGCTGGTGTGCTAACATATGCTGATAATTGTGCAGAGGTGAGGCTGATGGTAGTGTCATTATTTTTATTTTGATCTAATGATGGCATCGTCAAAGTCATTAGGATTCACACCTCGGCCTGGGCGCCCGTAAATGTTTACACTCGTCTCAACCGAAGCGGTGGACGGGCCAACACACAGAGTGATCGCCATCCCATTATACAGAAGCAGATTAAAATAAGGTAAATTTTATTATGGTAGCAGGGTGTCGTGCCAGGGCAGACCAGCGCCTCAGTTCATGGAATGATTTTAACTAGCTGTTACTAATGCTGCCGTGTTTATGACTGTGTAAAGAGTTGACTGGGCCACTTGTGGTTCAGACATTGGCCCTATGGTACTCTGTGCCCAGACACATCCCTCAGGCAACAGTGGGGCTGCTAGTGCCCACAGTAAAGCACGACATGCGTGTGTGCGTGTGCACACCTACAGCATGTGTTTGCTCCACCCGCTCGATGCCCAGGCTCCTGTCAGCTCTCGTTCGCTTTAACAGCGTCAGGTTTTTTTTTGCAAAACACTTAACAAGCTCGTCTGTATTCCATAGTGAGTTTTTTTCTTCTTCGGTAAATGACGGGAGCATAATGGTGGGTGTTTTTCTATACCTCTGGGCCCTGTGTTTCCCTGTAGAACAATTAAAGTGACACACCTTTCAATTGTATGCAATTAACTTTGTAGTCCACACAGGATACAGACCTCGCCTAGTCTCATACGGTACAATGGATAAAATCAGGAAGCTGTTATTTGAGGCCAAATCTGTGAATGGGGCTGTCAGTGGGAACAGCATATATACAACACTTTGAATGTGGACCATCATGAAAGGTCCCTCCACCCTGCGTCCCTGTGTTATGCAGCTATGCTATAGATAGAGTCGAACAGCCATATCGTAAGATCTCACATCCTACCTGAAACGCATGTTTCATCGTGTGTGTTGGCATCTTAGAGCCGTAAATTCCCTGGACGTACAGTAGAGAACTCAAAGTACACAAAGCCGTAGCAGCCCTAATAATAAGGAGTAATTCCCATTGTCTGCTGTGGTCGAGCTGAGTGTTATTGCTGGCCTTCACTGGTTTCGAGTGAGACAGATAAGCCCCCTTTGTTCTGCCAGAGTCGATTTTCTGTACATGACACTCTGCCCATTTACTTGCAGAGGACCTTCCCTTCCAGGAATCTTTTGACATGAATCAAACGGGAACCAAAAAAAAAAAAAAACAACAACAAAACAAAACACAAAAGATCATCATGTCACATTGGCGGTTTCAAATAGTAAACACATGACAGTCACAAGAGGAGTCTTGTGCAAGTGTGCAAAAAAAGCAGAACTACGGAAGTGTTTGGGGTGTCCCATTCCCAATTCAGTCCCCAGAAACATGTTGTGAGCGTCTCACTAACATATTGGTATATGGTGGCATACAATGTTAGCAAACAGTTGACCAGTTACACACAGAGCAGATATGTAGCAACATTAGCATTCATTTGGCGTAGTGTTTAAATTAAGCAGCATTCCTCTGGTGGAACATGCATAATCAGAAACGCAACAAAGCAGAGGTACTCACAAACACTTCCTCTGACGTATGAACATGGTGACAAACAGTCAAACAGCTGTACGCACGGCAGGTAGCCCGATACGTGTGTTCACTCTCATCCCAAAAGCGAGACAGACGCAGCGATACAGACAGACAAGCAGACGGAGTCAGAGAGAGAAACAGACACTGGTCTCAAGATCTCGATACTGTACGTCTCCTCCGTGACATACTGCCGAGGAAGAGGGAGGCCAGGAGTGTCTGAGCTTAAGTCGGCCCGATAAGGAGTGCAGATAATGGGTTGCAGTAAACCTCAGACAGAGACAGGAACGAAACAGAAGGGCAAGCTGGCTGGGATGTGTCTCTTCTTTTGCACACGAGGAGGAGAGACCAGAGAAGACTGGAGCGACTGGACCAAAGTCAGAACGATAAGAATTAGATAAGATATTCTGCCGTTTTATGTTCTCCCAGATGTTGGACAGGAGTGTTAATCAAGTCAGTGTGATCAGTATAGGAGTTGTTCTAAAAATCATCCAAACAAAGAACTTCGTAACGACGTATGTTTTTGTTTCATAAGCCGAGTGACTGCTCACACACTTGTGAAACACAGCAGGTTTTTCACACACACACACAAAGAGACAAAAACACACACAGAAACATCAAGTGCACTCACGGGCAGCTTGTGGTGAGAAGTGAATGTCGAAAAGGTCAGCGACGGCCAAGAGTGTCATTCCCACCAGTCCACCGCTGGTCAAACAGCCTGTGTCTGGGGGTCAAAGGGCATCTCAGCAGGCCTGGTAATTAGAGCACAATGGAGCCCTTTCTGGCCATTACGTGTCTTTCTTGTCAGCTGAGATAAACTGACAGGAGGTTGTGCGTGACTCGAGAGGTGAAAAGGGAAGCGACAAGAGTTTCCTCTGGAGGGAAGAGGCCGAGGAGGCACTGGAGAGCGGGGGAGACTGTGAGCGTTTGCATGCATCTGAGTGTGCGAATGTTTTCACGACTGAATTTTGCAGGAAGGTGAGCGAGGGGTGCGTTTGGTTCGTGCATGTTGCTATTTTTGACTCCAAATCGGGAGTAAGCCTCTGTGTGTGTGTGTGTTTGGAGCTCCCTGCACAGCTCACTCAGCACCTTGACATTGGCACCGTGCCTCTGTGGAGATCTGCTGTCTCAGCTCTCCTCCCTTTTCCTCTGACCCTTCTCCCCCTCCATCACTCACTCCCCCACTCCTGCTCTACTCCCACCTCCACCTCCCAGGCCCTTCTAGCTTCCCTCATCCAGGAGAGAAAAGCTTAAATCACTCCCTTCTCTCTGCCCCCCTTTTCCTCTCCACCCTTGCACACACTCGGCCCGTCCCTCCCTCTCTGATAGTGTCGAGGTGGGGGGGATGGGCTGTGACTGTTGACTTGGACTACTGTGGGAATGCAGGTGCTGTGTGTGCTTTGGTAGCCCCTCCCTGCGCTCTCCGGCCAGCTCGGTGTCTGTCGTCTGTCACACCAGCCATTCAGACTGCGCTCTCATTGGTATGACGGCATAATATGGCAGATGGCTGCCAAAATATCAAAACAATCTCTTCTTAGCTCACACGCAACTACGGTTTAAGTCGGAGGTAATTAGGTCTACTAGGCATTAAACAAAGGTATTATTTTAATTATCAAGCCATCTACTGATTACCTTTTTTGATGAATTAATTGACTGTTTTGTTTATATAACGTTAATTCATTAGTTATATTTAAAACATGGAACTTTTTGACACTTTTGCTCGATAAACATTTCATAGTTTATCAGAATTGTTGTTAATTAATTATTTTAATTACATTATTATTAATAATTCTGGCAATTGACCAATTAATGGCTAACCAACTAGATTTTTCATCCCTACACTGTTGATGCCCTGCTTTATTCGGAAGAAAACCAAAACTAGAACTGCATGCAGCAACAAACTAAATTTAAGCAAACACTGATATGTCTCTTCTGTAATTTGGAATAAAAAAAAAACTCCCTGGATCTGCCTCATAAACGGTGTAATAAGTGACAAAAAAAAACAAAGTTTAAAAAATGGGTGTACTGTTCCTTTAAATGAGTGCGATAAAGAGCTATTTGCCAGTGAAGGCATTTGACAATGACAGCCCTGACAGTCTTTGTGGTCTTATCTCTCCTGCTCAACAATGACAGATGGTATCTGTTGCATGTCGCAAGCCGTCATGTCACCGTGCACCATGAGACCTCCGTCGCCACATCACGTTCCCACTCTGACTGTAAACAAAATGCTGAGCAGGCGTGGCCACGCCGCCAGACAACTTTGTTTTCCACAAGTTTTTTTTTTTTCTCGAGAACCAACCCACCCACCCCCTTAAGCTTGTCTCTATATCTGTCTCCTCCTTTGTTTCGCTTCCTCTCTTCTTTTTTTTTCTTTTTATTTTCTGTCTTTTTTTTTCCATTGCTCCTTTTGTTTTGTCTTTCTTTTCTTTCTTCCCTTCCCGCTCCCTCTCTTCTCTTGGCCATTGAGGTTAACCACCACTTGTATTACACTGCATTACAACTCATCAACAATATGCCGGGCAGAAAGAAAAACAACCCACACTTGTTGTCCTCTCTCTCTCTCTCTCTCTCTCTCTCTCTCTCTCTCTCTCTCTCTTTCTCTCTCTCTCCCTCTCTCTCTCTCTAAATCACAAAACAAGCGGGCCAAAAACAGTGAATTGCCTAGAAACCCAATATGGACTCCACCCTGGAGATTACACGGTCAACTCAGCCAGCCTGCACTAGAATAACAGCCTGGCCTGCGCACAGTAAAAAATTGTCCCCTACCCTGTGTGTGTGTGTGTGTGTGTGTGCACCGGCATCTCTGAGTATCTTAACCTCTCCGCGACAGTCTCAACATGTGTCTGCGTGCAATTTGCAAACTTTAACATACCTTTACATGTAAATTAAAGCTCATTTTCTGTGCAGCCGGGTAGGTTTATGCATGCATATGAGTTTGATTGTCACGTTGGCCTGGGTTCACCTCACAGTTACAGAGATGAGCCATTCCTCGTCAGCTGTTGGACAGGAATGTGTTGTAGTACAAGTGTACAAAGTGTGTTTTCTGTTGTGTGACACATCATCAGGTCATAAAATTTCACACCTGTCAACAACAATCCTGTCACTCAGCAGAAGGAGCTGTCTGTTTATTCTGTCTAGTCATTCTGTAATGACGATTTGCGAGGTGCGAAACCGCAACGTAAGCCATCAAATCTAAAAAATGTTCTTTTAGAAGAACTGCATGTGTGCAGAACTGCTACGAGTAATTCTGGGAACGATTTCTGCATCAAAATAGATTATTGCACGTACAGCTGAGACTAATGTTTCATTAAGCAAATAACAAGTGATCAAATAGATTCATACAAAGCATGATTTAGCCAAAATATTCCAAAATGTTGAGGCTCAGTAAAAATTGTTCAATTAAAGCCACAAAGAATGTGCTGTGCAAGCATTTTTACATCAAACGGGGAACATCTCCTTCTTGTCTGTCACTTCAAAGCGGACGTGTCAAGAACAGATAGCATCTAAACTTGGTATTTTAGTCCAGTCTAGTCTCACGCAGCGTTTCTGTCTCGCTGCATTTATATTGGATTTTCCTGTAATTTGATTGCGAGATCACAGGAAATGAGTCACTCACAGCAGCCACCTGCACGCATTAACTTTTGGACACAAAACATTTGCCATGTAAGTGGTTTAAGTAATGCGTTACAATCTAAAGCTGGGCACTAAAACCTTCAATTGCTAACATAGGTCCTCTGTGTTAGGGCAGTAAATTGAAAACATGGTTATAGATTTTGCATTAAGTTGCTTATAAACTCTGACAGCTCGGGGTTTATCTGGACTGGATGAAAATCGTTACCATAACATTTTAAACCTTGTTAAAAATTCACGATATAATAAATACATATATATACAACATTTACTGTGCACTTAATGCCCCCATGCTCACAAATCACATTAATAATAATGTGTTAATGGTGGTTGATCTCACTTTTTCCAACTGTATCAAGCCTGAACTTAAAAGTCATATGTTGACAATATATGGCAATCAATAAATTTTCTCTCTAGGCATCCAGCATGTATGGTTGAAATGGGGGAAAAAACGGCTATTTTGATTTGGGTTTCTGAGATTGTGCTGCCCATAGTTTGGAAAGCTGGATCCAATCTGAGGCCAGTCAGGCTGTGGTGATCGAGGCTTCTCTAATGCTAGGTCTGTAGGTCTGCAACGCCTGACTCTGGCCTACAACTGGGGCAGAGTGGCTGATTGTTTCCAGCCATGATGGAGGTAATGAGGGGGTGGTGGTCATCATGATACTCACTAACACACAGAAACACACACAGAGACACGCACGCACAGACTGACCTATAAGTGAATATTCATACATGCAAGTGCACGTGCGTGCGTGAGCGTGCGCGCGTGTGTGCGTGTTTTCAACCGCAGCACACTGGCTCTCTCCACAGACCACAGGGTCACTCTGTTATAGTCGCTCATTAGTGGTCACCTCTACTGGAGGACACACACACACGTGCTTGTACACACACACACACACACACGTATACAAACACTCACCACCGGCTTTGCACATGGAGATTTACACACACACCTTAACGTAAATCCACTCATCCTGTTCACAGTCCTGTGTTTGATGCACGCCATGTTAGGAGCCTTAAAGTGAAACCACATGCAGCTCTGTTCAAGCAGATCTGCTAAATCTCTGTCAAAAGGTGGCTGAGTCATGCCTGCATCGGGCGTGCAATCACGCATGTGTGGTTGCTGTATCACAAGATGCAGTGTGACAGGCCTCGAGGAGAAACTACGCACACAAGCATCCACTCTCTCACACACACGCAGACACACTTGATGTCACAATAGTCTGGAAACGGAAGCATTTGGGGAAGTAACTCTCTTTGATAAAGAACAAGTCAAGGAAATACGTCTCATTTATAGTAAAAACAGCACAGTGCCAGTAAAGAAGCTTTTCACTTGATGCGTTGCAAATCAGATATCTTCCAGATTAGAGAAGTTTGTTGACTTGCCTTCCTTTCCTTAATAAAAAATAACTTCCTGAAACAGCTTCCAGGAATGACAGCGTGAACCCGCGGGGTTGTTCTGATGAACGGCACATCATTCTAGTTATGAAACTGGTGAGTTAAGATTTAAAAAAAAAAAAAAAACTTCTGCTTTCTCCTCCGCGTCCTTTTCGATGTAAAGTCTTTAATGACAGACCTTGAGCTATCAGTAAAGCTTTATCGCACTTTGTGACACTTTAAGGCACTGCCATGAAATTGAGGGTGAATGGTGTGGTAACACAGGATCGCATTTTCCCACGGTTGTATGTTCAGATTTTCCCATAGCTCAGCCCATGCTTTCCCAGACAAATGTCCCAAAAATCTGGTGCGGCATGCTCTTTAGACCTGTATGCTTCCTGAAGGCCCTCACACACCGAGATGAGTATTGCTTCCTGACTGTCGGCCGTAGTACGTACTTTCTGGGCACTTTTACTTGTATTTGATAGCGGCTAGCCTGAAGTAAGGCTGCGTTCAGATCAACTTTAGTCCTGCATGAAATAACAAGCCTTTCATTCAGTGCCAATGCAAAGCAAGGTGACCAGTAATTTCCCCTCATTCATCACAGGACGTGTGTTCACGTTGGTGGTCAGATGGTCATCGGCTCTCCTCATTACTGTGTGCTCAAGTGCAACGTCTTTACACGGGATGTGCGTTGACCAAAAAGCCTTTGATCAGTCGGCTTTTGTCTGTGTTGGTTCTTTGAGGTCGCGTTAAAGGGAGAGTCTGGACTGAACTGACAGAGCAGGTCACCCACTGTCCCTGCAACTCGGCTCGAACAGGTTACACATTAACTAGCCACGCGAACGTTAAGTCTGCAACAGCAGCTCCTGCTCCTCTGCTATCGTGAGCAACGTTTATTGCAGCATAAAAACCAACCAAAAACCAATCATCCGGCTTTAGTGCCTCAGGTAATATATTAAACAGCACAGCATTAAACAGTTCAATAGGGTTATACAAGTTATGATTAATGTAAATATTCAAAATAGGAAGTCGAGTCTTTGACCATAACAAAGAATTCAGGAAAAACTCAATACTTAACATAAACAAAGGCACATAAATGTGGCCCTTTAGAGCAGAAATAGACTTCCGAATCTTATCTTTTGTCTATAATTATATGGCTTTCAGGCTGGATGAGTGACAGAGTCGGGCTTTTATTGTGTTTTAACAATTGTTATTCATTGACTGGTGCTTGGCATCCTAACCGGGCGTTTCTCTGTCCATAAAGCACACAACAGCAACCTTAAGAAAACATCGTGTGGACTAATTATTTAGAAAAAAACCCAAAGCTGACTCAACAGAGACAGATATTAAACAGACTTGCCCAGTGGATTAGGAATAAATTGAGGAATACTTCAAAGCATACTTGGAGGGAAGAAGGAGGAGAACATGGTGATCCTCAGTCTGTCAGTGACCACATCAAATATAAGATGCACTGTTAACACTGAACAAAAATCTAAACAAATCTTATAATACAGAGCGCAAACAGTGTGGTCAGACACTTGATCTTCTAATATTTGAAGGTGAAGAAAAAGTATCTCCAACTTAATTATCCTAAAAAATCCTGTCAACCAAATTAGAAGTCCTGGAAAATACCATGTACATAGGGAGCAGTTAGTAATGACAGGATGAGAACCAAGAAACATTAAGACTCTAAAGATTTGATTGGACTAACCTTAACCTAACCAGCCATCAGCCCTTTTCCACGGTATGGAAAGCTCATTTGGAACTTGTAGGAATGGCTGAAATTCTTAGTCCCACTGTGGTTGTGGGGGGAAAAGAATCTGGAGCACCGGGACGTACCAGATGGGATGCTTTTCTGATATGTAAGCATTACGTAGCACCAGGGTGTGGTTTATAAGTACATGACTGCGGCTGCTGCTCAAAGTGTTTTTGGGTTCTCATCCTGTATATATGGGTAAATCATTGGCATATTTTGTCGGTGGTGTAACCTCTTTGGCATTAGGGCTGGTTTTTCGGAGGAAAGAGGAAACATACTGTAGGAGTGACGTTATTCGGTATGCTTTACAGACAAATGCCCAGCAGGTAATACATTTTTCCTACTCTTATATATCTGGGACTTCTCTCAACAGTCTCACCTGAAATTTCAAACCAACCTGCCTAAGTAAACCAAACAAAGACATTTGCATGGAGCCTAACCTAAGTTTGCTTATGTTCAACAGCCCGAGTCCATATCTGCTGGGGATCTGCAGGGTTTTTGCCAGTTTCTATAGATCTACACTTCATGTATGTTTGCATAACAAGGCGTATATGCTTTGCATATCAATAGATAGCTTGTGTCTGCTAGACGTTCCCAGAAAGTACCAAGCAGAGCTGGCTGAGGAGGCCTGCCCTGTGTATGAATAGCCCGTAATTGCAGCTTGATGGAAAACACTAATGCAGCTCGTAAAAAAAACGGGACACTTAAGACTGGTACAATTACTATTTCCAGCAGACAAAGCCAAGAAAACACACCATGCAGTGCACTCTTCAAGTAATCAGGCTTCTGACCAACAAACAAGCAGCAATCAATCCAAACTACCGTTTGCTTTTGTTGCTTCTTAAACGCTGAACTATGCTCCATTGTTTCAAGACGAATTGAAAAAGCCACCACAAAAGGAAGAATTGTTTTATGACTATAAATCTGTTTGCCACGAAGGGCTGCATTATTAATAGTGTTGCATTAGAATGTTTGTTTATACCCATATAAATATCAGTTTAGTTGTAATTCATCAAGACCGCAAAGAGACAAAGAGAGAGTGAGAGTGAGGGCCTGAGCCTAAGGGTATTTTGTCAGACTCATGCAACGCAATCAACCGAGCGTGCTGCAGTCATAGCAGATAAGGTTGCGCTGACAAACACTGCAAGCCATTAACCATTTGATGGCCAATAAATCATTAATCTGTGTACTGGAGTCGCTTGTAGAGTTGCTCCGGCACGACGGTCCCCATTTTTTTTTTAGAAATATCCAGTGTCACTGCTGAATTGAATTAGCAGTGAGGTCACGACAGACCCGACAAAGCTTCAGGCTTAATTTCAGTGAACTTTCACCATCCTTGTTTGTTGAACAGTAAACTTAAGAAATGTCAATAAAACTGGAGAAGTTTGCAGAGGGACGTCTGGATGAATCACATCAAGCTAAATAGACCAGAACGTGGAAAATATGGCTTGTTGCTGTATTTAGAGTGCTTTTATGTGGTGGTGATTTTTTATTTTTTTGCAGGAGGGGGGGTTGCTGTAAACGTGTGTGTGTGTGTGTGTCAGTGTAGTGTGTGAAAGGATACATGTGGGTGCATGCCTGCTAATGAGTACAGGTGTAGTCAATTGTGTTATTTGGTTATTGCAAACCAGCAAGCGTGTCTTTGCTGATGTTTGTGTGTGTGTGCGTGTGTGCGTGCGTGCGTGCGTGTACTCGCTCAGTCATTCCCAGCCCGTCCCTGACTCACAGTTCCCATGTGCTTTATTCTGCTGACTCGTCTTCCCGCCTCTTTCGCTCCCCTTCTCTCCTTTCATCGGTCCAGTACTCCCTCATGTCTTTGTTTTGATTAATGGCCACATTATTTTTTACCCTCTTGTACTAATTATCCCGTGTGATGATCATAATGAGTGCGCGTCACTTTGGGCGAAGCTTTGTAAAGTTTTCCCACCCTCTCCCTCTCTCTTCTTCTTCTTGTTTAATGTGGTTTGTCCTCAAAGCAATTTGTGGGTGCAAAAACAAAGAGGAGCTTGTTAGGAGCTCACAATCAATAGATTCTAACTCTGTTGACTGGCTGAGAAAGAAAGAGGGAGAGGGAGATATAACAAGAGAGCTGGAGGGAAGCAAAATGATACGTCTGTGTGATTTGTCATCTCTGTATTTCTGCGTATGAATGGGTATTTGTGTCGTGTGTGTGTGTGTGTGTGTGTGCGTCTTGTCCTAAGGTTTTGGTTGAGTTGATTTTATTGTTCTACCAACTTTGCATTTGCCTGGAATCAGACTTAAGTTGTTACCATATTTCACATAAAATAAAACAAAATCTATAAAAAACGTTTTTTTTAAAAATGTGTTTTTATATTTTTATGTCTTTACTGTATACATGTTAAATATTAAATAGAAACTTTGAGGGCTGCACCTAACATATTCATTCATATGGGTGAACATTTTCTCAGTCGCATAATCATTTTGTCAAATTGTGAAATATTTGAAATGACTTTTTCATTTTCCTTCTTTATTTCATTTCTTACTTATTGTTGTAGGTAGAAGTCTTCCTGTTTTCATTTGAAATGTATTTATTTATTGAATTTCCTCTTAATACAGTTCATCACTTATTTATGAGACATTTTACTGATTTTGGAAAATTGTATCTCCATAATGAATTTGATCCCAGCAACACATAAGAAAAAGGCAGTAGTAACTGTAGTAATTTTTTTGTTGATTGATTAATGGACCAATCAACCGTGTATGAAGAGGAACCATGTTGTGTGTTTGGGGTTTCTCAAAATCTGATGTGATGTATTTTCATCCCACGACACAGAAGTGGCCTCTCAGAGTCAGGGTAAGGCTGGTTAGTCACTCAGTCACTCAGCCCATCAGTCGGCCATTTGACAATTTGTCTCCTTCAATTCATTGTCTTTGGTGTGTTGTTTCACTTGATTCCTCACACAAAGAGACAGTGTCTCCTTCGATGGCTCACTGGGGAACGCCTTTTTAAACGTTATACAAGGATTGTGGGCTGTAGAGATCTGGATATTTTCCTGCCTCTCCTCATCCATCGTGACAGCTACAAGACCACAGAACAATAACCTGACAAGAGAAGAAATCAAGGTACGGTAGCAGGGTTGTGTCCAAGAAGGGATGTATTAAAACGCTTCTGCTTTTGCGGAGCAATGATGCTGGAAAATAGTACGCTGGTGTAAACTGTGTCTACCTGCGCTGACATGTGGCTAGCTGCTGCTGCTAGGTGTTTATAATAAAGATAAAAAGGTAACAGTCGTATGGAGCCAGAGTATTTTGGATTTGACAGGTCAGGACAAATAAAAGAACTTGTGACAATGACTGGAGTTGCACTAACTTTTCTGTGGGCGTTATTATAGAATTCTCAGAGGATGGATTTGTTGGTTTTGGACGACCCCGTGACCTTTTGTCAAATGGCACCGTCAAGCTCCAGGTGTAATATTTATTTAATAATGCAATCGGTAGATTTCCATGGAGTTTGCCAAGTCACACAGGCACCTACAGAAGGGGGTAAACTTTGGAGCTTTTAATTAGAAAGACTTCTTAGTACAGTTTAGTTAGTTTCTTTAAAAACAAACTAAAAACTCTGTTATTTTGTGATGTAATGAACATTGCACCCTCTAGAGACTGCTACAGGAGTTCCAGGATTTCAGTCTTGTTAAACATCACTGCTGGCTTGTCTTGCTAGATCATTAATATTACTATTTTTATAAATAAATAGAAGTATATACGAGAGGAGAGTTTGTCTCATTCATTATTCTGTCCCAACTTTACTCTTCTGTCCAATCAGGTAGTATAGAGCGTAAAGTGTAGTGTAGAGCCTGGAGGCTGTTTGTTTAGTGTTGGTATAAATCAAATGGTGCAAACTTACTGCGGACTTTCCCGTCCTCTCTTACATTATTACTGTCCCAAGGCAGCGGACCGCCACATTCACTGTTTCTCCTTTCCTATCCCCCTGCAGTCGTGCTCTTGCAGCCCCGTATCACATTCCCGCTGTCCATCACTGGCACAAGGCCCCCGCTTAGCAGCAGAGAAAGTCCTCAGGGTCAGCTCATAATGGACCTAAATGCAGCTCATTATCCTGATAAGGCAGGGGCGGTGGCCGGGCAATGGCTGCCTGACTGGCTGGATGACAGCCACACAGCTTTGACAGGTAGACAGAGGTAGACACAGCCATGGCGGCTATCTGATGGACCCTGGCTGACAGATCCAGTTGCACTGGCCTGCTGCTCTGAGGCAAGGGAAGGGGTTGGACAGAGCCACACAATGATATCTCCAGTTCTGGCCCTCTGATGTGTGATGGAGTGAATGTGACTCCCCCTTCCCTCTGACTGTGTGCACTGCAAAACATATTACACATTATGTCAGTCTCCTTTATATAGTCAGTTTGAAGTCATTGTTTTTCTTTATTTTCTGGAGCTGCTGGGTTGTGGTTATGGGGCATGTAGGGTCACTGAGTGTTTGATGGTGTTTTTACACACTTTAATGTTTAATTCCACGTCCTTATGTCCATAGAAAATACTGAAAAGTGTGTCAGTTTAAAGCAAAATGCCCCAGTTATTTCTTCTTCTGTAGACGTTTTCGACCAGTTTTCAAAGATGTGCTGTTTCCTTGAAGGTTTGCAAGAAATTTACAGTTGTTTGGTTGAGTGAAGCTGCATTTTGGAGCAACGGTTGAGTCTGTCTTATCTTAGTGGCTCCACTTTTTATCAGCTGGAAGATGTTGTGACTGATTCATTCGATAAGGACACGTTTGGCATATTTGCATGTGCCGACTGTGGTTAAGTCACAGCAGGAGGAAAGGCCACATTGCCCTGTCGCTATCAGCCTTTGCCATCAGGCAGGAGGAGGTGCACGGGGGGGGGGGTTAGGAAGGGAGGGAGCGGGGAGGGAGGGAGGGGAGGGTTGGCAGGACTGTCAACAGCCTCAGGCCCCCGGGCATCTAAGTAGTCACAGATTCTCTTACAGCCAGATGTCAGCCATAACAGCACCACACACTCTCACTCACGAATCAGCTTCTCCATGTCTGTCTCACCCATAACAGTATCCTCTCTCCCCTCTTTGCCCTGAGGTGTGTCAGTGTGGGTGTGTGTGCCTCCAGTTTCTCTTTGTGCATACTGCCCGTTGTTGTCTACGCGAAGGTGTGTGTCAGCCCGCGTTGATATGCCCAGTGGAGGCATCTTGGGCAGAAGCCGACTTTCCGTCAGTGGGCGTTTTGCAGCCGGGGGGGGGGATACGAGGGCACGGGTGTCATACAGTGTACAAATCTGATTCCTCTCCTTTGCCTTTGGCTCGCATTGCTCTCGTATAGGGTGACCAGGTAAGAGATAGCCCCAACTGGTACGCTTTGGGCACTATAGACACAAAAACACACTCACAGCACAGACAAGCTTTGGGGGAGAAAAAAAAAAACACGTGCACGGGCTAAAAGCACCAATAAGAATGATTGCACACAGCGCCACACACACACACACACACACACACACACACACACACACACACACACACACACACACACACACACACACACACTGATACCTGCTCATTTTACGTGGTCTTATACTTTACAGTATATACTGTACTGAGCTTTCAAAGGGGGGAGGGGGGGCATTTTGAGGGTAAGGAGGTATGCGCCTTGATAAAAGAGTGGTTGTTGAATGGGTATCATGCCGCTCAGCATATTTTACCATAATCGCTCAGAGCCATAATTTTGACAAAGCATTCCTTGTGAACTTAGCAATTTGCCATCTCCAGTGTAAATCCACATTATCCAGGTGCATATATGCTACCTGTACGCCCTTTTTCAACAGGCTTGCAGAGTTCTTAAGCAGATTAGGAAATGGTTTTTCTGCTTAGACGGTGATCTGACGGGCTCTTTGATTGTGTGCTGCAGACTCGCTCCCCTCCACACCTTCATAAGATGTAAAATACTTAATCACAGGTTTCCTTCAGACGTACAATTACAGCTGACTGCTTTTGGTCTTTTTGCACCCACCAACAAAGGCATGGAATATCATATAAAGTCTCATCTGTTATTTCAACTTGAATGCAAGCCAAGGGAATAAATTAAAACGTGAATACCAGCGACGTCCTCTGAAATGAACCGCGTCTGCTACTTTGGCATTTATTTAAATTAAGTCTTGTTAGGAAGACAGATGTGGGAGGCGACATAGTGCTCACAAAAGTGAGCTACACTCTCTTTTCTAATTCTCACACACATATATACATAGATGCACACACACAGCACCCACCTCTGTTTCACACATCAGTCTGAAATAGCTCCTTGTTCACCTCTGATGAGAGAGGTGGGGGAGGTAGTGAGAAATGGCAAAAAGAGACAGAGAAATGCGAGAAAGGGTGAGAGTTGACCTTTGGGTCTTGCTGAAGCGAGCTCTGTAAGTGAGGGGGCGGGTGGCTGAACTAAGTGGCTGATTCATTTCCCCAGAGACCCCCTTCCCCCCCAAAGCCCGTGCACACACACACACACGAGCACCCTTTCCCGAGCGGATGAGTCCAGGTGCTGGCCTCTGCAGAGATGGCAACATGGCCTCCGTTGACCCAAAGGGAGCCCAGCTGGGGTGAAAGGTCACGGCAGAATCCTCCCACTGTCTGTCCGTGTGTGTTTTGGGCTGTGAAGACCACAGGCGGAGCCCCAGGAAATATGGCTGCCACCGAGGCCTGACTGACCTCTAGCCGTTTTTTTCATCTTTGACAACAGAAGACGACCACGAGAAAGGAGAGACTGAAGCTCAGTGGAGTTCAGAAGTTTAGGTGGAAATGTGTGATGTGGTTAAAATGGAGTTCTAGTGGAGCACAGGGTTACGTAAGTCAGAGATACTGGCTCATTTTTAATTGTGTTTGGATATAAATAAGTGCTTGTTACTTTGTGGTTTTGAATGTGCTCCGTGTCATTGACCATACCTATCAACAGTGCGACATTTACATTTCTTGCCACCCTATCTCTAAATACACTTTTCTATCAACACCTGTTTTGTTCACGACAAGGCCTCCAACATTCAGCATCGCGAATATGAACTTGGCACGCAATTGAACTTGTTCTCCTCCCCCCACCCACCTCTCCTTCCTTGTTCCCCTCCCTCCCTGCCTCCCTCCCTCCCTGCCTCTCTCCATCCCTGCCTCGTCGGTGTTCCCTTTCAGCTTGATGCTAAGTCAAGCAGCTGTCTTGTTTTGGCTTACGGTGAGTGACGCTCAGGTAACAAAAGGCTCAACGCTGCCCCGTCAGCACTCTCCCTTCTGTCAGCGCTGTGCTGAGGCAGATGCGAGCTGAGGCTAGCGCAGTGACTGGAACAGACAGCGTCGAGGGCTTTATAAATTAGAAATGATCACTTTGTGTGCAAAATAATGCCACAAATTATAAATGCTCGCCGGGGAAAGAGAAACCAGCATCAGGTTTGTATTATAAATGAAGTTTTTTTTTTTTGTTCTATAATTACTGGTGTCCAGACACTTCTGGATTAAGTTTTCCATTATTCTCTCCTCACAAACACGTTGAAATGCTAACTTTTATATTGAATTTCCAATAGAATGATGATATTTTGACAACCTGTGGTGGAAAAAGTCATTTGAATGTGTGCTGCTCGGAGGTCCTGCGGGTTGTATTACTTAAATCTACAGAAAAAATGCATCGCAGACTTTCATGACGATGCCTTGTGGCTGAGAAGTTTGAATGCTTGGAGTTGACAACATAAACAGAAGAGCACGGCAAAGATAGAGTCTGAAACAGTAGAAACTCATCTGTGAGGCTCTGTGTTGGGCTTACTGCAGTGAAACAGTAATTAAATGGAGGCGTGCAGAAGATCTGCGAGGTGTTTTATGAAGAGCGCTTTCCAAGAAGGCGCCCTGACACCAAATTAAGTCGCATGGAAAACGGAGCGAGTGAATTCCCCCATCTTTTAAATGTAATGAGCCTGCTGAGTGTATACACGCCGCGTAGTGTCGTGAAAGCTGCACAGACATGACATTGACGAGGTAGCGAGCAGGAAACAGACGACAACAAACACACACGGAGCATCTGCAGACTGAATAATTACAGGCCGAACAGAAACAAAGACGGTAGAGGCTCGTGTGCGCACACAAACACACACACACACAGCGAGGACAGCAGGGGTTTTAAGGATAAAGAAGGATAGACTTTACACACTTAAGCTCAACCCCCCCCCCCCCCCTTCACCACCTCCACTCGGTGGTTCCAAACAGAGACCCAAAAGATACTCCTCACAAAGATGCTGAGTGACAGGAAGAAAGGGAGAAAAGAGGCTCAAAGAGAAAGACGGAGTGGCACCTAGTAAAGGAAGAGACAGCGTGTCTTTACTACTTCCTGCCGCCTGGCAGCTGAAGCTGAGAGGAAGATCCTCGTCTCCTTCTGCCTCCTTTTAATTATGGCCAATTACAAGGCTAGCACGCCAGGACTTATTACACGGCAACCAAAGAGCCCCCCTTGAGTATGTTTGTGGGACCGAGGCGCATATTATGGTGGTTTAGCGTAGCGAAATTTCCAAGGCCCGAGCTCAGAGGGGCCCTCGCAGTTCTCTTTTTGTGGTTTTAATGAGAACTGAAAGCATGAAAATGCAGCAGTAGAAGAAGGCCCCCCCACTAGAAATGAGCAGCACTCTCCCCCAGTTCACCGCAGGCTAGCTTTCGAGGTAGCAGGGGGGACATTGCTCCTACACATGTGTCACTCCTCAAACTATGTTATGCTAGCTGGTAATGTCTTTATCATAATTGTGCATGATGGAGGGCCAAAGGGCCAATGAGACAAAGGAACTGGACTGGTGGTCTGAGAGATGTTGCATAATAGGAACAGAATGAGCTGAATTAGGACTTCTATTATGCTCCTGTAAGTCCTGATATGTTGCATGGGGAGCGTCGTATGTGTTTTCTATGTCTTGCTTCCCTTTGTCTATTATGTGGGCATGCATGGCTGTGCCAGTTGCAGCAATAAAAGAAATGTAAGAACCGAAGGTGCCATAACTAGTCTTTTGTTCATCATTTCAGCTCTTTGTATAAATCATCATGTAAAGGTTGCTGTTAATTCATTGCTGAGCGTCTCCAGCCAGTGGGCTATCTTGTCCTAAAGGAACATGGGAAAAGCAAACCTTGTGGCATTTAGATACTAAAGAGTTTAATGCTCTTCTTTAGAAACATACAAGTCTATTTCTTGGCACTCACTAAGTGGCACATCCCTCCTCCGGTTGGCAGGTGTAAATAGGGCTGATTAAGGCCTCTCTTGGCTCTTTTGTGGCTTTGAGTGTTCGGACACCTCCTTGGCATGAGGTGTGAGGGCACGGCTGCTGGTGGGTGCCAAGTTTGTGTGTCTGTGACACGGATTCAACAGAAGAGGGCTTGTCATGTGCCAGCATGTGACAATACAGCGTGATGTCAGGTGGGTGGTCACTCCATTAGGCCACGTCATTCTCTCCATTCTGCAAGTTTATAGCGCCTGATGATGTGGTGACTTCACATCATCCATAAACACTGACCTAACTCGCAGAGTGGAGGTTTCCCTCCCCCCCTCTTGTCCTTAATGCCATGCACCTGTGGATGTCTCATTGATGACTGGTCGAAATTTACGGCGAGTTCTCATAAAATCACACAATTAGGAGACTACGTTTTCAAGAAATAAAGAAAAGGAGATCAAGAAAAGATCAACTGATCATAACTTTCCGTCACATTTGACCTTTTTTTCTTCCCTTTCTTCATTTCCTCGCTCATCCAGCGGCAGGCTGGACTTTTAGCCTTTAAGTGGTGCAGGGAGATGTCAGTGGCACAGCATGCTAAGACAAAGCCCTCTCTGATATTAAATCACCTCATCTCCAGCACACAGGGCCAGCATTGGGGAGGGACGGAGGGGGTTCCCAGACTTTGGAGGGCATCTCGGGCTTCTGATTTATACCCCAGAGCTGCATAAAACAGATGAATGGCTCACAATAAGAGGGACATTGTTAAATCCCCCAGCGAAGGAGGAGAGAGGAAAAAGATAGAGAGGGGAGGGAAATAAAACAGGTTAAGGAGACCTGTGGAGATACCCAGTGGAGCGTTGCGAGGGCTGTTATGGTTTCAGTGGGCTTCGGCGTTTTTATGCGATAAAGGGCAGGATCTGAACTGCATGTGAACCGCAGAATGAAAAGTGAATCAAGAATCCCCACCTGACTTCCACCTTAAAGCATTCCCATATTTTCCTTTTTCATCATGCACATATTTTTAATAAAAATGCTTGTTGTCAGTCAGTGTTTTTGTGCGAGGGCGAGAGCCCCCGCTTTGTGAACAAACGAGCGGCAAATTAGGCTTCACTCCGCCCTCCCCATAGTGTGGAAACCACTCCAACAGGAAGCTCACAACAAACACTAACGGGGCTCAGACGTCAGTTACACGTTACACATCCCCCTCCTGTCACTTTAGTCACCTCCGCTTGTTCTCTGATAACTCGCGTGCATTTGAGTCGGTGTGACATTTTTTCCTCTGAAATTCTCTGCAGCTTTTTTCTCTCTCTCTCTCTCACTCACTTCCACCTAGTTATCTCCTTCTCCGTTCTTCCCTCTCGCCCTCATAAACACGCACATATTCCCCAGACTGAGCTCATCTAATCGGCATCTTATCAGCCATCTTGTGAGCGTGCCGTTGTTATGACTAGAGTTGTTTCTATTCCCAGAATAGGGCTGACACTGAAATAGAACATTCCCATGTAGCCTCACCATGTCAAATGTTCCTCCAAATACCGCTTTGAGTAAATCATCATCGTCGTCGTCCCTGAGCTCATCCCTCCTGCGATGTTTTGCACTGAAAGCCGTGAGATTCCTGTTTGAAAAACAATGAGCTGTGCCAAGATGGGATTCCTATTAGACTGAGAAACAATGCATTCCTCAGACTTGTGCCTGAGTCACTTTCGTGTGGGATCTGTAAATGTTTAGTTTAATACAAATGCAGATGTTTTGAAACCTTTGCAAGTGTAACATTTGCACTTGTCTAGCCGTGAAATTGAGCAGTCTGATAAGTTTAGACGGGCTTCATGTGAAGAAAAGTCGCCCGGATGGATTGTCCACTTAAGTTTCTTTCATTTCTCTTTTATTTAACTACACTCGAAGCTATTTTCTAACCAGGATGACGATGCAGCCGTCCATGTCGACCTCACTGCTCATGTGTTGGACTCCCTATGTCATTATTTTCAGTAAATTTCCTATTTAACTTTCCGTCTAACATCGGCTCACAGTTTGGTGCTCCTCCGCTTTTCCCCTATCCCTCCTCGTCTCCCCTTTCAAACCAACCTTTAACATGTGGCCTCTCACACACACACTAATGCTCCCAGCTAGCGCAAGAGAAAAACAATGAGCCGGAGGTCCGACCGTGTTCCCCTCTCCACCCGGTGGAGGCTTTGATGGGGCCAGGGTTAGCCAGTGAGCGCGGAGCCTGGAGAGCCAAAGGGGGGCTCAGGGGGCAGCAAGCAGCAGTTCCTCCCCTACACCCCGTAACTCCATCTTGGGTCATGAGCTAGGGGAGAGGCCGGCACGTGCCACAGGAGCACCAGAGGCCCCCCCGGCCCCGCTGTTGCTTTTGGACTATGCGGCGGTGCTAGTCTGCTATTGAGCCGGACCCGGTGTCGAGTTCTTCATGGGGCCTCCGAGATGAGACGATGAGATTTTGTACAGGTGCCGGTGCCTAAACGAACGCACACACACACACACACACACACACACAGACCTGATCTTCAGGAAGATTTGCACAGCTGTGTGAAGGGGACCCCTCCCTTGCCAAACGTAGCAGCAGCGCTCTGTGAAGTGCACTCCAACACACACAGATGAAGAGCGGCTACTCCTCACCGGCACACAGCTCACCAGGCAGCACAGGAAAAATAAAGTTCAAGGGCCTGGCTCGCGCTTCTATTACATTAATTACTTTTATGTGTTTATTCAACTCACGCTAAAAAGGAGTCTCCAGATAGATCTTGTTCATTTCCTCATCTTGCTTGTTTTCTTTCTCTTTCATGGCTGAAGGTGATGTTTGGTCCTTCTGTCTGCTGATCAAAAGTGCGCGTCTGTATCTGTGTCATTATTTCTATATTCGTGCATGCGTTTAGTACCTCTGAGGCATGCATGACTGTCACAACAGATCAATCCTGTTGGTAATGAGGCAGCATTGACGTCTCCTTTGTATAGACAGGTAATCAGCTCACAACACATGAAGTAAGTGGAAATTTCCTGCCCCGTTCTTAAGACAGATCTCGATCTGGGAAATCATTCGTCATCGAGAGCTGCAGCTGCACGCCTCACTGCCACTCACTGGGCAGAGCGGCAGCAACGCTGGAACATCTGTCTCTCTGTTTCTGTCTCCTTCACACTCTCCCAATCCTCGCTCTTCTCTCTTCTTTTTTTTTTTCTCTCTTTCTTTCTCTGCTTTCCTCTGATGTCTCTCACTCTTCTTTCCATTTTCTGTCCGCGGCCACAATTTACTGTGTTGACTCTCTTTCCCCCGTCACTTTCTTTCATTATTTTTAGTTGCATTACGTTACTGGAATGACAGAAAGAGTGCAAAAGAAGTGGATGTAAAATGTACGCAATCCTCTGAAGCCTCATGAAGTCTTCATATTTGAGTCGTTACACCTAGTCAAGCTGATTTTTACTTTTTACTCTGGACTAATTCATGCACATGTGACATTTTAGTCATCCAAGATCATGGTGCAACACTTAAAAATAGCAAAAAAACAACACAACAGCTTTGCAGTTTGGACTTTAAGACACATTTGGAACAGATTTTTTTTTATAAGCACTTATTTTTGTATAAAAGCAGTTAATTCAAATATTAATTTAAAACATTCTTCACACTTCATACACAAACACAAGCACCCTCTCATCTACAAAAATGAAGAGATCAAATCCTCAACATATCATGCTGCCCTCCGCACACAGACGCACACTCTCTGCCTTCGCGTTTTGCTTTTTTTTTTTTCTTGCCGCTCAGCCGCTCCGCGCACCCTCCCCTCCCTCTTGTCAGCTCCGCTCCAGATGTGCGAGGACAGAGGGAGCCCAGTCACATTCACTCAGTCAGTCACTTTCTCCCCAGAGTGAAAGCGAAACACCACCTGTGTGTCTGCGTGCGTGTTTCAATAGCCAGGGTTAAAACCCTCTACCTCACCGCAGGACAGCCAGAAAGCCTCGCTGATGGCTTCCCAAGCTGTGTGGAGGAGCTGGAGGACAGTGATGTGATGTGATGTGTAGAGAGAGAGAGAGAGAGAGAGAGAGAGGGAGAGAGAGTGATGCTTTGTTTCCCACTGAACTTAAAAAATCGTATTTTTTCAACAAGTGACAAGATCTACCAATGCGATGAGATCATTTCAAACTGTTTTGGATGCAAATCCACTTGAGTTATTTTGAAAAGTTGATTTGCATTCGAAACAAGGTGAATCAATTCATGCACAGGCTGATTTTCACTTTCAGGGCCACTTAACAGAAATAAATGACATTGCATGTGATTGTTTAAATTTGGAATCTATAAATCTATAAGAATAAAAAGACACGTGAGAAATTGGACAAGGAGAGTAGGAAAATTGTATCACCCGCTTTGGTAATGTTGTGTTTAAGAATAGTCATTCCATTAAAGGAGGTTATTTTAATCATCTTTTTTATCGTCATTATGAAAGGCAAGGGAAGGAAAACTCCTGAACAAAACAGGAAATAAGGAGACCGGTGAGCTGAGGGAATTCAGCGTGAAGAATAGCAGTTTAAATAGCAGTTAAAGTAATAACAGTTTATTACTCTGAAGATCAGAGAGCCTTTTCGGTGAAGAGAAATATAAGGTCACCTACAAACGCCGAGGTGACAAAGAAGGTGTGGAGGGAAAAAAACAACACACACTCCTGTTGCAGTCCCTCTGAGTATCCCTCCCTCTCCCCTCCGTACTCTAGTTCTAGCAGGCCCCAGCAGAGTGGTGATCCAACACCATGCTTTATAGCCCAGAGGGACTAGGCCTAAATCTGATACTGGGCCTCTTAACACACACATAAAGTCAGCACATCCCCTCAGCCTGGTGAAAACAGTCCATATTCCTTCACCTTTCACGACAACAGCGACCATATCTGTGTGCCACATGGATGAAGCTCCCCCTGAGCCTGTATCCAATGCGAAGAATATTTTAATAAGTCCGACACGACCAAGAAAATCGATGACTTAAAGTACCGTGCTGCGTCGGACAAAAAGGAGCCGCTGTCCCGCTCACCACTGCCTGGCTTCGGAGGCCTTGCTCAGGAGCACAATGAAGTTCCTTGCATCCGCTTACATCATTTAGTCTGTGTTCAACAATAGCAAAGTGTCAAAAAACATCTTAAAGTCAGCCGATCTGCACAAGGTGCCGGTGAGAACATGAAACGTGAAGTTTAGTTTGAAGTGCTTACAGATGCTAAGACACTGCACAGTGGTTTAAGTTACTCTGAGGCAGGATTTTCCACTTGACTGGTAACAGTAGAACTATCATGTGGCTACGTAGTAAATGCTGGAAGGTATTCTACCTGTTACCAGTCTGTGCACATATTTGGACTGTGTTGTCAGATGGCACTGTCCCGACGTGGCACAGTTTTAGCCAAGATAAACTTTATTGCCAATGTGCAACATGTTCGTTGGTTTTTGGGCGTAGCATGTAGTTATTACATTGAAATGAATTACGACTCTCCATTGTTGATGCACTCGGTACTGTCAGTCTGTAGCTCTCTTGCTTCTCAACCCAGATTGTTAAGGGCAATCATTTTGCCAATGCAAGTCCTTCAGTAGCTTGTTAAAGTTGTATTACTAAATATTGAATTTGGAAGCCGTGATAATCATTTTTTTCTACATTTTGGATTACCTTTATGTAGCTGGCTGGAATAGGAAACCACTTTTCGCTTCAGTTTATGGAGGGAACGAGGAACATGACTGGTCAGCTTCAGATCTTAACACATTTCAGAAAACAATTGCTTAATCCTCTTGGGTCTGAGTAATGGTCCTATCAATTGCAATCGTGGGTGATTGCTCTGACCCCAACTTTTGAGTCTTGGATCACTGTGGCAGTGCCAAGATGTTATTTGGAGGTTTGTCACACAATGAATTGCAGTTAAATTTCAACCCGCTAGTCCACGGATTCATTTCTTCTCCCGTAAGGCCAACATGTACCATCCAGTAATGACATCTGTTTTTGCAGAATGTGTGCTGCTCTTCCTTCCCAGTCAATTACATGCACAAATGATCAACATTAACTAACTTAATGAAATAGTAGAACCTTCTTTGGTTAAACATTGACACTTGTTGGGGTTAGGCATTTAACTACCAACACCTGGAACTGCCCTCACCTCCAGCTTAAATGCAACAATTTGCCAATGTATTGCTTTGACTGTATCTTTGTGTAACAAGATAAATAAATCTATTTTGGTTATGAAAAGGCAAAAGGGATCTGGTTAGATTTGCTACACAGTAAAGTGAAGTATTTGTCCGCTCCCCTCAAGCGATTCTTCCCCTTGACTTACTAAAGATGACTTTGGCCTTGACAACTAAATACCAAGTGAGTGATAGCCCTAAAAGATCTTCTCCATATCAGAATTATCACCATGCTTTGAATAAGTGACATACCTTCAGTAATGACCCAAAGTAAACCTTTTCTTCTTATCACAAGCTTGCAATTGTTCAGTGTTATCATGCTAGGGGAGGGTTCTGCAGTCAACATGATTTCTAACTTGCACTTGTGTGATTACTGCTTTAGCTCCAAGCTCTGAGCATCAGCCCTCTGGGAGCTTTCTTTTGTTGCTGCTTCCATTGCATAGTATTGTGGGCAGAGGAAAAGGGTGAAGAGGATAGTGGACAGAGTGAACACAAATGTGATCCTAATTAGTAACCTCAACCAGTTAAAGCATGTCATCAACAACCACTCCATCACTTCTCTCTGCGAACTGCTGAGCTAACTTACTAACTCCACAACAAATCTCAGAGTTTGCTGCCACAAAGCACAGGTCAAGAGGCCAGCGAGACAAACAAACCCTTGTCTGTCTTTCTGTTTGGACAAGGATTTGTTCCGGAAAAGCCTTCACTCTGTCTTCCTTCCTGAGATGTTTATTTGCACTTGGGCTCCCACCAGCACCTCAGCTGTTTACAGTGTTTGTTTGAATCGTTTCTATTTTATTTCCCCCAAAAAATAAAAATACAAATGTTTGGACAATGCTGGTTTGTTTCTTGTCCTATAAATATTTCTAGACAGGCAGCCGGACAGACATCCTTCCCATCTTTGGAGATCAACCAGTTAGTTAAAGGAAACTATCGGTCCAAAGAGTGTTTTTATTTGCATCACAGCCATGTTTTTTTTCTAATAGTTTGTGGTTTCGTGTTTGATCTCACTGAGTCAAAGAAGTGTAAAAATATTACAACCACTGGCATTTTCCATGTTGGACTGGTGTACGCATTAATTCCTCTTCTGAAGAAGATTTTTCTCAGCTTTGATTAATAAAAGTTAATCAATGACCTTAAACATTTCCAAACATCTAATCAATGACACGAATAATTGCTTCAGCTGTATCCTGTCATACATCTTCGCAATGTTGCTTTTACCCGTGCCCTGTTTGTTAACCGGGCCTTTAAGAAGTTTTACTATCATAATCATTAAAGTCTCCTGGATTAGAGCCAGCCTAATTCCCTAGAATGAAAATGCAAATGAAAGAGAGGCTCCGTTTGGTTGAATGGAGGAGATTACTTCCTACTAATTAGAATGACTCATCTCTGCCTGAATCAGCAGTTATGCAGCTGAGCTCCTCACAGACTAAAAGCTTTACTAGTAGCACCGGCCTCCGTCTTTTGTTTGCCACTTCTTGGATGTGATAAAGTTGAAAATCAACAGATTTCTTTTTTAATTGAAGTGCATTAGGGATGCAAATTTGAAAGAATTCAGAAAGATTATGATTGTAGGTGTCTTGCGGTGGTGACAGACCATTGGTTTAAAATACCAAATCCCCAAATGTAGATGAGGATTGTAGTGGGATGTAGTTCTTTGTCAGTGGTTTGAATCCTGATTCAGACTTTTGTTGACTCAGACAGCGACTGAAAGCACTCTTGTCTTCTGCGTTCACGTCCACCACGTCCACGGTCTTAAAGCACCCGCCAAGGTGCTGATGATTCAGCAGTGGGGAGGTGTGAGTGATCCGGATGTTAAGGGTTGGCTGTAGAGAGGTTAATCAGGATCAGAGCTCAGATCCTCCGGCCTTGTTCGGAACCAGCAAAGCATACAGCTCTCTGTTTTCACAATACACTCTTGCTGCCATTAGTGCTGTGTCACCAGACAAGGCCTTGTATATTATGTGTGACAGTACGTGTGTGTGTGTGAGTTGGACAGAGTTTGAGGAACCTTTTATACAATACACCTACGTATTTACGTCACGAGTTCACCCACACACATACATTTTGAATGGATGAGTCCTATTTGCCACCTCCTGACGCCGGGTGTGTTTTAAGGAAGTAGGAGCCAGTGGACCCCTTCTTACTCATACCTGGAAGTGACAAAGCACAACTGGCCTACTTAAACTTACTATAAAAGGCCATTGTGTAAGTAGTATTGTCATCCCAATGTGCACACTCGCTTCCTGTCGTGTAACTTTTGACCCTTTGATCTCCTCAAGTATTCTCACGCTTTAACAAACAATCGTGGATGGAGTGAAGAATGGGCTGTATGATGACATTTACCATGAAACTATAGAGACTGGCTAAATAGGATAGGATCTCTGGTGTGGTTCCAAGCAGGGCTTCTCATTGGCAATATTGTATTTACAAGACACAAGAAAACAGACCTTCTGCACATTTTTATCAAAAAAGAATATATACACATGGATTGAGAAGACTAGACACTGACCAATATGACCAAACAGATGGACTTTATCCAAATTGGTGACCTCTTACCGCAGGGTTCACCTGCCGACGTTGCTTGACCAATTGCTGATTCCAAAGCGTTTCAATTTAGCGTGAGGTCTTCTCCTGTTTGCCTCTCAAAGCTGTCACCTGGAAAGTCACCTGGAGGCTTTTATTGTGAAGCAGCTACAGAGAAACAATCGTGTATTTGCCACCAGGGTCGGCACAGACCGCTATTGTTCACTTTAACTTGGTGTACACGACGAGATCTGGACATTTGCACTGGGAAGAAGAGGGGAAGGAAACCGAAGAGTTTAGATGAAAAGCTGCAGGTGGTGCTGCATTTTGTGAGAACTCACATACTGTTTATACATGAAACAAGAAGCATGAGTCACAAAATTCATTTTGTATCATGCATTCTAGTTTCCCCTTGACAAAACATATTTGTGGTCAGGCATATCACAGCAGCTTTATTCTGCATTTTACCATTATTGTGAGCTTTCATTTATTACTTTTTTGAGTCAAGCGCTGTAATCTTTTCCCGGGAAAAGGGTGATAAACCACTGCTCTGACAAAAAGTGCATTGAGTTTAGAGAAAAGCAGCACAGACTCAACAAAAGCACTGCAAGATATGTCTGATCTAGCAAAGATCACAGTGGAATACATCGGCCTCGCGCTGCTGGTTCTGTCTGAGTCATGTTGCCTCGGGCGGCATGATAATGTGACCTCAAGTGGCGTGATATGTGACACGGAGCTTTTCCCACTATTATAAACCACAATCTGTGAAGAGGAGTGGCATTCAGCCACCATTGCCCAACTTGGGTGGCTTCCCCTCCCTACTCATCGCATGTGCTTCACCCGGGAGAGAAAATTGCACAACATCAAATTAACCAAGTCTTCTTCTTCTTTCTTTTTTTTTTTTTTTCCCACACCAAGTGATGAACGCTCAGCCGTACATGTGGAAGTTTAATTTTCCTCTTACTCTTTTCCTCACATTTACCCACAAACCCATTTTTTTTCTTCTCTGTTTACCGAACCCGAAATAGACTCAGCTGGAGGGAGAGAGGTATAACTCATGGCGCTCGCGCTGTACGTTTTCAGCATGTCCCGTAGTAACCGTGACGGCAGCAGAGCGCGTGTCTTTGCGCGTTCGTCTCGCTGACAGTGGGCGCAGTGTGCCAGCGTGGTTGTTAAAAATAGAAAGTTAACTCAGAGCGTTTGCAAAGATTTAACTACCTGCAGACATTTCCTGAACAGGGCCACATTTCCTCCCCTCTTCTAGATCAACACTGATCTAAACGGGGACTGTGATGTGTCGTGACTGCTTCCTTTAAGGGTCGGGGAGGGGGGGGGATTGTGCAAGATGGAGAAGCAGAGGGGGGCCAGAGAGAAAGAGAGAAGGGCAGGGGGTTGTGTTTGATGAAAGCCTGGCTCTCTGTTTACTACAAGCTAAAAATACTACCCAGCCTGATTTGCAGCAGGCATGAAGAGGAGGAGGAGGAGGAGGAGGAGGAAGGGTGATGGGGGGTGGTGGTGGACTGTGTACATATGTGCGTCTGTCGCCCCGAACCCAACAGCTGGAGGCTAGAAGGCTGAGAGAGGGTTCCACATCGCTGCGGGGGGAACAACAGGTGGACGAGAAGGCGTGCGGTTCAGTGTTTGTACTGTACATATGTTTGAGTGTGTGTGTGTGAGTGTGCGCGCCCGCTTAAGGGCATGTGTGTACGCAGAATTCACACAAGCAGCGCTGCAGCGTCACATAGAGCCACATAGAGAGTGTCTATGGCCAAAGCCAAGCCTGAATTGTCTTATTCATGCTCTCTAATCTATTTAAATCCCGACTGAGGCAGCGCTATGAATCAAAATTAATGACCGTGTTGTTGATGCTGATGTTGAAGCTCTGGTATGAGTACTGTATCGGCCATTCACAGCAGCAACTCGCTCACTAGGCCTCTATTTTTACGTGTGTGTGTGTGTGTGTGTGTGTGTGTAGTGGGGCTAGCATGTGTGTCTTTCCCCACTACTCGCTTTTACCCTGATGACAAGAGGCAATTGGCCTTCTCAAATGACAGTGACTAGGTACTGTGAGGGCGATTGTACCCAGGCAGCTGTGCATCTCTCTCTCTCTCTCTCCCTCTCTCTTCCAGCCCCCCCTCCATATAGCTAAAATGAAAGTAGTTACTGATTCTGTGATTAAATACCTTCCTGTTTGTACCGGGGCGATCAGATAATGGTCACTACGTAGGGAATGCGAGCGCTACAAACAAGGTAAAACCAGCGGCCAACAAACTCTCCTGGTTCATTATTGGCATACCTGAGATGCTGAGGAGACACAGGATGGCTGCCCTCATGCAAGATATTACCTTGGATGGCAACAGCAGCGCGATAGCCAGTGTGTCACCACATAGGCCACATTTTTTCGACATTTTGGGGAATGTGTCAGAGACTCCAGGAAGTTGCCGTCGCTGGCCAAGAAATAGTCAGGCGCATGATCCCTTGTGAAACAGCAAATTGTGTTTTTTTTATGCTTTTGTGCAGATAAATAAATGTAGCATGTTCATTAGTGAGATTTGGAGGTGCTGGTAGACGAGCTGACCTGTCGTGTTTCCAGTCTTTGCACTTAGCTAACAGACTGCTTTATATTTAATGCGCATACATATGTTACACAAATACCAGTACTTTCTACTCCTTACATTTGACAAAACAGGCTTGTTTTATTAGCTGTAGAGGTGAATATAGATTTTGATGTTTTATTTCACGCCTTCCCAACATGGGTACATGATCTGCACGAGGATGACAGCAATGCAACAGACATGAAAAGATGAAAACAGACCGGAGAAAGAAACTTGACTCTGAAGTTTCAGTTAGCTTTGCAGAAAAACAGCTTGTAGAAATGTCCTTCAAAGAAACCAATAGAGCAACTTTAGTTCATTAAAGAAGCTCATTCTTTTTTTAGTATCTCTATCTGTGGTAGTAGTATCTGTATTTCTACTTGAGTAGAGAAACTTACTAACGTACTTTTATTAAACTAGTTCTTCAACTATTTGTGTTAGGTTCAGCTATTTGTACAGTCTGACATCATTTGTTCAAAGAAATACAGTCATACAGTCCTTCTTCTCAGTCATAATGAATCATCCTCTTTAGGTGTGTTCTTGTGTCGTGATACCAGACGATCGTAAATCTCCCCGCTTGAAAATCTTCGAGGGATTTCTAAGCACGAGGTAGCTGCTCGAACAGCGGAGCGCACAGAAACTTACTGAACTGTTTCCCACAGAGTGTTTGCATTGAAATCTAGGAGCTTCTGTCTCTGTTAGGAGAAGTGTTTTGAGTGATTGCTCCATGTATACAGTGAAAAAAAGGAACCGCTACCAGTGAATGCGTCGTGACCTTTCATGGACCTGAATAAGTTTAAGGAGTACAAGCTAAAAAAAAACACACAGGGTGCAGCTAACTGTTCATCATCATCATCATAGCGAAAATCATTTCAACTTCCTAAATTTAATCTTGGACACACCCACACGCTCATATACAGTGGCAGCTTTAAGGCAGAGGTAATGAACGGAGGATATTAGGTCACAGTGACTGGCCAAATGAGTGGAATAGTTTCATCTGGCCTTATCAGTTTCATGTCTTGTTTTGTCTGCCGAGCCTGGCAGGCCCAGTGTTGGTCTTCAGGAAAGAATGCAGGGTCATCAAGCAGAGCTGATGGAGTTATTATGAAATTTGGCTTTGGAATAACACCAGACATCCCCGTCCACTGTAAATGGGAAATAGTCGGTCCAGCTCTCATTCCAGCATCATTTGGTAATGCCACAAGGAAGTGGTTTCATTCAGATTTTCTAACATTCTGCTCTTTATAACGAGCACACCCCTGAGAGCTCCCTAGACCCGGCGACCTCGCCGCAGTTTCCCTGAACGCTCTGACCAATCGCAAGCCTCCAAACACTGTCACCGGCCAACCGGGCGTCTCCGGCCTGCGTAATCATCCTCCTCTGCTTTCCCTCCAGCATTTGCAGACGGCATCAAAACATCACTCCTCGAAAAAACCAAACAAACGTCTCTACCGAGCGAGGCTCCCGGCTGACACAGGCTTCCCATGTCGACATCTTTGATGAGGAGAAACGGCACCATAACAAAAACAAGAGGCTGAGTGGGACGGGGGGGAAAGATGCTATATTTGGAAACAGACGAGTGGGCGACGACGAGATGTCTCTCCTCTTTTCTTGTTCTGTCGGTCTCTCGCTGCCATCTCCTCCCTCTGATTCTCTCTGTCTGTCTGTGCTGAAGAGGCCAGCTGTGGTCATATAGTATAATAAGGCTCTCTATCTGAAATAATGGCTTTAATGCTGGTTAAAAGGGGAAAAGGGGGTTGGTTGGGGTCAGGCCGACTCCTGCGCCCAAGGATCAGCTGGCATGCCGTCGGTGCCGTGGCACCAGGCACAGGGCCACTGTCTGGGCAGGGCAGACAGCTGGCGGGGGAGGGTGGGGGCGGCGATGGTGGTGCACGGGGGGAATCTCTCTGTCTGGGATACACACATCATCTTTAATTCCCTCCACTGTACCCAGACAACTCTTGTTTACATCGCGTGTGTTGCATCGCGTCTCTTTCATGTCTAAGTAGCTTTGTGGTTTACACTTTGGATCATTTTTCGGAAAATGAATGAGTAATACCTGGGTGAAGGCTTGCGGAGCGCTCGCTGCAGACACCGCCGGCACTTCATGTTTTGTCTTTCACGACTGCTTCTCAGTACTGAGCGCAAGCATGCCATCATATATGAATCATGTGTGATTATGAAGTGTTGAAACATTAACTGCCTGTGTTTTAATAATTGATTACAGAAAATTAGCAGCGAACAAGATCTTTGAAGACTCACAGAACTTGTGATGGGAGTTTTCGTACTTAATCCATAATGCAAATAATTAGTGAAAACATTTTAGCTCCTCAGAAAACAGGCTGCGTTGTTGAGGGGAAATAATTTTTTAGTATCCATTTCAGTAGTGGCCCTGAACCTAGACCAAAGTGCTGGCACGCCCCTTGTCATTTATAATATCAGGCTGACTGGCCTATTGATGACGAGAACAAAGCCACAGTGTGGCCGACCTACAGCAGTGGCCGTAGTAACATGGCACCTCCCCGGTGACTGACGATGCCACGCTGGCTGCCACCACAGCCTGGCACAGGAGGGGGAGGAGGCGGGTGGGAGGTTTGCGTGTGTGTGTGTGTTGTGGGGAGGGGTTGAGGATGGCGACGGGTGGGGTGGGGGGCATTTGGTGGTTGTGGCAGCTGGCAGTGAGAAGGCGAGGGGTGTGGAGGGATGTGGAGTGGGGGTGGTCGGGGGGTCCTCATTTATAAAGACTCCCCTGTGTGAACCCCATGCGAGGCCACACCCTGGATGCAGAAACTCAAACTGGCTCGCCGAGGTGCACGTACGCACGCTCACGCACGTGCGTAAACGCGCGCATACGCCGCGCTGCGAGCGCACGCGTGCAAATACGCGGGCGCGTGGCTTACAGACCTGGTGCTGCTCGTGTCAGACTGTGTGTCCGTATTTGTGTGTTGCTCTATTGTTGGTTTTTTTTTTGTCTTTTCAGGGGATGAATGTGGAGTGGAGTCAAAGCCGCGGCGTTCCACAGTCTTGTCCTGTTGCGTCACCGCTGCTTGGGTCACGCTTTGGAGCGTAGTGTCACATCTGAGCTGTTTATTAGCTCTAAGGAGACAGGGGAATGTAATCAAACTGCCCTGATTGAGTCATGTGACGGCCATTCATCTTCCCACATTAGAGGCCACGCAGAAGAAATATTAGTGTTTGGCTTCTTTGGATGTGTTGAAATAGTTCCTAGAAGAGACGAGGCCATAAACTAAAAGCTAAAAAACTGCGTGTGTGTGTACAAGCGCGCATTTTTCTTGTTTGGGTACTTGTGTGCGCGTCTGTATTGTATTTATGGCTCTGTGTGTGTGTGAGTGTTGAAACATGAAGAATTCTCAAGTGTCAGATATTTTTGTGTCGTTCACTGTTTATGTTCCTTTTCATTTTTTTTTTTTCAAGCATTAAAACGTGTTTGCAGCCGCGTTCTGTCCTCACCAGGGCCACCACACTGGGGACCAGTTAGGAGCAGATCGTGTCCAGCTGTCTCTGAGGACAAATGGTTCATCAGGCAACTGCTAATTCCCTCCGCCCTCTCCTCTCACCCCTCCACCCTAGTCTCCCTCCCTCTTTCCTCAACCCCCCCGCCCCGCCGCCCCCCAGCGTGTGTTTACTTGACTTTACGCGCTAAAAACCATTTTGAGGGCTTTTATCAATTCGGTCACAGGCCCAGAATAGCCGCGTGTGGCGACAGCTTCCTGGAAATCGGTTGGTGGAGCCTGAAGTGTTTATGGACGGATGACGTTTTGTTTTACGGCTTTCACATGGAGGCTAATGGACATTTAAGTTGTGTTTTGATATTTTCTCAAACGTAGGCCTCACTTCGGCCTCTCGTTTTTTTTTTTCTTTAAGGTCTAGGTTAACATTTGATGAGAACTTAATTCACAGATTAATGACACACAGTCACACATCAACATTAATTATGTTTGATAGAAACATGAAATTCCTCAACAAATACAAACAGAAAAGTTCTTTCTCTCTTCCAGTGTTTATGAGTTCAAGTTTGGTATTCATGTGAGATATTTTGACTATGTTTTTAATGTAATTACCAGCATATTCTCAGGAAGATGTCCTGATACTTTGAAATCATTTTTCCCTATACGAGGCGGAGTGAAACCTAAAGCATTCCCTTCTCCTCCTCTGAGCTGACAGCAGCTTCATCTCCTGGCAGTCCTCTCATAATTCATCTCTTTTGGCTTGTTTATGCTGCACATTTATTTTGTTTGCGGTAACATTTCCCTCGACCCTCGCAATCTCTCAACGTGAAAAACGCTAATACGCCTCTGACGCGACATCAAAGCCTCTCCCTCGCCCCGCCGCTCTCTCTGCCTGTTTCGATTTATAGGCCCTTTTTTCTTCTTCTTCTTCTTCTTTTTAAACGTTCTCACAACATGAAAGACCATCAGTGTTTCCCACACGTACGTATGCGTGCACACGGCCATACACTTCCATGCACACACACACACACTTTCCCTCTCTCTCACACACATCCCCACAGTCATGTCCAAACAGAGTGATCAGTAAATCAAATAAAACACCCACAGTGTTTCAGAGAGGAGGAGTGTGCGCCGAACAACGGAGAGATAAAACGGCAAAAAAAAAAAAAAAAAAGAGGGAGAAGGAGAGGAGGAGGGGAGGAGTGGACACGGGGGATTGTACGTCCTCGTGAAAGTAGCCGTCAGAAACAAAAGCAGCTTTGAGTGCGCACCCACTCAGAAGAGAGATTAGCCGGTACACACCCCCCCCCCTACACACCACCACCATCACCACCACCACCCCTGCAGAAAAGAGCTTTGGCTGCAGTTTAGCGGCACGTGGCGCAGCCCTTGATACTTATCATGTGCGTCAGGTGCTCCCGCTCGGTTTCCTGTTCTTTAAAACATAACCACCATTTCCCTCTTTCACTCTCTCCCTCTTCTCCGTCACTCAGTCCAGAACTAATCCATCCTCACCGCTGCCATCCAGCCTTACCCTCCAATTCTTACTTACTCCCTCTCTCTCTCCCTCTCTCTCTGTCCATCTCTTTCTCCTGCTTTTACAAATACAAAGAACATATTGTATCTGCCAGCGTTAAAGTGAATCCATTCTCCTTGGCAGCGGCCCGGCCCGTGGTGAATCTGAGCCGGGCTAGCTCTGTTTTCCAGCTGGCACCGAGGCTGCTGGTAGAGCGGGTTGGTTGCTCGTTGGGTTGGTGAATTTGAGTCCAGCTGACACGTTGGTTTAAGCTTCATTCACGCAGTCTGTCGTTCTTGCTCTCCCTCTTTCTCGTTCTGACTCAACTTGCAAAGCGTGACCCCAGTTCACCTCCTATGAAACACTTTCTGAGGATGCCGGTTAATAGCTTTTATTCGCACAACACATTCGGGGACGTCTGTGATGAGCTTCTGAGAGGTGCATTGAGAAAGAAACACTCTGGGAAATTAATAAAATCTCAGCGGAAGTTTAACGAATGGGTCACAAGACTGACATGTTCACACATCCATTGCATTAGCTGGTGGTTTTCAGCTGCTCTCCTCCATCTGCATGAAAACCAAAACGTTGAGCCCTTTAGAAACCAGAGAGGAAGAACACTGTAAGGTCATGGTAGCGCTCTTATTTAGTTGTGGAAATTCTTGGAAAAGTCGTGGAATTTTGCATCAGGGCCGCAGCGGGAAGCCCGAACTCACACACATATGCGCACACAAGCTCTGGAACACACAAGCTCACGACTAATAATCCCTAATGATAACAACCAACACCCTTTCGCGTTCGAGCAGCCTCGTGTACAAACACACGCACAGCCCCGAAACCAGACCAAAGTAGCCCACTCTTTTCATGAGAGCCGATATAAACACGCAGTGACACAAACACATCAATAATGAGATGCTATCGCATTTCATAATCATGGTTTAGGCCCAAGAAACTGAATACAACCTCCTCCCTCTCCCCGCAAATATGAAAGAGCCCAGAAGATGAGTCAACACGCTCACAAGGCAGCGAAAACAAACTGTTAATAAAGGCCACCAGAGACTTTTTGAAGTTGGCCTGACTTCCTTCCCCCTTTTCTCTCCTCTGTCTTTCATCCTTCCTTCCATCCATCCATCCTCCCGTGGCCTCTTTTTGCCGCCAGCCCGTGCTTGTCATTAAACAATCATACGTCTTCTCTTCTGTTTGTGTTCCTGTTTTATGTTGTATATACAGTATGTGTGGTTTTATGTAGATTTGCATTACATTTGCTTGTGCCTCGGACAGAGCGAGACCAGTACAGTGTGCATTTGTGTGTTTCTCCGGCTAAAGCTCTCCACCTCTTCTGAAGACGATAACAAGGGCCGCTTCCTAGAACAATGTGACATTTTCGGTTACATTAAGCATGTTTCAGATGTTGGTTAATGTTCCTGTAAAGTGATAAGAGCGCAGTCGGCAAAAATGGGGCACAGCTGTTGGTCGTTCTCCAGATCCTTTGTTTGAAAAGCCCCGTGCAAAATCTGACAAAACTTAGAAACCGAGAACCTGCAGCAAGTTAAACTGTAAATAATCATAAATGACGTGCAGCAAAGTCTGGCAGATTCTCTCAGGAGGATAGGAAAGTCATCCTAAATCAGGCAGTCACTGAGACAAGACCTTAATTTGTAAAATATACACTGAGCATCAGCCGAGCCCAGCAGCTAAGTGGCAATGACATGACTCACTGACGAGACGCGTAAACAAGCTTCATTGAATGAAGCACGGTTACGCAACTGCATCCTTTACCTTACATCTCCACATGACAATTTCAGAGAAAGTTAATGCCGTTTCCAGAGGAGCTGCCACGTTTTCTCAGTTTGAGAGTCAAGCAGAGACAAGCGGAGTGGAAGATTCGTCCAGTCAGCTGGAGGAACGGCCCGCGATGATGCGTCAGTGAAGGACGGAGCTGTCTGCGTGAAACGACGCCAGCGCTTAACGAACTCCTATCCAGCTGTAACGTAAACACGAATTAAAGCCGTCGCGGCCTAACGTGGCAAACGTCTGCGAGCAACTTTCCACACAGAGCAAAAGGTGGTGTGCTATGACATGCAATTAAATGTTCATACGCTGTGAAGCCCTTGTAATGATGATGCTGAATGACAGCCTATTGGTTTGTTCTTTTGACAACATCAGCACATCAGTGGCCCGCTGACTTTCCTGGTCTAATGTGGTGTGTGTGTGTGTGTGTGTCCTCCTCTGGAGACAAAAGCCACTAGTGTCCATTTTTTTCCTGCTTTCAAATTTATTTTCCTTTTCTTCTCTTTCTTTTTTTTTATTTCCCTCTTCCTTTACTCTCTCTCTCTGGCCTCTCCCTCCCTCCCCTCGCTCTCCTCATCCCTGATTTCCATTCTCCATTCATGCGGCCCTGTCACAGCGATGATAATGATGACCTCTGTGTAATGCTAGCTTGTTATTGGCCCACCAGCGAGGCCAGTGTGTGCACCCTCTGTTGCTTTTTCTGCATTGACCATTGTGTTACGAGCAAAACGTTGGACCTTGTGCGTGTGCGCGTGTGTGTGTGTGTAGGTGAAACACAAAGAGCAGGCAGCCTGTCTGGGTGAGCTGCACAGGGGATCTATGGAGAGGCAGAGAAAATCACCTGAGCTGACCCTGCGCTGTTGCTGTTTCTATTATACTGTAGGTTTTATGGGCCGTGGTGGAAAATAACTGGAAACGACCACTCTGGTCTCTTTGTTTTCCTGGATATCTACACATAAATGCCTTATTTGTGTGAGAACTATTTAAACGCAAGAGAACATTTTGATTTAGCTGACCTGTAAGTTGGTCATTGAAGCAGCTGACGGACAGGAAATGAGAGCATTCAGCGTCTGAGTTTGAATGGTCACTCAGGGGCATTGGCGCAAACACAACACATTTTACCACCTTCGAAAGTTTACATGGTGTAACTTGAGCATTCATTTACAAATGCGTTTCCGGCTGTTGAAGTCTCATATTCAGTCTCCTTTAGTCCCGATCTGTGATGGGCAGGTAGTGTATGAGTGTATGTGGTGTATTATTATCAGAGAGGCTTAAAACGTTAATAAAAGTGGTGAGAGTGAATCAAAACAACGGCTCCAGAAGATGACCTTCGCTTCGCTGTTGAAGATGACCTTCGCTGTTTGTAGGAGACAAAAAAAATTTATCGGGGTCATGGGAGGCCAGAGCCTATTCCAGCTGACACTGGGCTGGAGGCAGGGTACGCCCTCGTCACAAATCAAGATCATTCACGCTCATATTCGTGCACCTACGAGTCACCAATAAACCTAAGACCATGTAACCTGCACACAGAAAGGCCCCAGCCAGGCTTCAACCGCATCACAGCAATTTACACTTGAAGTAACACAGCAATGCTCCAAAAAGCATGGAAGAAGACAGTTAGACACTAGACTTGGATGTCATCAGTGCAGGATAATTTATCAAGAGAGGAAATGCATTCAGACTACTTCAGGGTCCCGTGTAAGTACTGGTGTATTTAGAGTGAGCTGCAGGAGGAGTTTTTTGAATATGTGTGGCGAGCTTTTCATCCCTGGATAGTAGCAGAGTGAGTTTCAGATTGCTTCACATTGGAAATGGTCGCGCTGCTCTGTTGACTGAAGATAATTTAACAGAAAGGAAACAGACTTCAGGAAGGGAAAAAAAAACATTACGTGAAAGTGAAGGATTCTAGAGAGACTAACTATAACTGCATTTTAAAAGCTTGCTTAGTCATTCAAAAGGCCTCGTGGGATATTAAAGAAATCTTTTGAACTTCATGTGACTCAGGCTAGTGCCATGCAAGTACGCGCAGTCATAACAAAGGCAAGAAAGTGTGACGCTGTAAAATCGTGTCACACAGGTTGCAGCGCGAGGCCTCCTGAGGTCACATCGGTGAGAAAACACATGACACATTCGTCACAGCCTGCGAGGACGCCGATCTGTGCAATCGTTTTCCTCTCGTCTTATCACTCTTTCTGTCCCGGCTCTGTCTCCATTGTCTTGTGCGATTGAGAGCATTTCAATGACAGGAATCTTGTTTTGTTGAATAGCGTGGCCTGGTCAGACACAGATGCCAAGACATTCCTGGAGCTGGTAGTCTTTCCTTCTGGCAGCCCTGCACCTCTGTCTCCTCTACTCTACTCTTGTATTTCCTCTATTTCCACTGCTCTTCCCTCCTTTTCATTCCTTAGTGCCCCTCAAGGTGACTGTGGGGAGAGAGAGAGGAAGAATGGGAGGTATATGTGTCTCTATGAGTTGCTGTGTTTTTGTTTGCCTACGTGCTCGGGGCCTGTGCGTCGACTCTTCAAAGAAAGGCTGCGTTCTCAGTAATCTAGCCAGGACGACTGGCCTTCTTTTCCCCACTGACTAAGCCACACCACTCCGCAACACCTAAATACCGTTCATTACATGTCAAGGCTACTACGCACTCCCTCTGCCTCATCCAGTATCTCCTATCCTTCTTGCATGTCACGTCTCCATTTGTCAGTAATCACGGGATGGTAGAATTTGGCACAGATCACAGAGAGCAGCGATAGCAGCTCCAAGATTTTCTCCAGGCTTTACGGCTCTCCAACAGATGGCAGTGTGAATCGCTCTATCGGCACGGGCCTGCCTGTGAGGCCTGTGTGTGAATTAAGGATTACTGTAGTACAAGAGTAAAATATGCTTCTCTTCTCTTCTCTTCTCTTCTCTTCTCTTCTCTTCTCTTCTCTTCTCTTCTCTTCTCTTCTCTTCTCTTCTCTTCTCTGTGATATGTCGTTGACCTCTTGGACTCTGATATTCCTCGTACATTTTCACTTATGTATGTAGAAATGACACCGTGTATTCAGTATACATATTGTGTATCTATTACAGCTATTTGTTGCCTACTGTACACTAGATTAATCTGCTGATTAAACCTCAAAATTATTTGTAAAAGAAATATATTTGATGAAAACGGTTCAAAGGAAAAGCAGCACTCTGTCATGTTTTTCAATAAAAATACTTAATTAAATAAAAATAATAATTATTATCAAAATATTTGTTAATTAATTTGTTAGTCTGTAAATTGATGGCACTTCATTTTGTGTTCAGTGACTAAAGCTGCCATGTCACTCTAGGCCGTCTTTCAGTGTGTTAAAAAGTACAATATTTGAAATGTAATGGAGGAGGAGAAGAAATAGCATGGAAAGAAAATACTAAGTAAAAAATTTGAGTAAATGTACTCAGTTACATTCCACTACTGACTGTGTTCTGCTTATCTTGTGCATCCTTTAATGCACATCTCACAGCATTCACTCCATATTCCATCTTCTACGTTTGAGCGATGCTCGGCCGCACAACTTTTCGTAGTAAGTTTATGAAACAAGCCCACGTCAGGCGTGGACGTGTCATGTAATGCATGTCTGACACGTGTGGTTGTCTGTTCTTGTTTTCAGGCTGGCTGCTTTTTATTGCCCTTTGTGCTTCAGCTTCAAAAAAATGACCCTGCGGGGGTCATAAAGTTGATCTTATTTCATGTTGTCATGAATTTGGTTAGCGTCCACATACATAATGTAACCAAACTGTGAAAGCCACGAGCTGTCCTGAGCACCAACACCAACTATTTAAATTATACATTGAGTTTCCTCTGCAGGACAAACTGTCATGTCTCGGTGGATGTTAACTCACTTGTTTGCTCACATCAGCTCTTTATTAGTTTTCCATTATTACACTTTTGCCTAAACTCGCCCCTGCAGCGCTTTGACCACAGTTAACGTGGTCCCTCGCTCTGCTGCTTGTTTGTTTATTGTTGGCTAGGTGACAGGCGTGCCAGCACAAACAGGGTGTGCGTATATGCCGTATGCACATTTGTTTGTCTGCTTGTGTGCTTGTGTATCTGTTGTAGTTCATCAGATAACGGACAAAGCGTCCCAGGGGAAGGCAGGAAGGTGGTTCAGGAAGGGAGTTCCTGTGTGAATGGGAGCTCTCTGTCCTCCCCACCGTTGTCTTGGTTGTCTCCACCAGTCCCTGCAATGACTGGAAGTGTATGAAATAATAAGGGTCAAATAGGTAGGTAGTGTGTCTGTGGTGCTTGCTGAAGTTTTTCTGGTGAATTAAACGTTTGTTCAATATCTCTCACAGGCCATTCCTTCATTTCATATTTTATTTTTTTTAAATATTTATTCATTTCAGCCTCACAAATCTGAGGACTCTCTTCTTTTCTTAATTTTATAATACTGTAAATTTACTGACTCAGCAAAACAAGCAATTTGAAGAGGTCGCTTATTACATTTTTTACTATTTGCTACTATCTTTGGACACTATAGATAATTCATTAATAAAAATAGCAATTTATTCATCAACAATGGATGAAATTATCATCCATAGCCTTAGTATAGTATGCTGAGTCAGGCTTTTCTATCTTTAGTGAACAAAAAAGTGATATTTATGTGCATACATTCAGTATTTGTGTGCAAAAAAAGTAATCTGAAGGCCTAAAGACACGATATACTTACCTGGGTTATGGCTGGTTCATATTTTATTCAGTTATTTCAGTAGCACATCTTCTGCCTCTGTCTGCATCATGAATTGACAGAGGAGAAACACTCTTGAAAGCACCCTTGGACATTTGGACACGTCTCTCTGTCTCTGTCTCTGTCTCTGAGTTGACTCAGCCGTAGTCACAGGGATCCTGTCAGAGTCCAGGCAAACTCCTGCTGCCGAAGTGTCAGCCCCGCCTGTGACTGTCCCATGTGTTGTCTGTGGTCAGAGGGAGCGTCGGGGACAGCTGAAGCATCACCTGTCGCCGGATCACATGCGTTTGTATATGACACAGCAGTGCTGACGCCCAACTCCAGCATTTACACACTGCGCAAAACAACAACAACAACAGGCCTACAGCAAATGCCAATTCAGAGCGTCTACAAAAAAATAGAACTTCTCCTTTTATACGTCATTTTCAGCTGTAGAAGTAGCTGCAAGTGTGAGTCGTTAGTGCCGCAACATTACGTAGTGTGACGAAAGGAAAAGTCTGACAGACTATGACAGGATACAGTATATCACACCAAACAAGGAAGAAAGTGCATCAGCAAAGAGGAACAGTGGCTGCGGCGCTCATGACGGGATATTTGCATAACCGCTTGTGCACAGTGGACGCATTGAAATGACCTGTGAGTTGGGTCATCACAGCTGATAGCTTCGATCAAACAGTAACGTGGTGCAGAAATGAATGAGAAAACAATCGCAATGACGTCATCTCGTCAGCCCACATCAAGATTCGGTAACACGTACGAGGAGGACGTGCTCTCACAGCACACGAGCTCGCGACCACACATCTATACATGTGCACTTACACAATCTCGTCTGCATGTCTGCATCCATCTACAGAAAAACACACACGACACACTCTTGTGTGTCTAATTATGTTTTCCTCGTCTCCCGGGCCACTCCTTTTAGACACACAGCAGGAGGAATTCCTGATCCATTTTAAGCTCCAACGAGAATGTTGATAAGTCTGTAGATTACTGCCCAACATGTTTATGATAGCCTATTATTCACTAAGCTTCATCCGGGCCCAGCGCGTGCTTCGTCTACTTAGTGCAACTATTTAGGTCATGGTACAATCTCAGAGGAAAGAACTGCGGATGGTGAAATATCAGCAAACATCAGCAGAAAAAAGGTCATGCAGTCACCCTGGGATATGGATATTTCTCATCAGAAAGTTGTAATCAACAAAAAAAAACATCATGGTCGAGTCAAAGCAGTCAGTGTACTTGCTCATGACTTAATACATGACCTAAAGGTGACTGACTGTGCTGTCTTTAACACGAAAACACGCATCTAAAAACTCGTTGGACATTTGGAGAATGCTCCGTTGTGTATGAATTGTGATCACTGGCGTGCTGAGATCTGATTTCACCCTTCTCTGTGACACGCTCTGAGATTTCAGATTTACACTTCCTATTACGGCTCATATTTCAACAACAATTATAGCCGCTAAATGTCTGGCTCTGCCGTAAAAACGTCCGAGCCGTCAGGCACACGCACTAAAAAGATGGGGTAGAAAGAGGGGGCCATACGCTCGAGCCTATGAAAATGCCATTGATGTTAACTATCTCATCGTGCCTTGCCAGAAATACCGCAGTTGGGCCGGAGTTGTTCGCTATCAGCGTCTAGTAGAGACAGGAGTCTGAATCTGTCTGTTCTGCCTGGTGCGTGAGATGTTATGGCTCTTTGATGTGCTTCGCTGTTTAGGCTTTGATTTACGAAGCGCCATCTTTATCCTTTTCCCTGCTTTCTTGAAGCCATTGGAGGCATCAGAGGATATGTTGTGTGTGTGCGTGTGTGTGTTGTGTAAGTACTTCAGGAGGGGAAATAAATAAGTACAGAGGTAAAATCAAGGCCACGGCTGTGAAGACAGTCTCAGTAGACAGTCTCTTTGAAGTGTGTGCAGTAAGTCTGCGCGACTGCTTTTTTGTGGCGGCGAGTGTGCGTCTGACTGCATTTGCATGTCACCAGGCAGTCTGTTGTCTGTTTACCTCCATCACTCAGGTGGAGCCACTCGTCTGTATTCACACCATAGTTAGGCTGGCTGCGCGCTGTCAGCGATGTCTCCGCTGGGTGACACACCTGTGTTTACAGTTGGGAAAGCATGTAAACAAGAGCGGCCTGTATGTGTGTGTGTGTGTGTGTGTCCGCCTACTCTGGGATCATATAGCTCAACAGCTTTTGTAATGAGTGGCTTTAGCAGGTAGACAGCGACTGGCAGACTAACGTGTCATTATATCCCCGCACTGCTCTGTCATTGGGATGGCAGCTATATTAAAGAGGCAGATGGATCCGAAACAAAGGCCCTAAACTCGCTGACATTCTTTGTTTGTTTCATAATGCAGGTCTACGCTCTACTTAATGTTCACAGTGTTTATCCCGGAGGCAATCAGCTGGCCTAACCTGTTTTGTCTATTTGTCACTGTGTTGAATCCAGGTCCATCAGATGGACCAGAAAATGGACTCGGTCCTGCGGATCCTGATGGAGCAGTTCCCGCCCAAGCCGCAGCTGACGTCCCAGCCCTCCGTCCGCAGGGTGACCATCCAGAAGTGCATGGGCGTCAGCATCGACGAAGGACCCTGATGGTATGATGATGTCATCACCAAAGGAGAATTAAAGAACAGCCTCGCCTGCAAAAAAAAAAAAAAAAAAAAGGGACTAAGTCTTCCAAAACCCTCTCCCTCTCTTCCATTCGCAATCCCAAATTTTCTCATTGACTTTTGACCACCGAGAAGAGAACAACTTTTAATTGTCCACTTGCTGCTGCGTTGCTCTGGGACATGAGGGCCACCGAGATTGGGATTCCTGGCGTGGAAAGGAGGCTGACTGCCCTCTTTCTTCTGATGATTGTTGGCCCTGTTTTTTTTTTGTCTTGTCCAAATGTAGCTTTCTCTTCTATACTAGCATTGTGGGCCCTCGGTCTTCCCCTGCAGCACACAGTCATTCAAGCAGCGACACGCTGCATGAATTCATTTCACTACATTAGCCTCATAATCACACTACTCAGATAATGTTAATTTATGTGTGGCCTGTCACTGAGCTGCATTCCTCTACTCCAAATATTATTCCAAGGCTAACTAACCCAGTAATGAAGTCGTAATGCAATCAAAGCACTCGGGTTCCCCAAAGACACGGAGAAAAACTGAGAGTCCAGCCATGGCAGAGGCATTCCTCAAATCCTTCTGATTATCTTGGCACCATCCACGCCCAGTACACAACAGGGTTATTTCCATAGCCACATATCCATCTAGACTAACTGTACTTAGGCTGCGGCGGGTGTTTGTTAGTAGTGATTGAATAACAGACGGAGGGAAGGGCAGATTATCTGTTGACTTTGCCCCGCGTTAGAGGCCAGAAGACGTGGGATTATGGAGATGTGTCTGGGGTGGGTGGCTGACGTGGTGCTGATTTGCAGCCACGGTACAGTGAAGCTAATAAAAATAGCCAAACTGGCACGACAAGGTTTGCTCTCTCAGTTTGCTTTTCATACGTACATCGATCTCAAGCACTTTTAGCACCACCTCCACCACCAGGACCCTCCTTAATATCCTCTATTACCCTCCTCAGGGGGCTCACACTGCTGTGTGCAATTTGAAATAAATTTGCCCCATTAAAGCTCTGATTATTTTTTCTCTCCAGAGCTAATTAAGTGCTGAATTCCTGGTAAGGGGAGATTACTCACTGTGAGCGACTAATGAAAAGAAACACTGGAAAATGTGCAGAATTTAAACAGTAAGCTTTGAGGGGCAGGCCCACTAATTCTGTGTGAAAGGTTTAGAAATATCCACCTACCAGCGAGAGCACACGTTTGAAACGGTAAGACAATGCTCTCACTTTGTTCCCATGCTCATAGTATTTATCTGACAGGACGCTGAGGCATGTAGGAAGTAGAAAATAGAAAATAACTCAGCTATGTAACTACCGTATGAAAGGCTTCCCATAATTATAGCATGCACATTCCTAAAAAGACGGATGCACACACACAAAAGAGGGGTGAAAAAGGGAAGGGGAAAGAGGAGAGGCTGTCTCTTCGGCACTAGTATATATTTTCATAATTTTGCGGTGGTTAAGAAATAGCTGTTTTTTTTATCTTACATTAAATTAAGTGGTTGTATTTTAAAGGCACTCTAATTTTGTGACAGACCTTGATACGTATCTGCCTGTCTGTTCTCCTGTACAGTTTTATAAGAGTTGTAAATAGAAACATTGCCTTATTGTACTGTATTTATTATCATGTGGAAAGATCAACCTGGAACACGTCTGCTTGTCGGAGTGATGAGAAACACAGAGTGAGGCTCCTGTTGTACAGATGGATGGAAATGATTGTAAATGATATTCACGCACACCCTCTGCACTGTAGCTCTGCTGTAAATAATAAAAGTCCATTTCATTACGTTCTGGCCCGCTCTCTCGGTTTGGGAGGAATCTGATTACCAGCTCATCTTATTCCATAATTTGCTTTCATTGGAGGGTGAAACTTGTCTTACAGTTTTTTCGGGGGCGGGGGGTGCCCCTTGTTCAAATCTCAAGCCGAGCCGGGTCAAGGTAAGCTATGGGCCGGAGTTTCCATCCAACTAAAATCTCCTCAACTCCTCATTTCGCTAAATTCCTTTCACACTGCAATCACCGCGAAGGGGGAAGAGAAAGAAAAAATAACACGTTCACCCACCTACTTTGAACTTCAATATTCCATAACCCATTGAACGAGGCATGTGGAGGAAAAGAGAATACATCTCATATTACCACTCAATTATATTTGCCTTCAAAGGCCAAAAAATACTGGGGATGTCCCAAGATCAGCACAGTCCAGTGCCGACAGACTGAGAGAGAGAGAGAGAGAGAGAGAGGGGAGGAAGGAGGAGGGAGGGAGGGTCGTCCGGGGGAGGGGTGGACAGGCAGGAGAGAGAGAGAGGAGGAGGAGAGGCAGGAGCATAAGTGAGTCAGGGAAGAGAGCAAAGAGGAGAGCAAAGCCATTTTCAATTAGCCAGAGAGACTACATTGGCCGGAGGGCCGCAGAGCTCCGCTGCCTTTTGTCCTCCTCTGGTTTCTATCACTGCTGGGGGATTTTGGCAGGGGAGAGAGAGAGAGAGGGGGAAGAAAGAGTGAAAGAGAGACCCCATGGTTACCTCCGTCTGCAGAGGCCGCTCTGTGTCACCCCGTGCTCCTCTTTCATCTCAAGACGAGACAGAGAGAAGAGAGAGAGAGAGACTCCCACTTCAAAAGACAGTTTGATCTCAGAAGTACACAGGAGCGCAACCTAAAAGAGGATCTGAGGAAGCAGTTAAAAGGAGAATATAAGGGACACACTGTCACAGATGCTGGACAGTGAAATCTGGCAATCCCAGAGTCTCTGCAGAGGAGGAACTCATGCTAGGTCATGAAACGCTACACTCTCTGAGCTTTGTCAATCGTCCATGTTGTCTTTGATCGTGCCACCTGAGCCACGCTCGGAATAGAACAGAAGTTCATTATGTTGCTGGAAAGCAGCACAAAACAAACTTAAATCGTGGTACTTACATGCTGCAGACATAAATAAAGTGACGAAAACACTCAAAACGCCAAAAAAAACATGATCTTGTAACCTGTAGAGAGACCTGTAGTTCAATGACCCGCCACTGGTTTGGTTCACGGTTTTGTAAAGCATGTTTACAGCCTGCCACTTCACTTGGGTCGCTCTCACTGCTCTCACTGGTTGAAGCCGTAGTCTAACTGACCAGCACTGGACAGCGCACAGTCAAAAATATGGATGAGTGGTTATGGAAAATGGATCAATGTATAAGAGACCCAGATATTTCCCTCAGGAGTTGGTTGAGACCAAAACAAAGCTACAAGTAGACGACTTATATCCGACTTGTCCGATAGACAAAAACATGACTCCTAATGAATTCTATTGTTGCTCTGCGTCTGCCTTCAATGTGTTATTATGCCAGTTTGCTAACATGTTCACCAATATTGACTTTATAAGGTGACGTGAGTTTGTTGCAATGCCCCCTAGTGGCCAAATAATCAATAAACGCAGGTTTAAATTCAATAATTTGATCGATTACATAATGTCAGATTACTTTTTTTTAAGAGACGTGAGTCAGTTTTAATTAAACTTGTGCATTTTCAATTTGGGCATTCAAATTCAAAATCTGATTGGAATTCGAAAAGAAATTGAGATATCGCAAAATAAATGTTACGCTTGGCTGAATTGGAAAAATTTCAGAGCCAAATTGAAATGGAAACAGATTTAACAAATAAATCACGGTGTGCGTGGAGCGTGAAATCTCTGCTCCACTGAAGAGGCAGAAAATATCAGATCACAGTGGCGCCGTGAAGAGACCGTGACCTCAAATTAATTCATGAAACAAAATGAAATGCCATATTTCCATCACATTTGTGCATAGTTTTTTCACCTTTTGCGGTCTCAACAGAGCTCTCATGGTCACGTCATCTCGGTGAGTCATGAGTCACTGAGCTGGGGATGGAGACAGAACGAATTAGCAGCCTCAAGATTACGAAGCATTAATCATAACCTAACAATTCTTCCAAAATAATATTGTAACCGTAAACCTAACCTTTTATTTAAATCAAGAAGAGAAAACACTTCGGGGGAGCTGTGTTGTGCCCAGATATAAATAAAGCTACGTGGGGATGGTGGCATGCTGTTAGGCTGGAGATCCAGGAGACTCAGCTGTCTGTGCCTCATAACATGAACCCATGATGTTTTTCACATGTCTCATAATTCCTGTTGCTCCCCACAAAAGAAGTCACATGCAAAAAAAAAAAAAACACCATCCAAACAGGCTCAGCTGGGAGGCCGTGGCTGCCGAGCGGGTGGTAGTTGTCAGGCTGTGCGGTCGTGTCCTGCCCACCGTGGGGGTGCTTGCTTGCAGGCCACCTGTCTAGAGAGGCCCAGGCATGTAGAGGCCGAGCTGTGCTATATGAAAGCAGATATGAGTCAACAGGTGTATGCGTGCGTGTGTGTGTGTGCATGTGTGTGTTTGTACTGTGTCAACCAAGATTGTGACAAACAATGTCAGCAGCAGCTGATGCCAGCCTCTCTGTCAGGAGTCGTCCCTAAATAGCTGAGGCCGGCAGTTGCCTGGAGGACAGTTGCTGCAGCTCTCCGCCCTCCCCCCTTACCTCTTTACAACAGAATATTTCACATTCCCATTTTTGGTCTTCGGGCATAAAATAGACTGTTCCAGTTTATTCTGATTGGCTTAGCCTGACTCGAAACCGTCATAAAACACCCAATAACACACACACCTGTGATCTCATTAGAGTCAAGTACGGAAAAAAAAAAAAAGGAAAAGAAAAAGGCAGCTCATACGGGAGCAGAAGGGGAGTTGCTCGGATGAATAATGTTAAAGAATTATGTTTTGGCTTATGTAAAAAGATTTTACATCATTTTTTATGATTGTGGTGTGTAGGCAGTTTGGTATGAAAGCAAGTCTACCAAAGTTAAGCTGAGCAACAAGAGACATGAGACACAGCTATTCACGTTGCGCCTAACAGCACCTCTTAGATGTCAAAATCACTGTTAAGCCCTCTTATTACTTAAGTATTTACTTGGTTTCCATGGTTTCCTTGTGGGAAATGCAGCACTGGTAAAGTTCCTCATCTTAAATAGCCCCACAGTACTTGGGGCTCTGTTTTCAGGGCCCTCTGAGTCCCCTTATCCCCAACTCAGAAAACTGCTTTTCTATGCAGCCTTTCACAACAGCAACAGATACAGTACGCCCTTTGACCTCTTCTCTGTTTGGTCCGAGCAGGGCGACATCACCCCATGGGATAATAAATCAACCAGAGGCCAGGAGGTTAGATTGACCCCCCATGACCTTTGGCCTTACGAGATTTCCCTTAGCCATATGTCTGTGGCCATGCCCCACCCCTCCCCGGGACCAGAGGAAAGCTCGACAGCCAAGAACAACAGCACAAACCGGCACCGTTCGGATCCAAATATCCATCTGAGCTGCTCAGTTTCACATCCTGGGTCCAGCCAGCCTTAGAAACCCCTCCCAGGGCTGCCTATACTAAGTGTGACTGCTGCTAATGTGTTGTTACGGCTGCTGCGGATTTGAGCAGAGGTCCGAGTGTGCTTTGAAGGGAAGGGGGAGTACAAGGTGCGGCAAAAAGGGGGCAAAGGAAAGCTGACCGGGGGCTGCTTATGTAGGTCATATTATTGGGGACTTTTCCCCCAGACAGGGAGAGAATTCCTGGCTAGAAACTGGAAGGACTTCAGTGGTGTGCTGGGGTTTGGCCCGCCGAGGCAGAATGTTAGGCATGGTGGACAGCTGCACCACGGAGCTACTGTAAGAGCGAGAGGGGGGCCGTTATTTCAAAACAACACAGACGTGATATACAAGCTTCAAATACGTCTGGTGTTGTGTTTCAGGTATTTTTAATTAAGAAAAGGGAAGTGAAAACAGAACACAAATATAAGGCCTGAGAAAAACTTTATATGCATTCATTATTACTGACTTTTTATTATACACAGCACAAACTCTGAGCAGTCAAGTATGAAGAATGAAGAACAAAAAATCTTTATTGATCTGCATCTTTAGGTCTTTATATCCGCCTCCTCTTCGCGACATTTGCACAGCAAGGCAGCTCAAAATCCCCAAAACAGCAACACCGTAATCTACAGTGAGTGCAAATTGAAAACAGAGTGAAAAATTGAATTTTGGAAAGCCAATGGACCACATCCACGGCTGTCCAAAAGCAGAGGTAGATTTCATATGGTGAGGAGTCTGCTTTTCTCATCAAGCCCTGTGTTGGAGAACATGTTCACTCATTCTTATGGCAGGAATCTTTTCAACACCAGACCTGAGGACCCTGCAGAGCAGAGGCCCCACGAGCCTCCTGATGAGGGCAGCAGAAGTGGGACAACAAAAAAAAGAAAAAAAAAATTAAATACAAAAAAAAAAAAAAAAAAGTTTGAAGAAGTCTGGGTATATTCAAATGAAATGTGGGCTGCTTTATTGCTCCTGAAAAGTGGAAAGTTGATGCACTTCTGGTACCGATCCAAAACAACTCTGAAGACAATTTTCCATTCTGTGTCATTTTAACCGACAGTGTTCCCTTGTCATTGGTTTAGACATTATGGCAGGCCAGGCTCAGTGGATGGGATGTAATTTGATGTATACTGCGGTCAGTGTTGTAAGATGTATTTTGACTGACTGGAATTATTGCCACATACACTCCTCCAAAGGTTACAAAAAGTTGCATCATATGGAAATATTTTACATCACGTCAAATTCACATCACATCCTAACACGCCCATGGTGTCGCCGTCATCTGTGTGGAAAAGCTCGTCTGCTGCTTGACACACGGTTACATTATGGATAAAGTTATACTACATATAGAAGTCCATAACACACCGGTTCAAGGAGAAGAGCAAACAAATGTGGCAGGGTTAAATCTCCAAACACACTCACTGTTTGACTTTCACTGAAGTCTCCACCACCCCAACACACAAAATCCCCACTGCTGACATAATTCTAAACCAGTGACTGAGCAGGTCAAGTTAGTCAGAATATGTATTTATTAACTGATCTGAATCCTGACCTGACTGGTCAGTGACATAAATGACAACTTTATTAGTCGGCTGGGTCATTTATTATTCTAAGAATTGCTAAGTGAATCTCAGATTTCATGACTCCTGACTTTGGTCAAACAAACCGAGGAGTCACCTTTGGCACCTCTCCTCTGGCTTTCTCGCATTTCATGACTAAATGTTTAACTGAGTAAACACACATCTTAATCCATAATGAAATGAATCATTAGTTTGCAGCTATAATTTATGATTTATTATTGGACTCCCTTAAAAACAAGAAGCAGCCAAACTGTGTAATAAGTGTAATATTTTCAAACATTTTGCAACTTCCAAAAAAAAGTTCAAATATTCTCGACCTAACACCGCGATGCGTCCAGAGGGAAGAAGGAGGTGGACAGACTGCAGATGGATTCATACTGTCCCGTGCAACAAGACGATTGATCTAATTATTACGTTTGATGAGAGAGGCCATCGCAGTGATACTGACATTAACGGACCGAGAAAAGAAAAGAAATCTGCCTATCTGCTCTGCACAGATGTTTCAGCTGGAAACTTTGCCTCGACTTCTCGGCCAAATGCATCTAAACGCATCCTTGGACATTCCTGATGGGATTACCGGGGCAGGTACCATCCCCTGGTCAGGAGAGAGGGAGAAACATAGAGAGAGATAAAGAGAGAATGAGCCAGGGGGGGTGAGCGTGCAGCACAGCCTGCTTGTTTTCACATCTCGCGCTGCGTGCTTGAGCAGATTTGCCTTGATAAAAGATAAAGGCTCTTTGATAGGCTGCAGGTGCGCTGCTTTAATGAGCATTACCCCCCCCCCCCCTTCCTCACCCTCCCCTCTTTTTTCTTCCCTGCAAAAAGCGCACCACAGATGCACATCTGCACATCTGTCATTCGATGCTCTGCAGCATCTCCCTAACATCCCCCCCACCACCCCCTCCCCTCCTGCCTTTTTCTGCCTGTCACTCATCCCCAGACTCTCACACACATCTCACACACTCCACACATCACACACCGCAGCGTTCGGGGAGGGGAGGGGAGGGGGGGGGGGGGGGGGGGGGGGGGCAGAGCGACGTCAGAGTATTTGCTATTCAATGAAATTCCTCCTATGTGTGTTTTCCTGTATTGATACAGCTTTCCTGGCTGACTGAATCCAATTGAGCTGTCCAAAAAAACATCCAAACCCCACCCACCAGGGGCATTCCAGGCAGGCTAAAACAAACGCTCAGAAAAACGGAAAAAAAAAAAAAAAAATACAGTCATTCAGATGCAATTTGGCCTGAGCTTAGCCTGTTAGAGGCACGCCGGAGAAAGAAGGAAACAGAAGGAGAGAGACAGAAAGAGAGAGGGATGTTAGGTGTTTGTTTGTGGGCACTTGCTTTCCCCTTATTCAGAGCCTGAGGTGCCAAGGGAATAGCTTGATGACGTTGGTTGTGGTCTGGGCAGGAAACATGGGGAGGAACTTGTGACTTTATATTAAGTGCCGGGGCGGTTAACAGGAAAAGATAACCTGTTTCTGTTGATATAGCAAGGAAGTGTGAATTCTTGGCACATGCGAGATGTCGCATAGAGGAGCGGGCCGATGATGCCTTCACCGTCTCTGATTGACTGGCTCACTGGAATTTCCTCGAGTTCGCTGTGGTTTTTGTTTGGGTGGCTGTGATGGAGTGCTGGAGTGTAACAGGAATGCTTTCAGGGACATTCCTGCTGTAAGAGAAAAAGGTGTTGCATCATAGTGGCCATACGGCGCAGCCTCATCTGTGACCTCTCCGGCGACCTTGTGACGCTCGCTTTCGTGGAACTCACAGATGCAAGCGCTCCACATTGTGAAAGTGTGGCGTGAGAGGAGTGGCCCGGGAGGTGCTGATGAGCCACTGCAAGCGAAATTTCAAGGAACGATGAGGCATCGTGTGTCAAGAAGTTACACGAGAGCCAAGCGTAGGTCACGAAAATATGACAGAATCGCGATGCACACACCAGGCTGCTTCCATTTCTAGAAGTCAAAAAAAAAATTATATGTAATTCATAAAGAAATGTGTCAGACTTTTACAAACAACATAACATTTCCTACTCGCTGTGTGTAATTATTACATCAGTGTGGTGAAATTATACCTCCCATTGCCTGAAGAAATAAGAAAATGCCCATGTTGCACTTGAGTAATGACAGGTTGTTGACAACACTCACATTACAGTGCACGTTCTCACTGTATAGATGAAAATAATGCTGTTGTTTAAATGCTGTGCCTATGGCGTGGTATATGGCACACACACACACACACACACACATCAGCACATTACATTACACTTTACTGGAGGAGTTCAGTGTACGTACATACATACATTGTGAATCATTTCCTGTCATAAGATCCACAGTGGTGGGTGCAACCTATGTTTTCACACTTGCTGCAACCACAGTATGTCTCAATGGAGATATGATTCTTTTTAAAAATCCTTGAAATATTTTTTAATTGAAAAAAAATCCTGTAATTGTCATAATTACATTAAAAATACTAGATTTAATAGAAAGGCTGGAATTACATTTTTAGTATAAAAAAAAAAAAGATTTGCATATTTAAGGCTTTTTATTCAAAATAGTGATCGCTGTTGTACATTGAAGATCGCACGCTTCCTCCTCTTGTGTCACCGTCCGATCAATCAGTCAACCAAACAGACACCCAGTCAGCCATTCAGTCAGTTAGTCAGCCAGCGAGCCACCTAGTCAAGCAGTCAGTCAGACGCTCAGTCAGTCAGTCAGTCTGCTGTTTGGGCAGGGTGGAGGCTCGTCGACGGGCTCTTTGTCTGAGCAGAGAAGTCCCAGACACAACAGTGGCCGGTCGCGGCCCCTCACAATGGCCCTCCACACAAAGGCCCACACACTGGGACAATGGGTCGGGCTCAGAGTGGGGGTGGACGGCTGAGCTGAGGTTACCCACCTGCACACTTCAGGACTGGACCCACCTCCCCCTTCTCCCCTCACACACACACACACACACACACACACACACACATAGCCCTCACCCAAGCAGCTTTAAAGAGCTGCTGCAGGTGTCTTCCTGTATCTGTGGCACGAGGAGGAAGCAGGAAGATGCAATGCAGTGAAAGCATTAATTTGGGTTTCACAGCAAAAGATGCACTACGACAGAGGCCGAGATGTGCAGTGAAGTTACCGCGGGTCAAAGGGCGTCTAGCCACGGATTAAGGCTCTGCTGTTGGCAGACATCACTCACAATGATGGGAAAATTTTTAGGCAGAAGAAAATAAAAATTAAAACAATATTAAAAGTCCCATTTGAGCAAACGTGGTTTTATTTTGAAGTAGTTAAATGAGGCTGTGTGTCTATTAGAAACATTTTCTTTTCAGTTTTATAAAATTTATAACTAAATACAAGAAATAAACCAATATTCATATAAACATATTTAAAATGTAATGTGATGGATAGATTCAATTTATTTATTTAGAATCACAAATTTTAGAATTAAACAAGAGGTGGAAAAACACACCCCTGAGTGTAATGAAATTTCCCCACGAGGCACAGCAGATTTACTAAAAGAGAAGCTGTAATAATAAAAAAAGAATCTTCAATAACTTAAAATAAATGTAAGTTAGTGGCTGGAACAATTTAAGATGACAGTATAATTTAAAACACACAAGACTCATAAGTGAAAACACTCATTCTCACACACTCCCTTGCTTACACACACACACACACACTCACTCACAAAAATGCAGATGCTACTGAAACCAGAGAAAGAGTAAAAATATATATATATTCACCTTGCAGTATATTACCTTGCAGTCAAAGATCGTATTTTTACACTTAGATTTTTTTTTTTCCATGAGAGCCATTCCCATGATAACTTACTGAATGTTACTGGCTACAACAAGTGGTCTGCTTTCCTCACTCTCCTTTTCATTGGATGACCAAAGTGTCAATCATCAGCCAGCTCAGAAACGCTGGTGGATTCATATTGGGAGTGTCACCTCCATTCTACAGCTGCTGCAAATGCTCTGCGCATCCACACATGTGTCTGGGACTTTAATATTAATAGTTAAAGGTAATGCTATTTTTTTTTCTGCTGGTATTTTCTTAGAGTTAGCTTTTGTAAATAAGATTTAAAAAAAAAAAAAAAAAAGCAGGGAGAGTGTGTGTGTATGTCTGTGGGTGTGTGTGTGTGTGTTATGGTGAATTTACACCAAGTGTAAAAAGCAACCACAAGTCAGCTAGATTTAATTTTCTCTTTTAATTGATTGCAACACATTTTATAACACACATTACAAAATGCACATCAAATATTTTATCAGGCTCAGTTTGCAACCTTATTGATAAGAAAAAAAAAAACTACCAAAAATATGCTTTTACAAAATAAGACAATTATAATAAAGTAAATGCCACTTTGGATAACCGTAATCAAAAAACCCATTTTTTATTCTACAAAAAAAAAGAAAAAAGCTTGACATAAATAAGTTAGTATAATTTCTCAGTGTTTTTACAAAATTATGTACATAGGTACATTGCAAAGATTTACACAAATACACAGGCATGGTGACTGCATTTCTGAGACAAGCTGGTTTTCTCTCTCTCTCTCTCCATCCAGGTGTACACTGGTCTCTTTGAATATAACCTACACTTTAGGCAAATAAAGGGAAGCTTTTAGATGCTCACGTTTGCATCCTCAGCAGGCTAACAACATTGGTGAAAGAAAAAAAAAAAAAAGTACAAAAACATACATGGAAATTTAACTCAAGGTTATCACAAAGTAATACGATGTGAAGTCAACTAAGGAGCACAGGCGGTGCCAGCAACCATACTTGAAGCAACCATGTATTTGGTATTGTAGGACATTCAACCTTTTTTTCTTTTTTTTTTCTTTAAATTTCAGCAAAACTTCCTCTCTGTCCGGAGAGCACGTAAGGCTGACGAAGCCGAAAGGAATATACAGTCAAAGAGAGGATGACTTTTACACAACCTGTGCAGTTTGTATGGTCTTTGTCCTTCAATATCTGAGTACCTCACAACTCCAGAGGAAAAAAAAAAAATTAAAAAAAAAAATCAAAACACACCGTTAACAATGTGGCTGAAGTGTGCAGGAGAACTTGAGAAATAAAAAATAGATCATATTCCAGGATTCAACTGATGCCAACCGCACCTATCACAAAAATAAATATCGGGTGGTATAAAAGGAAGTCCGACCAGAAATATTACTTTTTTTTTTTTTTCCTGTGTTGATTTCCTGGGGAAATAGATCTTCTTAGAGAACCTGCACTCGGTGACACTGAAATGACCAGAGGAAGGAAAAATAATAAGAAAAAAAACAAAACAGATGAGCTACATTTGTACCGTTCTTCACTGCTGAGTTAGGAAGATGACGGAGTGAAGATGCACTGTTAAGAAACTGTAAGAAGCCATGATTATTTTTTTTTCGTGTGTGTGTGTGTGTGTGTGTGTGTGTGGTTTGTTTTAAAATGTAGCAATTAGGGACTCTGTCAGAGTCACACTGCCTTTCAGGAAACAGAATAAACAACAAACAGAAACAGCATTTTGGAAACATGTATCAAACTACACTGCAATTCTTCAAGTCAAATCAAAATTCACACCTTTTTACATAAAGGATCTGTGTTCAAATCATAATGTTTTTCTTATGTGCTACATATGGAGAGAAATAATAATATAATATGTATATTTATTTACACACAGGTAGTAAAAAAAAAAAAAGCAAAAAAAAAAAAGGAGCAAAAAAGGAAATCAAACCTAATTGCACACTGCTACATCGACTGCTTTCAGAGGCAGTAACTTTTTAAATTGAGTGCCACAACTTTAGTGTTTCTATTCAGTGCTTCAACAGCGTCCTCCCCCGTCTTCAGGAGAGCTGATATGTTTCTGATGCTGTGTAGTTCCTCTTCCAAAAAAAAAAAAAAAAAAGACAAAAAAGAAGAAAAAAAAAAAAAGAAAAAATAGTCGGCCAACACTGAGGTTTCCCCACGTACAAAAAAAAGGGGGGGGGGATACATCTTCGGCTCTGTGGGGAGAAAGAAGAGAAAGGAGAAAATAAATAAGAGTCTGCAGGGTTAAGGACTGACGAGCACACTGAGCTCGCAGGCATCACAACGGTTTGACAGTGGCAGCGAAGACAGGCTGAGCATTTGGCCACGGTCTGCACTCTGCGTGCTCTTTGCACTCTGAGGAGGAGGTGGATGAACTTGTCCGAAAAGGATGGTGCGAAACACTGAAGATCGAGATGACTAAGCACTGGGCCGATGCAACCACGTGACTCGTGTGCAAAATATTACAGGTGTAAAAATAGCAGGTGTGATTTGAGACGTGCTGAATGTTACGCTCATGCTAAAGACAGGATATATTTTGGAAAATCAACTCCTATCAGACATGTGAGCAGAATTTAGAGAGCCCTATGCTCGTCGAGGCTCTCCTAGGCTGAGTCCCATATTATGATTGTGTACTAAAAATGCAGGTTTAAGTCTGTCTCCTTCACTGCAGCCTTGACAGTTCACATCCTGCCACGACAATGCACATTTCATGCCTTCTCTCTCTCTCTCTCTCTCTCTCTCTCTCTCTCTCTCTCTCTCTCTCTCTCTCTCTCTCCCCCCCTACTCTCCTCTCCTCTCCACTGTGGCCAACTAGCACACTTGATTTCAAGACCTGCACGGCTCTTCTGCACACTCCTCTCCACCGGCAGAGACAGATGTGTGTGTTGTAACATTAGTGTGCAAAGTGTGTGCAGCACTCACACACACTCAGAGACAGAGAGAGAGAGAGAGAGAGAGAGAGAGAGACCAACCCCTTCCCGTCCCTGCTCTGCTCTGAGGGCAGTGGCTGCTGACGTGTTACTACTACACTGTTGTTCAGCACACTTGTTGTTTACAGTTTAGTCGGAAACTCCGGCTCAGGCAGCGGTTGTAGTAAAAAAAAAAAAAAAAAAAAAAAAAAAAAAAAAAAAAAAAGGTGTAAATGCGCAGCAGCCATGCTTCTTGTGTTTTCACTCTCCTGGATCGATCAGACGCGGATCGACACACAGTGTAAAACACACACACACACACACGCAAAGTGGAAGCTTTGGGTGAAGTCTACCAGCTGCCTGCAGCCACTTTGACTCGCACTATTACTACGAGTATTTAAATGAATGGGGACAGGCTGACAACGCCTTTGAAGCGCACGTACGCACGCACGCGCGACGCACGCATGAAAAGAGTGTTTTGTTTGTCACATAGCTGCACGAGCTAGAAATCACTCTCTGACCTGAGCTGCACCTCCTCATATTAAAGACATAGATCAAAAATGTGCATCGGAGAATAAACAGCTGGGAGAGGAGACAGACTGTGTTCCGATTATATGTATAAATTCAAATATAGGTAATCGGATTAAATTTAAACGGATTCCTTACCGGTGTCTCGTCCTCACGTTTGCCTCTTGGGACTCGTCTTTCTGGGTGTGTGTTCTGCAGAGTGGTTCAGGCTCGGACAGCTAACCTCATCCGAGCTGGTGTGTGACCTCTTCGTCTGAGCCGAGGTGTCTGCAAAAAGCACAAAGTTTAGCCGTCAGTAAAACACAGAGAGGGGATGTGTGCATCCAGCTGTCCTGCAAAATAACGTCTCTAAAATATTCTCGGTGCACCGCAGCCTGATGAGCCCACGGCCCGGCTACCTGTTACACACACACACACACACGCGCAAACCGGGATGCAAATCTAGTACCGTGACATGCGGGTCTTTTCCTCAGCCCGGTGCACTGCTCCGTGCACTCCATCTGGCCGTCAGACCTGCCGCTGTCTTCGCTCGGAGTCACCACAACACAGCTATGATTCCCATTTAGATCCACATTGTTATTCCCAGCAGAGCAGACGCCCTTCTCCCTCCGCGTCTGCCCGTTGTAGAAAGTCGGCACGTCTCTGCAATCCACTAATTCCCACTCGAGCCTGCCGTTGGACAGCGGCTTGTGATTGGCGAAGTCGAAGCCCCACTTGGCGGAGGCAGCCTCTTCCATCTCCCGCAAATGTCCCTTTAAATCCCTGTTTAACTCTTCGTGATCCACCGAGCCGAACAGGCTCCTGCAGGCTGACGGTTTCGGGTGATCAGACACCCGTTGGTCCGTCCGCTCCAACGTCGGGCTCCCGTTTGATAGCCGAACATCTGACATTTTCCCCCGCGGAGAAAGAAGAGAACTGTGTTTCAAACAGCCCGGAGCGTCCAGGTTTTCACGAGAAGAAGAAGAAGAAGAAGAAGAGGAAAAAAAACACCGCTCAAAAACAACGGGTATCTCCTTGTCGCTGAGCAAGATCCAAAACAAGCGTAAAAACGACTTGTGCCATGCATACGTCGAGCTGGAGACGGTAACGGCCGCGGTGTCGTGAGGCTCGGTGTAGTCTCCGCGGGTCATCAAAACAAAGTGCACAGGAACTGAAGCCGCTCTGTCAATTTCGTCCGTAGTGAGAGAAACTGCAGACAAACCTTCTCAGTACCCAATATGGCGATTGAAAGATGTACTTGGGATTGAGAGTGGAGCTTGACTTGGGGAGGGGAGGGTGGAGGAGGAGGAGGAGGAGGAGGGCGGAGGTGGAGGTGGAGGGGGGGGGGGGGGGGGGGGGGAGAAAGAGGAGGAAAAAAAAAAAGAAGATTGACACACGGAGCTATTTAAATGCGAAGGAGGACGCTGATTGGTTGAAGCGCGTAAGGCCCGCCCCTTCTCTTAAGGTGGACCGGGGGTAGTTGAAGCAGGTTAGTAAAAACCATCCCAGCACGTCTTCTCACACCGAAGTCTTTCCAAAACGTAAACGCTTTGGCAGAAAACTGAAAACCGTCAGCACGTCCTCAGAAAACACTTAGACTAACCTAAGGATTGTTTGACTTTTTTTTTTTTAATTTACATATATGCATTTTTTTTTTGTCCAACTACAAAATAACTTCTCAAAAGTTCATATTTTTACTCTAATTTAGGTACCAAACTTACAAAATAGTATGTTTAAGTTAGTGATGAAAACTGTTGGCAAATTTAAATATTAATTAGTAGTCATGTGTAATGCAATAATGTAAAAAAAAAAAAACAAAACTGCATCATAATAGCAGAAAGACAAAAGACTGAATGTAAGGGTGGAGTGTGGGACATCACAGTTCCTTGTTTTTAATTTAAACAGCCTAATTGCCTTTTTTTAAATGGCAAAAAATATATTTTTTAAAAAAGCTTTAACAATTAAAAAAATATATATTTGTAGGACAAAAATTAAACAGCTGCCAAAATAATCGTTGGTCAGGTTTGGAAAAAAAAAATAAGTTGTAGCAGATTCTTCCAGCAGTCGGTTAAAAAAAAAATGAATTGCTGATAAACATACCACCTTAAAAAGAGATGACATTTCCGAGAGCACATAGGCTTCAAGGTGTGGGCCCTCTGCTGAAGAAGGTACACCCCCCCCCAGCCAATGTCACAACTAACCAACAACAATCTAACAAAGAAAACTGGTCTCATGTGCATCTTCATCATCTTCATCGTCTTCATCTCCACCAGTGCTCTGGAGCTGAGCGGGGTAAGTCAAGGTCAGCGCACAACCAGACCCTGTCCTCATCTCCACTGGGCCCCAGGAGAAAAAGAGAAGAGCAGATGTATGTTGGACTAGAAAGCAACGTCCAAATTCAGAAGTCTGTAAATACAAAAAAAAAAAAAATTTCAAAAAAGGAAGAACAACAAACGTGCTGCTTGCTCGAAGCTGAAAAATACTTATTTACACCTGAGTGAAAACTTGGTGCTTCGTGAGAAAATCCAATGCCAGGGTTGAAAAATATTCCACAAATGGAAATACAAAAATTTATGGCATCTAAAAACAATCTACAAACAAGGTTGACTCATTTTAGAGTTTGACTAAACTCTTGTTCTTTTCTTTCTGGTACACTTTACACCTTCCACCACTGAGAAGGCAGAACCGGCCACAGTGAGACAGCTGCTGGCCTCATGTTGCACACAAACTGAAAGAAACACGATTGGCTTAAAATAGAACCATAACCTGTTTGCCAGAAATGTTGCCATTTCATTTTAATGTGAGCAATTATTTACCTATGGGGTCACAGCAGGGTACGTAGTGCAGCTGTGTGTGTGTGTGTGAGTGTGTGTGTGTGCCTGCAGCAGCGCCACCATTATGACTGGGGCAATGCTGCCCCCTAATGTTCACTGCGGCAGTACAAAGTCAGCAGGCGACAGTCTTTATATCAAATCATTTTTAATACCATAGCTTTAGATAAACTTCACATATGTACATATACATATTTATATAACAATCAAAGGTTTAAGGCCCGGTGTGTCCCAGAATATCACTGCATCCACGTCTCCTCACTGACCCTGCAGAGGTGTAGTCGCCTACCTTTCCTGTCAGTCCATCACAGGTCAAATAAACCGGTCCTGTGTGAGGGCAGACGGCCTCAGAGACCGAGCCACTTGATGATGTAGAAGTTCCTCTTTCCCACTCTTAACAAGGTGAGTCCGTTTGACAGGATGTGGAGTTTGGGGATCAGCACCTGGTCCGGGTTGTCTGCCTGCTTGTGGTTGATCCACACCGCTCCCTCCGAAACTATTCGGTGCCTGCGCGAAGACATTGTAACAGCTGATCAGCCGGGTTTCCTCTACTTGATCGTCAACACGTAAACGTGATACCCAACAATTTAACTCAACTATGGATATAAATGATGGAAATTCCAACCTATATCAAAACTGCAATGCATCAACACGTGACCAATTATGCTGTGCTCACACCAGACCATAAATAAATTGATGGCAACTAATTATCTCTTTATCGACTGGCCATGACTCAGTAAACGAACATCTGCAGACTCTTAATTTATCACAAGGCATGATTAATCAATAGACTGAGGATGAATTGCCAATAATTTGGGCCGGTCGATTAATCATTAGAGACATTTATCAAGGAAAAATGCCAAACTGGTTCCAGCTTCTTGTGTAAGGATTTGCTGCTGTTCTGTTTCCTTTCCCTGGAAACTAAACACGGTTTGTTGGACTGCCGGCCAGTCAAAGCAAGCTCTTTGAAAATGACAGCATCTTGAAACTTTGTGAAGGGAATTTTAGAAAATTGTTATGACATTTTATCGAAGAAAGTGAAAATAATTATGACAAATTAATCAATAAAAATGTAGTATGTAGCAATAAAGATAACACGAGGCAGGATGTTCTAAAGAGAGTTCATCCAAACTGCAAAAAACACAAGCTGTCATATAAATTGCAATTTTGCTTTCTGTCCAGATGTTAAGATTCGTGCTGCCGCTCCAATACAGTTCAGGTGAAACAGCAACATCTGTTTCCAGACACGTTGACTCAACTACGGTTCATAAAGCGGAGGCCATTCTGTCAGCAGTTTTCTTTGGAGACGCTTTCTTCTGAACAAGCAGTGACTAAGAAAAGATATGCGAGGCTTGATGCTACTAGGTCAAGGAGAAAATATGATATTAAAATAAGTCATTGGAGACGATGTTGGTTCTGAGTAAAATGGAAACTGCTGACAAAGTGACTTTTTTTTGATATTTCATATTAAATTTAATGACTAACAGTAACAGTACAGATGTGATGAACTGCACAATGAACCAAAACAGTACACGAAAAACTACCCAACATTTCCTGTAAATATTAGTTTTCTGATATTTTAAAGAACTTTGTTTATTTTATTTTATTCTGTCTCTATGATGTAATATTTTTTTTCTTAAGAGGGTTTCACAATTCACTGTTTCTTCCACATGACACTTCTATGAGTTCTTTAGTTGTTACTTTTCTAATGCGGGATGAAGCTGTTCAGCAGAGAGTGAAGGATCTTCGAACATCCTGTGTGTTCTTAAATAATAATCTGAACTTTCTCATGTTCCTCCCGTGAAGCTTTGGCGACCCCTAGTGGCTGATAGGAAACAGTGCTCTATGGGAAAACCAGAAAAAGGGGGTGCCTGGAATGGACTTGAGGACAGGGGGTGGGAGTACCTACCCTCTGGGTCCCTCTGGGATGGCTTTGATCATGCGGCAGGCGTCTATCACAGAGGTTCCCGGCTCCAGCAGCAGCTCATGGAAGGGAGCCTCCCTGAAGAGCTCCTGGAGCTCCTCGTCACTCATTTGCTCCAAAGCCCGCACGCTGTTCTGGTAAAGCGCGCTGGTACATCTGCAATGACATGAATATAAATTCAAATATGACTTCTCTTCTCCAAAAAACAAAAAAAAAGCCCGTAATAGGTGGACACAAATAAAGAATATCGTGTGTAAGACTGTAAGAAGCGCGCAGTGTGCTCGGACCTCTTCGCACTCTCGAGGCCTTCCTTCCCGTGAACCAGTTTCGTCACCTCTGCTGCCAGACGTTTATGGGCGAGGCGTTTACCTGGATCCTCTCTCTGTTGCTCCATCAGGCTCTCCACCTCCGCCAGAGGCAGAAAGGTGAACAGCTTCAGGTGCCTGCGATAACGACACACAATACACTTCAGCCTCCTATTACGCCGCGCTACATCCACGGTGTATTAAATTCGACCTCAACCGGCCAGATTAGGGTTTTAGTGCCATTCTCTTTACGTCCGATACAATCTATCTTCACTCACCTTTCCACGTCGGCGTCAGGCTGCCTGAAAAAGAACTGGTACAGTTCAAAGGGGGACGTCTTGTCTCTGTTGAGCCACACTGCGTTGCCTGCCGTCTTCCCCAGTTTGTCCCCGACGCTGCTGGTCACCAGCGGGATGGTCAGGCCGTACACGTCCTCGCCGCTGACTCTGCAGAGGAAAACAGGATTTGTTAAATGGTTGGAGGCCCTTCAAAACTTGTGAGTGGAACGGTTCATGACGCTTCCTTTCAATAGAATCATATCAAATGATTCTAAGCTGTAAAAATAAGCAAGCTTTTCTGAAGACTGGGGCGGTTTTCTTGCTCTTAAGTCAACTTGGTGGCTAGAATTAGTCAGGAATGAGTTTTAGAGTCAAAGCTGAAGAGCTGCTTTTTAGGTAAGAGGTGTGTAGAATTGAACAGTAGCTCCTAACAGCTCACACAAGACCTTTAGATCTTTTGGTGTGTATACAACTACCGGAGCTCAGTGATGTATTGCCAGGATTTTCTACCAGGTTTGGAACAATGATCCCTCAACACGCATAAGAGATGTGACCCTGTCGATAACCGCCCAGCTGGAGCAGAAAGACTCTTGTGTATTCAGTGAGCTCAGTTGAGTGACTAATACGTTGAACTGAGAACAGAAGGCCTTTCATTGTAACGAGACATTTTCTATTTAAACTTGGCTTCGCTGTATGAAATGATCGTGACCTCGAGGATAATTACCGAGCCTCGTCAAACTGTACAGCCACAAACCGGACCAGAGGGCTTCCAAAGGTGTGTGGTGCACTGACAATAACGCACTCCAATCAGTGAAAAATCTAATTCTTACAGAAATCTCCAACGTTTCTGTTGCCAAATCAAAGGTTAGTGTGTTAATGTGATGTTCTGGATGGATGTGCTCCAATGGAGCAGATGCTTGAGTTTCTCTTGGTATCTATCTATCTATCTATCTATCTATCTATCTATCTATCCATCATATACTTCTCCCAGATGTTTATTATAATGTGTGACTAAAAAACCGAGCTCCATCTCAAACTAATCTCCAGCTCTCAGCTGATGTGTGCAGTGTGCTGCTGACCTGCTGCCTCCCTCCTACAGACAGGCTCTCAGTGTGTTACATGGAGAGGTGGAGAGGTGGAGGTGGAGCAGGGTGGACATTTACTTGTGAATGAACTCATGGCCAGACATCAGATTGCCCAGCTGGTCGGAGCCCCCCAGCTGGATCCTGCAGCCGTATATCTGGTTGAGGTGGAAGAAGTCGTAGGCCTGGAACACCTGGTAGGTGAACTCTGTCAGGCTCATGCCGTCTGCGCTCTTCAGCCTGGACTGCACGCTGTGCCGGCTGAGCATGGTGCCCATCCTGAAGTGCCTCCCGGCCTCCGACAGAAAGCCCACCACGTTCCGGTCCTTGTACCAGCTCAGGTTGTTCAGGACGGTCACCGTGCCCAGCTTCCTGGGGCTGTCGTGAAAGTGCAGTTCGTGGTTGGTGAAGATCCTGTGGATGCTCTCCCGGATGCTGCGGGTGTTCGCCTCCACGGCGTCCGCGGACAGCCGCTCCCGCTCGCTCGTTTTCCCGCTCGGGTCTCCGATCTGCGCCGTGGCTCCACCGAGCAGGGCGAGGACGTGATGCCCGGCGTCTCGGAAGTGCAGCAGGCCGATGATAGCGAGCAAGTTGCCCACATGGAGGCTGTCGGCCGTGGGGTCAAAGCCGCAGTAGACAGTCTGAGCACCGGACTGGAGCAACTGAGGGAGCCGGTCGTGCGCCGCGTCCTTCGGGAAAGATTCCTTCAAAATGCCGCGTTTGTGTAGAGAAGAGAGCAGCCCGCTAAGAGCCGGGGAAGAAGAGTGCAAGTTAGACCTGGATGCGAGGCAAAGACCGGCTCGCCTCGGCAAGACACGGGATCCATGCCGCGATAAATAACGGCATATCCTCACCATGGACGCAGCCATGATGGACAATGTGACAAGAACACGGAGGAGGAGGAGGAGGAGGAGGAGGAGGAGCAGCTGGGCTCATGCACGGTCTGTGAGGAGCAGAGCGCACCCTGCTGCACCGGAGGAGAGGCTCGGTGACCGTCAGCGTCCTCCGCATGGCTGCATTCACACACTGGGTGGCAAAAATGAGCCAGAACTGACAAACTTTAAAAACTTTGTACAAACCTGCTGCTCATACCTGCACTGCACTGTGGACAGCCAGCTGCTGCATGCCCTTCAAACAGACGTACACTGCACACACCTGGTCTATATGCACTGTTCATACACACTGTGGATATCTCCTTAGACTTGCCATGTTTTTCTTAGACATCTGTAAACTTGCCTGTCCTGTACATATGCCAGCATGGACAATAAAGTTGATTTGACTTGATCATTTTCAGAGCAGACACTGCTTTCGAGCACAAGTGTTTCTTTTTTTTTTGTTCAGGTTTAATTTTAATTCCGTTACCAACATTTAAACTCATTTTTCGAGCCACACACACACACACCACCTTCTCTCTGCCTTTTGAAATACACACATGACTTTGCACCTTGTCAGCACAATATTAACTTAAATAAAGATTTTAAAGCTAAAGTTTTTATGCCCCTTTCAATAAACATTTCTTTGAGATTAGGGAATAAGATGGGGCGTATTTACTTCACGTTAAGCTGATCTTTTAACTTCCTTCTATCCATCTATTTCCTGTGACTGTGCGTACATGGTTATCAGGGTTGTGGGAGGCTGGGGTAACACCCTGGACAAGTTGGCACTTCATCACAGGGGCAGAAAAACAAGCATTCACTCTCAGATTCACACATGAGCAATTTACCTTCTTGTTACGAGGCGATGGTGCTGAACATCTTTAACTTTTATAAAAGATAGGTATATTTAATAACATTTGGCTTTTTCTTAGAACTGGTGAATCATTCCTTCATTACTGTATATAGACACTGCAGTGAAATTCAGTATGTGCAATATATACGAGTTGCAACTTGTATCAGGTCCATGACAACCCAGAGTTACAGCCTAAAGAGAACTAGATATTTTCATATTTTATATTCCCACCTGTCTGTAGACAGGTTTAAAGATATCTTTTGGGGCTTTTTGAATATTTAAATACAAATAAACCAAGTGTAAACACAAAAAGTGTTGGATTTTGAAATCATTTTATTTTGAAATCCATTCAATGTTCCATTGTTTAAATGACTAGATATACATTCATCAAACATATTGTTACCACGCCACAATACACATTAACAACACATCCAAAGACGGTCTCTGCTGTCTCTTCCCACAACACTACAGCCACAAAAACAAAGCCGCTGCTCCCCGGTAAAGACATTTTTCCTGTCAGTCTTGGAAGATAAAAAATAAAGGTCATATTAATCATTATTGTTGTCGTTTGGGGGGTTTGTGTGCTGTAAGGCAGAGCACTAAAGAGAGAGAGAGAGAAAAAGAGAGAGACAGAGATAGAGAGGGCGGAACAGTTTCTTTCTACGTCCTGAGCTAGTTTAACAAAGGAAGACTAGGTTTCCCTGATACCCTGAAGTTAAAAAGTCCCTTGTCAATTCAACACAAAACAGACATTCCTAAGGGTAAGCAGACATCACACATTTACATGACTTCACCTCTGGGGCCTTCTCCTCTAGTGTTTTAACCATTTTGTGTTAAAAGTCTGTTCTTTAAAGCAAATCCTCCATCGTTACTGCTCTGTGTGGTAAAGCGAGGCACATTTCAGCCTCCAGGATAGTTTTTTTTTTTTTTTTTAAATCTGCTGTGACATCATTTCCTGTCTGCGTGGCCCTATTGTGTCACAAACAGCTAATTCTAGCTGACGACACCAGCAGGTTGCAATTCCTGTAGTACGTGTGCGTAATGTATGTGTGCGTGCGTGCACAGGTCACGTCTCTTTTCTGAAAGTCTAGTGTTTTATGGCATGGGCACACGCTAAGGCACAGGTTGTTTCGGGTGGTTCATCCCGAGAGCGTAGCCGGGGAAGTCCCAGGGAGCCGCGAGGGGAGACGAACCGAGCTGCGTTTGAGTGAATTCTGCACATGGGACTGACATTCTGTGTGAAGATATAATAAGTAAGTAGAGGCAGCTTGAAAGTCAGTAATCTACTCATGGCATAAGAAATGTTTGGTGAGTTAGTACAATATAGCAGCGAGTGAGGAGAGAAAAGTCGGACAAAAAGCAGGATTATAAAACAGCATATACTGCATTCTCATTACTGCATCTTATTTACGGTCATAACATGTCGTATGAGTGTATTCAGGTTCTCTGTTTAAACAGCAGAGATGTGATGTGTCAAAACGTTAAAAAAAAAAAAGAAATGACAGGTTGGTTTGTTCAATAACAGGAGGCAACCGTGGAGGATTTCTGATAGCGATGAAGTTCTGTGCATATATTACCCATTTGTTTATTTTATGTGCAACCTGAGAACGGTATAAAAAGGAGATCTGTATTTCACGATCAGTGCTGAGCTGCAGCTCGACCTCTCGAACGATCGGCGTACGTGTCACTGTATTCAAAAGGTCACAAAGGTCAAGTTTAAAATCAGCCACTCAAAGTTGTGAGCCAGCCCGGCCCACAGGTGCTTTCAGTTTAAACCACGAGAGCTTAATTTAACATGTAAATGAAATAAGAGTTGAGTGAACTGAGCGCACACTGCAGCATTGATGGTTCTCTATCTAAAAATAACAATTCACAAAAGGAATGTCCCCGACGGGATTCAGATCTACGGACATATAGATTACCAGTTGCCCTGTTACCCTTAAAATCTATTTACACTGCACTCTTCAATTGTGCCTTTTCAAATAAACAATTATCTGATTTAGTCATACATATACTTTAGTATAAAAATATGATCCAATTCAATTAAAACACAAATATGTGGCATTTAAGCAAAACAAAACAAAAAAACAGTACATAACTACGTTTACTGTAAAATTTCAAACATTTAAAAGTATTTACCAAATGGAGGAATACAAAAGTTGATCATCATTAGTACCTTGTATACCTCATGAGTTAAAAGCTGGAGCGAGCAGTCAATGTGATCATTTTCAGCTATGTACAGTACGCTCTGTTTATACAATGTGATGTCATTGTGACCGATTTCAAATTCATGATGGAGATTTTGGTTGGACGGGCAGATGGAGGGGGAAAGCATTCTCTCACAGATTTGTATATCTATCTATCTAAATATATGGGTTACCCAAACAATCAGGCGTGCACGAGGAGTCTCTTCACATGCATCATCAATCACCATGAGAGGGGGACAAAAACATCTAAACAATACCACGTGAAAATGTATTTGGTCTTCATCTATCACCAGAAACTTGTCAAAAGCCTCCAAAACTCTTTTCGACTGTTAGCCAAAAATGACTAGTTATTTTACCCAACATGAAAAGTTTCTGATGATATAAAAAGTCAAATTGTTGTAAAGAAACATTTTTTTTTATCTCCAAGGGCCATACCATTATGATTTCCTTCCACGAAATCATACAATAATGTGCACATACAGTAAGACCCCTGAACCTTAATCATGTGTTATGAGGACCACACGCAGCCAGTGGAATACAAGAGAAGGCAGAGAGACTCACAGGAGACGTACAACATACCGAACTGAGAGACAATGAAGATGTAATGTTGGAGAACGGGGCTTCAGTGAGTAAAAATGAAGAAACAGATGAATTAGTTTCTCACAAATCCGCTTTTGGGTCTGCCTGGATTAAGGTTGTGATGTGGTTAGGCTTGGCGTTGAAGCCCTCGAATACCAGGGCACAAAACAGGATGGAGTGCCAAACGTCTGCTCGTGTGTTTTTTGAAAAAAAAAAAAAAAAAAAGGCATTTAACAGAGGTCCAGTATAAAATCGAGTCACATTAATAGGCGTGTTTGTGCTTGGGATGTGCATTGCGGTGCATGTCCAACAGTAAATCTGTGCCTGTGATTATTTCAGTCTTGGAAAAAACTTCAAATTTTCTTAGAAAACCTGACGCTTTGCTACCTTATTCTGACGTGTAAAAATACTATTGCCTGAACAGGGACGAGTTTTACGTAATGATAATCCAAGTCTCGACGCTGTCTTGTTAGGAAGAGAAGAGTCTACGAAAAACATCGATTATTTCCAGTATTGTTACAAACAAAGTATGGCTTAGACGATTTACAGTACAAATAAATGATTATGTTCAGGAGCCTGGTGGCACCACAGTTGCATCTCTGGGTATAAAAAAAAAAAAAAAAGGTGAAGAAACATGGTGGAGGACAGGTGCATGGAGCACCAGCACCACCCTTTATTGACAGCCAAATTGGCAGAAGCTGCCGTGCTTGAAAAACTCTATCGTTACTGTTTCGCTGCTGCCGCCGAAGTCTTTTGGGTGTCATTAGCTGTGAGGGTTTATGGCTCTTTGCTCTTTGACATCAGTATAAAAATCGACTTTCATACGTACTGCTGGAGTGGCGACGATCAAGCTCACTTTCTTTCCTCATTTTAGGGCTTGTTAAGAGAGACTGCATACACCGGTACCTAGATAGGGGCTCGATCAACCGTATATGAATTTTCTGCCTGTGAAGGTCCGCACAATGGAGTGGAGAGCACTGTGTCAAACCAAGAGAATCAGCTTCTTGCCAGGACCTAAACAGGACCTTTTGTGCTGACCAGAAGCCAGAGCTAGCTCTTGTTGCATTAGGGGGTTTTAAGTGGTTCACCCTAGCTTATTGGAGGACTCTTCTTTTGTCCCTGAAAATAAGGAGATGTTTCGTAGAGTTGTCTTTGTAGAAATCGCCTCGCCTGGTTATTACTCCACAGCCCCTTCAGTACATGTCTCTGTAGATCTCCTGCAGGAGTGGGTGGAGCGAGGTGTCCTCTGTCTTTTTGATCTCCTGCACCAGCTGTGCATGCTCAGTGACCAGCTGCCGGAGGTCAGCCAGTTTCTGCAGCAGTTTGGGGAAGAGGAAAGTGTCGTCTGGGTGATTGGCCAGCAGATGGAGCTGTAGCACCTGCACAATGCTCTCCTGCATTTGCTCGATGTGCGCCACATTCACCAGGCCCGGTCGGTCTGATCACAGAGGAAGCAGAAAAATACATTTGAGTAAAGTTCTTTCACCAAAATCTTTGGTTGGAATAAAAATATGAAATACAGCACTGTCACAATATGGAAGTATTTGTTTGAGCAAAGAGCAAAAACAGGAAGATATGATATACCACAGAGCAACTTAATACTTCCATATTAACGCTTTTCTCATGCATCCTCACCTCCACAGCAGATGATAGCGGCCACAAACAGAGCCAGGTCACTGTCATCCAGCTCCAGCCCATTAAACTTCATTGCAAACTGGAACTTTGGCTCCATCATGTCACTGAACGGCCGCCGCAAGCTCTTGAGGAATTCCCGCGTGATGAAGCCTGAGCCGTACGCTACAAGAAGCCCGTCCTTGTTCATGCTGGAGGCGAGCATGGCGAAGAGGGCCTCGTAGACGCCATATTTCAAAAGAGTAACCTGATCGTTGAGGTCCAGATTCGAGAACCCGGGGACGGACTTTGCGAACTCTGTGAGCTCGGTGACGGTTTCCACCGACGTGCACTGGCAGCAGTGGAAAATCCGAACTTCGGCCTCCCTGTCCTTCAGCATTCCCGCCGAGCCGACCATCTTCGCCACCAAGGTCTGCTCTGCCAGCTGGAGGGTCTCCATGTCATGGATGACGAAAGGCTGCGGACAGTGGAGAAGGACAAACTCTTATGAGCTGCATGCGTATGGTTAAAAATGAGTTTACAGTGGGAGTGCAACTCATCCAGTACAGCATGTCCCGTGATTCTGGCACACATAAATAAACCTGATCTAACTACATAAATATGGAAAAAGCTGAATCATCAAACCTCTCTACATGAAAAACTGTAGTAACTGTGGTGTTTACCCATAATCTTTACTGAAAGGAGAGGCCAGGGCCTCCTTTATTGACACTTGAATATTTCCACGATGACATACACACTCTCCTTGACCCTCTGTAATTATGTGCACCGCTCAACAGAGGCTTGAAGTGCAAATGACTTCTCTAAAAATACAAACACTGTTCATTTAGAAAGTGAAGCAGTGTCTCTAGGGAACACTCAAACTGTCAAAATTGAGAAGGGAATTCACTTGAAACTGTGGCCCAGTTGGCATAATAAGAAGATGCACACAGCCCTAATAATGTGGTTGGAGGTACACACGTATGTAGCAGCTATTTCAGCTCATGCTCTCGGTGATTAATTCGAGCTAATGGGTGTTTTTAGCTGCGTTGCGACGTCACATAAATAACTACACCTGCTGCTGCGCGTGCTACGCGAGCTTTGACTCGTGAGTGCTGTGTGCACTGACAGGGGAAGGGATCGGGACGGGACACAGAGCGGGTTCATTTTGCGACCTCTACGTCGGCGCAACACTCGGCCACAAGACGACCTGAAGCAGATAATTCACAGAGTAATGAGTTGATGAACTTCTGAACATGGGGTCAGATTTGACAACAATCTCAGTTTCAGAATTCCTCCAAACAATGTTGCCCCAGAAGTACTGACATAGATCTGTGGGTGTACTTTGTCTCTTTTTAGGCTCACTGAATTGCTCCTATGTGATCCTGCAGAAGCAAAGAAGCCAAAATTATCTTATCACCATAACCTCTAGAAGCCTCCATAAGCTTGAGTGGGTAGAGCAAGCCCACAGCCCTTGTTGACTTTTAACATTTCCGTGACGACATAATTATTACCCTTATGGATGCTTTAGGAGGTACGCAGGCCATGTTTTCTTCTAAGAGCATTATAGTTTACACTGAAAGCATGACACCCTGTGTACTTCTTTGGAGAAAACAAAATGGATCCATGTTGTGTATGCTCCAGGAGGGGGCTTGTGAAAACAATGAAACGTCTCCACAAACCTACAACACTTTGTGTGGCGTGTTAGCATGTACATCAGTACGCTGCTGATGGGGCTGTGGTTTTGTAGGGATTTGTCCATACACTAAATGAGATCAGCAAAGAATGATTCACCGTCTGATGACCATACACTTCTGTATGACACATGTTGGCAATCCATCTAATGGATCTTGAGATATTTCAGTCTGGACCAAAGTGGACCAACCAAATGTACAGGAGGTATTTTGGTAATATCCGGTGCATAGTGTAGCCCAGAGAAGCAGCAACGCCTTGATGTTTCTTTAGCTCTTTGTTTTTTCAGGACAAGTCAAGACTATATGTACTGTACTGAATAAATAATAGCAGAACAAAACCAGTTCAGTCAGATAATTAAACTGATTTTCAGTGTACAGAAATCTGAGCCAAGAGTGACACAATTATGGCTCAATTCCACACAGACATCGGGACTGATGAGTCAGACCTGATGGAAATTTTCTGCAGTTGCATGAATCAAATGGATCTGAAAGAGTTGTTGATGGAGGATCCACAGGGGCGATGAAACATTTGATCTTTGAGCAACAACCAAGTTGAAAGTTTGCTGTATCAACGGTCGTCTTGCAACACTATCTCTCTAATGTGTATGTTAGTCTTTAAATAAAGCAATAAGCAACAAGTTATCCAACATATCTGGATTTGTACAAAGGCCTGTGGCTAATGGTAAAATCTGACTTTCATGGGAAGTTCTGTGTTGGATAAAACTTCTGTGACAGCGTGAATGAACTCTAAAATCGAGTGTGGATCAAACAATGTGTGCGTTTCCAACTGACTGCTTTCCAATGGCTGCAAACTCCAGAGAGTCCATCTGGACGCTCGGTGGACTTTGATCTCCAGAGGCAGCGTTTGAACGCGGCTGTGCACTTGGACTGACCTGTCCCTCTCACACCTACACAAATCCATCCGTGGAATTCACAACAACTCGGGGCTGCAGACCCTCCACCCTCACCCGCCCCCGTCTCTTGTCGACCCCCTTTTTTTCCATGATGGGAAGAAAATGAAAGAAACGAGGCTGTGAGGGGAAGTTTTTTTTCGTGAGACTGGGGATGGGTGAAAAGAGCGCAGGCATGGAGGGAAACAGGCGGTGGAGGGAGAGGTGATGGGCTCACACACTGGCTCTTTATATAGTGTCGGCGCAAACAGATGTTTCCTTGTCCAGCTTGTGTGTTGGCCTGTGCTACTGATTGAGCAAGTTATTTCTGTCATTGGCTGGCTGCATATAATCTCTGAGGTACTGGCTACCAGGTCACATTGAGACATTAGCTTGATTGTGAATTTTGAATGTGCTCAGAATGAGATTAAAAATCACTCCAGTGGGGGGAAGAAATAAATTAAAAGTTGCAAGACAACGTGAGCTTGATCTGTGAGGAAATTCGGGTACTGACAAGAACCATGAATACGCAATGCACACACACACACACACACACACACACACACACACACACACACACACACACACACTCACCAACCCACTACTCTTAATCAACGTACAGGGGTGCTGGTCTTGCCGGTAAGAATGGTTCGAGCCTTGGCCTTGTTCATGTTGAAGTTCTTGAGGTAGGCCTCATAAATCTGCCTGGCCAGCGTCTTCTGGTCGGCTATCTGGGGGTCTTCCACCTCTCTGTCCCCCGTTACCATCTCTGCCTTCAGTTTTAGCTTCTCTGACTGGGGCATCCGACCAAAACGGATAGCTGTAGAGAGCAGAGCAGACAGAAAGTCAGGCTAAGATAACAGAATTTGTGGCAATATAAATCTGTCAAGATTAAATTTACTGTGTTTTACAGAAAATGTAATTAGATTAAATATAAGACACAGAGAAAACTACTGTACAAGAACAGAGAGAGAGGACGGAGAGCGCTTCAAAACAAACACAGTTTTGGAAAAAAACGTAAAAATAGCTCGAGCTCCACATAACCACAATAATCACTTATTCAAGATGCTGACATCTGGAGGAATCGTTTTCAAAATCTCTCCTCAAAAGACACCCCGCTAAGTAAAATTCTGTCAACATATCAGCAGAGAATAGAAAAATTAAATGTATCCAAAAAATCTGTCCAAACAAAACATTGCAGCAGCAATGAAATGTTCAAAAATAGCACCGCTGCAAATGTAGAAAAGGCAACACTCGGGCTGTTTAACATCTTACTGACTGTGCTCTTGGTTTTCCTAACGTCAGCTGCCAGAGCTTTATTTTTCACCCTATGGGGTGCCAGTATTCTGTCGAAATATTTCCTTGACAAACATAATGTCATAAGCAGCACGCGTCTAACTGTCTTTATACCTGATCAAAACCCACATACCAGTTAAAAATCACAGACTTGTGTGTCTGCCAGTGATGCTGCTATGATTGTACCATACCTAACCTCTTTGCACCCCCAGGTCTTAAATCCCCAAGCTAAAATTAAATGTATACACACACACTAAATCTCAAGAAAGCAATCTTCCAAACACACATCAGTTTACCAGGGGAGGCACTTTGCGGAACACTTAGCGGTCACCACCTATGTCTAATTCAGTTTTACAGATCCAGGCAGTCTCACCTCAGCTGCGAATGCATGTAATGCTATTTAATCTTTAAAACCGGCATGGCACCATATTTTGTCTCACTTCTTTTTTTTTTTTGTAGTACTATTTCTCTACAGTAGCGGCTCCACGGGGGACAGTAGCACACTCATCTGGTTTTGCTGCCCCTCCCTGCGCGCAGTCTATGTTCAAGTCGCTCGCAGCAGGAGTTTGAGCGCAGGTCAAACACATGCTGATTCTCAGTTTTGCTGATGTGCAGAAAAATCACTCCTGGTGGCTGAAGCAAAGGATGGGTTGGAACACACAGCGCAATCTGTTTCCATAAAACTATAAAAAAAAAAACTATTTGCTTCCTCTGGATGGGTGTGTTGCAAAAATATATTAGGTTAAATTAAGAACTGTTGTTCTGAAAGTTTAGCTGAGATTCAGCCACAAAAGTTTGAATAATCCAGAAAGTAAATAAAGGTAACTTCCTCTCTCATTGCCTGTGCATACACCTTCAGGGGCATCATCGTCACAACCTAACCAAGTAAAGACAGGAAGACGGAACAACATACTCATTTCATGCCACCCTAAATAGAGAACTGGCCTCACCATTTACAGCCAATGCCACAGTTAATTAGATACAAATGAACCTGAAATCTTGAGTAAGGGGTCATCGCGGTTTGGGTCAGACTGGGTGGGACCACAGAGATCCTATGTGCAGATTTCTGTATTATTACACAAGGCCACTCAGATCAGAATGGCATTTATAGCCACTAATAATCAACATCCACGGACATGCACTGAACTTCTGCACCCACCTATGTTCTTTACTTCAAAGCCTCGGGGGCACACACACGCTGTCTTGATGCTTTGGCAGTATTTGTGAAGCTTCGTGCCAATACACACAAAGAAAGAAGGCAACGTCAACAGAATTATCTCTGTTCAACGAAGAAGGTGACACGACTTTCCTTTTTATGCACGAGAGCGCAAGAAAATGTGAATGAATCTAACAGGTTACTGCATATTGCACGGATACTGTGCTGGATTCTCGTGTGCTTTAACACCGCACAAGAGTTGTTTTTCTACGAGAGGATGCCGGCATCTCTCAGACGGCCTGATCCCATTTGACTAATGAGATTAAAGGTGAACTGTTTTTAACCCCTCCTCGCCAATTTAAATGGGCACAAGCTGATGCATACAGTATACGCACACACAGACACACACGCAAGCCTCCTGAGAACCCAAGCCGCACCTACCGCCTTCTTTTACCAGACTATAAAAGCATAAAAGGAGATCTGATTTTACTGTATTTGCAACGAGCCACCCACCGCTGAAACAAATCCAGGCCAACAGAGCAGGACCGAGCGGGGATGAGATGATACCAAGCTAACAGACAGCATGAGGGCCCATTAGATTACTGCGCACAAAGTGGATGGATCATCTGAAGCTGGTAAAGCTCCACAGCGGGCGCCTGGGCAGGAGCCAAGTCTAATTAAGATGAGAGGAAGTGATTGATGTTAAGCTGCGCATAAGTCAATTCGCTAAGAACCGGTGTGAGGGGATGAGTCTGTGACTTGAACGGAGAGGAGGGGGCTAAAGACGGGAGGGGGACAGTCTGTCAGTACATTAAATCATCGTTTCAACGGCTGATTTGAGCTACTAACACTTCCTAGCTAGAATAGCAATAGCAAGGCTATTGATTATTTTCTCTGCCAAAACATTCAATGATCTTGTCAGTACATGAGATCCGGGGTATAAAGTCGCTGGATTCAAGAAACCTTCAACCACTTGTGTGTTATGCAATAGTAAAAATCACTTTGCTGCCGTTGCAAAAGCAAGACAGGGATGCTGATGCGGTTTATTCCTGAAATGAAGTAAAATCTCGCCCTGCTTGAGCAGGCCTAACCTGTGTCTGAACCCTTTTAAATGATGCATTTCAAGTGCTGACACGCACATCTCCACCTGTAATAGGTCCACTAAAAAAATAAAATCAAACTTTTAATTGCACCTGTCTACTCTGCACTTTAAAATGAAAGCATGACCTCCAAAATGTTCCTGAACTTAACAATTAATGCATACGTTGTTATGCTGAACTCTTCTGAATGCTCTTCTTATACGCTTTAAAAAGCTGAAATTGTTAACCCCTTTTAGTCAGGACCATCCAGTATCTTCTGCTTTAAAATCGATTGGCGGTCGATGCAAACGGAGGGACAATGCTCCAAAATTAGCAGTGCTGTGGTCCTGATGTCTCTTAGACCACCAGATCTCAAAAGATCAGGTTGCACTGGTCTCAGATCTCCTTCCTCCCCCTCTACGGTTACATTTAGGCCAATGAAACCTAATACACACATACCGTAAGAGGAAGTACAGTTGAAAGACATACTACTGCCCCTGCTGCTGCTGAGCTAAGGCACTACTGTATAATCATCATCATCTGCAGATGTCTTAAAGAAGCCTCAGAAGTCAATAACCCCATGGGACAAAGTAAAGACACAGAGTCCAACCTCTGCATCCAAGTTCACTGCCACCGATACACAATATGCTGCTGTGTGCACAGTCTATATGTGAACTCTCTGATTGCGTTGACCTTTTCGATCCTTCTCCTAAAAATACACTGACACACCAGAAAAAAAAAAAAGTACCTGCAAGCCTGCACACACAAACACACACACACACGTCACCGCCACAATCTGTTCCAGTGCTTTTTCTTCAATCAGGACACTGACCTTGGCCAAGGGTCTCCACGCCATGTTGTATGTTTAAACAGAGTAAACAATATTTACCAGAATCTCAATATTCCTGGACAAAGATAAGCAGAACTGAGGCGAGGATCTGCTCGAAAGGCTTATCAGAAAGAATAAGAAAGAAATATCGTGTTAACAGATGTTACCTGTGCAGCTTTTCACTCTGAGACAGTGAAAAGTCGAACCCAGACTGGTGATTAAGGATCAAACTATAAAATCATGAGCTAAATTCACAATTTAGTATCTAGTATTAACACTTCCAGTATGATATATAACAAATAATTTTGGAAAATGTTCTTACTGGAACTTCAGATCTATCTGTGCAGCTAATCCTATGAGTGGTTTTTGAAAGTTCACACAATCAGGTGGATGGACTCACTCACCCACCCAAAGGTCATGTGATTTCTCCTCTTGTTCAACCCGTCTGCCCCAAAAAGGGGTCAGCGAGTTCAGCCATTGCAACTCAATATGACTCCAGCGCTGCAAAGGCTGCAGCACGGGCAGGCGCAGATTCACATGCAGTGCACATGAACGAGTACGTGGACTTTTCCACACTTCATTCAAACGTTTAAAGAGGTCAGTTTTTTAAAAAGGAGCTGTCCAAAAGCTGAGATTATTTTTCAGTTAGTGACTTGCCTTAACATGCAACTTAACACCCAACCACGGAGTTAGATTGCTTACTTGAGGTAATGATGTGTGTACGTGCCTGTACAATCAGTTTTGGCACCTGCACAACCGCGGTACTACTGTTAAGGAGTGTGTGCTTAGAACAAACTGGCTGCACTGCACAAACCTATCCTGCCCTGTAAGACTCACCGTTGTGGGACATGCCCACTGACAGGCACTTCTGGAAGCGGCAGTATTGGCACTTGTTGCGGTTCTTCTTTTGGATCTTGCAGCGACGCTCACACCTGTCATACTCCAGCTTCAGACGGATGGTCCGCCGAAAAAAACCCTGGAGGAACGGGAGAAACACAAAAGGAAAAATGATTAGCATTAATGTTTATTTTTTTGGCCTTTTCAAGATTTATTTTTGACAGGAATGCGCGGAGAGAGAGAGAGAGCCTGAAACCTGAACTAGACTCGTAAATTACCTTTCAATAAACTCTGCTGTGACGAAACCAGTTCAAAGATCCAAGAAAAAAAAAACATTGACCAACTCTTTGTGAAGAAATTAGAAAAATAGTTTGCCTGACAATATCAGATACATAGTTTCACCATCAGTTTCTCCTCGCTTACACAACCTTGACCAAAAAAAAAAAAACATTTTGGCGAGGAACAGATGGACCAAGAGGCATGTTTGCATTTGAAGGGGGCAGAAAACGGCCTTGAGAATTGCTAAATAACATATTTACTTAATAGCAAATTGCGATTTTATCCAAAACTGCGTGCCAAAATACATATGCCAACATAGTATGAAAGATAGCATACAATGCATTACACAGGCATGACAGGACCATGTGAGCGCAGGTTAAGTAACTCTGACTCTCACCCACTAACCTCGAACTTACGCCACGTGCACACACACACATACAAATATACACACATACAACAAGGGTGATATGGAGTCCAGGCCAAGTGGGCTTCGTGCCGTCTGCGCTGCTAGTGTCCACTGTTGAAAAGGATCAGGAGGATGACGTCACAGAGGTCAACCTCCTCCTATTTCGGTTCCGGGACCAAATAATATCATGCGGTGGGGAGCTGGGAGGGTGAGGGGGTGCACATGAGAGTGTTACGTAAGATCATTTAAAATATTTTCTGCCAAATTTGTTAAGCAGATTAGCGGTTTCTCATTCAGCCGTGGCGTATTCAACGCTGTAGAGAAATAATCGTGTTTTTAGGCTGATTTAAATCGGAAAAATAATCACTTCTAAGTTTGTGTCAATCATCCATATTTTATCCTCCGCTTTCATTCTAACTCACTCCGCACACAAACCCTACACCCAGTAAATAAAGGCAGCTATCATACAGTCATGTGATATTTTTGTGACTTCAGGAGTCGCAGATAACCACCTGAATATTTCATTCCAAATATTTACAGGCATACAGAGGATTATGAGATACCCAGGGCTGGAAAAGGGGGGGCATCTGCAAATATCCTGTCAAAAGAAGAAAAAAAAAAGGCTGCTTTGGGGCATAGTCATGACCTAGATGTTAGGGCACATGCCATTTACTATGATTAACGTCTCTAGTTGCTTCCCCTTTCCTTTCACTCCCCTCATTTCCTGTCTCTTTACTGTAAACTCTTCTAATTCCTCCAATTCTCCAAATTTCAAGACTTTATGACAGATTTGATTGAGAAATGCTGATTTTAGCTGATCCAGCAGGTTGGGGCCTCACTATGACCTTTTGGCATTTGTGAGAGATGAACTTTTGACTCTCTGCCTAATAGATATTACACTAAACAAACCTACCTTGACTTTTGTGGTGACCAATTGTTTTACAGTTTTACAGCCCCTGGTCTTTGCCATACATCGGACTGATAACTTTGACTCTGCTCTCAGGACTGACCGAGCCCTTTGTCCCGTGCAGGTAGTTCTGTATTGATCCATAGGCGCGCAATCATACACTCAATCACTAAATCCGATATAATCACGCTACAGCACAGAGTCGCACTTCAGTAAGCTGCTTCTCTGATGTGAATGTTTGTCCGACAGCATGTTGACATGGTGGAATTAGCTGAGTTTATGTATCACTTCATGACATTCATACTCCCACTGCTGTCCCACAGTGTGGAGGTGTAGAAATGTTGCTTCAAGTAGCTGCTTTCAGTTTTTTTCTGCCCCTTTTGTGACTAACAGACACGAAAACAGAATACTGAAGCCTGACACACACACACACACGTCAGGTTATACTATCTTTGTCCTTCGGTGCCTCTTAAAATACAGCCTTGGGATTTTTCTTCAACATGACTGGTAAACAATTAACTGAAAGATTATTGAGCAACCACGTGTCTGAGGCCGAGGCTGGACGTTCTGATACTTTTAGGTGTTATCATTAGTCACAAGACACACTGCCTCTGGATTTCTGTCCTGGCATGTCCTACTTTCTTCAGTGTTATTCTCCAAAAAAAGTGATTCACTTCTTGAAACTGGTTAATGTGTAATGAAGGTGCCAGAAGGCTGTTTATGATTCTGATGAGTGCAGGCGACTTCGGGAAGAAGCGATTGATGGATATTGGCAAGAATATTGACCGAGGAGGAGAAAGCAGCAGTAAGTAAAACAGAGTGTAAGATGAGACGATAAAGCAGAGGTGTGTGAGACAGCCCGGGCCACACATTCAATCCCTCAATGTCCATTAACAAGACTCGCCCGCTCCCTCACCGCTAATCTTTACGCTGATCAAGATCTAACATGGCATCGAAAGACACCAGCACTTGTTTGACTGTATAATTCATGCGTGTAATCGTCGTCTCACCTTGCAGCCCTCGCATGCGTGGACTCCGTAGTGATAGCCCGAGGCGCGGTCAGCACAAACTCGACACTCCAGGTTGAGCGATGAGGAGGAAGTTGAGAACTCCTCCTGGCCCGCCGCCATGCCGTAAACGACCGACGACGGGCTGGATGCTGGTGTCAAGGCATCTGCAAAAGACAATCACATGGATGATTTTAATGGGTCATCGCACTACGGCCCCAGAATAATTCACGTCACAACATACAATGACAGATGACAGTACACACTCAGGCCACTTCAGCAAGGTCTATCATCAAGGCTGGGGATATTGCAAATTTACCTTATTGTCAACAAAACCAAAGAAAAGACCAAAACCAGTAATTAATGTACAAGTAGCCATTCATCTCTTTTTTAAACACCGTCCAAAGGTGTGGGGTTATCCCCATTTGTACTGTTTATCACTCTCTGCTCTCTCTGATCGCAGCACAGCTCTAAACTGTCTTACCTCGAGACGTGATTAGATCATACTTTGTATGAACAAGTTCATTCCAAACATTCCCTCGACTTTGATTTCCCATTTCTGGTGAAACTCGATAAACGGGTGTTTGCTGTGCTCAATTTCTCACATGGAGCGTGTGTGTGTCATGTAATACAAGTATAACAATTAATACTCCATCACACGCTGCAGTATCATCTTTCCTCCAGCAAATAATTTGTCTGACCTCTTCGCCTGTCATAGACAGCGTTGGAGTAGTATTACTGATCTTCCAGAGGACAACAGATCACGGGGCTTGCCATAGGTTGCCAACAGTTTTCTATTTCCACCTTGTGAGGGGAACATGGTTGGTAGAACTTTCTTGGTACACAAATAGAAAAGATAAAATGGTACTAAACAGTGGCACTAAGTCAAGCCACATGAGTTGGGCGAAATACGCCAGAACAGGGATAAGCAGCATTTGGCAGCAGACCTGGAGCTTGGTTCCTGTCTGGTGCAAGTACACATGTTCCAACTAACTGTGGGCAAGAAAAGCATGTCAGTGTTTCTTCTGCCCCGTCTCTTTCTGCTAACACTCCCAAACACCCATGAAACACCCTCCGACTGACTTTTCCATGACATCATCAGATGTTTCCATGACAATTTCTCCCCATACTTCCCTCTCTTCTTTCCTTCCTTCTTTCTCATTCACACCCTCTATTCTTCCATTACATGTTTATCTTTCTGGACACTTTGTGGCTTCTTCACTTGTTGCATATTTTGGTCTGTAGTGTAAATACCCCACGTGTACACATGTTTTTTTTTGTTCACGGAGACAAAATGGATGTTTCCCAAAGTGGCGCATGGTGGCTGAGGAATGTGCAAATTCCTCATTGAATATGGGCCATGGACAAAGGCTGAGACGTAAAACAAGGGAGCATAGAAAATAAGAGGTAGATAAGGAGAGAGAGGAAAGAAAAATATGTACGGTATTGGCAGGGAAATGCATCATGACACTCGGTAAACTCAGTAAAACGACAAGGTACGATTGCCTGACGCTAAAAAAAAGTAGATGAATGGGACAATATGATTAGAGAAGGGTCTGTCAAAGGATTGGAGGGCAGCTTTGTTGTAGGTTAAGGCAAGAGGTTAAGTTAGCTGAAGTGTATGTCCTCCCTGAGCATTCGGTTGAAGCAAATTAGGGATTAAGGGGCTAAACTGAGGGACCCCTACTCAACAACAACAATGTCAAGAAGATTACAGTGGACTCCTGAGGACACTTTGAAACCGTCAAGCCATAGTAGTAATAGTAGTAGTATCAATAACCTTAAGAGATCATTTCAATTCAGTCTTTATGTGAGTTCACCTAGAACAGTGGAACTTTCAGAGCCATTGCTGGAGGACTGGTATTCGGGGACATCAAGGGAGTTGAGGGTGTTGTTGTTGATGGACTGGGAGATGTCCTGGAGGTCCTCCATGCCGCCCATGAAGTCATCATCGGCGCACAGGGGGCTGCCCAACACCGAGTCCTCCAGGGGCGAAGGGGGATGGTAGTGGCTCTCCATGTCGACCATTGCGGTGGAGGAGCGGGCTGCAGGCACTGTCACTCATCAGACTGGAGACAGAAGACAGGGGGTCGGGGGGCGGGGGGAAAGACAAAGAGGTCAGAAGACAAGATGATAATTCATCACTAAGAGAGAGAGACTAAGAGAGTCCGTTTTGTGCTAACGTTTGCTTGTACAACATATCTTTAGGCGTGCAGGCATTTGGACGTGAATCAAAGTTTGTGGCACGGTACTGGACAAATAAAATTTTGACCGGATGATGGTGCAAAATATAAAGTCAGCGGATCACCAAAGTCATCCTGAGAGGGACATGAAAGTCTGTCCAAAATGTCAGTACAACCCATCAAACAGCTGTTGAGACATTTCAGTCAAAACCACAAACGACAACCTCATTGTGCCACGAGAGATTCAATAAAGCCACGCGGCAGCATGCCTGCGAGCTGATAACATCATTATCAACATCAACACAGCAGAGTAGCACTGCTTCCAGTCTTTCAGTGCACATGATTCAACACGGCGCCGGCTAACGCGTTCAGGTCTAATGAGTACTGCTTATGCAACGTGTGGCCATCCACACCAACAGGTGCTGCATGTTGCTATGGGTCAGCATGCAGTAAAGGAATGAAGGACACCGAGTATCTTATGACACAACACAGACCCCGTCCACTCCTCTGAGCGATTCACTCTAAATACAGTAACCTTATCCTTGCAAACCTCACAGTGCTGCAGAAAGAGAAAGACAGAGGACAGAGTGAGGCTGAGAGGGGAGGCTTAGAGACATGTGGAGGGATGAATGTAGGTCACTGGGCTGGCTTAGGCTGCGCTGTGACAGGAAGGCCAGGTCCGGGGTTGGCTAGAAGAGACATGACAGACTGGCTTGTGCAGTTGATAGCTGAGGTTTCGCTGAACTGCATAGTGGGAACTGGGAGGAGCTATGAGATACACGTGGAAGTGCAGCAGCAGAAGAAGAAGGAGAGGAAGAAGTGGGCTCATCTTGATGGCTAAGCTTGGCAACAGGAGAGAACCTCATTTTGCATATTAGGACTTCAGACATCAGCGTGTAAACTAGGTCAGTCTTCAGTAAGCCCTTTCCATCAGGCCCTGCTAAGAACATCAAATGAGGGAGGGTGGGCGGTCGGGGGTGAGGCTGGTTATGTGGCTATAAGGCAACAGCTGCTGGTTGTTCTCAGCCACTGCACACCTTTACACATGACTGCCTTTAGTTTAACCTTAACGAACCCCATAATGTGCAATGCAATGGTGAGCTGCTGAGACGAGGAACTGACTGCATGCTCAAAATGTTTGCACTCAGTGTCCCCTGTGAGTCTGTTTTAAAGATCTAATAACAGAAATGAATGACACGGCCATCGAAAGTACAGACCATTTGCATAATTACCTTTGGTGATGAAGACAAACACGAGAGATTAAATAAATGTGATGTTATGTGACTGCTAATGATGAAAAGTCCAGCCATGAGGTACAGCCATAGATGAGCCGTCTTTACATGAGTTTACATCAGTCTTCTTGTTGCTCAGTTTAGAGCTACGACAACCGCACAGGTCAGAGGTGGAAAAAAGCCTGACTGCTCCTGCACTGAAAAGAAATGTCTCAGCACACTTAAGCTTTTGCAAATAGAGAGGGAGATTTATGATCCAGTTGGAATGTCTGTTCTGACACATGGAGACGAGGTATTCTGACATGGTAACATCTCCTGAAAACTGATGGCAAGTTGTTTTTGGGAAAACGCGTGAATATGAATGCAAACATTTTAGCTGCAACCTTCGCTCGAGTGCCAAAGACTGCAGCTCCTCAAGCTGCCACTTGACGTTATAGCTAATTTCCCTGTTTGTGGCTGTACTGTACTGAGGTAGTTTGAACTACCAGGCTTCATTTATGTGGCCTCAACTCCACCCATGCTCCACGAGGCAGGACTGTCGAGATGGTAGTGGCCCGAGCTACCACACTCTGAGCTTCAAAGCAGCATTTCAGAAACCTGTGCGTGATGTCATGGAGACTATGTCCACGTTTTATACAGTCTATGGTCAGGAGGCATTGGCAGCACGCGATTGACATAAAAGCATTTGTAATGGACCTCCTTCATGTGTAATACAATGTCAGGAAAGAGAGAAAAATCCCAATGCAATGAACTCTCAGCACAGATGACCTAAACTGAACCTAACGGTAGAGACCCTGTAGATTCCCACCCTCTAAAAACACTACTGTGGACGACATGAAAAGAAGCCTGGCATGTGAGTGGGCCGCTTTACTCACTTTACAATACACTTGTAATTCTGAATGGAGGCAGTGTTAGCACTGCTAGGATAAAGCAAACCTCTTTAGCATTCAGCCTCTAGCTCCTGACCTTCAGGGTCTTCCTTTAGAGGGGACATCCTGCTCCATACACTCACTTCACTCAGCACTGTCTCATTACAATACTGCTTCAAGGGGGAAAAAAATAAAGGATACTCTTGGCTACAGCTTCACTGACACCCATGCTGTCTGTTCAGATAACACTCTACACACTAACCTGGTAGATATTTTCTAGGGTAAGATGAGACAACTTTGGGGTTGGGAGTATGAAAAAATCCGGAGTTCAGTAAAAGTTTCTGAGTTCATCTATGCGTATTTTTTGCTGACACAGTGAACGATGACACAGTGTGTGTCAACACACTGCATGCACGACCTTCTATTTAAATAACTAACCTTGTGTTCCCACCAACATAACACGAGAATGTAAACACTCAGAGCCGCCTAACTGCGGGCTGCACAGGTTTCGCGGATTGAGACAGAGAAGAGACAGAAAGAGACACAGGGGGTGGAGAGGAATGCCAGTTAAGTTACATTACAGGGTCTTTATCAGCAATGCGAGAGACGGAGTGAGCAAGTGACGCAGACAGAGAGAGAGAGAGAGAGAGAGAAAGAAAACAGCGGTTCCTAGGGTAACAGCAAGCCTTTGTCCATCGAGGTCAAGACCTCTCTTGTGCTCACTCAACCAAGCCTGCTGAGGGGCAACTGCGCACACTGAGCAGAAGATGTACAAGGTCACACATGTTTGTGTGGGTTAGGCTTGGGGTTACTCTCCAAAAAAGGGATGAGGAGCGGTTACACTGACAAAAGACAGCTAACTGAGAGCCATCAAAGTCGCCATGGCGATGCCATGGTAATGTCGAAACACGGATCGCGCTTTGAAATCAGCCGTGGAGGGCGCGCAGCAGACGTGAGCAGGCGGCCACGAGCTACTACCACTGGAAATTCAACATCTCATTCAAATCAATACATCCCATCGCAGACTTGTGTGTTGCTAAGTCTGTACTGATGACCACCGAGCCGGATGTAGGAAGGGAGCATAAATAATCCATACAGTCCGATGGATTTCTGCACAGTTGCTAAGCGTGTTCGCCCAGCCCCCCGCCCCGTGTTACGCTCATCCATTGCGGTTGAGACCCACATTAGGCAGGCAGGGCATGAAGCTGCTAGTAAGCTGTGTCTGAGGCAGATAAACATGCTCTGAGCCAGGCATGTAGACAGCCTCCTACACTCCCAACAGGAAAAGGACATAGAGCAGCATGAAGTTAGTTTGCACAGCTGTCTAAAATCTTCAACAAAAATTGATCTACAGATCACCTGCACTGCTGAGCTGACGGTGTCACTGGTGATATCCATCACTCAAGTTTTCTATTAATTACCATCTCATCCTGCGGCATCTCTGCATCCACGCGGGCTTCTGCTTCTGTCACACACCCTCAGTAATAAAGTATTTGTTTAATCTAGGGCTTCCAATGAAGCTCCAAAACAATGATGACAAGAACACTCTGATACAGCTGGCAAAATACTAAAGGTGTGTATGGGCTTGTCTTGCCAAGGCGTGGAAAAAAAACAATGTAGGAGAACACACCTTGGCAACAAGAGGAGATAAGATAAATTGCTCAAGTACTACATGTGCTAGAATAAAACCTGTATTGCTACCAGTCTATAAAAAGTGTTTTTTTCCCCAAAGGCAGTTGTCAGTAGTCATACTTTATAGAATATAAAAACCCAATGACACCCTACCTTCCTCGTGCAAAAACTTGAAATCGTCCATGCAACTTTGGCTACTGCAACTCTGACAATATGACATCCAGCGCTACCAAAGAGTTTGTATGATCATTCAGTATGTGTGTGTGTTTGTGTGTTTGTCTGGGAGAGGGGACCACAGGTTAATGTTTAATCCACCCATCCTGTGGTCTGAGTGCTGACAGACCTGTTAGAAGAAGGGCCGCAGGGAACATAACGGTGGTCTTAGAGCAGAAATATGGGCTGATGGGGGCTGTCCCACCAGCTCCGCCTGTCCATTTGTTTGAAGAGTTCACTCTATGAGCTCAGCATGGACCGTGCCCGCATGTGTAAACACTCAAGTGAACCTTTATCACTCGGGGCTGATATGCTGGCCGGCGCCCTCTTATCGTTATGGTGATTGACCAAAGTACAGGCCGGGGAAGTAATTGGACTTTAGCTGTAGTCTGAGACAGATGGACCTTATGACATCGAGCAGTTCAATCATCCTGTTAACAGGCCACTTACCTTGTCATTTCAGGGTCAACGGCACTTAAATGTACATTACACAACAAAGTTTGTCTGATATTTTTAGACTTGTGTTTGCAAATTTGCAAAAAAATACATCAGATGACTTTCAAATTTCAAATGCTATAAAGTCTTATAGTTTAGATGCATTCATCTTACTGCATTACAACAGACATGTAACTTTGCCTACACTACAAATCAAGTATATTATATTTTAATTGTACATGATACAAGACATGGAAAAATCACTGGCATTGTTCTTTAAATATTTGGCCACCATGGCCAGCCAGACATAATAAAACCATTAACACCACGGTTCAGATCGCCAAATGAGATCTAAATGTCAACAGTGCCTTCTGCTTTAGTCTTAGCTTCATGCTTTAGTGATATGAAAGCAGAAATGATTACAGCTTGTCTCAACAGTTTCTTTTTACACACACAGGGAAGTTACCAGGAAATATCTGCATCGCTTTTTGAACCATCCTCTTATTTGTCTTCTAGAAAATAAATCTTGATAAAAGGTATTTTAGCTGATACATGTGTTCATATTTTAGTATGAGTCATATTTCAACCACGGGAGTTAGGATTTGCATGTTATATGAGGACAAGTGTTGCTGTCGGCGTATTAAACGCCCACTGCTGCACTGAGCTGAAGACTAAAACAGTAAGTTACATAAACCCCAAGTGGACTCTGACCTCTACACTGACAGCGTGTTCAGTGTCAAAATAATAATTAAACGTTAGCACACACGCTCACAAGACCCGGCCTACACAATCTGACCATAAAACACCGCAGAAGGTGCAATGTGACAGTGTATCACGTTACCTCAAGGTCTGCGGTGACCCGACCCTTCACACCGGCTGTTTATAGCACACCATTACGTGGTGGAAAGTGTGCCTGCATGTGTGTGTTGTGGAGCTGAAACAACCACATGGTCAAATTTGTGGTGACTTTCTCCATTTACTAATAAAAAGGCAAAGAAATCTGAATTGAGACACAAAGACTGATACGTTGCTGAATAACTCGTGACCTGTAAATAAAGCTAGATGAAGCTTCGCTTTGAGCAAATTAAATATTTTCAGATACATGCATTCATATATTTCCTCTCAAATTTAACTTGACTAGTGGCCATCATCTCCAAATATTTTGTTTCTCGGGATGAGACTGACTTTTGACTGTTTACTTGCGGCTTTTTTCACCAGGAGCATTATATAAATATTAGTATCCAATAACATGTTTAACACTGAAAGCCTGAAAGTCTTGAGCAATAGAAATTTATGTGTGTGTGTGTTTAAAAGCATAAATCTGATTGCTTGGCAGCGGATTTGATGTACTTCGTTAATAAGACTACAGCCTGTTTGTATTGCTTTGGATGGAGTGTGACGCATCAGGTCATATGGAGGAAATGTCACAGCTGCTACGTAACCTTGACCTGCAGTATAGCCGCAGCTTAACATGCTCCCCCAGTGTGTTAGATGTATTTGCAGCTGAATAACTGGCAGGAACAGCGTGGCCCCAGCCTACCTCCTAATATCACCGATCGCTAACGGCACTGTCCTTAGGCAACACCACCATTCGTTGCCAAACGCTGGCTCCTGGCTGCCACTTTCTGCCTATTTCCAAATCTGTCACAAGGATCAAGAAGGCCACCATTACAAAACCTCCCAGCAGTACATCCAAACTGCGAGCGTCAGTGGGGAAACTGCTGCAATCTTTTCCAGCTGTTTTTATCACTTAACAAATGTAGGGCTGGGGTAACAACACAGCAAGCGACACTTGCATATTAAACTGGGCCAACAACACCATAAAGTTCCTTGATGAGTAACCTGTACGAGACACCTTACCTTTTTTTATGATCTATGTTATCGTTGCGCTATGTTTATTGTATTTAATCCTACATATTTTCCTTCCTATGCATAATCATGTACTCATACCGCGCTGGCAAAGATTACAGTTAGGGGTTTGATGGCTTGCTCAAGGGCTCCTTGGCAGTGCACCTCTCCAGCTACCAGCCAACGCTCCATATCATGCTGGACTTAAACCAGCCAAGTCCCTACAGACTGAGCTGCCATCCCAGATATAGCTCTGGTTCCATAACGTACACACAAGCATGTATAAAACATTTCTAGATTGAAGGAAATTAAATTCTAGCACTCAGAAATTTCTAAGCTTGAATACACTGTCCAAGTATGCTCTACACATCGGTACAGACTCGTATTTAGGAAGCGGCGTGGTACCCATTCCCTCTCCAGAAATAAAAATATCACATGCGATCAGCACAATGTCGATATCATGGCTAGTGCCAAGGAGAAGGGAATGTTCGAGTGAGTCTGTGCTGCTCTACCAGTTGCTCTGTCCCGTTACACTTTGCCAAGATACAAAGCTGTCATCCCCCCTGGCAACACGGTGACACCAGGACAGCAGACAAAGCGCTCAGTCTGTAGCTCTGTGAACTTTAACAGACCATCTTGAACAAAGTACTGCCATGAGATGTATAACATTTTACATCCCGTGGCTTGATTTAGGAGGACCGTACATGTGCTACAGCATTACAAGGGGTATTTTTACAACATTACAAGGGTCATTTAAATTTTTTGCATTGTGCAACATGTGCAGGAATCGCTCTGGGAGAAATATTATACCATAGTAAGGCCTAAGCGCTCAATGATTTGTGGCAACGGATAGCTAATAAGGCGTTTATGAAAATGCTAACTTTTGTTGGCTCCAGTTACTGCACTTGATTGGGATTTGGACTGTTAGGTGGAGAAAACTTCTGAAATACTGGGGAGTGAACAATCGATCACAATAATTTACAATGAAAAAAATAAATTGTCCATGTTAATAAGGCATCAGAAAGTCTTCCCCGAGGACACCACAATAATCTGAGATTTTCCTCAGAGACTTTCCAAAACTGTTTTTAAAAAGAGAGTTTCTTTATTGCTGAAAGACAATAGCGTGTGGGAGAGCAGAAATCACCAAAAGTGAGATGAGAACAACATGAAGCTGGAAGCGTTTCTCTCTGCGTAGACAGCTGTGTGTATCTTATTACATTTTCCAGCATGACACTGAAGTCCTGAGTTCCCCCTTCCAGGCTGCCAAACCGGCCTACGTGTTGGGGAGGCATGCAGTGCTCAGGCCTGGTGACAGCAGCACTAATTTGCTTCGGTAGTGGGATCACTGAGACCAAAAAAAAAAAAAAAAAAACCTCAAAATGGCCCTCTCCTGCAACTATTAAGCACAAGCAGTGATCTGCAAACCTTGAAAAGGGTGTTCACATTCCATTTTCTACTCCACCATCACCTCATAAAATGTAACCAATACCCACAAAACCACAGCTGGCATGCGTAGTACGGTTAAGTTGCTTTTCACAAAGTTCCTAAAGAAAATGATCTTTGCCCTGCCTCAACCTTCAGCGTGGTCATCTGTCGCGTTAATAAGCACTGTCAATTTCCATACTAGTGTCAAAGACCTCCGTTACACCGACACAAGCTCGACTGAAATCAGATGTATACAGAAGAAAAGTCGAATGAGGCTAAAACAGATAAAGATGTTTCCGTCTGAGCTGACGGGTGAAGCTGAGAGAGAGTGGGCTTTGTCAGTAATACAATTAGAGTGGGATCGTAGATAAGACTGGGGATGGGTTATCGATGAGGATTTCTACAGGCCTTGGCTCACGTGGATGAGGATCACACCTTATTGCCTCAACAAACAGACCACAGGCGACAAACGGGGTGGCAAACAGGACGTTGAAGAGATTTCTGACTCTCATATAAGCGGGCCAGACACAGACTTGGAAGAGACAAAGAGGCTGTGGTGAGAAAGTCGTTTCTTTGAGAGGTCTGTGATGTCCCCTCATGCTCCAACATACGAATTCAGCTTAAATATGGTATCCCTCCCCAATCATTAGCACAGACAATCTCCTGTCCAGAGCTGCTTACTGTAAATCTGACTGGAGGGCCTCAATCCTATTCAACCCAGAGGGACTTTGCCATAAGGAAGGCTCAAAGGGGAATAGACCTGGTTCAGGTGAAGGTCAAATCTGGGCTATAGAGGACACAAGTTGCAAAACAAACAGACCATAGAAGTGAATACAAACAGCTCTTAAAGACCACGCTTTGGTTTGGTGGGTGTTTGGTGTGGGTGTGTTACTACAGGTACCAACTAGAGGGGGAAAAAAGATCCAGGAAGTCTGGTTTAAATTTAAAGTTACCAGACACCAAAACACTGGTCAGCTGTCCATAATACGAGGAGGGATTTTTACAACTCGGGAGGCTCATCACATCCTTCAGAAAGAAGTAGAATGGAAGTGCTTCTGTTAAAAAGTCATCTAAGAAATGTCTTTTTGCACAGGTTTTATCTGTGGCGTAAGTTGAACCAAGTTTTCGTCTGAGTCCTCTGACGTCTCCGGTTGTGCCAGTTCGGTGGCTTCAATGAAGTGAATGAGGAGGTGGCGTTCTGTGAGTGCTATTAGTGCTCTGAATGCAGCATCAAGGCGTTAAACAAACTGCTTTTTGGATCCTCAAACAAAGTCTGAAACTCCTCCTTGCTGCCACGCCTTTCCATTGCTTCTTTTCCTGCGTTCAAGTAAGGCAACACCATGAATTTCTTCAAGGAGAGTGAACCCCACGTTTGCCTTTAAATATGGTTGGAAGAAACTCATCTGTGAAGGTTCTCAGTTGTTCAGGTCTTTGTTCTTTGAGAGTAATTCATTCTGGGGCAACTGGACTTGGTTGTACATCCATGAAGCGGTGAACAAATTTGCTTCAAGCGCACCCTGCCCTACAGTCTGTAGCACAAGACCCACTTCCTGTAGACAATTACTTCTTTGGGGTTGCTCTCACAGGTGAGAAATACCAGAAGGGTCCTCAAACCTGAAGAGCTGATAACAAGGCAGTGGTACCACTGATCCTTGCCAGCGAGTGTCTACAGGAGGTAGAAGAGTCTTGTGGAATCACATTTACAACTTTGAATGCACAAATATGTCAGGATTTCTAGAGAAATACTGCTGTCCAACATTGGTGACGCACAGACTTGAAAAATAGGTCTGTGGAACTAGTTTCTTGTTGCTAAACATACAATACATATCTATAGTCCGAGGACAGAGACAAATGATAAACCCTTGAGACTGTGCAGTTGAGAACAGAACCAGAAAGTCCTGTTTGAGAAGCACAGCGGTGAAAACTCCTGCCTCGTTCGCTCTGTTTTTGTTTCTGCCTTCCGAAAGACTGTCACTCCAGGCTGTGAATGCATCCAGGCTGAAAATGATTACAGGTCTCAGGTTCCTGGAGACAAAACTGCCAGAGTGCAGCAGCACAACTGTACAGAATCTAGCTATGGAGTAAACAATGACAGGTCTAGTTCCCCTCAAGGGAGACTTAAAGAGGCACAAACAATTTTTTGAGCAGGGGTTTAGGAGTTCAGACAGTTTGTATTTTACATGCATTGTGCACGAGAGATAAGAGTATCTCAAATTCACAGCGTCTTCTGATCGCAGTAGCTTTAAGCTTTAAACTTTAAGATGAAGTGTAAGCAGCAGACTTACCACACCTTAGGGTTGGAGCTCGGGTTGGCACTTGGTAGTGCAATATGAAAAACTTCTGCAGACAAAGGGACTTTTCATTTTTCAGTGACTGGTGCGGTAACCCTGTCCACTTGTATTTAGAAAAATCAAATAAATTTGATTCTGCGTGCAGTTTTTGATATTATCTTTTGGAACATTTTTATCCTGTGAAGTGATTTATTCTTCAGTCTAAGGCGGATGACAAATATTCAACTCGATGTTTTCTAGTTTGCTTTACTCTGTCACGCAAATAAAAGACACCGTCACATGGAGGCTGCGTCAGACATTGTTAATGGGGTTTTAACCACCCGCACCAGAATAATAATGTGTGTACAAAAAAAAAAAAAGGTACAGTGGAGACCTTTGATCCCAAGGTAAATGCCACGTCAATGTGCAGACTGTCTTTAAGGGTTAGCAAATAGAGGGGGGGCTCGTGTAAAAGCCTGATACGCAGAGGGCTGAGTTGTATCTGCAGAACAGAGGATCTGTCTTCAGATCACCTTCAAGGTCTCACTTTTAGGAAATAAGCCAGCAAGGATCGCCAATTCCACAAGCAACTTTCCAACCAGGACTAAAAGATTTAAGCCTCTTCTAACCATTTAAAAACACAAACAAACCTTCAACCACCACATATCACTGTGGCATCCAGTCAGTCTGAATGAAATCTTGCAAGTGATGCAGGAAAAGCTAAATAATAACATACAATAATGACATAATAATGTGAGAAGTTGGATTTTGGTATGTAAAGAATAAACAGCTGAAAAACGGGCTTTAACCTGGTGGAACCCTTTGGGCATGTAGGCATTTTAACCGAAACAAATAAGCAAGGGCCAGTTACAGGATACTTTACAAGTGTAAACAACAAACAGTACTCACAGGACACGGCTACTTCTAGGAAAAGAACTGCATTCCTATATTTCTTGGGGAAATGGGATAGGTAACGCAGGATTTGGGTCAAATTTCCTTTTAGGGGAACTAAATGATTAGCTGAGCTGCAGAATGTGAAAGCGGCCGCACAGATGTAAACTAAATATGAGGATGTGTTTCTGCCCCAACAGTGTGGAGGTGAATCAATCAGGCATTCTCACGGGGTAAACAACCTAGGAATTAGTTAATGCATAATCAATGAAGCCAACCACTGTTGTGACACACTTCTGTTAGGCACGAGCGTTCACGCACGAGCAGACTGATGCCTCGGGGTTAGTTTAGCAGTCACTTCACAGGGACTACGTATTAACCACCGCTTTTACAGTGATGTGCAGCAAAACCACCGAACACCTGCCATCTGTGATTTCCAGGCCACATTTCAAGTCTGGGATGAGACGCTGAGCGTGTGATAAAAAACTTCACATGTTCAAGTTCAGCCTGAGACATTTCCTGTCACATTTAAAAGACACAAAAGCACACACACACACACACACAAGAGCTCGGTGACACACTTTGGAAACACTCCAGAGGCCACATTCAAGTGTTAGACAGGTGTTTCATAATAAAAGCACCTTGTCTCACACCTGTCTGGAGTCTTGCTTAAGGATTTCAGTCACACATTATTGACATCAGCGTGCATCAACCATGCTGGCCGCAGACCTTCTTCATAAACGATCCACATCTTCTTAAGAGCAACAAGGCGTGCAAACGAGCCAATAAACGGCCACTGCGTTGAGTGCATGGCTCGCTAATGAATAGAGATGTTGCCTATTTAATGAGCAGGCGCCACTTCAGCTGCGCAGGCGTGCAAACTGAAATCAGATTAGCCTGCCTCCATACAATAACAATGGTGCTATAATCCTGGAAGAATTTATTAATGTGCCCCAGCTGCCTGCAAACAGCCGTGTCTGTGGATAAATACAAATATACTAAAGCTGCGGGGGGAAGCAGTTTCCAGGCTCTGTGCATGAAACTAAAATTCCTATAGTCTCTCAGCTGCTGCAGGAGGGTGCACTGCTATATGTATTTATATATATGTGGAAAAAAGGCCAAATGAAGACATCTACCTTACGACAGACAGCCCAATCCGAAGCCGCCATATCCTCGGGAAATCTCGCAGGTTTGAGAAGCGCTCGGTGAGAGATCGAGAGAGGAGCGAGCACGGGGGGAAAAACAGTCCCCGACCCCGACCACGTCCTTGTTTGTTTCCCAACAGCGCTGCCGCTGTCAAAAATCCCCCACCATGTCCATACAAAGCAGAGCCATGGAGCTCACACCCGCAGGAAGTGACATCATGAGTGACAGCTGGTGGAGAGGAGGCGCACACCCACTGACACACCTATAGTTTCGGCGAATAGAAAGCGCGCAGCAGTTTCTCTTGAGACGGACGCCCCCTAACCATGACAGAGGAGGGACCGGAAGACTCCCCCCCCTTTCTAATATTTTCCTGCAGTGCAAAGCTGGAAAAAAAGAAATCAAAGGAAAACAAAAACACATGCACTGATTGCAAAGAGTTGGAAAGTGACAGTGTGGTGATCAAACACAAGAGAGGAGTGCTGAGCTGACGCAGGCTGGCCAAACGTGCAGACAGTGAGATGACACTGTCCTCACATGACCCACCCCGGTCACCCAACTCTTTCCTCTTCATCAGATTTCAGCAGCGTTGTGTGGTTCAGTTCACAGTAAGTACAAGTCAGTGAGTACAGTAAGTACAACTAGTGATGATGCTTCAAATGCTGTGAAATATATTTGGAAAAATAAGGTGTAAAACTTAATGAGAGGAAGATAATCAGGATGAATTTAGTTCACAAACATTGAGACTATAAACTGAAACCTAAAGCAGCATCTTCACTGTTTTCCACAGAATTCAGACAGGCTTTCTCTAGAAACTCACCCCACTTCCTTTTTTTCTATCACTTTGCATGCGTGTGTGTGTGTGTGTGCGCGCGTGTGTGTAAAAGACATACATTGTTTATTACAAATGTATAATTATAAATGTTACACTTTGCAAGGCCTCTCAGGTGGAACATTTCACACGTTGTCACAGTGTTACAATGAAAATTATATTAAATTGGTCTATTAACACAGAAGGACTTTAACTCACACACACATGGACAAACAGCTACACTACCATATCATTAAAATAACACAACATAACATAATTGTAAATAAAGTTAAACATAATGTTGTAGCTATTTAAAGTAGACATCACTTTAAATGTTTGTAGCTGTAAAAAGAAAAGAAAAGGAAACGTGGATAACATGGAAAGTACCCTGTATTAATACCACAAGTATTCAGTATTGACTGTGACTTTCCAGCACTGACAGTGTCTATACACAGATTTGTTGCTGTGTCTATGGTAGTGCAAATAGATAAGGTCTCTCTCTGCTCTGATTAACCTTGTCAATGGAAACATGATTATAAGATTGTTTGTCCACATTAAGTGTTAAAAAGAGAAAATCTCTTTGAAAAGAAGCAAAGGAGGAAATCTGATAATAATAAATATTAAGGTTCATATTTTGTCCAGAAATTGACCTCTGTCTCTTCACAAACGTACTTCTGCTAATGAAGAGTCCTCCATACTCATTTAAATACGTTCATCTTAATAATAACCAAATCCAGTACATTTGCGCCTTCTGTCTCTATGTAGATTTCTTTAGCTGGATGCAAGATGTCTTCTGATTCACTCAGTCCACAGACAAACTTCCCTTTCATCAGAGGAACGACAAAACAGCCTTCAAGTGTCAAATTCTGCATATACATAATTCTGTAGCATGAAACGCACACATCCAAACATTCAAACTGACGTGTTTGAATGCAGGATGACTTGTTTGCTTGTTTACAGGCCGTCTCATGTGGAAACGGCAAGATCAAGACAAGTTTTCTCTCAGTCCTCTCAAATCCGAAAGCAAAAGAGGCCACGCCTTTAAATTTCCAGATGCCTTGGCAGCACAGTATAGTTTATGGGATGCTGACCAGTGCATGATCCCGCTAATTGCGCACATGAAAACCTATGCACTTTTTAGGAGAATCCCATGGCAGCTGGAGAAGACATTGTGCTGCAGGCTGACACCAGGCCAAGTTGTGAGGGTTTCCAGTCAAACTGTTGCAACAAACCTCCCATTAATGAAGCAGCTCTGTTTTCCCAGCTCACGCCAGATGCTGAGTGTGCGACCCCGTTTGCATCTCTCTGCTCTCTTTCCTCATCCTGTTCCCCTTCGCAGCTCCCCATCACATTCTGTCCACGTCTTTGGCAAAGCAATGTGGGGGCGTCACTCTAAAGCTTGGCTCGAGGCCTGGAAGCAGATACTGGCCGGTCTGTATGAGCCCTGGGACCGCAGCGGACCCCCCCTCACGTCCTACACGCACACTCAGCACTTCCATGCATAGTATTTAGCTTCTCCAGGAGAAGAAAGAAAGTCTTTGCAACTTTGAAGTTGTGCTCATGTGATAAGGCATCAGATAAAGCATAGGTGACATTTTTGATTTTTGTCAGTTGATATGAAGCTAAATTTAAAAAAAATGCTGATAGTTACTTGCAGAGTACTTCAAAAATTAAGTAAAAATACACTATTTACCTCTGAACTATTATTGTTACTGTACTGATCTACTTACACACATACACTCACTGCATGACGTCAGCTCTCTTCAGAAGTAATGCATAGAAAGAACCAGAAATGTTTATGTAATGAAGCAGATTGGGGATGTAAATAGAGAACTAGCTGACGAGTAAGAATTTATGCTCATGGCTCATGTCAGCTGACATCGGTCCTATGAAATAATGCCCTTAAATCTCACACTTAGTTCAGCGCTGTATGAAATTAGAGTTAGAGTAAGCAGTTCCTTCACAGCATCACTGATGCATCTCCATCACTCAAAATGAGGTTCTTCATGTAAAATCCTGATGACTGTATAACTGGAAGATTCGGTTCACTCAGCCTCTCTACGGTCTGCAGTGTGATCCATAGCAATTCCTGCATGCAACATCCGACTAAAGGTATACAACAACCAGATGTGGTATCGGTTTTTAATGGTGATGCATTAAAGTGCCATTATAAAGTTGTAGTTGGGTAAGATGTCTCAACTCTGGACAACGGAGCTTCACCCTCATCGGCTCCAGAATAGCAAGTGTTCCTGAGTTGGGTCTTGTTTGTCAAACTTTATGATATTTAAAGTATCGAAAATGTTAATCTACAGAGTGACCGGGCCTACCTACAGCTGTCAGATTAATGTAGCAGAGTTCAAGTATAAAGTAGCATCAATTGGGAAAGGCAGTAAAGTAAGTGAAAGTATGAGAACCTCAAAACTATATTGAAGTGTTGCATTTGTGCAATTGTAGTCATTTAGATTCAAGCACTGCAGCTGGTTGTTTCTGTGAGCAGAGGATCAGAGGGGAACACAGTCCGACTCAACGCTGAATATAAAATCAATCAATGGAAAATCTTGTCAAAACAGATGAATCTCAAACGTACGCCCACGCAGATGTCAGCTGCAGTGCACCGAGCTCGCTGGTGATTTCTCCATGTGAGGACGACGATGGAGAAATATTAGGCTCAGAAGATACGGCTCGTTGCAACACGACTCGAGAGAGCACACAGAACCAGTAATGGGCTACGGTCAAGACATTCTGTCTGGACAACAGCTGGTTTCCCAATTAAGGGGAGACTCAGACTGCTTTCCACATCGAGATCATCTAGATAATATAATGACAACGGAACCGTTCCCTTACAACATCTCTGTCCCTGAACTGAAGTGGGCTGTAATAAAGCAGACTGTGAAGAAGTAAGAACTTGATGGCACCCGTCAGTACTGCACCACTGTCCAACTTAATTTGCCTGTTTTTCCAAATTGAATCATGCCATAACATGCAGCAATAATCCAAATATGTCAGTATTTATACTACGTTTGTGTGTTATCCTCTGGTATGGATGACATAATGACATGATGACATATATATTCAGTTTAGACCGAAGAGTCCATGGTTTTCATTCACCTACTGTGACGCCGTAGCTTTTTATAGCATAAGCTTGAAGTATTTAGGTGAGTGGCATGTACTTCATTTGACAAAGGTTAATGTGATGACCCACTGAAGTATAATAAGTGGGTCAATGTTGACGTTTCACTGCAGCCGGACCTCTGCTGCCACCTACTGCTGACAGACTGCAGATTACGGTTCCGTCTTCTGCTCAGTCCTGATGCAGTTTTTAGCAAACAAGCAGCCTGTTGACCCCGGAAACTATGGACTCTGTAGTTTAACACATACAAAGAAGATGTTTGATCAACTGATTAATACTATTTTTTCTGCCAATTTTATTTATAAAGACCAAATACAAATTTTCCACCTAATGATGAATCTATCTGTCTACAATTAATGACAAAACATGAACTGTTTCCAGCTTTTCCAGCTTAAAAACAAGCATTACTTCCTTTCCTGATCTTAAATGATTGTAAGATGAATATCTTTGGATTTCGGACTGATATTTGAACAAACTTTGACTTTTAGGTTATTGCAATGGCCATTTTTTCACAATTTCGCAAATGAATAGTGGAGAAATTAGCAGGCGGATGAATTTATCCTGATAATAAATGTTGGTGGGAGCCAGCAGAAATAAGAATACGAAGATTACAATGTGGAGAAAGAGACAATATTAAACCAATAAATGTGCAAACATGCAGTCTCCACAGGGCGTCCACTAGGTGGTGCTTTTACCACATCTATGAGTGAGTCAGGCCTGATAACTGCTTTTCTTGAAGTTGCTGTATATACTCTAACTGGTTAATGATATTAAAATTGTTTTGATGTGCAGAAAACCTAAATCTGAACACGTACAAAATATATTTGTTACAGGAAACATTTCATTTCCTTGCCCTACATTTCAGGCCGAATATTACATTTTATAATCACCATGGCACCGATTAATGTGGCTGAATCTATTTAGATACAGGCTTAGCTTTGCTTCATTTCAGCAAATGCACTCTGCTCGGTGGTTTATTTGAGGGGCCTGCCCACACAGAGCCCTCAATCCTATCCACTTACATTCGATCAATAGCACTATTCCATTTATACAGCTATGACATCATATCAAGGCTTAGAAAAGCAGCGCTGAGAGTGTTATTCTCGTCAAATTCCTGGCAACTTTGTATAAAACAACAGTATATTATTGAATTCTGACTCGAATGTTTCAGACTGACTCTCAAAAGCTTTTCATTAGATCCTCATTGCATGAGAAAAGAATATCCCAGGGTGGACGGCGAAGCTTTTTGCAGTGTTTTCGGTGAAGTGGTGAGGAAGGAGGAGATGAAGGATGGAGGATGGCCTTTAGAGATGCAACCCCAGAGACATGATGCACACAGAGCCATTGTCTCATCAGGCTTAGTATTCAGCTCACTTTGCTCTATCACCAGGGCCAAGGCTCAAATCAATTCAATATGGTGGCTGGAGGGGGGACAGCTACGCAGTGGGTGCAGCCCACATACAACTACATCCAACATTGGTCTAGACACATGGGATACAGTACAGTGGTAGGCTTTTTCCCACGCTGCAATGTTACTGCTCTGTGCTGTGCTACACCAGTGAGATACTGTCACATAATCCTTCTCATTGTGCGTGTGAGACGTTTGGTGAATGTATAACTAGCTCAGCATGTTTGGTGTGAAACCTTGACATGCAAAGAGGAAAATATGTGCAAACAGAGGCAGTGCACAGTGTGCATATGCGTGCAAATGCATATTATGTTACCTTAAGTTGATCATTGGTTGTATGTATGTTGAGTGGAGATACAGGGGTGAGCGAGGGCTCTCACTGTGAATGTCAACCCCAAGTCTGACCTTGATATGAGATACAGAGCTGCAGTCTCAGACAGTGTGGCATGTCTGATGCCCCAAGTTGGCCTGATATTGGCCAGCACTCACCTCGTCATCTATGTGTGTGTGTGTGTGCGCTTTTGGCCAGAGTGAGCGGTAGAGTACTGTAACCATCATCTGTTGCCATATGAATCATGCTGTAGCCCAGGAGGTGAGACTGTGCCACGGCTCCTCTTTCCATCTGCTCTGCGCTGAGGTTTTAGGACGTGTCTGGGCTCTGCTGGCCGATCCCAGGAAAGGATGAAGGAAATGTTTCTCAATTATTCAAAGAGAGAATGATTAAAAAAAACAAAAACACGGTTGGCTCTGTTCAAAAACAGGCTGGTGGACAGGACTAACAGGAAGATGAGTGGTTTGTTGTCTGTGTAGTTGGTGTTCTGGCTTTCACCGGAAGAGCGCACAAGCACTACTGAGAAGGAACATTTAAAGTGACATTTACATAATGTGAGAGTAAGAGAACGGGAATAAATGCCAAAGACAAGTTGATTCATCGTTTTATTATTTTTTTTATTGAAGTCTGTGACTGAAAAAAATCCACAACAAATCTCACATTGAACAGACTTTACCTGCTGGTCCTCTCTGCTGCTGTGGTTGGCTGCGAACGCCCACGTTACGGGTAAGAAGTGGACCGGCGGCTCAGGGCCAGGGCTCAGACCGTTGACCTGGTTTGGTTTGTTGATTTTGGGAGCTTGTCTGTGTTCTCTGCATGGCGAAGTATTGCTGCCCTCCAGGGAAGGCAGTAGGTTGTATAGTTATCTCCTGATTGGGCAAAATCACTACCCTGAAACCACACAACCTACTACCTCACCCCGTTCGAACATCAGAAAGGTCCTACAGACTGGCGAGCTTTGGACAGCGTTACAGTGGAGTGACCTATGAACACTAGTACATTCATACATCCTGGTACATTTTCACACATCTTCAACATCTTTCCTATCATGTAAGTCGACTCAATTTCTGAAATACTAGCAGTCCTGTGATACCCATACAAGAAAATTCACATTAATTAGTGCTGAGGAAAGAGGAAAGACAGTTAGATGAAAGTAGATTTGTGCAAAAGTTTACACAATACACAGTGTCTGATGAAATATGAAGCAACAAAAACAACCAGCAAAACACTTCTGATCAAAAGATATTTTTATTGACTACAAAGTCTTGAAATGAATCATGAAAATCACAAGATGGAAAACTACCTGAAGCATTTAAAGTGACCTACCTCGATGAGTTATGTTATCTTAGCACTCATCGGGTAAACATACACATTCCAGTCTTGGTCCAGATCCAAAAAACTCCGACAACGGCATCCGATGACATTACAGCCACTTCAGGAAAGACAGTAAGTTGTATAGTTATCTGACAGGAAGGGTACAACCCTAAAACTATACAACCTACTACCTCACCCCAAAGGACAGTCTTTTAAAACAAAGTCGTTTCAGGTCCCCATTCATGCAGGTAATCCTCTTCGACACACCCTACTGAATACAAAACAGTGGTTATGATTCACAGAAACACAAATACACATGCCACTCTCCGCCGGGACACCTCACCGGCGTGACAGGAGTCTGTGTGTGTTGAGAACACAGTGTGACGACGACTGGGTCACTCGGTTCATGGCGCTGAGCTGAGGGGGGAATTCAAATGATTCAACAAGGCGCATAGGTCCCAAGCAAATCGCACTGCCAAGATATTTCCATAGCCAAATGTGACCAGTAAATAACTTAAAGTATGGTGTGACATCCATTTTTTACGGAAAATGGTTTGACCTCTAAACTGTATGAGCGTTCTGCTCTTATATAAATAGTGTTTCAAAACAGCCAGATTGTAGATGATGGTGGCAAATGAGGCAGAGGTGCAAGGAAGATAAAAAAAAATACTGGAAAGTTTGACCTCATCAGAAAAATGCAAAACAACTCTTTGGTTGAGCTGCTTGCATTTCATACAAAATATACACTCATATGCAACCTATAGCATGTGGTCACAGCTCTGAAGCTAACCATTACTGATCGCAGTGTACAATAGATTGTAAAAATAATATAATTACATAACAATCTGTACTTTCCCCTTCTCTCTCAGTACTGTTTGAGTGCTTCAGAGAGGAGAGTGTTAACATTAGTGACCAGTGTTGACAGTGGGCGAGCTCGAGCTAGCTCATATCCTGGCCCACATGTGCGGAGCAGAGGGCCGCAGCTGCTGCCGCTGTTAATGTTTCTCACCTGCTCTGTAGCACGCAGCGAAAAAAAGAAAAAAGAGTGTGGGGGTGGGGTCGCTGACATATCGCCTCCTACCTCCATCACGGTTTCAGCAGCACGTCAGGTAGCCTTCGTCTGGAAAAGAGAGAGAGGGGAAATCTCTTACTGACTTGAAACCAAAGGAAACTTCTTCAGCACAGTGACTTTTAGATTTGACTTCAGTGAGATCAGTTCCTGGCTGACAGCCTTTGCAAGAGCGTTTCTTATTCCTGTGTGAAAACATGCAATCTGGGCTTGCTTAGAATTCGCGTACGCAGTTCTGTGTTCTCACAATATGCATGTAAGAAACTCTGCATGGGCTCATGCTTGTGTGCTCTGTCAGAAAACCATGCTTAATATGTTTGTCACACAATCTGCCGGACCAAAGTCATATCAGGCTAATCTTTGTCAGCACGCAAGCTCGCGCCGGTAATATTATTCTGTCTGTGAAGGCACAAATGTACAGCACAGCACAACACAGAACGGTATGTCTTGAGCTGAGAGGCCCCATTGTGTCGGCTCAGTGGTGAGTCTGAGGCGCTTTGCATTATTCAACACTGCCGTACTTACAGTACACCATAACAGTGGATGAGTGGATTGTAAGTATGCGCAAGCACACACCCTTAGAGGGTAACGCACATACACGAGGAGCACATAGACACTTTGCAGACAGAGACAAGCTGACAGAAGGAAAGGTACAGTATGCACGTGTACACACTGCACATACAGTAAGAATAGAGAGATACTGCAAGGATCTATTAAAGTCCAAGTAAATAAGTTCAAGAAACAAACTCACTTTTTAAAAAAAATATTAAAAAAGGCTGCAAACGTCAGATGCAGTTTTCAGTTTTGCAGAAAATCCAAACTTCAAATGAGGTTGCGCATTCGAGAACGCTCAAATCGAGCAATCAAGCGTTAGCGTGTCTTGACTTGAAGTGCTTGAACGGTAACTACGTGCGGGAAAACTGTCTGCTCTGCATAAAAGCGTACCGTCATTCGTATCACAGTCTATTCTCATTGTGCAGCCCTGCAAAACACTCAGCGGTGTGGGGTCCAGACTTCATAAGGTAAGGTCAAGGCACACTGTCCTCTCAGTCTGCTGACTGGACATACTTCAATCTAATATAGTAGATGGCTCTGGGGTCCTGACCAACAGAGTGCATGTCCAGGAAAGCTATTGCTTTCAAGTGAAGCCAGATGCTATCATCCAGTGACAGGGAAATATTCACACTCACACCCCCCCCAACACACACACACACACGTACTGCAGAGGACCAATGTGCAACGCGCGCACACACACGCAGAAACATGTACCCTTGTGCACACGTGTTTACGGCTCTTAACACAGTTACGCGTTGCAATCTAAAAACACCTCATTTACTAACAGCTTGTCCACCTGAAAATCTAGTCTTCTTAAAATTGTGCAAACTCAGCAAGCACTCCTCAACTTGAAAGCACAGCGTCTGTAACTGATACACTGCTTCAGCCTTGCACCTCCATTAGCTGTTTGGAAGTGCCGGGGTGCAAAGTCCTGCTTTCTACACCTCATCGTCTCCTAATGCCACACACACACGCACTCGCAACGCATAAACAAATACATGCAGGCACACTGTTTGGAATACACACATTCACACACAAACATGGGGGGGGGGGGCCCCTTTAGAGAGAAAAAGGCAAAACATGATATTCATTTACCTCATCGCATTTTCACACAACGTTCACGGCAAAAGGCACACACTGCTTAAAAAGCCACTTTAATTCAATCACACTTCAGTCTAAGTGCTACAGTGCCTATCAATCAATACCGAAGCTGAGTTTCACTGCAAGTAAGATGGAGCGGAGTGCTGTAACCTTGTAACCTGATCTTTGGGATTCTGGTGGTCTGTGGTCACTCAGTGCGGCTGGTAATTCAGAAAAAAAGAAGCTTAACATTTAGGCACCTTCGTTATTTTCTGTAAATTTCTTCTCATCCACCACTCTGTGACTGAAAACATTACAATTAAATCACTTGTTTGGTGTATGTGGTCCCACTTGTCGAGGTTATGGGTTCTTCACCTGGGTTTTAGGGCTCTGGGATGGTACACGTTTCACATTTTCTTCATCATTTTACCAGGATGGGATCAGGATATATCTTTGATGAGAGTGTGGCACCACAGTTTACATGTCAATAATGAAATCATGATGCTCATCTACTGAGCTAGGCAATGTGTATGACCCTAAATAGAGCTTTGTATCAAACCTAAATATTTAGGACTTTAAGACAGATAGCAAAATTTCAAGTACAGTAAGACTGAATTTCCAAATTTAGACTATTGTATTCAGAGTATTGCCAGGCTGCTTGTCTTTCATTGCTGGAGGTACAGTGAGGTATTAGTACCAGAACTGAGGTTTATTTGTCACTAACACTGAAAATATCAAATAATATCCAGTGCAGAAAGTCTGCTCACTGTAGCTCACTCTCCATCTTCATTTAAACACTTGGTGACATTCAAGAAACTGCAGTCTTCTTAAGACCTCAGATTTACTCCTCTCGTCTCCTCAGCTCAGCCTTTCTTGATGCTTTTGGCACCACAACATGATATGAGTGCTTCTGGTTGTATTTATACATGGTATATCTGCTCACGACTCCTCGTGTTTATGCATGTGTGGCTTCTCTTCTATCAGGGATGTGGTCGACAATACCTGGAAGCCCGTTTGCATAGATTTCTCTCCTGTCTGTGTACATATCTACATATTTACCCTGCTACAAGTGAAGCGGTGCCTGGGTGCAGACAGGAGGAATCCAGATAGACACGGTGGAGCATTTATAAAGGGAAGCATGGCTTCTGTGACCCCCCCCTCTGCTCCTCCCAACAGCCCCCTCTGGGTAGCACAGCAGGCATGACCCATCTATTTATACCAGGGCCAGGGGGGAGGCGGCGGCAGGGGGGGGAGGACAGGAGAGGAGTGGGGGGGGCTGCATGGGCAGGTCCTGTTACACATGCCAGGGGGGATGGCTGGGGCAAGCCACAGGGGGATTCTGCTCAAAGTCAGACAGGCTGACCTCCCCGTCACCTCTGCATGAGGCAGATACTGAGCTTGCAAACCGTGTGTGAGTGTGTGTGTGGAAGAAGAGGGACTTTATGGGTGTATATGAAGGTGTTTGATTGTACTGTACAGTGTGTGCCTATGGGGTCTGTGCATGTGGAGCTGGAGGTATGCGTTAATGCACTGAGCGCACATGTGTGAGGCGTGGTGTTTGCGCGCGTGGGTCAACATACGTATACATGTGTGAGGGAGTGTGTGTGTCTACTCACGCCTATGAGCATAATGTGTGTGTCTGCCTGTCAGGCTGTGAGATGAACCGGCCCCAGTGACTTACTCCCCCTCCCCACCACCACCACCACCTCCACCTCCACCACCACCACCCTCCATCCCTCCATCCCCCAGCAGAGCCATAAACATGCCAGGTGAAGAGGGCTGGATTAGGCAGAGTTAGCTGATCCCAGTGCGGCCCCCCGGCCCCATCTTTAGAGGTAAAAAACGACCCCAATCATTGTAATGACAGGGCACGCAGCAGGGGTCGCCCGGTCCACTCAGCCCAACCTTGCCAGCTGCTTCTCATCTCTCACGCACAGTCACATGTACATAGAGAAACATACACACACTTGCATGCACACATACGGACGCATACGCAGAAAAGCTGCAGGATGCACAGCGGGGTGCAGGCCTATAGAAAGGTCTACATGGAAACTACTTGTTTATAAAAGGCTGGCAGGTATCTATTACAGCAGGACACCTTTAAATATGATGCAGTTTAAATCACTGTGCTCGTGGCAGTGAAGGCTAAAGACGTGAAACACAAATGCTTTATCCTCCATTAATCATTGGAAGCTCAAAAATGAGTTTTGTTTTTGTTTCACCTTTGGTGAAATCGCACAAAATTGCGCTCATCCTTCGCCTTCATCTTACCCATTATTTTCTTATATCGGGAGGTCTTTGCACATGCATCAATGGCTTTTCCCAGCAATAACCACAGGCAAATATACAAATCTATGTCTTGATCAAATTTATACAGTGGAACAAGCATATAGCCCATGGCTGCTGCTGCTCCGACTTTACGGTTATAAAAGGTTAATGGTATTGCATAAGGTTGTGATCAGATGGATATTTCGCAATAATCAAATTCAGTGACACATAAGCGCTAAAAGTACGCAAATCGTGGCCATGCACCAAAAGATTAGAAGATGATGTCATTCTTCAAAAAGTTCAACAAATTTCAGCTTTTTTTTTGGTCTGTGATATTTTCCCACAATGCAGTTCTATTCTTTTTTTGCTCACGTCGAGATTCACAGACTCAGCCTTTGTGACGCCATGCTAATGAAAGCTGGTGAAACGTGCGTTGCCATGTGGCTGCCCGGTGACCTGTCTATTAGGAGAAGTCCATAGTCCTGACACGTCTGCAAGCCCAGCTCTGCTCTGGCCTGCCTGCAGGGCCCCTTTCAGCTTGGGCAGTGCCCCATTGAGCTGCATCTGTCGCCAGCTATATTTAGAGGGTGGGACAAATACCATTCTCCCTGGATATGAACTTCAGCTGACAGACAGAGGTCCAGTGTAGGCAGACGGGGATCTGTACAGTTTGTAACCTTGAAGAGCTTACCCCCAGGCTACAGCTGGCTATGGTCACACTCACTACTGTGGTTAGCAGTTCCAGCTGAAAGCTAAGGCTGTAAATACAGCACAGTTAACCAAAGTTAGCATTGAAATGCTTGATTTGGCAGCAGTTATTAGCACACAGTGCATATAGTTCCAGGACTGCTGCCAACATGAGGGAGACCGTACTATAGATAAAGAGATTTAATACGTTTCCCCTCTGTGAGTTAGAGAGGAATAATGAATTCATTTCTGCGGATTTGAATCCCCATCAAATAGCCCTACATTTCTGTCTATAAGCATTCGTGTGTGGGGCTGTGCCAGCGAGGCAGCCAGCGTGTGATATGTGACCATGTTGCATGGCCATCTGCTCTATATAACCATAAACAAAACGCAGGCAGGCCGGCTTTACAGTATCACTTCCAAGAGGTCTAGGCTGGGTAAATGTATTCATGCTTTGCTCTCTGGGTAGATGCTGTAGAGATATGCCCTAGAAACAGGCCACGGTTATGCAATAGCATTCATAATTCATTCCACAAACACAATATGGAGGCCACTGTGTCCCATATGCAAACACATGGCCAGATTAAGGAGCAGGGAGCCAAAGGGGGCAGAGTGCATTCTGAACTGTTAGCAAAGCCAGTGACTGACTGACGGACTGACTGTCTGTCTAATGAGAGTTTGTCTGTGACAAGCCTAAATAGGCCAGGTCTTTACTGCTGGAGGGACCTCTGCTATATTTTCCACCTAGAGTCTAAATCAGTTACATGCCAGCAAAGACGCACACTGATACAGTGCAGCAGTTTTTAGAGCATCACTCCAAGACATAAACAGATATACGCTCGTGCTTGTACTGCCATTGACCGCTTTCTTTAAATTTATAATAAAACATGTTGATGTCTTCTAGATTTTTTGATTTTTTGGCACGCTGCTTACCTGTTAAGTTACCAAAAAAAAAGGTAATCAACTCATTTCTGTGTCTCTGATTAACAGATGGTTCTGATTCTTCCATGAGGTAATACCAAGTTGAGCGATTACATTTAGCAAATTAGCAACTGTCTGAAGATAATAAACTGTTTTGAACATCTAGGGGCTAATTCCATAAACTGTGATTGTGGTTGGTAATGAAAGAAAATGACTGTGCAACAGATGGATATTGGGTTGTTAAGCTGAAATAGTTCCAGGAGTAAATTAGGCTCCATCAGTTATGTTGAGCAAATGATTACATTTTCTTTCCCTGCAACTGTTGGTCAAATGACAAAAGATCATTCACGAGATGCCGTTTTTCACTCTTTCCACTAGAAATCAACATAACGTGGGCTTGACATGCTGGATTCTTTTTGCGTGACTTTGTCAGGTGAGTTCAACAACGGGCTGATCAAAAGAAAAGCAGCAGCGGACACCCACTGGAAGCCTGTAGTATCTGTGGTCTCAGGGTCAGATGAGAGGAGGATTTTAATAACATCTGCACATGTAATCAAATGCCTGGCACACGAAGAATTCCAGAGCCGCAGGCGGCTAGCTACTGTAGCTAGAGGTTGCAGGGTGGGGCTTGGGGTTACTAAGTGTGTATGATCCAGGCACAGATGGGACTGAAGCTTCAGCTCACAGTGTGCTGTGGTTAGGGTGGAGACAGGTACATGAGAAGAGGTTTAACCCTTTACCCATGCAGCCCCGGCTCTAGAGAACTCTAAGCAGGCAGGTTGTGTTACTGTGACGGCCCGGGCTTCTGGGGACTGCTGGGTGGTGGTGTGGAGGAGAGAGAGAGAGGGAGAGAGAGGGAGGACTGATGGAGGGTGAAAGGGGGTCATGCAGCTGTGGGCTCTGCCAGCACATTTGCCCCGATGGAAAAGAACCGTTTATGGCGTCCACCCAAGGTCAGCCCTTCGAGAAGAAGAGCTGGGAAGGGTCCAGAGGGGAGGCTGCTTGTTTGCATGCAGTCAGTCGGCAACAATTAAAAAACCTCTCTCCAACCGACAAAAAAAAAAAAAAAAAAAAAAAAGATACCATTGTACGGTTGGAGCGCCTCTTTTCTCCAAGTCCTACCACTTCTCCCTCTGTTTATTTTAATTTGCTCCTCAACCCAGCATCCAGTTGCACCCACGTTTTTCACCCCCCCTGCCCCCCCCCGACTTTACTCTGTCCCTCTCATCCTGCTACCTGACTACTTTGGCAGCGATACACAAAATGGCGGCGGGGAGTTGAGAGCTGGAAGGCAGAGAGTGGAAGCCATTTTCTAACAGATCCAGGCCCCAGCACAGAGAGAGTCAAGACTTTCTGTGCCTGGTGGACAATTAAGATTACAGCCTGAGTGTTTCCTGTGCATGAATACTACAGATTATTGTTGTTGTTTTTTTTTTATCTATTGCTCTAACAATCCACTGGGACCACTTGGCCTTTCAAATGATATAAAGGCATAATATACAGCCATTATGATTTGACCTAATGCAGGCTCACGTCATAATAAGGGAAAGAAAATAGATGTAGACAGAGCAACTTACATGCCATGCATGTAACAAATGAAACATCCGCAGCATCTACTTACAGGCTTCATCTCATTAAATGAAACGCAAGACAACACAACAGCCTTACGACGCATCATTAAATAACAACATATTAAATTTGCAATACATTACGGTACTTACATTGCTGCCGCGATCGCCAGTCTGTCTGTCCGTGATTTCACTTGTTGGCCAAATTGTTTGTGCCTGTGGCTGAAGTCAAAACATATCATGCTGCCTACAAGAGGGAGAGAGAGAGGGAGAGAGAGAGAGAGAGACGGAGAGAGTGAGAATCGCACAGTTCAAGGGAGAGACAATTTACAGACATTTACAAACAGAGGGGAAGAGAAAACAATAGAGAGAGGAGCAGAAACACAGAGTGATCAGCTGAAGAGCCAGCAGCGGCGGCGGCAGCAGCAGCAGCAGCAGCAGCAGAGGGCTGTAGGGGCTCCTCTCTGTAGCCTGTTTACTAATAAGCTCGCCCCACGGTCTTGCCTGGCCAAGGAAACTCATTAGTGGAACATGTAACACACCGCACCCTCTCTGCTGGCCTGTACAGCGGCCAACTCTCACTGCCGCATGCTCACCCAACACCAACACACAAGCTCTGCCGTGGCCTTGCCCAGTAGCACCCACTCGCTTGCGTACGTGCACACACTTTGGCACGCGGCATTACTGAAAGCCTACGGTGTCATGTACGTGGGTGAAGTGGCGCATATGCGTGTACTTGTGAGCATAACAAGCGTTATTCCGCACATGCGGCACAGTATGTTCACGTTCACGCGTGAGGGCAAGTACGGGCTACGGCGGTGTTAATGTACGAGGCGGCGTTTGACATGTGCCCGCGTGTTATCCCGTGTTGCGCGTAGGCGTGTTATGCCAGGACCATCGCATGGAGGTGAAATGGCACTAAAAAAAAAACAAAAAAAAAACAGAGGTTGTTGGTTATCATTAGTCATATCTCGGATTGTGGAAAAATAGAGCGCGATAGAGATAAAAGAGAGACGTGAGGTTTGTCCTCTAGCAGGCCAAGGAGGACACTGCCAATTAAAGGCCCCCACTCAGAGCTGCAGCGGCTGCTGAAGGGTGATAATTCTGAACAAGGACGCTAATTGCAGCGCAGGACACGGCCTTGCCGGGGAAGGGTCTTTTATATATTGTTTCTAACGTTTGTAATTACAGTGCAGTGCCTTGGACCGCCGCCAGCACATGTTTATGGGCTCATGAGTAACCCAACTCCTCCAGCCCATGGAGGGAGATTCATGTCCGAGCTGTGCACTCGCTGCACTCTGCGTGTGTGTGTGTGTGTGAGTCTGTGTGTTGTTTGTGTGCATATGCATGATGATGACTCACAAAGCCTGGGCGAGTACGTGCAGAGGAGATACAGTCTACAGTGTTTTTTAGCGTTGCACACAGATAAACACTGTAGGTACTGCGCTTTCTTTTAATATAGCTCTTTTGTGACTTGTTGATTCTAAATCCTGAAATCTTTGCTCACTCTGCCATTACACAGCAGTGTAAACAAGGAAACCTGAATACATAAACATCACTGGAGTGCTGAATTACAAAGCAGCACTACACTCGTGGAAATTGCAGTCAAACGGGAAGAAGGAAAATGTGCGTAATGACGTGAAAACACGTAGCACGTTTGACATTATGTTTTCTGTACTGAAATGAGTAACAAAGGCAGCTAAAGGTAGTCAACGTAATGCAGCTCAGCACTGAAGAACAGTAAGAAAATGATGTGATGTGTGAGGGGGGGGCGAGCGAGGTGAGGGAAGGGATTTACAGTATTTTGATAGTCGGAGAGTTGCAGGCGAGGCCTTTCAACACTTCCAGCTCTACCTCCAAGTGGAACAATTTTGCTGATTCCGCAGTTTTTCTATGACTAAATTGCCTTGGCGACAGCGCAGGCCAAAAGCTGAAGAAATATATGAGCGCTGGAAAAGAAAAGTCGAGTGGGCGCAGCGCAGCGTTATCTGGAATATCGCTTTGCCTGGCAGGTACATAAAACAAGTATCTATCCTGACGATGTGTGCTGAGAGACACTCGCACGAGATGCTGCAGACCGCAGACTAAAGAGTCTCTAGAACACCGAATACACTGAGCGGTCAAGGGCAGAGAAAACACCAGAGTTTTATTTAAATGATTATAAATATTAATCTGATTGGGGTCGAAAGAAACTTCTGACAAAGCTTCAGCAGTACAAGAAAACTGTCTCTGGTGGCACGAATCTTGACATTTGGCTAAAGGACCCATGATGTAAAGCAACCAGGTGAAAGTTGCACAGGTCCTGTTTCAGAACGTCTGGAGGAAAAGAGGGGCGGTACGGGGGGGGGGGGGGATCTACATCATCTGTCACCCCTCGAAACTCACCCCCAGTCCAATATTATGTCATTATGACTGTGCTCACCGTCTCTGTGGAGTTGCTGTGGTTTTGTGGATAAATTACATGTGACACTCCCAGCTGACATCCTGATTAATACATGGAGAATAAAACGCACCCCCCCCCCAATCCTCGGTAGTCAACGGGGCAGTGGACTAATGGCTTCCATGTATGGTGAAATAAGTGAGGAAAAGCAGGTTTAGATACTTTGGTGTGTGCGTGTGAACGAGTGTGATATGTGTTTGGTTTACAGAGCATTAATACGCATGCTTTCCTGCAACAACTGCGACCCGTAAACAACACCAAGCCTGAAAATGTACCGTATATGTGTGTGTGTGCGTATCGGGGTCTCTGCCTCTTTGTCCAGCCTCTCTCCTTTCTTTTCAGGCCTGGCCTACTTCCTACTGTACTAGCAGTGTCGATCCTGTATGAATGCACCACAGCCTGTAGTGGCCACTGTAGATCCACTCATCTGCTCTCCCACATTCACAGTACAGGAGGGCAACAGGAGGGAGTCTGGCCAGCTTCTACACACAGAGACGCGATCGGGCTAGACAAGACGTTCACGTCGTGGAGATTTTCAGACTGGCTGTCATTCACTAAATAAAAGCCTGAAGCATGTATTGCTCTTATTGACAGAAGTGCTGTTAAAATGTAAGCAATTGTCTTGTGTGGAGTTTGCAGAGTGCAGTGTGACCTTTAGATGTGTCAGGCTGCCAAAGTGGGAAATTTAAATAGTGCTCCATTTCCACAAGCAGTGACATGCTTGTGCTAAGCTGTTGCTTAGTGTTCTATACTTTGCACCACTACTTATATGCAGTCTGAAGAGGGCTGTACCGAAATCTAAGTCAAATTTTTCAACTTGATTTTTATTTTCCACGTCCTTCGTTTTATACCAGAACTTGAAAATGTTAAAATCGTGTCTGCTCCTGCTGCATCCAGAGAGGACTGCATTAAATGTTTGATTAAATGTTTTTTTGCTGACTGGGTTACATATCAATAAAATCGTCCTGTGACCAGAAAATGTAATTTCTTTGACTTAAAAATTTAATTTAAAATCAAATTTAATAATGAAAAAAAAATCTAATTTTAAAAATACATTATTGTTAACACTGAATACATACTGAATATTTGTCTCTTGATTAAAAATACATAAAATAAAATAATTAAAAAACATTAAAATCGCCTCACATGGCCACACGTGTGCATTTTCAGTACAGGCAGCTCGGTATGTCAATCAAATCCCTAAGCCTGACACTCCTCCAGAGAGCTCAGACATATAATATAACTTTCATTATGCTGTGCGGAGAAATAAAAGAGGCTTCATTATTATAGCAGAAAAAAATATATATATTTACAGTCAGTGCTCACTTGGCCCCCATTCACTACTCCAATCTGGATTTTATATTAGCCAGGAGGAAATTGGATGGAATTCACAACATCACAGCAAGCTCATAAATGAAACAAAATCACATAATCTTAAATACCAATTTATCCACTTAACAAATGAAGCAGTGTATTGGTGGCTTATTGCTGTTTTGTACTGGGGAATGACTCATTTTTCGTTTGTGTACTGCTGCTAGTAAGAATACTGGCACATGACCTAAACCACACACTCAACACTTCAAAAGTATCTGGCAGAAATACTCAGAAGGAGACATACAGTAGTCCATACAGTGCTGCTGCTTGCACCACACATGACCATAAAAATCAACAACAGGGAACATCTTCATCATAAAGTTAGACAGAGATCAAAATCATCTTTCATCTCTATTTATTACAGAGCTGAACAATGTTACACCACTGAACTGTGTTGTCCTCGTCTGCAAATCCTACGTGTTAACTTTGTACGAAATAAGATTTCTGTTGCCAATCGTGCACAACTTGTATCTCGATATACTTTTTAATGCTGGCAGCGTTATTAAGAGCAACAAATGCAATTTTTGGTGCAATTGGGATCACACGAAATTAAACAAAGTACAAGTGCAGCTGCCTTGTATACGTTTTTCTATGCTAGTCTAACGACATAACTAAATAAGTGTTAGGAAAATATAAATTCTGAGAATTGTAGTTTGAACTAAAGAAATAAATAGTGAGTTTAGAATGACCCTTCAAAGTCAAAGAATAATAGCGACACACTTAGTGGCTGATGGTGTGTGTTTTACTATCAAAGAGATAAAAAACAAGCAATGTGTTAAAATCCTGAATATTATATAGGAAAAAAATCCATAATGATTTACAAAAATCTCTAGCACGTGATCCAGCAAGCACAGCTTAAACACACACACGCATGCATGGTCTCACACACTCTCTCAGACACACACACACACACACACACACTCACACACACACAGCAAAATATTATAAGTGTGTGTTCTTGTACCATTATTGTCTTCTCCACACTAAAAGCAGTGCAGTGAAAAGATATGCATTCGTCTTATCGCATTTGTTTTTTTTTAGTATATTTCCGTCTTTACTGATGTGTGCTTACAGAAAAAAACATATTTTCCTCTGCACGTTTTCCCTTTCTGGAATGTGACAGAGCTTTTAAAATTCTTTCAGTGTTTATTCTTTAAAGAAAAAAATACTAGCGTGCATTATTCTGCAACATTTCATCTTTTTTTCTCGACATACGATATGTCGGAGTGTGAAACATTAAATAATAAATTAAACAAAGCACATTAAAGTTAAACCACTGACGAAAAAAAATAATTCAAGCATGTTTTAAAAGGGCTAAATTAAGATAATATTTTGTTTAATTATTGCGAAGGTCGTAGAGCGAAAATTCGGTAGAATATATTTCCACACTGCTCGTTTTTGGCATTCTTCTTGTTCATAGTTATGAGCACTAAAAAGTTCTGAAGTGTTTTCAGTTGGATTTTTTTTTTTTTTAACAGAAAACAAGCGGCACTTTGCAGTAATGAGTTCATTCTGTTCGTTAAAAAAAGAAAAATCCATTAAAAAATCCAGAATTTCTCATTCAAGTTCAAGGCCACAGTCAAGTTCAGAACTTGTTGTTCTAGTTGTGGCCTGCAGTCTCCTCGAGCTCTTGCTTTTGCAGTTTATTCATGAAGCACTGCTACCCGTGTATATGAAGTAAAAATAAAATTAAAAAAAAAAATCGATTGAAAATGTATGAAATATATTGACTTATAAAATGTATTAAAAAGGCGTTTTTGACTTTTGTACAGGACTCAAACTTTCAAACACACCACTGCATCGAGCAAGAACACACACTCAAAGTGCATAAACAGACACGGATTGCTGGTAAAAACGTATCAACATCCGACACTGCGCACAAAGAAAATTCGGAAATTCTGTATATATGATGGCACGTTTGATTGTATACTTGCATTTGCGTGTGTGTGTGTGTGTGTGTGTCCCATTATTGGCTTTGCTGTGTTTGCTGTAGAGCTGCAGTAAAGCTGAAGTTTGTTTCAGTGCACAGAATGCCTCATTGTGGGCTGTACCAGGCTTTTGGATTGGTCAGGTATACTTTTACAGAGAGAGAAAATACTGCAAACCCTCACCACCCTGCCATCTGCCTCTCAACATGCAACCTTCCCCTGGACTCCTGCCATCCACTGCCAAAAGGGCCTTAGGGGTGGAGTAGTGTGATACTCTGCCAGCCAAAAACCATGTGTCCACTGCTAGTTAGGCAGAGCTTATATTCATATGAATGAACATAATCACCTATGTATGTCAGAGCTGAATCACCTGAAAGCTTTGAGCAATATCAGGCTGTCTTTGCCCTTCAAAGAAGTCTCCTTTAATATAAACTTTGATAAGCAGCTGAGCAGATATCAGGAACCCAAAGCAGAAAATAAACCAAAGGTGGAAGATTTTCAACAGTGAGGCACTCTAATAATAAATATATCTGAAAACAGTAATTACTATAGTATGATTATGAATATATCTTGGGATTGTAAATTGCCTCATTCACTAATGCAACCTGAATTTTCCATTAATTTGATAAAGTTAACTACCATGTGCCTGACAAAGAGCCAGATGAGCAAAGTCAATTCACATTTTATCTAAAGAAAACGTCAGACAGCGAGTCATAATGAGTCATAATTTTTGTTTTTTGTGGAACTGATTTATGACTGCTTGCACTACAATGAAAACAAGGGGTCATCAGTGTAATCACAAAAGCACTTTGAGTATATCCACCTAAATGTTGCTACACAAAGCATATATACTTTAAAATCCCGGGGTCGAAGGAGTAAGGTATTGAGCAAGAAAAAATACATTAAAAAAATAAAGAAATAAATCAGGAAATGCTGCGATTAACATTAAAAAGAGGCGTATATGGGCAAATACCGTCCACATGGCAAAGTGATGGGTTGTTTTATATTTATTGTCCTCTCTGTCTCCTTCAATGAAATACAAGCTTGGCAAATACAACCCGCAAAACTTAAAATACAAAGAAATCCAGCGTGTTCTCACTGAAATGTAGCTGACAGTCAAGCTTTGGAGAACATTAAACTGATCAAAACGATCAGTACACAATGTACTTCTCTTCATACAGTTCATACTAAGACCGGACCACATCACTCATATGAAATACCTCCACAATCGTGGCCTTCCACGGATTACCACAAAGTAGGATTATCCTGGCAGCAATCAGAGTGCTATCAATAACTTTTGGTTTTGCGTTATTAAATTACAGCTAGGTTTTGTGCAGGGCTGGGAAAAGTTACAGAAAAGCATATGGAAGAGGCAATAGCCCTGTCGCTCTTTTCTGTGCTGTGCAACAACATGAGCATGTAGGGTTTTATATTCAGATGTATAAATGCGCACTCAAGCAAAAAGAAACTTTGTCTAAGAACCTCAAGTGCAGCAAATGTTTGTTTGCACAGGGTGCCTGTTAAACACCGAAAGCTGCAAGATGTAAACACATGGATGAACTTCCATCAAAACCCGCAAGCGTACACATATTAAAACCGATATTACTCACCCATATTTCAGAGCAAGTCCGGCCGGGATGCAAAATTCAGCAGCTCTTCCTGCTCTGATCCACATCTCTGTCGAGAAGGAGGAGAAAGCCATAAGCTCCCGTGTGGTGGTTCCTGCAAGGCCCAGTGATTTCCCTCAGACTGTGCCCTTCACAGCTGAGCCTCTGCCTCAGAGTTACAAGCCTCAATCTCAGCTTCCATGGCTCACTCCCTCTTCCAGCCACAGTCTGGGCCCCCAAGCTCAGTGCTGCACAGCTCGCCTGCCACCGGCTGCGTCCAGGTCTGGTGAGGCCTGAAACAATAGGAGGCCATGAGGCTGTCTGCAAGGCTCCAGCTAAGCCGTCTGCTAGTTAAGAAGTCTTTGAATGAGGAATGTTAGCAAACAGACAAACAGCATGTCTGATGCATGCAAATAGCACAACCAGTCCAGTCACAGCCTTAGCTGGGCACATGAATAATTCAGCAGTCTATATGCTGCTCTCCCACATTACTCCCTCCCTCTTCCCCAATGAAATGCCTTCACTAGAATAAGTGTGGCAAAGTATTCAAACCTCTGCTTTACCAACGGCCTTAGTCGTTTTTTTTTTTTTTTTTAATACTTCATACAAACGTATAATAAAGCACAAAGTGGCCATGTAGAGAGAGACACAACATGCAGGGCTACTTATGACATTCTGCCGCAACAATTTGAAATTTCGCAATTACATTTTTTTTCTTCTCTTATTGCCTTTTAATGTCTTTTGTTTGCAGTTGGCACCTGTCCCAGAAAGAGCTCCGGCTCAGCACACCACTCACTCCCCTGTTAGGAGAGCGAGTCGGTGTGAAAGAGAGAGAACAAGGGAGAGCGAGAGAGACGGAGACAGAGGAAGAGAGAGAGAGAGAGAGAGAGGAGAGAGAGAGAGAGAGAGAGAGAGGACATGGGAAGGAAATAGAGGGAGAGACAGACAGTAAAGACGAAGGAGGTGCGGTACTTCACGCCAGTTGCTGGCGCTGATGAAGGACATGGCTTCTAAAAACACAGATGTGCACCACGCTCAGATACTGGTCACATTCTCTGCTTGTCATCCACAGTGGTCATCCAAAAAAACCACGCGCCCACCACAAGCAGGTTACCCGTCAGAAATGGCGCCCCGGCACTCCAGGTGGAACAAGGCCCATCACATGGCGAAAACACCACCTTGACGAATTTCCATCCGAAAAAAAACAAACAAACAAATAAATAAAGCGAGAAACTAAAATGAAATACTACTAGGAACCCATCAGCAGAGCAAAAAAAAAAGAAGAAGAAGAAGGAAAAAAAAAAATAGCGAGACGCGGTACATTTTTTAGAAAAACAAAATACAGAGGCACGGAAGGAAAAAGCGCCAAAATCCAAAGTGATGCAAAAATCAACGCGCCAAAAGTGAAAAAAGGCCCCTAAAAAGCAACTTGTTGCCAGGTTTTGCAGAGCTGCTGTGCAGCTAGTTGGAGGCAGAGGGTTAAAATCCAGCTAGTAGTGAGTGAAAAAAAAAGAAGCTCCGTCTATGGAAGGGCGGGCTGTGGGGAGGCCCTGACTGTAGAAATAGCAGCAGACTTTTTTTTTTTTTCTTTTTTTTTTTTTCCCCTCGCAGAGCTTAAGTCTCCCCCTTGCGTGTGGCTGGAGCAGAAAGAGGGGTGCAAGCGAAACAGAGAGAGAAAAAGAAGAGAGAGAGAGAGAGAGAGGGAGAGAGAGAGAGAGAGGAAGGGGGAGAGAGAGAGAGAGAGAGAGAGAGGAGGAGACAGCAAACGCACAGTGAAGGGGAGAAATGCTCCGCTGATGATGAAATAGGAGGTGCGGCGGAGCGCGCGAACCAGTCACTTTTTCATCACATGTCCAACACGGCAAGGAACTGTATTTGCGCTGGAGACGGAGAGAGAGAGAGGGGGGAGAGGGAGGGAGCATAAGATGGGCGAGAGACAGAGAAACAGAAGGGGAGAGAGAGAGAGAGAGAGAGAGGGAGAGGGAGAGTGGGAGGGTGGAAAGCACTAAACGTGGGGAGGGGTGGAGGAGGAAGAATGACACAGAAATCCACTCCTCCAGCAGTGCGCAGACGCAGTCCACACACTTACACGCCATACTGGGATACACTATACAGTACCTCAGCTACTATATCAGCTAATGAAAAGAAAAGCGAGGAGAGAGAGAGAGAGAAAAAAAGAGAACACGGCCGTTCAGAGCGGACCGCGCCGCTGAAGGATCCTTGAAATATGCATCAGTTCTGAGAGCTGGTTGAATTATTAACCTTATCTCTTACTGTAGTGGAGCTCATGTCGCTGCAACAGTCTTGGGAGCACGCTCTGAAAGGAGCACACACACACACACACACACACACACACTCTCGGAGTGCATTAACTCTTTAGCGTGCCACAGTGACTAGCGTGAATGCACAGCATAGACGCGCGCACCCGCGCACACACACACACACACACAGGAAAAAGATAAGCTTCCACAGTGTTTATTTCAGTAACGTGTGTGCAAAGAACGCACACTCGGCTAGGACCCTCCTCCTCCTCCTCCTCGCCCCAGCTCTGTCACAAAGTGAGCCGAACGCAGCCGCAGCTGAACCCTCGCAGCTATTTTGGCACGAAGTCAAAAGGCTGATAAGCATTTTTTTGGGTGAGACTTTTCTGCTTTTCCTCGAGGAAAAACAGCTGCCACTTGCCCGGTAAAGCACATTCAACAGTTCAGAGAAAATTTTCGAGAACACCCCGCTCTCCCTCCACCCTCCCTCCCTCACAAAAACCACCACCACCACCACCACCTCCTACCCAAGAGATGCTGATTCGTCCTGCTTAAAATAGAGGAGATTTACATGAAGCAAAGCCATAGAGTTAACCAGAGGGAGAGACCCAAACAGAATGGCTGTTTCCACCATCTTAGATTGTATTGATTATTCTTTGCTGTAACGTCTGCCTCTCTCGCACACGCTAGCTCTCTTTCTCTCCCTTTCTGTCCCTCCCTCCCTCTTTCTGCCTCTGTTCTGCCACCTTCTCCACTCGGCGATCAGCATTTGGCTTTTTCCATTTGTGGCAGATTACTGTAACGCTATTGTACAACAACTTCCTGCCTCTTTTGGCTCTGGTTCTAAAAACTGCAAAGGCAGAGCTCGTGGCTTCAACTTTTTTCCCCCCTCGGCCTTGAACTACAGGAGCTCTAAAAGGAAAGAAAAGGAGGAAGGAGATATGTAAAGTGTGTCTGTTACTGAGGAACTATTCTGATTGCATTTCTGCTTTATAAACTGCTGAGAATTAAAGAGGGCAAGAGGGGACTACATGCCTAGCAGAGACAATGAGAGAAAAAAAAGGTGGGGGTTAAACTTTTTCTTACTTTTACTCTGTCAAAAACTTTCTGTTGGTTTTTAGAGGGCACTGCGTTATTAAGTGGGGCTCCAGCTCACGCAGATTTGTCTAACATGGCTGCTACTGCTTCGGGCTGCACAGTTTTTGTGAGGGCTGCTTTCATAGCACAGCCACCACCCCGTTCCTCACCGGGTACTCTTTCTCACTACAGCAGCACAGAGACTGGATTCTCCACAAAAAACTATTCTCCCCTCTGCACTTCTCTTTTACTCCACAGGTTTCAATAAAAAAGAAAAAAAAAAAACACAAGTGGCCAAACACAGACCGTGTGCAGACGGTCAGAGGAAAATGATAGCATTATTTACACCGACTTGGTGCGGAAAAAGGCTGGACTGCAATTTGTTTGTCCTCTGTTCTCCTTCCCTAAAGGGGGTACGTGCTCGGTTCAGGCGCCTACATTGGCATGAGCTATAGAATCCTATTAGAAGGAGTGCAGCTGTACGTCACATCTCGCCATGCGTTTTAACCAATTGAGAAACTCATGACTTCATTATGGCTTCAATGTATAAAAGCTACAATGTGTATATGTAAAGAGACCTTATTTGGGAATAACGTGGGTCATAAAAACAGAATATGTGACTAAACGTAGCAGCTGCAGAGAGGCACACTTTGTGCATTCATGCTTGCTGCGTACTGCACTTTGCATGGCATAAAGTTCATTTGAGGATACAGTTTTGGTTTTGGGTCGCTTGCCAGCTCTTACCACTGTGCTCCTCAACATTGTTTCTCTGCTGCCTTTCCCAGTAACTGATCACATTTAAACCATGATTTTGAATATTTTAGCAACTAACACGGACTTTACACAAACACAGGCTTTTTAAAGTGATTAAATGAATCCGTTTCTGATGAAATGCGTCGTTAAAAAAAGTGCCTCGACCGTTTTTTTCTTCCCTTTTGCTGCTGCTAATATTAATTTCAGCTTAAATCATCAAATGAAATGAACATTTCTAGGATCTTAAAGTGCAAACGGCTCTTTGATCTGCATACTGAGGAGTACGCAGAGACAAGGAACAGCTTTTCATGTGGAGTACGTAGCTGCTGTGTGCACGGCTGTGTGACACAGAATCAGTCAATCAGAGCAATTGATAATACGACGTGAAACAAAATGGCAGACGCCGCCATGTTATGGACTCTGCCTGACATCAATTGTGTATGATTTTTGGAAACAAAAACACTGGCGTGCCGAGCTGCAAATCTTTCTGTTGATTTTGTAAAGAGGATCAGATGACCAGTGAAATTTGTCTCACCGATTTCTTTGTTTTGAATCTGATAAAAAGCACCAAAAAAAAAAAAAAAAGCATATTACGAATATTGAAGAGAGGAATTAATAATGTTTAAAGTAGATACATATTAATGTAAATGTTGTGTGTAGTTTATCCTTTATTGTAACTTTTATAAAATAATTTATCATCACAAAATGATCATATGGACGTCGGGGCCTTGAATGAACTTTTAGGCAGACTTAGTGAGCTCCTGGTCTCACATAGTTTGAGTGCCGTGCTCAGGAGAACACACTAAACACATATTTAAGTGTCAGTCACGGACAAACACTCTGCATTACAGGACGTTCAAACAAGCACAAGCGATTTTTCTACAGCTTTCTTATGGCTACAGGAAACAGTGAGGAGAGCTGGAGGAATATGAAACTGCAGTGGGCAGAGGATCTGCAAAGACTAACAATATTTGCACTTAGTCATTTGCAAACATCAAGGAGGCATTAGGAGGTTGTGGGGGTGGGTGGGTGGGTGGCTTGGGGGGGGTGCAGGAGAGGGCTGGTTCTGTGCTTGGTCAGCAACCGCCACTACATCAACATAGCAGACATGATATGTGGCACATAAAAACACATGTATATTCTAATGGACTTATTCAAGGGGATAAAAGCTAACCACAAAAATATCCCTACGCTACGAGGGAAGACTTTATAGTCTCCAGGAGCAGGAGCAGAGTCTATGAGGTGGTCTTGCTTAAGCCCCGCACGTGTCTAAACAACTTCTCTATTACACCCGAGACCTTTGAGGGCACTCCCCATCGAGCGGGGAACAAAGGCCATGACCCCTAGGTCAAAAGCGTTACACGGTAGGCCAAGCGGGCCCATTGAATGCTCCACTGCTGTTTGCTTTAAGAAGGTAAAGATTACTAACACATTAACTAACGCCGATTAGGGGGTTATCCCTCATGGGACTGAGGTCCCAGGGCAGCACATCACGTCTTATTAACACAACCTGCCCTTTGACCCCGGCAGTCACCTCAGGCAGCCGACTGTGACCATCACTTTCTGCTCTCTGTTTGAGACACACACACACACACACACACACACACACAGACAGTAAATGAAGAGGATCACAGCAAGGTGCAGCACAGCTTGAAAAAATAATAATTGTCTGGACAAACGTTATTATCACTGCACTATATTTGCAGTGGTGACACACTGCCGGTCAAAAAGGACGTTTCCCTCGTATTGGCATCATCTGTACATCTGAAACTACTCCACACTAATAACTCCGACGGAGCGTACTTGCTATTAAAACATGATCGATTCAAATAAATTGTTTCTCAGGGACTCCGATTTTAAAACACGTGTTCTTCCGAAGTTCATAAAATGGGAGCATGTGCAATGATTCTCATCACAAAATGGTGGACACAAGTCATGCGCAGTATTGATGTTCCAGATGATCATGTGATGAAAGGCAAGAAGGGGAGAACCGCTTTCTGCCATGCTATTCCAACATTACTAAAAGTGAAATGTTGTGCTGAGTGGACTTAACCCTGCGCGTCCACAAAGGCGATAACATAACGAGACAGAGTTCACGCATGCTATGTCCGAAATTACTGCTCGTGATCATATGCGGGCGTCTCTCCTGTCTGAAGTGGCACTGATATTAATTCCTAGAAACAGAGGAATATCTTTTTTTTTTTTGTCCTGGAGTGTTTGTCCCAAAGGTTAAATTCATGCTTGTGCAAGGACTGTAAAAATGAAACAACTGTTGCCTTCACATGTAGAACTCAGCACTTTCTTTTAAGAGTTGGCTGCATCCTGGACGTATGAAAACAAAACATCTATGTAGTATAAAATAATCACATTCAGTTTACTGTATAAAATATGTAATCATTCGAACTGGAGACAAAAAGCTAATTTAGACAACAAAGTGCTGCCTGTTTGCTTTGTCAGGGTGCTGCTCACATAGTGAGAATAAAGAAAGCAGCCAATGCAAAATAATAATTTATTAGGAGTATATAATGTGTATACATTTAAAAAATGTTTAATTAATAACTATAATACATAAAACAGAATGTTCTTTTTTCCTTCGGGTGTAAGAGGGAATTTATTACCAAAAAACAAAAGTGTGAAGGATAGTAATTTGAGTTTGGCAAATTTTTAATAATGTATGAAATGTTTGGGTTTTATTTATAAAATACATACATTTTTATCATCTTATTTAATTTAGTTTGTGCAAAAAAAAATCAAAAAAAAAAAAAAATCCATAATTACACCACAGCACAGATACACATATACACACTTTGGTCTAATAAAGCTGCATTTTTATGTTCCCTGGGCAGAGACACACATGGGAAGAATTGTGGAAAATTGTGGTCCAGAAAAAAGTGTTAATATAAACTTTCATAAAGTTTGCCATTATATAAATACTAAAGGAAAAAAAAGGTTTCAGCCGCAGCACAGCAATATTTAACACATGTTCAATTCTGAAAGACAAACTCAGTTAATAACGTTAGAATTAGATTTCTGATTTGGATTTTAATTAATACAGTTTGTTGTAATGATTATAAATCTAATAATTAAAGCACATACACTTTTTCCCCCCTCAGGGAATATAGCTGATCATTTGTTGGCACATTTTAAAAGGTGGCACATTTCAAAATCACTTCAGTGCCTGTAAATATTTGAATTACTGCATTTGTTTAATTTGATTTATTTATTTTTTGTTATTTGGTTCATTCTTTGTCTCCTGAAACGTTTGAAAATGTCCCCAGCTTTACTTTTCTAACCTCAAATCGCAAAGCATGTGCACGTACGTGTGGTAAAAAAACAGATCAGTCAGCTTCTGAGCTGCTGCCTTCATATTTAACAAATCGAAAATACAAAATCAGAACATGTCTGAAGTCACAGCGTGAAGTGTGTTTTAAATCATTTTTCAGGCACTGTCTAAAAAAACTACATTTGTAGAAAGGTCACGAGCACTGGGTGGATTTATCGTAACAAGAAAAGAGAAATAAAGACTTTGTGAAAGCAGGATTTAACTCACCTTGCTGTTTCTCACAGGATTCTGAAAGAAGAGGAGGAGGAAAACAGCAAAGAAGAGTTTCTCCTGGGAACAAGCTGGAAATTATGGACCTATTCGATATCAGACCTCAGAGTGGACAACCTATCCAAAGAGGGACGCGCCCTAACTGTAACTAACAACTACTTCTGGCAGCCCTTCAACAGCCAAACATATTGTCCTGGATCAGGGCAGCTTTCGTATGGCAGCATCAAACTAGGGCAGCTTAGGCAAGATAACCAAATCAAACTACACTACCAATAAAAAAGTTAAACGGCTGATCAAATGCATTTGTTTTTTTAGGAGGGAGAGTTTCAACTGTAAACTTGGTTTACTTCTAAATTTTACTCATCAAACTTTAAACATGTTAGACTTGAGAAAATTCTGCCAGCTAATGCAGAGCTTTTTTTTTTTTCAATTAAACATTATGATTTTCTTTTTTTTTTTTTTACTTCTGTGATATTACAAGACCAAAATGAAACCTTATTATACCATGTTGTGATTTAACTTTACTGTCAAAGTCTGAAGATCTAAATTTCTGGTTGAGATTATATAACAAAAACTACAATATAGCAGGAAGTAAACACAATAATGTTTGACAATGTAATAACGTCATTTAAATATATATATATATATATATATATATATATATATATATATATATATATATATAATAATCTTATTAAATTAATAAATCCTTTCAATAGAGTTACTATTTATTAACTGTGACAAAACATGTTACAAGATGAGATATTTAAATGTAATAAAAACACTTTTTTAATTTCAACAACATAGATAGTGACTATTAAAAGGTGTTAAAATGCTGATCTAAGGCTCTGTGTTCACTGAAGTACCAGGACAAATTCTCAAAAGTCAATGACGCGTAATAATAAAAAAAGTACATTCTCCTTTTCTGTACACTTGACTAGCCTGCACCGGGCTTCCACATACCTGAACTCTGTCTCTGCAGTCCTCCCCTCCACCCCCCGCCCTCCTGAGGACTGCTAATACCTACTTTAAACAGCCTTGGCCATTCTGTTTTATTCTCCCTCAACACTAAGCCAGGAGAGCACAGGTCTGGCATTTTGGGGGCCACGTCACGACGCCTGTGTCTGCACCACAGGGCTGCAAGGAGTCCAACACTGCAGCCGTACACACACTGAGCGGCTCGCTGCCTCGACAGACACTTTTATACATGCTGTTTTGTTATCTTGCACACTCTCTCTAGCATCCTAGCTCTACTGAGGGCACACAAATACACTTTATCCATTTCATAAACATGCTCTCCTCCTGGTGCCATCTCTAACCCAGCGAGACCTTCAGCCCCTGAATCCCTGCACAGCCCTTCCCCTCTCCTGATTACCACAGTAAAATTAGCTCAGTCGCAAAATAGATAAATTGACGCTCATCCTATTCCCAATTCAGCAACGCCATTTAATGAACTTCATCGCCGTTTCTAACTTCCTGCGCAGTAAAACAAAACTCTGCGGCGTCCTTTAAAAAGGAGGGGCACAACGCTGACATTGATTTCCAAAGTGACAAGGATAGAAACACTGATGAAGTAAATTCCACCTGAGCTGACGGGCTGCAGATGATGTGCATGATGTTATTAGCAGAAGGATATTTATCTGTGCGGGAGAAAAGCCGCGTTTCATTGGACAGCTGCGTAAACACAAGTTTTATTACTCTCCGGGCTATTTCTGCAAATTTAGTGGTTGTTTCAATTCCCGTTAAATATTATTTTAAGATGACCAAAAGACATGCTTCAAACTGCAAAGAAAACACATTTGGTACATGTCTAAAACTGTACATCGCACATGCTTTTTTTTTACCCCCCCCCATTTCATTTTAATGCATCTTTTTTCGTGTGTGGTTGTTCACATTTTACCATACGTAGGCACTGAACGTAACGGTCATCTGAGGACATATTGTAAAGACACATTACTGTAATAGAATATATAAATAAACATTACCTTTTAAGGTATGGCACATTGACTTTGTTTCCTGGTTTGTGAGATAATAACTGACAGTTTAGTCTGCACAGATACAGTGACTCTGTCTGTTACTCTATATTATGTTTGTGCCCATCAGAGCAGCGAGTTTAGCTGCTGAAGAGCTCTGTCATCTGAGGACATGCACATCCTACAAAGAGGTCATTTCTAATAATATGAGGCTTTTAAGGGCATTTTATGATGTATTCCTGTGTGTTAACAACTGTTTGCTCTGTGCTTCATAAACACCTACAGGCTATACTGGGCTACTGGATACAGATAATGAATATGCAGCTTAAATTATCTCAATATTATGAGTTGTCTGGTGTCTTTCTTATGTAAATGTGCAGCGATTTTATGCCTGGATATGTTTCAGGTTGTCTGTTTTTTCATATAAAGGCACGTTTTATGTGAACTGTGTGATAAAAAAAATATATTTTTTATTATCATTATTATCATCATGTTATTTTAATGCGTTTGCTGGAACAAGCGGCCCTGCCCCTCGTGCTTATGGCTACAGACGCATAAAAGAACTTGCAGGGTAAACATTAGTTTATTGGTGTTAAATTATTACTTTCTGCGAGTCCCCGTGTGCGAATTACACGCACCCCTTTTGCTAAACTCTGCCGACGATGGCGGCGTGTAGTAATTCTCTCGCCTGCCCCTCGTCTTTGTCATCGTCAGGCTGAAGGCGTGGACAGCGCATGCTGACCTCTCACACCAGCTCAGAGAGGCTAAAGGGTCACGCAGAGGACATGGCGATGGAGGAGGAAGTCAGTCTTCAGGCCTGTGTGCAGCGACAGCGAGATGAGCAAGTGGGCTTTCCAAAATCCACACTCGTTTGACTGGGAGCAAGGCATCGGGGCAGTGTGCATTTCAAAGGAAACGCTGAGGAAGGCGTTTTTCGTGGCAGCATCCATGCACTTGACAGCGCGTATCAGCCAGCCTCTGTGTCTTTGCTCCGTCCCCACCCTTACTCAATATCCCCCCAACACCAATATCTGTCATCTTTAGTAGCCAAAATGGCACACGGCCCATTTGTCTCACACCGGTGCTAAATTCTACCACGTCTCATCCCGATACGGTTCTCATGTGTACGGACAATTTTTTGTCATTATCTCTGCACAGAATACCTCCAGCTCTCCTAAACGGTGTAAGGCCAAAGGGTTAAAAGGCAGGAGGCACTGAAATGAGAGGGAGAGAAAAGCATCAGCTCTCGGACTGCTGTCAATTGAGCCTGTGCCTCTGTAATGGGGGGTGGGGGGGGGGTGACCTGGCACAGAACCAACCACTAATGCCCCTTAAATGTCAGAGACTGCAGAAAGGAAGGGAGACAGCAAAAAACGAGAGCACATTCATATTTCAGTATGGCAGATGCTATAATGCGTTGATGCATCACACTGAGTGCACACAAGGACACCGGGAGAGAGAACAAGAGAAGGCAGACGTGAAAAACGGGAAATGAAAAAGAGAGAGAGAGAGAGAGAGAGAGAGCAAAAAAAAAAAAGGGACTTTGCAGCAGTGATGGAAGCAGCCCCATCTGATGGTTGTCTCTATTCGACAAAGTTCAGAGTGGATCTCTCTCTCTCCCTCCCTCTCTTTCTCTCTCTCTCTCACTCCGCAGACGAAAATCTGGCGGGTGGGGGTCGGAGGGGGGGGGGGCGGGTTGAGTCTGGTGTTGGGGGTGGGGTTGGATTGCTGGAGAGAGTGATCTTTTTTTCCAGCGGGGTGAAAGGCGGACGGTCATGTGTGCAGAGCTCATGACAAAAGGCCCTTTTATGTGCAGCGTATGCAGATAGAGGAGGCTCCTTTGTGCACAGATGGAGATCCCATGCCTGGGTCTGCCTGTGGCGGAGAGAGGGAAGGGGAGGGAGGAGAGGGGAAAAGAGTGTTGGTGAAGGGATAGGGAGGTGAGGAGGAGGAGGAGGAGGAGGAGGTGGGGTGGTTGGGTGGGGGGTGGGGGGGTGTCTCTGGCACTGAGTGCCATCACTGTGTCTGGTGGGGGGAGGGGGCACGGAAAAGGAGAACCAAGCCGTCCTGGTCCTGCCAGGTTCATACATGAGGGAGGAGAGGCCACAAGGCTCGCTAAGAAGATACCGATAACTGGTAAGCCCACAGTGGGATCACAGATCGAGCCCCATCTACTGACTAACAAGTGGAGCAGGGTCGGATATTATTATTGTTTGTTTAACCCGCCTGGGAGTTTGCCACATATTGTGCCAGAGAGTTCACGTCAGAGGAGCACAGGAAAGCAAGTCATCTATCTTACCTGAAACTAAGTGAGGATTATTGGGTTAGAAAAGCTTAACCTACTTTGTAACTCCACCCATCACGTGCTCCCAACAGGTTAAACAAGCAAACCACAAGGGGTCAACTGATCGTGTGAAAAAACATCAGTGTCGAGTTCAGCTTCAAATCTGCCCCCTGCCCACTACGCCGTTATCTCTTGACCCTTACACAGTAGCCGTTCTGCCTGTAATCTATCAATCTCAGGATAAGACCGTCAGCTAAACGCTGAAAGCGTCCATTCTATCCCGGTGCCACCTCTCCCCTGAGAAACGAGGTGACTCCCACTGACATCCCGTCTGCTGAGAGGACGTCACATCCTTTAAGCGGCCTCCTCCCACTGACCAGAACGTCTTAACACCACAGCCACACAGATTCCTATCCTGCCAGAGAACCAAGTGACATAGCCCTTTTCACCAGTGGACAGATGGACAACAGCCACCCACCCCTCACACACACACGTACACACTCTCTCTCTCATGTTAACCCCTTCACATGAGCTGCTGATAGACTTGCACTGAGCTAATAATTGTTAAACACGGACACCATTTGAGAGTTTTCTTGCAGAGATCTGTCTGGGGATGCATTAACAAACGTGCTTGATAAGACGAGGAATTACTGTGAGCTGGTTAGTGAGCTCGTTATCTCACGATAGCAAGAGAGGAGCCGCGAATAGGTTTTCTCCACCCCTATACAACTTCTTTGCCATCAAAAGGAACTCGTGAGTTTGTAGTTTTTGACGTTTGTAGTTCAAGGTTAAACCTGTGAGATCATCGCTGACGGACAACTGAAAACAAAAATAATCGCCACGTCTTTATAATAACTTTGCGTTTTGAGTATTCCCATGCCAAGAAACACAAAAAATGACACATGACGTACCAACTACAGCAATCCTTTAAAAAGTCAGTATGCACTCAGGCTTTGAAAGTAAGTTTTTTTTTTTTGTTTGGATCGCCAGCCAATGGATTTCACAGACTCTGTATTTCAACAATCCAAAACAGTTTTCTTGACATAAACCTGATTATGAACCACTGCAACCACTCAAACATAAATAAATCAGTTGAAATAACAAATCTCTTACAGAACATTTCTTTCAAACTGAAACACAGCAGCACAGATTTCAGCAAAAACCTATACGCGGAATAAAAAGAGAGAGAGAAAGAGGCTGCGGCGGTGCAAATGGTTTATCTAATTATATTAGACGGTGCAGTTAACACTGTGCAGTGCAGTTATTCTGGCATAGTGGAGAGAGTTAGAACTGCATGTTCACACGATGAAACTCTTTAACTTAACAATACATCCATTGTATATTTTGAAGCTACCAACAGCCACGTCGAGATAGTTTTCTCTCTGTCATTAACCTTTTTTTCCGTGTACGCTAAGTGCTTATTATAAGCTGGGGGAAAAAAAGAAAAAGAAATATGAAGTGACTCAACCATTTTGGCATTTCCTCTTGTGGTTTCTTCTCCTTGTTGACAGTCAAACATCCCTACCTACTTTACGTAAGCTGGCTCGCTGTCTAATGTTCAGACGGGCTGACATTTAGAATTTAATGAAGCATATTTGATCCACATCTATATTTGGCAGATTGGCGGATATAAATTTCTCGGGTGTCATTGTGTCACTCATCTTGAATTCTACTTTGCATGTATTACATCCACATCATTGGGCCTGTTTCTGCTGTCAGCAATTACTAGCAATTACTATTATTAGCTCTCTAAATCATGTTAATTATTAGAATTTGTTGCCATTGTTGATAATTATAAATTAATATTTATTACAGCTGTGAAAAAAAACTTTAATATTAATTAAATAACTTGCTAACATGCTTATCACACATAAAATGGATGCCTAATTCCTAATTTTTCAATTTAAGTTTCTTGCTCAGTTTACTTCCTCAGTCAGTTACAGTTTTTTGTTTGTTATTATTATTATTATCATGATTATTATTATCATGATTATTATAATAATAATAATAATTATTATTATTATTAACCTACCCGGCGGTAACATTACAGAGCATGCAGAGTATGTGACTACGCTTGACGAGTCAACTTATTTTGCAAACCAAAGAGAGACAAGATATTTTTAACCTTTCAGAAACACTGGTGAATGCAGCACTTACATGCAAAGGGTGGTCAGAGAGCTCTGCAGAGGAATGCACATGTTGTTCAGTTATGCGAGTCATGTAAATAAACAGCATTTTTCTAACCAGTTAGCCACAACAACACATAACGCTAAGCGAACAAAATTCTCCATGCTAGGAGGTTGTTTTGAGATCTGTCTGCCCCCTGGTGGTCAAAAATCAGTTCATGTCATGTGATTCTGTGTGTAATGCTCTTACAGGAAGAAGTTCCTGGGTTTGTCTGCAGGTGTCGACCATTGAAAAAACTGAAAAACAATATTTAAAATATTTGGGTTCCTATATACACACACACTCACAAATATGATATACCAGTAATTTGTGTAGTAAAATGTCTGGAGATTAACATACTATCAAGTCTGAACGAATACGTAGAGATGATGCTGACATTTCAACTTAACAACCTGAGACTGGGCCTGGATGTGTATTTTAGGACTCGTGAACTATGCTGTCTCGGTTTCCCTCACTTACTCACACCCTGTCTCACACACACACACACACACACACACAAGAAAGCAAACCTGGTAGCGAGCCCAACAAGGTAGGCTTAGGCTAATTAAAGTGATTAGGTGTTTTTGTTTGAGTACTGTCTTGGTTTGCTGGCTCTGGTCTAACCCATGCCCGGCCCGCCTGCAGTCTGCCTGCCAGGAAGCCAGGAATGAAAGGCTGGCACTTACCCTCCTCTCCTCTATCTGATCCCCTGTTGCTACCCTAGATGCCAACAAAGGTATTTTTGCCTCTAATCAACAGACAAGGCGAGCAAGAGAGATATAGAGGCAAGCTTGTCTGTCATAGAGAGTAAAGCAGCAAAGTCCCAGTTGTAAAAAGTTCTCGAATAATGAACTGCATCCTTTTGAGTCAGTTCAGTGTCTTCAAATCTTTTATAAATCTATTTTAACTTTCTTCTTATGACTGAGATCAACATATTCTAACAATTCTGCAGAAAGATAGTTATTATATATTGTACTTCAGTAAATTAAGTGTAGGGAAAATGCACAAGAGGATGATGAAGATGGCGATGAAGAGGAAAACTCTCTTTGGCATGTTCAATATCCACCTGTCTCAATTGACCTGTAAAATCTTGGAGACTGGAACAAATGCAAATAGCGCTGACTTGCTTGGACCAAAAAAAAAAAAAAAAAATCCTCAAGGCTTTTCAAATGAACTCACTCACAATGGCGGGGAGCTCAGAGCAGAGTGAATATACGGTCTGGACTCTGAATGGCACAATGTGTGAGAGCCAAACAGGGAGCTGTGAAGTGAAGGCTCAGGACCCTCCAGGCTGCCTGACACTGTTGAGCTCAGCCTCGGCTGTTACAAAGCTGACCACCACCACCTCCACCACCACCACCACCACTACGGTCCTCTGTTGGCAACGCATGGCTAACGCTGCACTGCACGCCTGAGCTCAAAGTGAAAAACTGTAAAGTATAAACAGTGTATTTTCAAGGTTAGTGCGCGCTGCTAATGTAAAACAGGGCAGCACTGACAAAGAGAAAGTGTTCTCAGTCGAGCCTTGCTGGATAAATTAATAATAAAAGTCTGCTTAGTTTATCTTAAAACTATAAAGATTCGGTTACCACCTCCTTGCACGTTTGTCCTGCGGTTAAACAGAAAATCTGACAGGTGGTAAGAGGTTCAATTCCTGTCAATCATCGGGCCACACAACCTGTTCAAGTGCCCTCGAGCTACACACTAATGCACCTTCTTCCTTACTTACACTAAATAAACTAAATAAAACTGGGAAATTCAAACGCTACAAAGGACGCTAATAGTTCTCACACACGGTGCACCTGTCTGCATTGCACTGTTAAGTTTTCTGTTGCAGTTTTTGAGCGTCATGGTATTTCTTAGCTACAGTAGAGCACAATAATACTTTAACTGCTTAAAACAATTCTAGCCCCAATAAAACATTTAAAGGCATTAATGCTAATTCACCAACCATGGTGACACTACTTCAGTCATTATATCTTAGAAAAAAAAACTTTAAACTATCAACTTTTAATAAAACTTTTCTGAAGGTTGTTTATCTTCTTATCCCCGAGTTATTTTGAATATTAATTCTACAGCATGTGCATGTTTAAGTCTAATACTGTCCACGCCAACTCATTAAAGTCTGAATCCGGCCGTCTTAACTCGGCTGACGTACAGTACGTTTAAACAGCACTTCACTGTACGGCCTCATTTCCATGTCCATGACTGAGGAATGTTTTGGTAATATCTCTTTAAGAGAAGGCTGAGCCTACAGCTGTGAGAGCTCTCTGCTTTGCTGCTCCTCTTATTTCCACTTTCAAACTTCATTTTCAGCCCTTGCAAAGATTTTCAGAGCCGCTCTCTGGACGTTGGCAGGCACTTTCACCAGCAGCCAAACTTCCCAGCATGCCTTGTGGCGGGGCTGGCTTTGTTCACAAAGTTAACTGTGAAGTTGCTCAGCTTGACATGAGATACAGACGCTGGTTAGCTCTTACCAGGTTTACATAAGATGAGGAATTTACTCAGGAGAATGAAGTTTTCACGTGCACACTGTATTTACAGCTCTTGATTTTGCAGTGCCTCGTATTGTAACAATATTTAATATTCTTTCAAGGATTTCTTAGGACGTTTTATGCACAACCATAATTTGAAACCCTCTAATTTGCAAACAGTGGTTATAACTGGCATTTAATAATGTTATATATCAAATGTGTTCTTTCATCATCTCTCCAAATACTGTTATTAAACCACTGGAATTAAAGACGTCTTCAATCACACTGCACTTTCTGTAACAGATGCATCATCAAAGCTGCTTAATAGCATAAAATGGGACCCATTTTCTATGATGCAAAACTAAATTACATTTAATCCTAACACCATGGAAACAGTTCAAACTGTTTGCTCCACAGTGGATATTACATCTCTTTCTGGATGACATGCAAGGGACAGTGCAGGCTACCTGCAGCATCTGGTGGACACCTGTAAGACTGCAAGTCACTGGAGTGAATAAGAGAGGCCTTTGTGATTTTGCTAAGTCACCAGAAATCTGGGCCAGAGTATACTGACCCTCAGAGCTCCAGCCAGTTCCAAAAGCCTTCAGCAAAGCGCCCACGTGGGGTATTTAACCTGAGTGTTCGATCGCTAAATCAAAAGCAACATAAATAACAAAGTCAGCAAAAGGCAATAAAAATATCAACACCAATCTGGTCAGTCGCAGAAGTTCTTGGGGAGGGCAGCAAATCAAGTCCTGCCAAGATGTTCAATTATTTCCAAGGTCGGTGACTACAAGAAGACACTCAGCGGCACCCGCAGAAATGTTTTCAGAGGGGTGGTGAGACCAAAAACCAAAAGCCATAATTGGATTTTAGGAATTCTGTTAAGCTGTTGTAGTTGAACACAATGTCAATATGAGAATAAAAGAACTGATTTAATTTGCACTTTGGTTACTAATTTTCTGACGTGCAGTAACTAATATCAGTGCACTTCAGGAGGGGCTAGTGATAGTATCGAGGCGGCATCGGGCCGCCATGGCACCCTTTGGCAGCGCCAGAATGACCCGTGCACTTGATTTTTAATCTTTTCCAAATAGTTACTGTGTGAGCGGTAGCGTCTTGGAATGAGATGCAAAGGGAAAGAGAGAGTGAAAACTGCTTCTGTATGTTACTCAGGTCTTAGTCATCCCATTACACATCTGCACAGTCGAGCGTCTGACACGTGTGTAAAGTTAGAGACATGCTACACGGCAGATCTGCAGGCAGTGAACACAATGAGATAAACATCTGTAAGATATACTCCAATCAAACAGAATATGTTAATTCTACAGTGTTAATTCGAACTCTCATTGCATTGCGCATGTAGTGTTATATTATTATTGTGAAAATATAGTTCCTCTGTTATTCTATCAACAGCGGACTGTCATCATCAATCATCTAACATCCAACTACGTAACAAAAGAGTTTATTAAACACGTTCTGACACACTCAACACGTTGTAAATTTGTGCGTGTTGTATGACTGTTATATTTTACAGATGTCCAGGTACTTGTATTCACCTTCTGTGTGTGTAAAGTACTCACAGTGATTGCTTCCTCTGTTTTCCCTTCATTCATCGATCTGTTGAGTAAACAGAAAGGAGAAAAAACATTGTCAGGCTGTGTGGAAATTGTGTCTGGTGACAAAATTTCTAGCTCGCGAAGACAAAAGAAACTGGTTCAACATGTGTTTCAGCTCAAGCACTTCAGACCTATATTCAGTGCACGCTGTTAGCTCTTCCATTTATGAGAGCTAATCACTACGAGTGAACCAGATCACAAAGGGACAGTCACTGACACCAGAGCAATTACGTTGTACAGGTCTAATCCCTTACACAGCACTTAGGACAGTTTTAAAGGCCACCAGGGCACACTGCGGAGCTCTCTTAACTGTTAGGGTGCAGTTTGGTCCATTTTACAGCCACTGGGGCACAGGCCTGATTGTTAAGACCAGGAAAAGTAATCCCTGGAGTCAGGCCACTAAACCTGCTCTGTCCCTGTAACCATGGCAGCAGACAGGTAGTGTCTGGGTCACAGGGCAAACATGGCCGGGCTTCAGCGTTGGCCGCCGGTTAATAAAAAATCAGCCTGGTGTGAACACACGCATGCGGGGCGAGCGCACGCGTGCTTTCACACGGATGCAAATGTGAATGTACGTGCATGTACATACAACACGCACGCTTACACACACACGCACACAAGTTCAAGTGAAAGTTGCCGGTTAACCTGAGAACTGATACAACCACAGAGCGGTACAAGGTTTCAGGTAATCAACAGTGGCACTGGATATTCAAGATCTAAGTGCCATCATGTGTACTAAACACAACGAGGCACGGTGACAGGTGAATGGAAACCTAGAAATAAATGCGGCAGCTTACACACATGACTTTACATTAAGGCTCAGATATGAAAATGGATCATCTGTATATTCAGACGTCACCATAACGATGGATGTAGCAGGGCTGGGCTGACATTTCGTTCACATGATGTGTGTTCTCTTTTAAGTATTTTGGTCTCAGTTATTGCATTGTACCTCCTCTAAAATACATATTTGAATAAAAACGCTACAAAGATTTCGGAGAATGCGTGCTCTTATCCGAGGCCCCCAAAGCGCTGACGTCTGAAATAAAAGGTAATAAGTAATGAAGCGCTGGGTCCGAGACGAATCGTCCAAGTTTGATTTTTCACTCCTCACAAAATCTCCAAACGATGGTCAGGTCTGTCTTGCCCTTTTGAAAGAAACACATGATCTCCCCTGGCCTTTTCTCCATTTACCAGCTCTCCCTCTCTCTTTTCAGTTGCTATGAGACACTCCAGCTCAAGCCAAGGCTTCCACAATTCATTACTGGAGGAACAAAAGCCAAAGCACTGGACAAAGCAGGGCAGACCAACTCAAACCAGCTCCCACTTAACACACACATCACACCTCTGAGTGCTCTGCTGACATACAAATGGCCAATTCAAGACCTCTCCTTTTAGCTTTTTTTATTTATTTTTTACAATGTCAGTGGGATAGATGAGGGAAACGCTCAAGATACTCGGTAAGAAGTCAACAGGTTGAAGATTTGCCGCATTTAGAGGTCTGTTCAAATTTCCTATATTCCTCATAAGACGTGACGTCAAAATGTTTTGAAAGGATTTTAGGCAATGTATTATTTCTATAAATAACATTTAATATGTCGTTTGTGGTGTAACACGCAGCTTTTTTTTAAGGATTTTTGTGCCCATGATTGAATAGGCTACAATGCACCATCAGTGCAACATCACCTGTCTCTGGCTTTCCACCAGCTCTGCCTCGCCAAATCATGAAACATCTCTTTTCTCTCCAACCAATCAGAACTCAATCTCTGGCTGTTCTCATGCAAAGAAAGAGAGGGGAAGTCCAATGAGAAGTGGCCCTCCTCCTTCCCCTTGTATCCTACACACACGACAATCACCGTCTGAGAAATGCCAAAGGACGGGCAATCAGTCATTGTAATTAGGCTGGCTGCCATTCCCGAGTCTTCATAATTCAGGCTGGAGCTGGAGGACATAGGTAGTGAGAGCCCAGCTGCCAGCTGCCACAGCCCACCCCTGGCTCACCCAAACCTCAACACAGGCCACTCCCTCTCCCCTCTCCCCTCCTTCTGATGGGAGGATGGGAGGGGGGGGGGCAGCAGAATTATAAGGGGGGGCTGGCTGACTGCAAAATTAAACCCCCCCTCACCACCACTACCACCACCACCACCACCACCACACCACCATCTCCCTCCCTTCCTCCTTGTCTACATCCCAAAACCGCTCCCACTCACACTTTCTTTTCACTGCACTGCAGAGTTTTGTTCTCCAAACTGCATGAGTGCAAAAGCAGATACCCTGCGCTGAGAAAACGCGTTTAATCTAAACACATAAAACGCCTCTATAAAAAGTGGGCTGGTGTAACTTCCCCTGTACGTTTTTTATTTGAAGGTGTAAAGCCTGCAGATGGGTATTGTCCACGTCGTTTCTCGGTGTAGGGGAACACTGGATTTACAGTACAGACCTGGCTCGCTCTTTTCTCTTTGGAATTCACCGCTAAACAGGAAGCTATGGCAGTATTCTACAGAGATTTATTTTATTTGCTTAAAGGCCGTGGTTGACTCAGAAACTGGCTTTGCCTGTTGTATAGGACCTGAAGTTTTCTTGGCAGTGAAATGAAGAACTGCAAGTTCAGCCAAAATAGACAATAAAGTAGAATGGAGAAACATGCCAAATTGCTGGGGCAATTCAGTCCAGAGGCTCATTTTTCCAAAATGATTCACACTGGAAAGAAAAGCATTTCCCTGTCCTTAGATGAACTTAGTGTGCTCTCTGTCGGCTTTAACAAGGAAGCTATGGGGGAGGGAGGGAGGAAAAAAAAAAAAAAAACGTGTGCACACTCTATCGCGCACACTCGTGCGTGTGCGCACACACCCACACACACACACACACACACACACACGACCACACAGCCATCACTGCAGATTCTTTGCTCACTGTGGAATTAGGTCATGCACATAAAAGCCCCAAACACAGACACACATACAAACACGCACAACTTTAAAAAGACATTTTCAAAGTCACGGGAAAAAAAAACAAAACACACACATACATGGAATCTTTGCAAGAAAAACCCAAAGAAGAGAAACCGAGCTGGTTAAGTACCATTTTACATGTGCTCTGCTCTGCGTTGTACACTAACAGCTTGTACTATAACTGTGGGACAAACAGTGTTTTCTTTTTTCTATTTTTTTTTTTTTAGCATGGACTCAGTTTTCAGTGCAGCAGCACAGTTGAGGAATGAGGGAGGACTAAAGGCAAGTTTTGCATCAGTCAGCAGTGTCCTGAGGCTGGTTTATTAGCTTGTCTGGCTCAGCTGCCTGAGAGTGTTCACCTGTTCCTGCTTCCCACTGCAGGATGACAGTCAACAGTCTGCTGCAGCACAACAGGAACAAGGAGCTCAAACATATTTGTGGTCGTTCCTGCCTTTGAAAGACAGACGCCATAAACGAACGCGACGAAATGAATACCTGCAAGCCTCGGCTCGTATCAATAAATGCCACAATACAAAAATCCTTTTCATGACCGAAAATATAACAGGGCTTAAAAAAGAAAATACTGCCCGCTTCTGTTTGTCAGCACAACATGATAGCTAAAGCTTCTGATGGAGGAGTGCGGCACACTTTGTAAATATCCACTCATTAAGTCTCACAGTAAAATTAGATCTCGCACTAAGCAAACATGAAGCATTAGGTTACACAGAAAAGATAAAAGCCGTCTGTATGGTTTTGCCGGGAGCTTTTATGCACTCATAACTATGCCGCTACTAATGACAGTAAACATTTGTGCAGCTGTTTTGCAGTCTCTCAGTTATCTGCGATGGATATAATGTTAGATCAAAAGAATAAATGAGAAGAAAGGAACCATAAATATGCATTAACCACAATCTATTGCATGGAAGTTAACAGACTGTTAAGTAATTTTACTGTCGGGCTAAATCATTACTTCTTTCACTGTCAGTGGAGACCTTGCTTACTCATCAGATTATGTTCAGAAATCTTTAATAGCTGCTGTAATATAATTAATGATTCACCCAGCGTCCGTCCAGTGAGCTTCACGCAGCTATTATCAGATGAGGTCTTCAGGCAATGACATACACACACACACACACACGCATCTGGACGTGAGGCACGAATGTGTTTGGACAATCATAGGCAGGCTGGAAGTGAGAATAAGCAGACTGCCACAAAATGAAAGGCAAATTCATAAAGATACGGGCAGTTCTCAATCAAATCTACAGAATCACACGATGGTTCATTTCAAATGGGAACAGAACCGCGAGGTTTGTCATGGCGGCGGCTGCCAAATTTGTTTTTGGCACCGCGTGTTCTAAACGAGCGTACGACACAAAGCAGGAGATTATTTTAACTTCATAAAAGTCGAAAATGTTGCTCCAGATGTTGCTATTCTGCACGAGTTAATCGGGTAAAACATTATTCACTGTTTAGGAACAGCAAGAGACTGAAGCTGACACTGCAGAGCCGATGAAGGGTGAGAGTAAAACACTCGATCTGTGACCTTTGACCACCGTGGAGAAAAACAAAAGTCCCAAAGAGGAACAACAAGACCTTCAGTGTCATTACTATCAGTTCAGATGTGCAGTTTTACTTCTAGTCTCGAATGAGGTGTTCGGTTCCTGTAAGAAAATAGGACACCGAGAAGAAAAAAAAAGAGAAAACTCTAGTTCAAAATGTCCGATATGAAAAATGTTGTCATGATGAAATGAGAAGTTTCTGAATTCCACAGACAGCGTTAAAGCCACGCAGTCTGGTTGTGCACAGGCGTCAGTGGCAGGCCATTACATTAGATAAATTTCACTGCTGGTAGATTACAGGGTTTATTTATTTATTTATTTGCCTCTTACAGGCTACAGACAGAAAGGACACGAGTCTGATGAACAATTTAAGCTGCAAAAAAGAGAAAATTAATAAGATCTAATAACTCCACAGCTCATGTCTGAGTGTTTTCATGATTCCTTGTGAACATACACTGTTCTTCAAGTGTTACTGTACCGAATGATCGACACTACATACTGCATCTTGTGGTTCTACATGTAGTATGTGTAGCCTACTCTGGACTATATTATTACCTTGATGTTTTATGTTTTCAATCATTTCTTTTTGGGCATCCATCTTCTACAGGTCATTCTGACATAAGTTAAATTTCTGTGGAGTCTTCTGTGGACTTCTCAGAGTGAATTGAAATTTCACGTCTGATGAACGTCTTCATGCTGCATAAACATGACAACTTTCTGTCTCACTGACACACACGCAGCATCCCTCGTCATAGTATTTTTCAACTATCTGCACAAAACTACATTTCAAGGCTGCACAGAGAAACCCACCTGATTACCACTGTGCCTCACGGATCTCATCCCTCCTCTGTTAATGTTTGCTCTCACCGGCTGCATAAATTACACTCAGTGTTGTACACAGTTTCTCCTCATGACATTGAACCTGAAACCACATGACTGTCTACCAACAAGGGGCACTGTGCACAGATACAGGAAACAAGCTAAAAGGAGAAGAGCCACAACAGGAATTCACCTCACCGCAGCACCAGAGAAAAAGTGCTCGTATAAAATGATAACATTTATTATTATTAGAGTACAAAAAGCCATTAAGTAAGATCATCTTGTTTTCAGTGCTGCACAGAGGGATTTTATTTGACACTAACTTTGGCACCACAAAAACACAAAGACAGTCACAGTCTTCCCTAAAGATTACTACTAATGTGTAAAAATGATTTTTGAGTTTTTCAGAAGATTTTCTAAATAAGTCCCAACATGTCTGCAGGACAAAGAAAACTTGCAGTGGACTCACCATAATAATGCACCATGTGCTTGTCGCTTGTCAGCTGCAAAGTCTCCTCCTAGTGCGTCCACAGTGCAACAGGCTTGAGTGGAAACCGAGTAAAAAAAAAAAAAAAAAAGCGGCATATTAAGACACTGACCGGTCTGTGAGCAGCTGCTCTGCTCTTGTTTTTGGTGCTTCGGAAATGTGTTAAGGAAGAGGGCAGTTTGAGAAGTGTGCGTGTCACCGACAGGCTCTCCGTTTAATTTAAGCAGCCTAGAAAGTGATCCTCGGCCGAGTTATAATCTACGAGGTGGTCTGACGACTGTCGTGAGGACAGGATTATACACATCCCAGCGAAAGCTTTTCATCTGTTTCATCCGCTGCGCACGCTGTCCCCAATATCTCCGGCTGCGCGGCTGCATGGCGACTGTGACTCACTCCACTGTGCGTTAAGGCTGGACTGCAAGTTATTATCACAGTCAGCAGGGTGGTGGTTGTTGTTGTTTTTTTCTTTCTTTCTTTTTCTTTTTTTTTTTTTTGTCTGGTAATGTCTGTGCGGTAACAAAATATTTATTTGGCCTCGATTACTGCTGCTGTGCAAGATTTCGTGGTCCTGTCGCTGTCGCTGGCTTTCCTGCCTGGAGAACAATGACTGCAGAGAGTTTGAGGTTCATGTTTGTGGAGTCGTGATGCCCACACAAGTGCGAGTCATATGATTTGGTCTAAAATTATGACTGCAGGGTGAATATTTGATTGCTAGAGGTCTGATCAATACCACACATCTGCTATAGTGAAGAAGTTTGTGACCTGCAGTGCAGCACAGAGGTGCTTTTATGCAGATACTTCTGCATGAAGTTCAATTTAGGATATTTCATTTAAATTATCATACACAGACTCACTTTAAATATAGATCATTTCTGTAATATAGAATAAAATGGTTCATCTTGGGTGGTGGAGTATGTCTTAATACCTGCTTAGCTGATAATCTACATTGGTTTGCATGACAGGAAGTCTTAAAGTTGTGAACTGAGCAAAACCACCTCATGAACACGCGATGAAGGCAGCCGTGCCACCTCCCCGTGATCAGTGCAAAATGCATCCTTTGGCAAGTGGAAGATGAATTATGGCAAATATAATTATTTAGTTTGAAATCATTATTCTTCCTAATCCCCGCCGCCTTTCAGTAGCTGTGTTTTTTTTTGTAAGATGAGTGCACTTTAACGTTTTATGTCTGTTTATTTCCATCATGTGAGCTGTGCTTCATGTGTTTGTTAAAGGACTTTTGAAATAAACACATTTCAAAAGTTTGCTCATTTGTAATCTCAGCAGCCGAGCATCCCTTCAGCAGTGTGCACTTAAAAAGCCAAGCTACTCACTGTGCAGACCTGCGGCCTCGGGGATGTTAATACTGCCTCGAACAATCACTCAGAATAACTCTCACTGTATCTTAAGTTGCACCTGTTGCATGAACTGCTTTAAAATACCAGACTTGACAGACACTAAACACACGCCGTGCTGACTTTTCATCACACAACCAACTCTTACCCAGCAACATGTTTGCTCTAAAGCCAGGCCACTTAGGCCTCTTGATAGCCTCTATTAATACGAATGCCACCTCTCGCATTAATGTGACTCGTGTTTCTGTGAAGCCTCGCTGAAATTTATGATCGTTTTGATCCCAGCGCACCACGGTGGCACAGGCAACGCAACCCCGTTGACCCCATACCGCATAGAGACAAGGGTAATGAGATTAGCTGTGCATGAGTGTAGCCGTCATTAGTGACGTGTCCTCTCCAGATTGTGCGTGCACAGCTCTCAGGCTCTGCAGTTCAAGTGACAAAATCACAGCAGTTAGGAGAGCGAGGATTACTCGACGGGGTGATTGGGTTCACAGAGCGGCGAGCTCGGGGCAAGAGTTAGGCCTCATGAGCTCGTGCCAAGGGAAATGACATAAAATGTCAGAGATTTCTGACTGTTTCCAAAGAACTTCCTGCCACTTAATTATATTTTGGTGAGTGCTGTTTTAATGGGTCAGCTTTTAGGCCGTGTTGCAATTCCCAGGGATATTTAAATTTTTTGCATAGTCCTCCCTTGCTGTACAAATTCTTGAAGAATGTGTCATAACCGCCCATACAAACCACTGACTACATTACATTGTTTTGATCTTTTCCTGCTCTCTATCGTCTTGTTAGGATTTCCTGGAATGACAGATAAAGGATGTAAACTTGTCACTTTCAATGAAGACTGTGAATATCGTGTGCCAACTTGTGGGGCGTGTGTACCACTTACTCAAAGTGCGGCTTGTGGCTGCAGTGCATGCTGGTCTAGTGGAGCTTTCAAAGCTTCGTGTGTGTGCTTATGGAGATTATGGATGCGTACTGCGCGTGTAATATAAATTAGCGGGGTGAGAAGGAAGATCTTTTTTTGTGTTGTTTTCAATAGTTGGAAACACTCGCATTAAAAATCATTTAAGTAGTCGATCGACTCGAAATGAATCTGCAACTATTTTGATGATCGATTCATTGTTAAAGTTATTTACTGTGAAACATTCTGTCTTTACTTAAAGCAAACTGAGCTGCCTTTTAAGTTTTGCATTGTTGGTCAAACAAGTTCAAATCTGGAGATTCATGGACAATAATCACCTCATGAACACGTGATAAAGGCTACGGCAGACTCTCCAGCAGCTGTGCTCTGCAAAATTCATCCTTTGGCAAATGGGAGATGAATTGTGGCAAATATTTTGTTTTTAAATCATTATTCTTTTTTATGCGCACTGCTCACTTGACAACAAAAACGCTAGTTTTGGTTCTCAAAATGTGAACGATAATTTACAGGAGACAATAGAAGACAGTATATGGTTTAAATGTCAATCATATCCACATAAAATAAAAGAACTGTGAAGGAGACTGCAGGTATTCTTCGTCCTTTGTGTTCATATAATTGTTGCTCAGCGCTGACAAAGAATTTGTGGATGTGTGTTTGCAGTGCGAAACTATGTTTTAACCGATAAGATCAACTTTATTGATCGCTCAAACAATTCGAATCTTGACTTGTTTTTCTGCCTTCGGAGCACTTTCTGTCTGCAGAGTGCAGTGCTGACCGCCGACACTGTCTCCATGCAGAATGTCTCTGGAAGCACCACAAGGTTTTGCCCTCAACACCCACCCGTCTGGCTGCTCCAGACACAGACGCAGGGACAAAGGCACATCTATAATTCGACTTGTCAAATCAAATCACTTTTGTCGACCTGATGTGAAATTGTTCAGGAGAGACCTCTGTTCATCCTCAATACTTTGATTAATTACATGCTGACCGCTGCATCGGAGCGGTCATACCAGACCCAGCTCAGTGTTTAGCTTTGTTTCATCAGTGGGCACGATTGTCAGCGTTGTGTACGTCAGGCAGGCCTTTCATACCGCATCATAAGGGTATTTCCTGAGGGAGCGTGAGGAGAAAAAAAGGCCACAATTTACGACACTGAAACCATGAGATGGTTTTGTGATTGCACAAGACAGATCTCATGCCCATTTTCTGTTCCATTCGAGCGCTCGAGGAATGCACGCTCCTTTGTTTTGGTCGTGTCATGTCCTCATTTTAACTACTTCCACGAGTAAGATAGCAAGATGTGCTACTTCGCATGAACATTTGTGCATCAAAAACAGTCTGACACAGTTTCTCTGCTCCAATTCTCACAACATCATTGTATTTATTTATAAAATGTTCGATATTGTCATATCTGTACGTTGTATATATTTTTTATTCAGACCGTGCTCATGTAAAAATCAATACCGTCTTTCAGATAATTGAAGATTTGTGTTTCTCTCCAAGACAGCTGCTCTCGGTCTCCACCCACTCCACCGCACAAGAGCTAAGATTTGACTTTTGTTTCAAAGTCACTCCAACTTTTGTGCGACAGATCCTGAATGCACACATCCTCGCCCTGTTTCTATACTCTGCTTCAGACAATGAATCTCTTATGCTGCTTGATCAAGAGTCCAGACACAGCGTGCTTGCAAATGCAAAACCACTTGATATTTAGATTAAGGATTACGACTTACTTGTCCCATTGCTTCTCCTGGAAATTCAAAGGAGTTTGCCGTCGTCCATAAGCATGTGAATTCCTGCTTTAGGGTTAAAGCGACGAGGTCGCCTGTGGTTGTGCTGAGATGCTTTGCTTGAATGCTCCTTGACCTGACTGTCTGGAGGCTCTTTGCACACTAAGCCATGCTTATTTGTAAACAGAATACTTTGCTGAAGTTCTCCACGTTCACCCTCCATCCTCTGAATAAGGCCGCTTCGCACAAAGAGACCATTCTCACTGCTGTTTGGACCCCATTTCTGTTTTCTATACTTTATATTTGTAGTGCTGGCTTCCATTTGCTTTGGATTGAGAAAACGGGACTGTTTTTTTGCATCGGGCATGCATTAATCAGGAAATTAAGCATTGAAATGATGACTTGAAGGTAATGCTTGATGTCAGTAGCTCAGACCACCAGCCTCACCGACAATGAAGCCCCTAAAATGCTGCATGAAATCAAACAAGATTGTAAAACTGGCACCGGACCTCAAACTCTTGGCTGTCGCTAACTTTCTCACATTCTCCTTTGTGCTAGTCTGTTAACTTTGAGAGCTACCTCCTTAGGAAAACATGTTCATTAAATTCCCAGCAGGAGTCCCTACGTGGGCTTCACCCTGTCATTGACAGATGCATGAATGACTCAATATGCGTCTGGATTTGTAACCTGCGAGGGCTTAAGAAAAAGCCTGGGAGACAATGGCAACTGAGGCAAAGCTGCGGAGCCCTCAGTCTAAACAAAATCTCATTGTTCCTGTTTTCCACAGTTAGGGGGTTAGGCATACCCTCACCCCCTTTACCCTCTCCACCCCCTCCACCCCGTAAGACTCACAGAACCTCAGTCCGCTGTCCCAGCCACAGTATTCCACCAGCTCTGAGTGCTGTTAGTGGGGCCAGTAATTAAACAGGGCTGCCTCTCAGTTTCTGCAGCTCCATGGGGGGAGTCCCTCCATGAAATGCACTCCTCATTCTGAGTCCAGACGGCAGCTGATGAGGGATTATCTGCTGGCAGAGGCACGGCATACTCCCCACAATAATCTTCAATTAGTTCAGTTCACGGTGATGTGTTGGGTGGACCTGCCACTACCTTTCCCACGGCTTCTTCATAAACACCACATCAGTGTATTGAAAAATGTCCCATATCACTTTGGTTTTTCCTCCAAAGAGTGACAGACTGGGAGGAGAAATTATTTGTATTTGTGTTTGTATTAATTGAAACATTGGTTCTTTGGATCCAAAGTACTAATATTTACAAAAAAAGACACATTAAATGAGAGAACATTGAGTAAATTTAATGTCCTCTTGGACATTTGGATTGTTTGTTTTGTTGCACAGAGTTTACTGCATCATAAATACAGGTCTTTCTATTGACTTATGAGGTTGGCGAGGATAAGGTTCAAGTTCACACAGTAATGTAGCCTTTCATAACAAGCAAAAGAAGAAGGTACTTCATGACCTACATTCTACATGGGTCAACTACTGGTAGCTGTTTTACGGTTTACCTTAAATGTGTAGGATTTATTGGCGGCATTAGCGGTGGCATTGCAGATTGTAACTGATTACCACCCTTCCAAGCATGTAGGAGTAACTACAGAGGCCATAAATTCATGCAAAATGTAAATGAACACTTCGGGAGCCAGTGTTTGGTTTGTCCATTCTGGGCTGCTCTAGAAATTTCTGATTCCTGCCAATAGTCCTAAATCTCACACACTGGAGCTTTAAGGTGAATATTAGACCAGTTATTTACAGAGTCAGAAGAGGAAAAGGCTGGAGAGGACAGGATAAAGAACTCTAACTAGGTATATCTAATCAAGAACAAAAAGAAACAGCACATGGGAAAGACATAAACAGCCTACCAATCTTAGCTTATAGGCTCAAGTTACTTTGCGGCAGCTACGTTAGACTCTCTGAGCCGTATAACAGACATGCTTTACAGTCATCAGCGCTCTGTTCCATTTAAGTCTTGGTCCATTTACAGTCTGAATAACTGAGAATTCAGAAGGTGTATCTCAAATTACTAAAACGAAAGCTGTTAATTACTTTGACTGAAAGATGTTTCCAGAAGCTCAGGTTGGAGGTTTAAAACGCAGTTCAGCAACTAGATGAAACAGAATACTAACGCGCGTCCGTAGTTCAAGTGCAGCGCCTTTAGCTGTTTAAATACATTAGATTTGAAGAGAATGCGACTGGGTTTCCATCTAATACGCCCATTTCAGGAGCAAATTATGAATTATATTTGAGATGCACATATCAAATTATGGTGCTTTTTCCCTACTTAATCAGCTAGTAAAATTATTATCCATTCACGGTACTGAAAGTATTCTGCATTACCCAGAACTCTGAAAAACATTTTCCATTTTAATAATTTATCTTTCATCAGGCATCTCAAGTTCTGGGGGCTTGCATGTTAAAGTGAAACTGGGTCTGTATTAAATGAACAGCAGTGTTTGGAGGGGAACACAATATTTTGTCGAGCCTGTTCTCACTGTTTTAACATCGCCCGAGCTTACATTAGAAAGTATTGGCTTCGGTACTGTATGTCACTCATAACGGTCTAATGCCAAGAGACTGTTAAACTGTGGGGAAATATAGGGTCTTTCGGTACATAGAAATAATATGATAGGGATCTATAACACCATCTTGTCAATGCGAAGGTTATCTGATCCACTCATCAAACGGCTGAGTGACAGCCAGATAGATCCGACAAGGGGATTGTGAAATAAAGCCCTCAGCCACTTCTCCATCTCTTGTTGATCTGTGTGTTTTCCATGGGAAGCCACCAACAAAACGTCTGAGAAGCCTGGAAATCATCTCACATATGAAAAGGCGAAGTCCTTTGAAAGTGGAAGCTGAGCGCAAACCAACATTAAAACTGCGCCGCTGCACTGACTTAAACCGCGTATATAGCTTTAGTATTATTGCTGTCATTATCGTATTATTCTAACATGATTAGTTATCCATTTGCTGTTATGGAACGGAGCACGTGCCGCGTTATATTTGCCCACATGAAGGAATGGTTTGAAATTAAATTAGCATTTCTTTTCTCCGACAAAAGGAACTCCAATATTTGATCCCATATTCATGACAACGTTAAAAAAACAAGGTGCAGCTAATAACCACCGATTCAACCTCCACTGCAAACCATTCAGCTGGAGGTTTAGTCTAAGGTGCACAGCAGGTCATGTTACATTATTACAGGAGGTGTAAAAACCGCAGGAGCACCCGTGGGGTAAGTCACATTCACGTGGAGAAGGGTCATCTCAGGTAAAGCGATCACGTGCTCTCCCCTGGCACTTTTCAGGTCTGGCACTTCATCCTATTATTGTTGAGGAAGGCTTGCCCATATGCTGCGTTCTGCAAGAAAGTCAGCCCGACACTGACAGAAGGCCAGAAATGCTGTGACACAAACAAGACACGAGCCTCCCCTCAATTTACCTGTGACCTGCTTTTAAGGACAAGTCTAAAAGGATGAGCGCTCATGCTGCCAAGTGTTTTTGTAGGTGTGTGTATCTGAGTCTTGTTTGTTTTCCCTCGGAGCGCAGCGATAGGCTTAGATAGGCTGGCAGACATGCCTTAACAAGATGTGGGGCAGGCCCTGATAAAACACTCAGATGAGTTGTGTATTTTTGGTGATGGGAATCTGTGGACTCGTTCACCTCAGCCGGTGCAAATGAAAAACAGTTGGCTGCGGATTCGAGTATCAAAATATCACAGGAACTTTGTTTTGTTGCTATATTCGCGCAAATACACGCAGCACGGACAGAATTGCGGGCTGGAGCACATGCGCTGCACATTTATGCTTTGCATTGGCTGTTGCATTTATTATGTGCATATATTTCTCCGTGCGGTGTGTTGCATGTGTCAGTGCACAAGTGATTTCTGTATGTGGCATCTAATGTTTACCTCATGTGGCCTGGCCCTGTTGTTTGTCTGGGTATTACCGCATCTGATCCCCGCTCTTGGATCGTCTCCACTTGGGGGTTTTATCCCTCCAGCTGACCCAGAAGATCTTTGCCGTTTCAGACTGTCTGTTTGAGCCATCCGCACAGCCCCGCTGCGGTTCTCTTACTCAACACGGCATGTGTTATTCATCACGTTGTCATGAGCTGTCAAAAGCAGCCATGACAAATGCTGCTTTTCTGTTTATGAAACGATCATGTTGGCCTCACACTTCAAACCACCATTATCGTCCACAGTTGACTGCTCTGCACTTGCAAAATCTGTTTTGTGGGCATGCGGTGCCATAATTCAAAGGCAGGAGGACGTTTCATTTGCAAAGTCAATGAAATACAACATTCTTCACTTACATGCCAGCGCCGTGAAAAAAAAGCTGAGAAAACAACAGGAAAGACACAAGTGTAATTAATGGTCAGAGTTGTAGATTTATCATGGAGCAACATACTCTTTTCCCTTACAGTAAGTGACCTCAAAGAACTTACAGCATGAAGCAATCAACGCCGGTCACTGCACAATACGATTACTGTATATCTCTTACACCCCCCTACTGCTGCCAGAGATGACAAACATGCATTGTCCTTCTCCGGGGCCAGAACAATCACGTCCTTTGTGGTGGAATGCTCAAGGGTCAGGTAAGGTCAAGGATCTTTAAGGACTGCAGGACTGTAAGAAAAAAAGAAAAGGCACATATGTGTGGAAAGGAAAATAGGGCTCATTCACAGGAAAGCTATTTATAGGAGCAATTGCAGAGTATATTACTGTAAACCCCTAATCACTTCTTGAAATCAAGCCTCCACTTGTGTATCTGTATTTTGTTTTTGCATCATAAATGCTCACAAATCTGGTGAGCCTGTTCAGACAAAGCCTTCCCTCTGTCACCGAGCTGTGCCGAAGATATTTCTGCTGCTGCATGGAGACAGTTTTGTCCCTCCCTGCGTCACTCCTTCTTTCCCTTTCACCCCTCCTTTTCCACACAGGCTGAATCAGCAACACTAGTTCCCCTACACCCTCCCTCCCCGCCCGCCCGGTGTCGCTTTGCAATGGCATCACCACAAATTTGCTTTGGTGAGCCGGCCCATGCATCACCGACAGAGAGCTGTCCCCCTCCAATGACAGAGCCAGAAGGGGCAGGGTGGGCGGGAAATGAATTTGAAACAGCCGAGATGGCTCAAGTAAGAAAAAAAAAAAAGAAAAATCACAGACTAGAAAAAAAAAAAAGTTTTGCTCAACTGAGATTTAAGGGGAAACAGGCATAATAAATCAAACAGAGCTCATGGAGATTCTCTGTAATGTTGTTTTGGCTCTTGACATCTGTATTCACTTTTTGCTGTGTAAAGACCACAGAGTATTTGTCATGATGAAATACATGGCCAAAGAGTAAATTCTAACCCTGCGTGATAACTAAACATGAAGCAAAGGAAGGAGATCAGTGTAAATTGGCACATGTGAATATTACTCACTGAACTTCTATCTGACCCGTGTGATTAGAAGGGAGCCCGAGCAGCGTGCTGTGAGTGGCAGAGTCGAGCAGTTTATGGCTCTGGGCTCTGCTCTGTTAAAAGGTGCGAATTGGTCTGGACGCGGCAAAGATTGATTGTATACAGGGTAGGAAATTTAGTGCACACTCAGTCAGTATAATTTATTGGGTCACTGGATCTTGATTTTTATCTTTCGCAAGAAAATCTTTGAAGCATTTTGGGGAAAAGATAATCTCATTAGTAGCAGTATATTTTCTGGTAGTTTGCATCAGGCGGCCTGCTGACACATGCAGAAAAATACCAGATGGAGAAATCTTGAGTAAACTTCTACAACAAGAGAGGAGAGAGTAAATATAACCCCACAGCAAATATATTCCACAATATTAAAGGATCATTCCAGTTTATTAGAACTTGGATCATATTTATTTACAGTTTGGCCGTCATTTCGATCAGCAGTAATAACATGGCACTCATCGGAGATCTGGGCAACTTCGCTACTATGCAGGAAACATGAGCAGTCAGGTGATCAGATGGGTTTCAAACAAGCCAGCAGTCTTACCACATTATCTTCATCCGCAGGTAAAAACTGAAATTGAGCACTGAACTGTGCAGCTGTGGGAAGTACGGTACATCAAAGTTGAACGGCAACATCTGTAAACTGTGACGGGTGTTTACAACATGCAAACTGGGCAATAATTGTATATTTTTAATGAAAATGAAAAAAGAACGAGGCTGGCCGCACGCCACGCTTTTGTTACTGTCAACAAATCAGGCGAAAACATCCAAAGCAACAATGTGTTCAATCCCCAGGACTTTCTGACTGACCCCTGTCTGCGGCACTCGCCCTACTGGAAGCCATTTTGCCTTCTAAAGCATATTTTCATAAAACAAAATGGCGTAAACGTGCCACGCCAAGAAGAGGCAACATCATTTAGATTCGTAGATTTTAGTTCACTTTAGTCAAAACAGAATAAGAAGCAACATAAAATAAACTCCATGTTTATCATGATGGAGGAACGGGTCACTCAGTGCAATGTGACGCACTGATTTGTTTTTAATTTTTTGGATAACTATAGAGGCCTCGAGCTGAGAGGAATAAAATATATCAGCAGACACTTGGCTCCACAGGAAATACTTGTTAGTAGGGTCAAATCATTGATGGTTGTGGCTTTTTTTTTTGTGGGAAATCTTTTGTGATTATAACATTAATGTTAACATAGAATCACTCAGCTTATCCATTAACAGTGAAATTAAACACCCTTTGTCTCTAAAGGTTGAGGCTGCACCTCAGCAAAATCAAGCTAATGTTCCTGAGGAGGAGTGTGGCCGCGTTGGGGAGGTCCCTAAACGAACGCGGGGTTGTGATAAAAACCACGCTGCTCTGCAAGGTTTAAAAAGTTTCCTCCGAGCAATCACGGACATGAATGACATTTCCTCACGGGGGAATAATCAGATCGTTCAGCACATTTGTCATTATTATTCAGTTTGTATAAGTAGCACACACACACACACGCCGCTATATATTCCAGATTTTTAACATCAGTCCACATGCTGAGAGACGAGAGGAGACAGTTTTGACGATTCCTTCTGGTCGAGATCAGCCTTAGGTCGCACAATTAAAAACAGTATTTACATATGTTTGATGTTTAAGTGCCTTGTGTTACATGCTAAAATGGAACCTAGCGCTATAATGCACTTTGACTCGGAGCAGTGGGCACAATGTCTATCTTTGATCAAGCTCTTTTTGAATCTTAATAGGGGTACTGTTACTGTACAGTGATACGCCTGGTGGGACTGAGAGCGTGGGGTGTCCGAGCCAGACACTGTTTCAATCACAGGGCAAGGCTGGAATTGGAGGAGATGTGTTCCTCTGAATCTAGAAAGTGGTGTGCAATCAAGAGCCAAGAGCCCCCCCAACCCCGAACTCCTCCTTCTACGCTCGCTAACACACACACGCACACATATACACACAATCCAGTTGGCAATCCAATCCACTGTAGGGTTGGCGGTAGTCAGGAAGTGCTAATGAAGTTATTAATGATATTCATGTGTGCAGTGGCGTGCAAGCAGGGACTGGGCCTCCATTAGCCAGCTGGTAGATCTGTCTCAACTTTAGCTCGTGGTGATTAATAAAGTGGGGAAGAAAAGAGAGAAGGAGACTTTCACTCTGAGCCTCGTCAAGGAAAATTGAACAGAGAGATACTGCGGATAAACAGATGACACGGGTGAAAGAAATTGGTCACATCAACAATAAGGAAAATACTGCATTTGATTAAGAGATTCGGGATAAATGTCCTGAAAGATACTTGTGATTGCGCTGGATGGACGTTAACCAACGAGTGAAAGCCATAATCAGTTTGTTATGACCTGACACAGTGGATACACGCTGTAATACCAGCTGATATACTGTTATCACTGCTGTTTCCGTGATTGCGGCCTGGTTTGGTCCACAGCATTAGAGCGCTCCTGTTATCACAGTGATCATTTTGAGTCACTCCTGCAAAGATGGCAGCAATTAAGATGGCGGAGGTACTGGGGGACAATCAGACCCTGGCTCCATGCGGGCCGGATCCACTAGCTCCACTACTAGAAGGGCTGTTGAAAGTAGGAACCTCCTTCTCGCTGCTGCCTCACTGCTTGTCCAACAACTCCCTCTGCTGGGCGTCCACATCCCTCAGAGCCGGCTCTTGTTTAACTTCTAAAATGTTTTATGCATGGAAAGAGTGCAAGTCTACGAACAACACCTTTACACAGCGCACATTTGGGGGCTTTTAAGTCCGTCTAACAGTTGATGTCTGTAACGCGAGAGAGATGGACCAAACTTCTACCGATTTCGTGCATTTCCGCTGCGTGTTTTTGTTTGATAGTCAACTGTGGGAGACAGAAATGTGGACTGGCATTCAAAATGGCACAAGCTCGACGTGTAGCATTTCGTGCTGCATACTTTGTCTCCATCTACTGGGAAGACTCAGCTGCACTTTGTTTATTCCAGTGGCCTTTAATGGCAGCCAGTCATGTTCACAGAGGCATCAGAATGTGGATGTTTTACAATAATTAGACAAAAGGAAACAAGAATTTGGATGTAATGGATGGTAACGCCAGTATTTAGAAACTTGGGAGCATTTTCATGTCGAAGCGGAGAGGTGATCCGTGCATGACTCGAAAGATCACATCACAAAGACTCACTTTTTTGAACATAATGTTTTAGACATATCACAAGCAGATTATAATGTACTAAGCTGATTCTTTGACATATTGCTCTAATTTATGATACCACACACAGTTGGGCAGTGATTCCCAAAGACATCATCATTCGAATGGATTCCTGATGACAGCGGTCAAGTCTGAATTTCATACAGGAGTGCCAGGATCCAACCACCCATTAACCACCAATATATCCGTCAATATATTTAATCGCTTGGTTATGAATGATTTATCTGTCCGACAGCATGCGGCGCCAGCACTGTGCACGTTTGGGAGTCATTATTCTGTTCAACCTAAATGAAGATAAAGGAAAGACAAATTTATTGCCCTCGCGCACCATTGGTTGAAAAAGAGGAATTGCATTGTCCACATTTGCTATCTGCCACTTTCTGTGAGCTCTCTGTGCGTCTGCGTCTCTGCCAGCAAGCGTTTGCTACAAATTCCACTAGATTCCAGTAAGTGGTGTCAGACCTCTTTCCTGGGCTTAACGGGAAATCTGTCTTTAGGGTGCAAGATTATAACCTCTGCAAACCGCTGGTCAATGGAAAAGTCCTAATCCACTCATAGGCCAACCACTCCTGGGTGTAATATTGGCTCCGGGAGATACGGAGGTGGCCGATTTGACCAAAAACAAATAAATTCTGTGAAGAATAAAATAAATACTCAGAAGAACAGCATGTGGGGAACGGAAGAACATTTCAGTCTCTGTTTTCTTATAGTCACTTTTGGTTATGTTACGATTTTGAACGCGGAGACCAGAAAATGTTGCTATGAAGATGTGGGCCTTCTTTGTCCCCTCTGGTTAAAGTCAGTGCAGGCTCCTCTTACTTTTCTTCAGTGACTAATTACAAATTACAGTATCATCTGCAAATTCTTCAGTGATGTTGACATCTACCATATGAATGCCTTTTGTGCGACCACTACGCTGCCATTCCACACTTGCAGCAGCCTCTCATCAGAAGCTGATGATGAGTTTTACTCTTGCACTCGGCCTAATTGTTATAAGACAGTCCAAACAAAGGAGACGTTCTTTTAATTCTCTGGGGGAATGTATGTAGTAAAAAAAGTGTTGCACCGCAGCAAAATAAAACCAAATGGGAAGCCTTTCATGTCTCTGCAGCCTTAGTTTTTTAACGGGGTTTACGCTATGACTGAAAATATCATTGTCATGCTGGTGGCGACTGAGGTAATGGCTCCGACCTCAGTGTGGCGGATGGCTCCCCTCCTGTGTCCGCCAGCCGTTGTTGTCATCTTCACCTAAAAAGCCCTGACACCAGACAGAAGGAGGATGTGAAGAAGACATGCAGAGGAGGAAGAAGAAGAGGAGAATGACCCCCTTCAGAGCAGCCACAATCCAAGTCCAATATACGCTAAAGTGCCCTTTGACCTCCGCTGTCAAACAACCCAGAATGCTCTCTGTTTGCAGTTCCAGTGGAGTTGAGCCTGCCGGCAGGGAGCTCTGGGTTTGGCAGCACTGGCTGTCACTCTTTTCTGTCTCCACGGAAATGTCTTCTTCCTCTACGCGCCGAGGGGAAGCTTGAGGGCAGACACCCAGACCGACAGACAGACAAACCACAGGCAGACCAACGCTCTGGAGTTGAAATAGCAGTCACTTCTCACAGGAAGTCGTTGCTCACTGGGATGCTTCACTGCTCAGACACAACAAAGTGGGCTTTTACAGACCCAAACACACAGAAAGAAAAGTGCGGGGTTAACCGGAGGCCAGGAGCAGGATGAGAGTTGAAATAGAGTGTGTGTTGACTGTAAATGCAAATTATGTGGGATTCATTTTCCTTAAAACAGCTTGGGAAAAGATGAAGCTGAAGTAAACAATCTTAATGGACAAATGGCCTCACATAGTGTAGTCATGAGGAGTTGGCGGTGAGTTTCTGGGCGGTCTGGTTGCCCTTTGCAACCCGTGTCAGTATGCGAACTGAGTTAGTAAGCTAACAGTATCTTTACACCAGTATCACCAGGACAGCATCTTATACATTTATTGTTTTTGACATTTTAAGTGACTCTGTCTGTGACCCTCCTGACCCAGAACAATTTAACTATCCTACTAGCATTTCCTCTCCTCTGGCTGCCTCCTTATCCACTGTCCAGCCTCTAAGCACTACAAGAACCTCCCTGACCCAATTTAGATGTCAGATTACTGTGTTGTGGAGTCAAACAGGCAAACAAGCAGTGTGTGTGGCTGTGTAACGGATCCATCCAAACATTCCTTTGTGTATGTGAGGCCCATGCAAGGTTCAGTGTGTGGCTGACACAACAAAGAGAACCTGTGTTTGACAAGGAGCCCGGTGCCAGGCCCAACCCGAGGCTGCCAGAGAAGCCCGGGACACTCTGAACCCACCTGAGACTGAGATGCCCGGCTCATAGCCGCGACACAGATAACGAATTAAGAATATACTCACCTGAGTAATTACCGGTGTTCATTTGCTTTCTAATTATGATGTGTTATATTTTGTGATATCTGTTTATCATTGTCGCTGAACGGACTTTCAACTGGGATAAATAAATGAAAGGATGGTGGAAAGAAGTGAGCAATTTGTTCTGTCGGATATTTTCAAATAATGAGCAAATGACATCTGAAGTAAAGCAAGGCTACATTTTACGATGATAATATATGCGCACATATACAGATAATTATGTCATTTAGCTGGTATTTTACCACTTCATGCTAAAACTGTACAATATGTCAGTTTGGAAGCAGAACAGTGGACTTGGACCTTTTTGTATTATACCAATGTTTAACTTGGGAACTTGTAGAAACATAAGAAGACTGGGACGGCAACTTATATTAAAGTTAGTCAAAGGGAGATGAAGAGATGAAAATTTGGCCTTTAACAAAAGTTTCTTTCTTTCTTCTGCAACCAACATCTAAAATTTTATATTTTATGATACTATACCCACTTTAGACTCTAAGTTGGCCGTAGGTGTGAGTGTGAATGGTTGTTTGTCTCGATGTGCCCTGTGATGAGCTGGCAACTTGTCCAGGATGTACCCCACCTCTCATCCAAAGTCAGCTAGAATAGGCTCCAGCTCCACTGTGACCCTAATGAGAAAGTGCTTATGAATAATGGTTACTTTACCTGGAATGTAGACACAAATATAGTTTACCTTTAAAGTAGTTTAATACAACAACACAAAACATGCAGCAAATATTACTCTCTAGTCCAACAGCAAGAAGGCCCGGCTCGGCGTCTGTCTTTCAGCATTTTATTTCATGAAGCTCTCGCCAACGACTAAAATCAGTCTCAGACTTACTTTTGTCTGGTGGCCTAGCTTGGTCACTCTATCCTTTTCTCTTCTTAGCCTCCTCTGTCAACATCCCCTTCGGTCTTTCCCCCCCTGTCATTATGTCCATAGAGGCTGCTGAGTCCGGTTACAGTGTCCGCTTCCCAAGTCGCGGTTCTGGCACAACATCGAGTCCAGTGTCCGTCAGCATAAGCCAGCGACGCTGGGTGAAAAGCCCCTCTTCTTCCCGGTGGTCCAAAACACCTGGGGTACAAACAGTAAGACTCCTCCGGTACTCTGAGCTCATGGGCGGCCGAGCTAACAGACTGAGCTAACATTAGCTATCAGTAGTTACATACATACATGACAAAGAGTTGATGCGGACAAGCCAGGGGACAGCGGAGGACAAGAATGGAGACACCATTCACCTCATTAGTGAGTGTCATGTCATAAATTAACGTTCCGTTAGAAACCTGTGGACAGTAGCTCAGTTTCACTAATCTCTATAAACAGATACCTGCGTATGAATAGAGAATGAGGGGTCAAGGGTCAAGGATTTTGGCACCAGAATCATATTGACCAGTCATGTTTGTGTGAGCTTTGATTGCAACAGTCTGTGTGTAGAGCAAAAGAGGTGGAAGGCAATGCCTGCCTGCAGAAATGTGTCTTTCTTGTCATTCTCGTATTTCGGATATTCGCTTAAAGCCCAGTAACACTGTCTGCTGGCTCCAGAGATTGCAGTTTACGTTCCTCTATGTACTCATCCAGCTCTAACATCACAAACACAGTTGCACTGTAACAGCAACTACGGCCACAACTGACGTGGCTCACTTACTAGCATATAAACTTCGCGATGACAACTGAGCAAACGCCGTCATCTGCCGAGGAAGACCGAGATGGGATTGAAAGCTCTGTGAAAAGCTAGCACGGTCTTCGTCAGACTTCAGAAATGGAGTTTTGGTTCTGCAGTGTTGCCAGACGATGCTTTATTGGCGTAATAAAACAAAGGAAAGAAAGTTTGAAAAACCTTTTGGTAAAAGTTACAACAAAATAACTAAACGTCCCGGCTATTCCATGTGCTTTAAACCTGCAGGGAGAAATATAAACATTGCATAACACGAAATCTTGGGCGTGCGCCACAATGCGATTTGAAGGATGATTGGTCGGGCTAATTGCTCCCTTATATCAACAGTAAATCTAGCTTGAGTATCATTTCACATCGGCCCTCCTGAAAAAGGCAGCATTGTAAGGAAACATTTTTGTGCCATTTCTTTATACCGCAGTCTATCAGGACGGTATTATTAGGCCTCACTACGCCAGCTGCCAAGCCATCAGTGAGCAGGATTGAACGCCACAGATGGCCTTTACATATTACATAGCCAGTGTTTGATGTCAGGATGGTATATGAAAAGGCACTCTAACGGTGCCAAAACAGGAAAACCACACTCTTATATCCAAACATATCAGGCCATTGGTATAGAAACCTCAATCTGCCAAACGCAATGCTGAAGATAAACAGCATGGATGGATTGAGGGGAATGGCATATGCAGAGACGGAGTGGATTGAGAATAGCCAAACACTTGAAAAAAAAGGTTTTAGACATTTAGCTGATGGACTCATCGAGAGTGATTTATGTCGGCTTCATCAGCAGAATAATGAAATTCTGAGAGAATTAAAAGTGAGCAATAGTCAGGCCTCCACATGAACTGCATTGTAATGTATGATGTGATTTAATAAACAATAAAAGAAATTGTTCTTGAAATTCATTTTGTAAAAAAAAAAAAAAAAAAAAAAAAGCCTGGACTTCATTGTTTATCCATGCTTTTTCGATTAACCTCTCTTTAACTGAGCGGAGAGCGAAAGTGAGGACAACAAGCTTCCACTGGCTTTGTGAACTTGGTGTACCAGCTTCTTCCTAACAGCAGCTTTGTCTTTGTGGCTGCCATTGTTGCCAAAGGAAATGAAACATTGCACGACTAATATTTCTGTGACCCTGATCGGAATGCCAAAACATTATCAACTGCCGGAGGGGGCAACACGGGGCGAAATGTATCAGGTGCATTTCTGACATTCTAGTTGATTTCTCAATGAACTTGGCCCCTGTTTTTCCAAGTGCGGCCTGAGGCCAAGCCTTACCGGTTTGTGTGCGTCTTCACAAAGGCCAGCCTCAGAGTGTGCTTGAATGGCAATGGGACGGAAATGAACGCTGTTTGAGCTAGGTGCAGTGCAAACACAGACAGTGCATGGGTCATTGTGTGAGAGGAGAGAGGAGAACGAATGACCCACTCGCACTGCAAACACTCCCAGCTGTTCAGAGCCAGGTTCGCAATGTGTGTGTGTGCGCGTGTGCACGTGTCCGTGCACTTGTGCCCGTCCATAGCTGCGGTCAGATACAAATATGGGGCCACACCTTAAGTCAATGCTCTCTGTTTAACTTTCACAGGTATGTAAACTCCAACGCCAAAGCATGCATTTGATGTATCCGCAAAGTTTACCCAAAAGGAGAGGAAAGTTAATGCCTAATTCAGTTTTGCAATGTTATCTCATCCATATTCCTGCCTATTGAGGCAAAACATGCTCAGAGCGTTCACTAATAGCTCTCGGGCCAATGAGACCAATATATGCTGGAATCAATGATGCAAGATGGTCATTTAAAGAACTATAGGCCATGTTGGAGTGCTAAATGTCATAAAATCAACCTCAAACTTACAGTTTTATGTCATTTATACTTTATTAATGCCTTTTTCGGAGTCAAGCTGCCATTTTGAAAACAAAACAGCAATTACCCATTTGAATTGTTGCTTCTGGACATAGAGAACATGTCATGATATTAATATTTCAGATGAAATCCCGTCCAAAGTGCCAACTTGACATGGACTCTGTCTGTTCTCAGACCTTTTCTCATATCCTCGGGCTTATTAGAGGCCAACAGAGAGTATTGCTTGTATTCGCTCCACTGCACACAAGGTCTGGGGCCTTTGGGACAGACACAAGCCATATGTCTGTCAGATTTTATTGTGAATGTAAATGCCTGGGTTCCATTCTCTGACCGAGAAGACTAAATGCGGTTTATGTATTTTATTTTTTTTACTGTAACATCACTCTTTTTTGTTGTTGTTTTTTTTGTTTTCATTTTATAATTCATTGTTCCTTGCTTTTTGAGACTCCTGTCCTCAGTTTGCTTCTTATTCTCCAGTAACTCAAACTAGGCTGCTTTAAAAGCTGGGGTAACGTGCCCTTTATGCCACAACGTATACACCCCTTCGTGGACATAACATTCTCATTCCAGCCGGCATTTGAAAACTATGACAAAGGCCCCATGTCCATCTGATTTCAATTCAAACACCTGCATACAAATCATGTCTTCAGAGCAGTCAGGCCGGTTCAATCTGTTGAGAGAATGCAATGGGAGCATTGACGGTACCAGACTTTGTCACAGGGATTTAGAGGAATCGAAGTTAGCTTGTGTTTTACATATCAAAGTGTGAATGCGGGCACAACCGTTGATTATATTGCCATCTCTGGAAGTAATATAACATCAGTTCAATCCCCCACACAGTGTCAACTACTCTGGTTTTACCGTCTATTGTTCTTGACATTTGGGAACAAAGAGACAAACAGGCCATTCTTCAAAAACATACTTTTGAAAATCATAAAATTGAATCATAAAAATGACGGATTACATTCGATCTGTCATTTTTATGGACAGACGTATTTTTACATTTCTGCTTTATTGTGCTTCCGGCTTGTTGGCTAATATTAGTCTGTAACTCAGATGTTTCAGCAGAAAAACAAATCATCAGTTATGTTGCATTGTGTCGCTGGTGGTCTGTTCTAGCAGAATTTAGTCCTGTTGAACTATCACATACAGTCATTATTAAGTGTATATTATATTACTCCTGTGTAAATGCCTAACTACAGCCCCGCTCATGTACTCGGTGAGCCAGGTCTAGACACATGGCACAGTAGCAACAAATCCTAATCTCAGTCATTCTCAGGCCTCTCCAACTTGAAACTGGACTCTTTTCTTTCCTCTAAGCCATTTCATTCATTTTACTGAGTGTGCTCTTGAATAGAGGCTAGAGCTTTGGCGTGGTGTCCCAGACTGTCAGATTTGGGTAAATTGATCCTGCCTCCCTGTTCTGTCTCGGAGCCCTGGCCTGATCAGGAAAACACCCATGACAGTTTGGCTAAGGGCCTTGCTAAGAAGCGAGCTCTATTTAAAAGAGCAACATTGCAAATTAGTGTTTGAAGGTTTTAACATGAGAAAAAAAAAAAAAGCCACGCTCCCTTTAGGTTTCAGTTCAAACTTTAAACAAGCTCCCCAACTGGTATCGGACACGAGTGAAGCCAACCCTCAGAAAAAACCTGCTTTCCATCGAGTGGGCATGGTGCAGCATTTCAGCCTGAGCTAATCGGCCAGTAAGAAACAGGATGGGTACACGTGGACCCGGCCTTGGTAGATGTGCACACACACGAGCCACCGATGACCTGATATATCAGAGAGCATGGTGAGGAATTAATCAGATCACACCCTGTTTCCCTACCCACAGCTGTGACCGAACAGGAAAGAGGAAAAGGTCAAACCCATTGGTCAGGATGGGAGGGCTGGGAGAGTTGGTTTAACCTCTGACCTCACAGTTAGATGTACGAGGAGACATCTGACATGCAGCTCTAAAAGGTCACTTTCTCCGAGCGTACCTCTGTGAAGCCTCTTCTTCTGGGGCTGCTTCCTTTCACCACGTCATGTTCTCTAAGTAAATCTGAGCTTGGTTAGTCGTGGGAAGTGTTAAGATCAAGAAGAACAGAGAGTTAGAGGGAGATGGCTGATGGAGATGGAGAGAAGGGGGACTTTGCGAGTGCATAATAGCCGTTTCCCCCTCTTGCCTGGGGCCCAGTGTAGATGTGGTGGACCCAGCCCCAGACGCCACTCCATGGTTTGGCACGCTCCGCGTTTCAGCCCTCTCACTGTTTCCAGCTGAACCAGCTCCTATGCAAACACATGGGCAACCGGTGGGTTTTCTTATTTAGTTGTCGGTCAAGAGTACTTAATAATATTCAAAAAGACAGTGCGACATATCATCCCGCGCTTGCCAAAATATGATCCTGGTCTTCCCACTCCCCCCTCTTTCTTCTCCCCAACATTTTCCCCTCTACATTTTGGGAAGAGTACATGCAGATGAAAAGGAACAGATACACAATGGTGCAATCTTGAAAAAAGTTTGGCTGATGGTCATTAAAATAAAAGTGCAGACTGAGAAAAGGGCAAGCATGGAGCAAGGAGGACAGCGACCGCCTCTCAGGAGACTGCAAGAGGAAATATTTGAGATACAATGGCCTGTAATGCAGCAGAAAGCACAGGCAGTGATGTGGCGTATGACTTACTCAGATTGATATGTCCTCGCTGACCCAAATGCTCTCATCCCTGCCTCGGCTTTTTGAAGTTAAATAAACAGTGTGTCACAAGATCTTCCACATACCACCCAAGTGCTACAGCGTGTGTGAGAGTCTCTGTGTGTGTCCGCAGTCGCTTGTGTCTACGGCTTGTATGCATGCTTACTGTATGTGCGGACGACAGAGAGAGAGAGGGAGAGACAGATCATGTTTGTTAGCGTGCACAGGAATGTGTGCGCCGACAAACGAGCGAGCGTGGATGTGTGCGACATGTCTGTAATGACAATGGCGGGTGACAAATAACGCTGACGCACGCTGTCCCCGGTCTTGATCCTGCTTTAATAAAAAAGTGTTGGCTCTTTGAACATTTTAATTAAACTAAACGGGACCATCCCCACCCAGGCCTCGACGATGAGCTATGTACATTTGAAGACAAACAAGACCATCTGTTACAGGGTAGACATCAAATACATGTCTTTTTTATGTCACCCTGGGCCCGCATGTTGACTTTCATTATTTCTAAAATCCATCTGGAATTTTGATGGGCATGTTTTGAAGGAAAAGGCCTTGAAACCACAATGCAGGGATGTCTTGAAACAAAGGTCTCTGTGGTTTTGTCTGTTTCTCGTGGTCAACAACAGCCCGGCAGTCTCTGTGCTCAGATAGCTCATGTCTGTAATTTTAGTTTATGCCATCATTATTACAACACGTTAGCCGTTTTTTCAGGCCGTTTCTTGGAAATACACTGAATCGATGGTTTATGTGCTCTTTTTTAAAAATTGAACTAAGACCATAAAATGTAGAGAGAGCGAGAGAGAGGAGAAGAGAATAGAGATTATTTTGGACTAGCCAGGAAGAGGAGAAAAGTATCTGGATAAGTGTTCGCTGCAGAAAGACAGATTTGTCTGGTGTTAGCTGGGTCAATAAAAAGGGGATGAGGTAAAAAATATAAGACTAACATCATTTTTATGACATTTTCACACTGTATTCTCCTTTCTAACTCTGCAAATATTGTGGAGTTGTAATAAAAAACCCAATGATAAGTAGATGGTGACAGTGAACTTTCTGGAAATGATCCACAAACACACTTAAATTTAAAGCAGCTGCATAAAAAAACACTTAAAAATATCAAGTCGGTCACACTAATTACAATAAATCTATTATATTATCAAGTTCTGGAGCTCCCTCACAGTTTAATTTCACCTTTACCCACAAATTAATGTATTTTTAGTCAGATTAAATCTGTATCTCACCTTGATTCAGGGAGGATTGTCATGCAGGAGTCCCAAATCCAGTGCAGAGCTTTATCTCTGTACTGTTTGTTGCCACCAGAGGGAGTCTTCTTAGGCAAATTATAGCTCCCCAAGGGGTTGACTGTGTATGCTGAACATCTGCTCAAAATTCACATCATTCTGACTCAAACCCAAAGTAATGGTAATATTGATGTTTTGTTTATGTTGTTTTGTTCATGCATTTCACTGTTAATCAAAGTGACTGACAGATCCTCGCTGACACGTATTTATCACGACGCCAGTTCATTATTATTAGTCATTATTAGTCATGCAATGGTAATTTTTATTCCTACAGCTGGAAAGCCGTTCCTCGTCTGTTTGACTTTATGGGGTTTACTGTTGTGGTGAAGCCCATCCGGGGAGCCCGCACTGGTGGGGCAATGCCCAATGTTGCAAGCGACAAGCACCAGCCTGTACAGGCCTATAAAAGGCCATTTCACTTGGTTCCTTTTTTAGTTTTCTGTACAACAACTACACGTGTAGAGCTCAGACTGGAAGCCCGTCCCATCCCCTGCATATCCATGCTGGAGGAGGAGGAGGCGTGTAGCCCTTTTGTTACCTGTATTAGAGTACCTGGCTGTTGTAAGTTAGTAACGTGGAGTGCGTTTAAGATGTCTTCAAGGGACAGAAAGAGCGAGCCACGTACAAAAGATTTAAAGAGATCCACAGAGTTGGCAGGGCACTGCTGTAAGTGCTACTAGTTTTTTTTTTTCTACCTGCAAGGCGCAGCAAATGGGAATTGCTAATTAGACTCCACCGTGAAAGTAAGGACGAATAGGAGGCACTTCCTCCAAGAACTCATTCACCTTTCGAGTCCGACCCTCTCTCAAGTTTCATTTTGGAGTTCTTATCCACCTTTCAGGTCGCCATCAGCATCTCACCTGTACTGCTGGACCATGGATTTCACACGGTCGAAGGTTTCAAAGACGTATCATGTCGCGGAAAATAGGCGGTATACGTGCATCTGGAAGGGTTAGGAAAGCTGCCAATGTGAACGGAAAGCGTGACCACTTTATGTTACAGTGCATGGCCTCTGGACAAAGTGGTAACGATCATGCACAAACCCCCCCGAAAGCGGAGTCTCTACGTATTCCTGTGTTTTGGCATCATATACCTCAGACTTGGGTGAGTTCTTTTTTTTTTTTTTTTTTTTTTTAATATTACCTGTGATAGCATGCGCAGTTTTCTTTACATGCGCAAACCTGCATATGAAATTCATTGCGACACCCTGACAAACTCCTCTTTACAGGAAAAAGCACTGGCTGCCCTCTGACCTCAGACTTAAGCATGATGTAAAAAAAAAAAATCAGCTTTCAGCAGGTGTATTTTTAACAAAACTATTTTAATCGTTATATCCAAACGCCTGCACCTGGGGAATGCGTTGTGCGTAAAAGTGGCAGATCAGGTCTCATGCCAACAAGGCAATCCGATCGATTCGTATTCGCTGTCAGAGGGCTATTAAGTTCACCTCATGAGACTCCTGCTCCTTTGTCGCACAAGATAATTTGAGCCGCTGTCTCTGCTCCAGATCCAGCTTACCCCTGCATACCTTCATTAATAGCGGCAGACTGAGTTGTATTTCCACATTCCATTGCCCAGACGGAGTTTTTACCTGTGTGTTTTGCAATACCTCACCTGGATGCATAAACACAGGGGGATTTCTATGCATTCCCTCTCCCTCCCATGCATGCTCATACCCTTCAGGTAGACGTGCATTAGGATCGTCGTGAATTCAGTCATTAAAATCCGTGCGGGAAGTTGTCGTCGTGTGTTTGTACTTCGTGTTGGGGCTGTGCATGCGTGGGGAAGTCAGTGTTGCATACATCATCTTTCTAACTCATTTTAATGGTGAAACATATTTACTATAGCGTATACTTTAAATTATAACAAGCCCAGGGGCCTCGTGTTACACACGGGTAAGCATACAGAAAATCTTACCTGCCAAATGCTGCTACTGTTGTGACTAAATCAATATGAGTTATTTGATTTTATCCAATTCCAGGCATTTTTTATGCGCCCCTTCCTCTCTAAAACCAACTGCGCATGTCAATCAGAAGTTATTAACTGGAATATAACCTGCCACGTGTTGTTTAAAGCTCATTTTCACCAGTAAAAGAGACAAATTCCAGTCAGCTTTAAGGCTCTTGTTCTGATTTCGTCCCATTTTTTCGGAGATTCCTACAGCCACGGCGAGTGAACCAGAGCAAAGTGTCAGCCCTCCCTGTGAGAACCTCATGTGCAGCGGAGCGTGTAACCGACAGATGCTCATATCACATGACAGTAGCTCCAGTGTGGGGGGGAAAGTCACCCGTCTCCGTGTTTACTGAGCCCGAGCAGTTAGCTCATTCCTTCCATCCTTTTACTGGGGCTCGATCTTTCATGGTACCCTCTTCATTTACAATGACTGGAGCCTGCAGGTGTTGAGTGAGAGTCGCGATGCTGAGACGATAAAAGCCCCGAACTCACTAAGCTCTGCGACAAAATCTCCCCAAGTATTTTGATTTCTCTGCACAAGATACTATCTCGGCCAACAACACCTTGACATTTAGAAAAAAAAAAAAACTCCAATCTGACTGAGATCGACCTACAATTTTTACAGCAGGGCCACAACAGGAATATTTAAATATTATAGGATGTAAGTCATAATACCAGCAGAGCGAAGCAGACAGAACTATTACAGACGCCTATAGGAATATTATAGTGTTACCACAGGAAATAATAAGGTCACTGAAACTCACATTCGAGTACCACAAAGATGGTTTATGTCTCCCAGGAAATATTATAGGAAAGTTTGTTACCAGAGAGCGCAGAGCTGCGCAGGCTCCAAGAATAACATTATAGCAAACTCACGGGCGATAAGGACAGCAGGACGATGACTCTGACTCTCACACACACACACACACACCGTGCAGAAATATAATAAAAAATCATATCTGCTGCATATACAGACTTTTCTGCGTTAACATGACACCGACTTGTTGATTCAGGACCACGTATCCTGCCAAAGAAATGTGCAGATTTTTTTTTTTTTTTTTGTGCACATGGAGCTGTGATGATGGTGTGAGGCTCAAGCAGCCAGCGTCTATGTTTGTTTATTTTTGGCTGGATGGAGGGGTGGAGGAGGAGGAGGAGGAGGAGGAGGAAAAGGAGGAGGAGGGTGTGTGTGTGTGTGTGTGTGTATCTGTGGAGAGGGTGGGGTGGTGGGGTAGTGGTGCTAGTGGTGGTGGTGGTGGTGGTGGGGGGGTGATGATGAATGAAACCTCCTGCACGTCCAACGGGGATCGGATCAGTGTCACCCTATTGTCCCGCTGTGGCAAAGTGGGCGGATAGCAGTGTCTCTCCCTGCCCAATGGCAGGCACGACTCTCATGAGAGTGGAGAGAGGCACTTTTCTGCCATGCAAAATCCCTAAAACCATCATCATTCCGGCTCGGGAACGAACAGTACTGTGTAACAGCCTCCGCCGCTGAGAGATGACAGAGCCAATCTCAGCGCACACACGGCCCTGGGAGCTTGGAGCTGCGTAGAGCCACCCGCACCAGAAAGACAAGGAGACGCTCAGCACCTCTTTTTGATTTTGTGCGAAAGGGACTTAAAACCGGGAATAAAGGGAGTTTTTTTTTTCCTTCATCCTGTCCGCGTCGTCTCTCTCAATCCGAACGTGGCCATTTGCTCAATGTCATCATGATCATCTTCTCGTCGCGCAGTGTACTGCTGTCAGTCTATTATCCGCAGATCTTCCTGATCCTGACGAGTGGCAGCTACCTGTAAGTTTGAGCCAATTAACGGGGTCCTTAATTAACTTCAGAGAGTGCGCGCGCTCATCCTCAGCAACACAAAGACGCACGGGTTTGCTTTTTGCTCCCGTGCCGCTCTCCTACCGGACAACAGCCTCTATTTCCCCCTTTTTCTTTCCTAATCACTAAACGCCGGCTCTGACATGTATTTCTTTCGTTCTCCGCGTCCGCACACTGGAGATTCATTTGAAAGTTGTTTATGTTGTGTCACCAGACTGTAACGGCGCGGGGAGCAGGCGTAGCGAAAGTTCAGCTTACGCAGTAAATGTGATTTAATTCTACGCTATCTCTCACACGCTTCCTAATCATACAGCTACACGCGTAAAAAAAAATACTCATGAGTGGAAACATCGCCGGGAAAATGATCCACGTGGGAATAAACTAATTAGGTGAAATCCTGAACCCGCTAATGTGCCGTCTGCTGGCGGATGAGGCGCGTCTCGTGAGTAAGCAGTGATGGGTTTTTTGTGTCTAGCTGTCGTATTCCAAATATTTTGTGCAAGATCAGGAAAAAACAAAACATTTTGGGGTGACTGCTACGTGGATTCGTTTTTGGCCACAGAGTGGCAGAGATGTTCAAGACAATTGGATGCTGAGATTCTGTCTTTTCCCTCCTCCTGTGCGGGGAATTTAACGCACAACATGGGTAGTCGGGTTTGTTTTTTTTCTTGGACAGGGCGAGCACCGTTAACCTGTCAGAGCGTGTGAAATATCACCTCTGCGCATGACTTCATTCTCTGGTTAATTCTCAGCATTTCGCTCTTATCATCTGAAGCCACATCTGTAGAGTATCTGTCTGCAACATGCACGTGATTGACGCTATAATGCGCTGTGGCTTTGAATTCAAAAAGAAATCCCTCTTGCAGGAGAACACTGGCTTTCTTAAAACTTCCAAAAGAATTACTCACCCATGCTTCCTCGCTCCTTTTCCTCTGCTACCCGGAGACCCCAAACCTGATGCTGAAATAGATGTGGTTTTTTGGGTTTTCTGTTAAAAGTGGGCTAAGTATAGTGATGGCTTCCACGTTAAAACTACATACCATTGTTTGTTTGGATTAAGTATGTTTTCTGTTGAGCGCTGGCCGCAAAATAGGTTTGGAGGAGGAACATTTAAATATGGATATATATATATAAAAAAATGCAATGTGTCAGAGCTACGCAACTAATGTTTTGGCATGATGGAGCGAAATCTGTAGAGCTGTGGGTGGTAAATGAGCCGTCAGCAAAAGGATCTGACCATGTGAAGCTTTTTGGGCCACTGCACACCTCACACTCCAATATCAAGGAATTTCACACTTAATGTTCCAATGGCAATAATCTGAATCCGTTTTCACTCTGTTTTGTTGATATCAGCCAGCGTGCGACTGCAGATCCAGGTTAAAAATAGCATTTTGTTGTGAATCAAACACCTTCAGCGTTCATCTGAAGCTCTTATGTTTGTAAATGAGCAGCAGAAGGGAGGGGGAAATCATATTCAGCATTAAAATAACAGCTAGTTTCCTGCTCTTGGAAAAAAAAAAGTTTATTCACTTGACTTAGTTAAGTTGTGTCTCAGGCATTTTTGTGAGTGCATTCCTCGGTAGAAGATGCATGCCTGGGAGCTTAATAGTGTGTCAGTTAGGTTCAAAGTGTTCCATGTGATGGAGTAGGTGGCTGTGAGCACACTGTATGCCATGATGCAGACTCTGACGTTAATCAAGACGTTAATCTGAGGTCAAAAACACGACAGAGGCGTCTTGTTTCTGTGACATTCAACGTTACGCGGAGGATGGAAATGCATGTCACGTCTAAAGCTGAGAAGATGTAGGTGTCAAAGCTTTTTGATGAAATCACAACACTCATGTGGCCTCCAGATTTTACAGTCTGTAGGGTCTGTGCACGGCTCAAACCTGGCAAAATCCATGCCACCTGCTGCTTAGTAATTAACAAAAAAAAGCTGACTTCATCTGTCTATGACAGCTGCGTTAATATGGACTGACGTCTGCGGCGTTTGCATCAGTTTATATGTCGGATCATTACTGTAATATCTGATACAGGAAACCGCACATTATCCGAGTAAACCTGCCACTTATTGATAGCAACTGCAGCATCTTGAAAACAGACAAGAGTTCTGTGACATTTCCAAGTGTTGTTAGAGTTTCTGTTGGCGGTCTATCTGATGGCAGATCTATATCCGTGGGTGAGCCGCCCCCAAGCTGCTGGCGTACACACAGAATATACGCTAAGCAAACAGAATCGCATTTGTGCACTTTGATGATTTCAGGGATTTAAAAGCTTAGCTCTGGAATTCTCTGTTTGGTGTTGTCTGGTGGTTTATGTTGCCAGTGGTAGACTGTGATTCTGCGAATTAGCAGGTGAATGACATGAGAAAGAGCCAAGAGGGGAAGTTATTAGGGGCTGTGTTTGTCAGACTTAAAAACATCAGCACGCTGTCGTGTTAGGTTTTAACGGGTGCACTGAAATATCAGAGATATAGCATGACTCGAATGTATTTTATTGCCTTTTGGATTCATATAAACAACCCGAGTTCTAGTCACCCTTAACGTTTATTATGTAGGACGGTGAATTTCTCCAGTTGCACATTACTTGTCTTAATGAGCCTGACCTTTCGGTTCGTACGGGCTACATGTCATTGTTGCCATGAACAACCACATATACAGCAGAGGGTCACAGTGGGTCAGGGGAATTCAGCACTGTTTAACAGCAGAGAGAGCAAACAGGGTTCGAAAGCAGCAGCAGCAGCAGAAGCAGCAGCAGGCCCGAGTGTTTACTGCAGACACTGAATGCACCTGATGCATGCCTCGCTTTTCTCATTTTTTCTCCTTGTGTATTTCACAAGTTCCAGCGCTGTGCCGCACACGTTTGCGTTTCATGCCCTTTGCCTCGTTGACATCTCGCTGCCTCTCTCTCGCATCTTAACATGTTTACTGTAATTGAGCAAAAAAAAAAAATCTTCTCAGTTCAGCTAACGTTTGTGGTATTTTTCAGAGCGGGGTTTGCTAAATCAACAGTATACACAATGGCACTTTTTCCCTTTTATACGCTGGAGTACGTTCCCCTGACTGCACTGCGAAGACCAAGAGAATGTGTGCAGTCCTCAAGTCTGGTAACAGATACTCGTCTCTGCGCTGTTAGGATTTATTTGAACTTATGTGTTTGAAATTGAGATTTATGCTTTTCTGCCTTTTGTGGAGAAACTTAAGCAACCAGCGGATAGGGAGCATGCTTGTCCGAGAGCGACTTCTAATCAACCATCATATCTTTGTTCTTAGTCAGAGGTCTCCTACCAAGATCACTGTGTACTAGAATTCACAGAAACCATTGTGTCTGTTTCTCCTCTGCTCTTTTGCCGCCATCGTTTTTTTCGCTGACATACAACTCGCCTGCGTTAGTTTGCCCCGTTTGTGGTGAAGCCCTTTGGAGTTCGACGTCATACTTCAAAGCCTGCGTTTGCCTCCACGCTCATTTATGGCTCCCTGTCCCTGACATGTTTGAAAAGTATGTATCTACATGGTTTCGAGGGCTATAAACAGAGTTTTGGAGAAAGTCAGTGCTTTGTTTAGCTGTAATCTGTTCTGGCTTCCTCGGTTGCAAAGCCATCTCTAACATGTGTTTTGATATTATCACATCGAGCGAGAGTGACAGATGTGATGAAGTCTCCCCGAGGAAAACTGAGAAGGACATGTGTCATTCACCGCACAGCGCATTCAAACCTCACGAATTAAGGCGGCCAGTGTTGAAAATTTTACATATTTTCCATGCAAACCAGTCTTAGGATGTGGCTCGAGTAAAAGTAAGTCCCTCTTGAAATTTATAGGCAGCACTTTACACCCGACTTTCAAACACATAATTGCACAAATCATGAGAAATAATATTTTGTGTGACATTTTGTTGAATCCTGCATCTGCATCCCGAGACACTGAGCAAGTGTATACGATGTGTTTGCGTAAGAGTGAAGTCTGGCAACTTTTTATGCCGCTATGTTACCTAACAATTAACATAGAAGCCGCAACTCATTACTCAAAGTCCCACCGTCCAAACCAGCGTGGAATGGCGTTGTCAGTAGTCAAACAAGCATCTTGTTTTCTCTCTCTCTCTCTGGGCTGTTTTAGCAAGTTTCCCTCTGTGCTTTTTTTATGTTTTATATTGGATTAAGTTTTCAGGTTTTTGATTTACCTCTAATCCATTAAATAGCAATACTTTCATGTAGTAGAGCTTTCACTTCACTATGGAACGTGCATCAATCACTGGTCAAATTGAATCCTGTTCTGGAGAGCCTCACATAAGTGAGTCAGTCTGACCATCCTCTGGAGGTTCTAACTGAGTCTGTGTTTGTGTGTGTGTGTGTGTGTCTGTGTGTGCAAACATGTACGCATGTATGTGTGTGCCTGTTCGTGCATGTGTCTGAATGTATGTGTGCGCATGCTTCTCTCTCTCTCTTTGGCAGGGCCCTGTCCTCGGTGGTGGCTCTGGGTGCCAACATCATCTGCAACAAGATTCCCGGGCTGGCACCTCGCCAGCGGGCCATCTGCCAGAGCCGCCCGGACGCCATCATTGTTGTGGGCGAAGGCGCTCAGATGGGCATCAATGAGTGTCAATACCAGTTCCGATATGGACGCTGGAACTGTTCGGCGCTGGGAGAACGAACAGTCTTCGGCCAGGAGCTGCGAGTAGGTCAGTCTGGGTTCTATCACAAAAGGGAAAGGGCACAGTGTGTGCGTGTGTTTGTGTTTGCGTGTACTGCTTTATGGCTGTCCTCATGAGAACCTTTGTGAGCCTTACTGTTGGAGTGAGGATGTCATGTAATTTCTGACAGTCGTCACTTCTGTAGTGAGTGATTTTCATTGAGTGTCAAACCTTTTTAAGTTAGAACTTTGATTAAATTTAGGTACAGGTTAGTTTTGAGGTAATGCATTCACGTCTTCTACTCTGCAGGACTCCTGTCAATCACATTATGTGTGTTATATATCAGAGGTCTATGAGCCTGGAGCAAAGAGTGGGCCTCTGTTTCTGTGCATTAATTAATTCAACCAAACAGCTGTTCTTAAGAGAAGCCCCAAATAAACTGAAATAAGGTTGTAAAATCTGACTACAAAAATAGGCATTGATACAGGATCTGTACTTCAGTGCAAGGCATAAATTTTCTATCTAACAAAAAAACAATCAACATGCACAAAATCAGAATTTTTGGGTCCCAGATCTTCTAGAAATCTCCAAAATGTCATGCTGAATTAATACTACATGTTTCTAGGATTTAACGATGCAGCTATAAAAGTTTAAATATGTTTTCAGTGACACACTGGAATAAACAAACAGCAGAATGTAGCATGTTCTAACTGTGATGCTATTTAAGGGAGAATTTAAGGCGGACATTCGTGTTTGTGAGGTTCGGAGTGTTGTGTAAGAAATAAGGTCATTGCAGAAATCACAGAATTAGATCTTCACAAGTGTGTGCGTGTGTGCAGAGGATCACTGATTGTCATTTGGTAATGATAATGAAGCTGACAATGGCAATACCAGTGACTTGCCCATTGAAGAGCGAACAGGAGTTACATAATAGGTTTTTCGAGCCATCCCATTGTCTCAGTTAGAACAAGCACAGAAGAGTACAAGAAGAGTATCGAAAATGTAGTACCAGCCCCCGACCCTCTGAGCCCCATGAAATATGGCTCTCCACAAGCCAAACCCAAACTGCACACATCACACAGTCAAAACTCAAACCAGCAACACACAGTCTCTTTGACTCTCTATTGTATAACCATTTGCGTTGGCATTGCTCAAGAGGACTTCATATATTTCTAATTCCAGCACATCTTAGTTGTCCTCTTTTCAATTGACAATGTTGTATTTCTCCAGCGCGCTCTGGTTTCTGTTGATGTAGGTTCCGCAATGAGCCTGTTGGTTAGCAGCATGCCGTCCATTGCTGGCTATGCCAGAGTTATGGAAAAGCTACCGAAAGGCACTGGAGCCCTAATGGGGAAAACGTATGGTTGAAAAATGATATCGCAAATGAGGAGACAACTAATGGTGTTATTGCAGAGAACGCTTGTCGAACCAAAATAGATGAACACATCTGTTGTTAATCGGGCAAAATTGGTTGTGTCCATGCCTGGCTGGCTCATGAGAGTGTGCACATACATGCAGAAAAAGACGTTAAGCAGACAAACATTTACATTTACGATGCTTTTGTTTGAGAAACTTGGCATTCCGCAAACCTCTTTTGCATCGCTTTTGTTTTACAGGGACTTTTATATATTTCCTTTCATTTAGAAGATGCTTTGTTGCCATTACGTTGCGGTTGGGCTGTGCATTTAATCCAGTGGCTCTGTTAACAATCACTCCTCTTAAGGAGTAGCTGAATTAGCTCCAGCTCCCTCTCCAAAAGCATTTTTTCTTTGTTGTGAATGTGGCGCTTTCTTGTTGTAATGGAGCTCATGTTGTTTTCCTCAACACTCAACATCCCCTTTCTTCCTATTTTCGGCCTGTTCTTTTATGCCCTTCTGAAGAGTGTAGAGATTTAGGAACGATATTAGGCACTTGTCCATCAGAAGCATCTGCGCGTCTGCTCGACTGATGTTTATGTTTTTACGTATTATACTGTTTACCTAAAGAACTTTGTAGTATAAAATTCTATATTTAGCTATTGTGGTTCACACAGTCCTTGGATGTGCAAGCATTGCCACAAATCTTTGTGTATTTGTGTTGCACGCATGTGCCCAGTCGAGTTGAAGCCATTCAAACCTATAGGGGCTCTTCCACTTTTCGCCGGCGATGCGACATCGATTCCATAATGGCGTCATCTGACTTTCGCACTCGCCTTTCGCCTTTGCTCTTCTTGTTTGGTTTCCATAGTGGATGTACACAAATAAATCCTTCATGTGCCCATGCTGAGCACATGACTGTTGCTGGTGTCCAGTTCTGGCCAGAGAGCGATGACTACTGGGCCTGCCATGATTGTCCAATAATGATGGGACTTGGTGGCCTTCTCAATAAAGCATTCCAACGATGACGTCTTTTTCTAGACCGACGTGGAACTCGATTTTGCTCAGGGTTCCCATGACAAATTTACGTTATGTTTCTGTCTGACTTATTTTTGTTCGACATAATAATCACCACATATCTGCTGCCCTCTTGTCATAATTTGAATGTATTTTTGATAAATTGAATGAACACATCTGGCAATGGAACTTTCTGAAATTCAGTTTTTGGACTACAAATAGTACGTTTCAATGGCCCATGTGTGCGTAATCTGGCTCAGTAGCTCTTGACAGAAAAAAATAAATATATATATATATTTATAAAAAAGAAACTTATCCTGTTGAGCAAATTACTGTGCTAAAATTAGTCCCCAGTGACAGGGATGCGGGAGCAGGAGGATAAGAGGAGTGTTCTTCTACTCAGCTTCAAGGAGAGTAGATTTATTCCTCCACTCCATGGCGACAAAAGGGAGAAAATGTTGCATTGTTTGGCACCGTTGACTTATGATGTGGAACCCATGGCTGTGCTGAGGCGCATAGAGCGGATCTTTGCCGGTCAGTAAACCGCCTGAACGGTGGATCGTGCACCGGTTTTGGTATCGAAATGTGGGTGAATTGTTTGAGAGCCTAAACTCTGTAGTGATCTTGCTATCACAGGCAAGTGGCAGAAAGAAACAGACACACCGTTCACACACGAATATTATTGTGTAATAAATGTGTTATCGATAAAACCAAAAGTTTAGGGATGAACAATAAACTCACTCACTGGAACTTTAGTTGCGCAGAAAATAAACTTGTTTTAAAATTGATTTTAGCTGAATTGAGAAATCCTCTTACTGCTGGGCATTGGCTCATACCTGATCAGTGGCTTGGAAGATTTGTTGTTCGGAGGGACACACACGGACTCAGACACCCAAAAGTAAACAGAAAAGCTCACGATCGCTGGTGCTACTCCAGATGTTCAGATGTTGTTTACTACCGTTTCTGACTGCTCGGGTTTCTCTCTGGGTCTGTGCTCAGCACTTAAGAAGAGATGTGTATAAGACACGTGTTTACTTCTGTCTCTCAGCCACCGATCATCACCATCTGTGCCCACCAGAAATGATAGGTAAAGCGCGGTGGCTTCTCCCGTAGACTTTCCATACACACTTTCTGCGTGTCACACAGCGCAGTGTATTCCCTATCAGAGCCTCGTTTGTGTGGATGGCAGTGTGAGCTCTAACATGCTGAGCTTCTCATATTAACCACATGTTTTTCTGTTAGTGTCACAGCGGGGGTGTAGTGATTTGTCTCTTGGAGGGGGAATATTGTGAAGTAGAACAATAGTTCTGACCCCAGTTTTCATCAAAATCTGTTTTCATAAAAAGCTGCAGTGCAAAAATATGTTGCATTGCATCTTCACGGATCTCTCACTACACCTACACGCACGGGAAAACGGTTATTGGACTGGTCAGGTTAGAATTTAACTTATTGTGGTGAGGTATTGGGTAGCTGCTGCAAATTTACGGTTGAATGAGCTCAAACATTGAATAATAAAACAGATTTTATGTGTACAGTTCCTTAGATGATGACTATGTTCACATTTAGAGTGTTCTTAAAGATTTCCACTCATTAACAGTTTCACTGCTTTACCATTTATTGATGTTTAAGCCCTTTCCTCTCACTGTATTCAAAGTTATTTTTATTAGCATGGAAATATGTGATTGTCAAAGTTTAACACTGTGGTCGTTCTCCCTAACTTTAAGCCGTACTGCAGGATACAGGTGTGTAATTGGCTGCTGCATCTTGATGCAGTGGGATCGAGCTCCCCGCTGCTGTAGGTTGGGATCTGACAGTGCTCGTTCAGTTTAGCAGTGTCCCACTAGGTCATCGTGGGAGACCACAGACACCACAGCTACTGCAGAGCTCGGCTTGCCAGTTAGACGCTGTGGAAAAGTGGGCGATTTAGCGTTCTCTCTCAACACCTTATTGTCAGACTGCCATCAGCTCGCACGTGACATGCGCAGTTGTGATATTTTCCAGTGTTTGTTGCTCATGATTGAAGATGTAACCATGTTTTCTGACCATGTCTGTATGTATTATGGAATTCTTTAGCATGGCATATGAAATCATGGAATACACCCCTTCAACAAAATGTTCCAATCCCTTCTCCGAATCTGCAAATTCCCACATCATCATAATCAAGTACAGGGGAAAAGCTATTCCCGTTCTGCTCCCATTTAAGTTTTTCATTCAAATCCCCAAAATTATGAACACTAAACCTTTCCCCCTGCTCTGTGATCCAGTCTTAGTTTTGGACTGGAGGGAGGAGATGTCGGCATTTTTTCAAGAACTAAAGATCAGCCGACCGCAAGTCTAATGCATTCTCTCTGTGCTGCCTGCTCTTGGAGGCAGTCTTTCTGTTCTGGAGCTGCTCCATGGTATTACATTCGCTTTCCAAGAGAGCACACATTAATAGCTGGGTTATTGAGCATTACAGAGCCTGAGATATCTTCATTCAGCAGAGGTGATTCAGTTTCAAAGGCTGGTCATTTGATATTTATTTCGCTCTACTGCTGTCAACAGAAAAGTGTATTCAGTTCAGAAGATGGCTTCTGCTGGCACCTTCCCTGTTGCCTGACACTGTTGAACACAAGACTTGAGGCTAGATGGATTGATGGAAAAATGAAAGCATCCCCATTCTTGTTGCAGCCTTATCCCTCAACAGCTTCTCTGTTTTGCAAAAAAAAAAAAAAGAAGTGTTGGCTGCCTTATTATGCTCTAACTGACAAATTGGAGAACAACACCATAAACTCCAAGTGCGATTTGAAACTGGCAATTGAAGTGCGTCTCTGTTTCCTCTGCAAAAGCAGATTTAGCAGTCCTCCCCCTGTGCCCTGCTCTGGTGCTGGCATGAGTTGGTACCTCCAGTCTGTGAAAATGTGGAATGAATTATCCTGCGCTAACAGAAATGGGTGTTATTGAGTGGCTTGTTGCAGTCTATTAAGAAGTAATAATAAAATTAGGGGCAAATCCATCAGCGAGTCAGGAGGGAAAGAGGAGGGAATGGCAACCGTGGTCAATCCACCAATCATAATACTTTCTGTCAAGGCTGATCCCAGGCCTGTGATTTGTTGATGCCGTTTTATTATTCATATTTAAGTGTGTTCACCCACGCGTGAAGTGCATCGAAAGCCCCATGTGGTTTCTGTTACACATCTCACATAATAGGTTAACGTGTTTTAGATCCAGCAAGTGATCTTTGCCCTATGCCTCAACTCTAACACACATGCAGTATCAAATTAACACTCTGTATCCTCCTGTGGCATTTATTCAGATTCAGATTTTGGTAACTGATTCCACTATGACTGGACATGTGTGCTTTTCTTTGCCTTCTTCCTCTGATGATATGTTTTGACTCGACTCAAAATAAGCGTAATCTTGTGTACCATCAGACATTCCTTCGGTTAACCACCTGTAATAGAGATGCCCTTCACTAAAAAAGACCTGCTTATGAACACCTTACAGCTCTGTTCAAATTGCAATGCACTTGATGTCGGCGATTAGAGCTTGAAAATGGACACCTTTCAACGGCTACACTCAGCATCAAAGGCCAACACTGGCCCCCTTGTCATAAAATGGCCTGCTCTGGTTACTGCTCTGTTTGACTTTCCAGCCAGTTTGTCACCGTCCTGATTCATGCTTTTCATCTGAAAGAGGTTTCTTGTTGTGCCGGCAGTGAAATATTACAAAAGTTCAATCATGCTGCCTCTGGCTCATTGCACAAGAATAGATGCAGCACTTGAGCAGGTGAGGCATTCGCTGCAGAGGGAATACTGCTGTGCATTTTTTTTTAGCAGTGCCAAAAAACATGATTAGAATTTATTTGTTGTATAAAGAGCAGATCGATTGTTTTAGTCTTGGTACTTTGACACGAAAGAGGGAGGTTGGAGAATAGAGGATGTGTTCATGTCTGTACTTTCCCATCCTCCATAAAAGTATCACCTCCCAGCCAGTCCCTCCCTCCCTCCCTCCTGCCTCATTCACCCCTTCCTTGGAAAAGTGTGGTGAAGGCAGTGAGCAAGCCACCTGCCAGGACAAGAGGCCTGTAGGGGCCAAATCGGTGTCTAGTCAGATAAAGGATTTTTAAGTTAGCAGGTTCACTGGAAACCACTTGTGTGGAAAGAACTCCCAGACAGGCAAGTACTTGATCGGGAGCTGGAGATGCTGGACTACTTCGAGCGGAGCTCCCTCTCTAGAGGAGGGGAAAGGTCACTACAAACAGATAGATCCAGACATAACTCAATGCTGAGGTTGTTTTTTTTTTTGTATCCCCAGTTTACACAGTGGAGGAGGATAAGTGCAAAGAGGATGCGGTGGAAAGAAGTTTTTTGGATTTTGGCATTGTGTTTTACATTCCATACCCTTTTAAAAAAAGCTGAATTTGTTGTAGATTGAAGGTTTTGGAGTCTTATTATGTTTGGATGCATTGTGTCAGAGACAATAGATGCACTGGACTTTTTCTTTTTTATGTCTTAAACTATCCTGAACCACAACAGGAGATATGTGCACAGTGAATTTGTTCTTCAGTCTCTGAGATTGTTTTACTTAATATCAAATCAAAAAGATGAGTGCCTCTTATTTAAGCATCATTGTGCTGTCAATCAAAATTTCCCAGAACAATTCTCTCATTGAGGACGCTCCTTTGACATTTCAGACCACTTCAATGTTACAACAGGAGCACACGGCGGCTTTCACATGCAAGAATCTACGAGTCACAATGTTTTTATTGAATCAGGTGGAATATGAAAAAGTTACAGCGGGAGTCGAGGTTAACGATTATGATTTAATTTGTTGTTGAAGGCTTGAAATAGCCACTCATTTGCTTCGCCTCCCACATATCTTGCATTTCTCCTCTCATACGCTGCACTACAAGCTCCTGGTTTGAGGACAACAAAATACTTGCAGATTATAAATGCATTGGCGGAGCTCCTTCCCCTTCTCGGAATCAGTTGATGGTCATTTGTGGTGAAATCATATCCCAGCAGAATGCAAGTACAACATCACAGTCCAACCTAAGGCTAATAATGAACGGACGAGAAAATCTATTCAAATGACCATGTGGTTCCGTTCGTGCTTTGTTTCCTCATTTTGACAAAGTAAAAGGAAATGCAAGTTGAAATATTAATTTCGACCAGCTGAACTTTTTCAACAAACTCGTTTTAAATCATGCGGCGATGCCATTTTACAAACAGACGTTCAAGTTAAACATCAACTGCAGTCTAAACATTCTTTCGCTGAAAGCACTTGCAGAGTGTAACTATAGCCACCTACGTTGTCGACCCAATTATTTGTTCAAAATTATAAAAAGAAATAATCTATCAACTCAACAGATTTCTTCACTTCTCAAGGCCTTTGTCATTAGGGAGCGAAGCTTGCTTGAAAAAGCTACGTTACCCCGTTTGACTTATGAGTTTAGTCAGTTGGCTATGAGTGTTATACCCAAGACTAGCTTCATAAAGACAGTCAAAAACTCATTCTTTAAAAGTGGGGGTTTTTCAAGAGCCCTCAATTGGATACTTTGACACTGGTGAACTCTCCCAAAATACCATCAGTCATTTCGCTGCCGCCAAGGTTTTTCCCTTTGTGGGATCAGTTTCTTGTTGGTTGTACACCCTACAGGCAAATTGTGGTTATCAACTCAGATATGTAATCATTCGACCACTTCTCTTATCCCGTATAGATAAAAAATATTTATCGTAAAGGGATGCAAGGCCGCTATCGCGAAAAAGATAAAATGTCTGTGATGCATCGTAGTGCCGAGCTACTAGCCAAATTTCGGATTTGCTCCCGGGCAGCCAAGTACTTGATACCATGCGGATAACAGTGTGGAAATGATGCGTGCATTGTGTTATGGTGGAACGGTGGCGGATAAAAGGCCTATTTTTCAGCCCATCATCATGTGGGTAGACGTAATCCTCTCTGCCCTCCTCTATGTGAGTTCAGAGAAACCAGAGCATTCGTATGTACCGTATGTGTGTGTGTGTGTCCCAAGTGTGTAGGATCTTTCCCCTAACTTTATCAGATAGGAGAGTCTGATGTTTTGTTGTTCTACAGTGTGTGGGCTGTGGTCATCACACGGCGGTAAAGGTCATCTCTTAGTCCTTTTCTCCCGATGTTTCGCCTCACATCGCTTGCCCACAACATGTGTCTGGATCTAGGGTGGGGCCTCTCGTCCTACGCGACCAAACATCGCTATCATCGCCAGGCCCCCTTTGCTTGTTCATTCATCGGCTCCGTCTCTGTCTCAGACTGTGTGGGTGTGTCGGGAGCTAGGGTCCCTCTCCTTTCCCTCACCCCTCTCTCCCTCTCTTTCTCTCTCTGCCCACCCACCGTCTGTCTGCTGACGTGGCCCGGGGTCGTTCTGGGCCCTGGCCCTTGGGCCCCTGTGTGTGTGTGTGTGTGCGTGTATGTATGTGTGTCATTTGCCCCTCCCAACCCCGCGGTGATGTGTTATCGGTGGGATCTGCGTCTGTCTGTGTCTGCCAGTGCCGCTAGACGCAGGAGGAAACAGGATGCGAGAGGATCAACTGTAATCTCACAGTGCGCTTTGTTCCACACAATCCCAGGCCAATCACTGTATTCTCTACACGCAGGGCCGCCACTGGACATTTACATGTGCCAACAATCACACCGCTACTGGCCCACTTAGGTGAGAGCGCAGAGAGAGGGAGAGTCAGAAAGTTTGAGGCAAAGAGACGTTGGGTAGGAGGAAGAGGATGTTAAGAGACCCAGAGCTTTATTTTGAGGGTTTGATGAAGATCAGCGAATATGGAAATGTTAGGTCTGGAGGTTTCTTTTGTAATGAGCAAGGAAACATGTCATCAGTGGCATATTTGACTCGCTGATTATAGTGATGATGATAATGATATCTTCAACGATATGATGTGGGATTGATATATATCTCGGTAAATATGTTTCCATTGAAGATGAAACAAAGTCAAATGGGATTGAAATTGAGGAAAATCCTCAACGCTGTCCTCAAATGAACTTGATGATTACCATGTACAGCACTTACAGGCCTACATTTCCAGATCTGAGCAGGTGAGGTCCTGATATTAGGATGAAAGGGTGGGAAGAAGGATTTGTGCTTGTTTTAGCAAGTCTCGGTATTCAGTCAAAAAGCTTTATCTCCACCTCAGGGAGATCAGGGAAGAGAAAGGATGCTTTTGAGATGCTTTCTGCCAGCCCAATTTTCTGTGCCTGGGAGGCAGCTTACTTAGATTCTCAGCATTTAATACCGGCAACGTTAAATACACTCATAATTGTTTTAGCTTTACTCCTCAAAGCCCTCCTTATTATATGAATCAAACTCGGGACCCTACAGTGAGCGGCTGTGCCAAAGCGTGTCACTTCCCCAGCTCCATGATGTGAGTAGACTTGAATGTGGAGCCTAGTTCTGGTAAAACAATATTATTTTATTGTACAGGAACACGGCTGTGCTAATTCCTCAAGCTGCAAACCTCATGGACCACAACTTTGTCTATAATTTGCTGGGAGCATATGTTCATAGCAACGGTACATAAAGCGGAACGGAAAACAGTAGTAGAGAGCGCATTAGTCAGTTCAGTGATTGGTATACAAAGCAAGGGGTTTTCCTCCAACTTTCTTCCCCTTCCATGGGGCCCTGGAGTCACAGTTCCAGCCCCGGCTCGGAGTTGGTTAGAGCTTGTTTTCAGTATTTTGGGTGTCACAACTTTATTATATACGTACAAGGTGGAACTTCTTTTTTTCATGCAGCGTGCATGAACTAATACTATAAATCAATGCTCAGATTTGTATTTGATTCTGTATGTTTTAGAGGTTTTTGGTGCCGTGTATCATATTCTGAATCTTGATATATAAAGTTTCGTTTTTGCTTTTCTAACTGAAGATTAGGGACATTCTTGGCTTGTCTTAATGACACTTATTTGGAGAGCTGAAGTGCAGCAGGGCAGAAAGAGAAAGTAGAAAAACCTTCAATGGGATTCAAGGCTACATCCAGAAAAACTACGGTACTTATCTCCCTTTCCGCCTTAAAAATATAGTTCTATGAAGCCGGTCATTGAGACAAAGTGGCAGGTGAGTTTTGGAAATTTTCAAGAGCCAGGTCCTCTAGAGGACAAAGTTTCCTTGTCCTGTTTATAACGGAGTGCCAGTCATCATCACCACAAGTGTAAACACTCGTGGCCACCAGCAGGTGACACTTTCCCCTTTGTTCACCGGAGTGCCATTTGTCTGTGATGGCATGTCGTTGCACTTGATGGATATGAAGTCCCAAAACTCCAGGGTGTTGTTGTGTTGTCGAGATGTCATTTCTTATGCAATCCAATCCACCTCTGTCCCCGGGGGTATGAGTGCATGTCCGGGATGAGGGGGGCTTTAAAAAGCTTTCCCCTTCACTGCTCCACCAACAGGCTTGTCTTGTGTAGAGAGGCCATTCAGCTGCACTGCTGGGCTCTGCCGGGCTTTATGTGTGTGTGTGTGTGTGTGTTTTCCTCTGGTTTGGCAAGACCTCCACCAGTATTCCAGCCTGAACTTCTCTCCAGCAACTTTCATCCGTTGATTTCCTTCTCCTCTCCTCTTAACACGCCCACTTCTCTGCACCTTTGCAGTTAATTAAGTCGTATCTGTGCTCTCGCGTCTGCGTGCTTCGCTGCGACGCGCTCATCCTGCAGATTTTCTCCCGCGTTTGTGTGAAATCGCCAGAATCCAAATCACGTTTTGTGGCCACACAAACAAGAAAAGTCACTCCGGATGTCAATAGTTTCCTCAGTGCCATAAATTTTTACAGTATTCAGAAAGTAAGGTATAAGATGTACTGCCGAGCTGTTTGTTCCCCATTTGCCGTCTCGCTAGCTTTCCTTCAGTCTACATTTCAAACCGTTATTTCACGATAGGATAGGCGCACAACAAACCTGACCTTGGCTTGGCTTTTGGACCGAGCGGTGGCCTCCACAACCCGTTGACGAACTTCCTTCATATATCTTTTCCCTTTCCTCTCTTGTCAGCAACATAGCCTAACCATGGCTTGTGAGCGGTGAAGAAAGGGAGGCCCGTTGAGGTCAGCGGCAGTGTTACTACATCAGCTAGCCTATACTACACCAGCAGTGGCTGTATAGTGTCGTCGGTTGTAAATCTCATGTGCTGTGTCATGTGAAATTTGTCTAGCGGTGCGCCTGCCTCCGTCTCTAAACACAGATCGCCGTCTTAGCGGCGAGCCACTACATCCAGAGATTTCTTTTTGGGTCCCACTTTCGGCAGATGGTCAAAAGACATGACGGGTGTTGCAGCAGGGGCTGGTGTCCAAAGTGGTGTGGTCAGTTAATGTGAAGGCCAAGGCATACTGAGTCAGTAGCCTTGCTACATCTCTGGTTTTAGTCCTTGACGCAGGGATGTGTAGATGTAGTGTGATATTTTTTATGAACTCTTGTACCTGCTCTGAGCAAAGCAAGGCGAGCTTCTTCTTCCCTGCTTTCTTGGATAGTGTAGCAGACACTTGCCACTAAACTCCATTAGACATCTGGTTTAATATTCCCCCATTCTTCTCTCCTGGATGTTTTCAAGTTCATTGAGGTTTTTCTGGTCACTCCAATTTTCCACTGGCAGCTAGCGCGGCTATCCCAGGGTGGTTCCTCCTGGAGGGCTGTCAGGACTCTGGGGCCAGCCTCTGCAGGGCTTTCTGCTGCTGTTATGGGTGCTTTTTCTCCTCCGCATTTCATCAACCGCACGGCTGTTTAGCAAAGCAGGGCCTTCCTTTCCTGAAGGAGTAGAATAATGTTGCACAGACAACGTCCAACGCAAGACAACACAGAGCATTGTTGTTCAAATCTGAGGTGTCCTGGTTGTGGTTATATTAGTATATTTGTTTTATTCAAAAACTTTTGGTTTTTGATTTCTGTCACTTTGGGCCATGGAAATGTATTATCTATTCATCATGCATTTTATTTTTTTCCTGACCTGAAAATAAGTTTCACCGCATAACTGTGCAGTGAATAGCTTTGATTTTGTTTTGATGTTTTTGATTGAAAGATTCGTCACACATAATATGATCTGCTATGGACTGAATAAGCAGGACGGAGACTGAATGCTCCAAACATGTAGATATTTATACCCAACAGCAACATATTTTAAGTGCTAAAAATCAGATTTCCGATGTCTTTTTTGGTTCGTTGCACAAAGAAAAAAGAGGGTCTTGATCGCCACAGTTCCATGGCTTGTGTAATTGGCTTTCATTATGTCCAGGCAAAGCTTTGGCAGTGCCAGACCCACCAGGGGGTGACAACCAGTACAAGCCCCATCATCATCATTTTCCCCATGAGCAGCACAACTCAATGGGCCTAGAAATGGGCATGCATCTATGGCTCAGGGAACCACCCTTTCTCTGGAAACTGCTTTTATCCTGTTTTAAACATTACGGTGACGCTCTGTTTGTGCGTCTATGTGCAAATGTGTTTTTAACAGTGTATGTGTGTGAGGGTGGAGGGTTAGCGCGAGCGTGTTGTGTATTTTTATTATGCGGCCGGTCACATTTTGCGTGCATACGTATGTGTGTGTGTGTGTGTGTATGTGAATGGCGCGTACATGAGCCTGCATCTGTGCGTGTGTGTGAGGTGGGGGCAGCAGAACGTTACCACAAGATGGTGGGGCACGGCTCTACTGCTAACCAAAGAAGCAAGTGGTTGTGAGTCAGTCCCCACCGGGCAAACCTGTGGCCATGGTGTTAGCTGTGCTGTGCCAAGATAGGAAATTAACAGTGGCTTTGGGTGAAAACGTCTCGGAGAGTTCAGGAGAAAATACCCCTGAGACTAGAATAAGAGGTGCAAAAAGTCCCTCTGAAGACAGAAGAGGAAATGAAATAAAAAAACAGCTGCAAATGACTGCATATAAACAGTTAATTTAGAAGTACTTAATGCAAATTACTTTATAAATGCAGAAAAAAGCTCCATAAAATTAGGCAATAGACACATACGTACGCCGACACACGAGTGCATTTCATTTTTCTGCCTTATGCAAAGCAGTCATTACCAGGCGAGACTCCAGCTAACGCTAGCAGCCTTGGCTCTATCTGACCGCACTGTCTGGGCCCATTAAATAAGGTAAAATAAGCAAAGATTTTATGTCTAGTAACTTTTAAAATTGTTAAAAGTTTATTTGGTCAGGCAAAATGACACAGTACACACTGTGTTTTCTTGTCTCTCGTGTCTGAGGCGTGTTTTGTTTCCTCATAATTTCCACTTTATTGTTGTACTTTGCCACTGCACATGTAAACATTTCACCCCATTTGTTCATTTCAGGATATTATTTCTGTTTTTGGCGGATGCGACTATACGTGTGTCTGCAATATCTGACAGTTTATTTATTTGAGGTTCTGGATGTTTACAAAATTTCGATTTCATTATTTGGTGTGTCACCAGATTCAGGGCTCCAGTTTGCACGGAGAAAGTTCTGTATTTTTGTTTTAAGCTACACCCCTTTGAAAATGTCTCGTAAATCTGTCACATCTGACATGTTTGAGCATGTAGTCCAATACAGTGCACCATATTTTATTGGTTTATATTCATAAATATCATAATTCATCAAAGAATATTACAGTTTTTCATCCTGAATCATACTTTACTTACAAATAAATCAGTTTCTGAGGAATTGCTGACCACAGAGGATTTGATATATAGCTTGGTCTTCACACCCACGTCTTTTTGCAACGTACATCACGATGTCCAGAACACTGGGGCTGCTGTTAATATCTGAGGTAATACAGTGAAGTTTGTTGCCAAATTGATCTGACAAGCTTTATGGCTGTTTGTCTGAAAGTCATTCAAGAAATGATAAATCATCAAGGAGCTTTTGGCTCTCTGAAGTGTAGAAGAAATTCATTTCACCTAGAGAGATTCAAATAATCGCAGCTGAGCACATTACACAACATACATCAAAAGACTTACAAAACATTCCTCTCTTTTCTGCGGTTAGCCTTGATTCTGCTGCTTGGCCCCTTCCAGATTACTGCCAGTTGAAGGGAGACCGAGGTTGTAATAGCCCACAGTCTGTTTTAGACTAGAGGAGGCCTTTCAAACCAGCCCTCTATAGCCAGGAGAGGACTCTGAGAGATTCGGGAAGAGAAAAGAATGGTAGGGTAAGTGTTGTTGTCACTGACCTTTTGGCTAAATGTGTCATGAGGCTGTCTTTACATCTTAAAACCATCCTCAGTGTTCCAAAGTTACATGATTCTGTGATAAAATGTGATTTGTTATGGGTTCGAACCCCTCTCTGTGCACTTCCTGTGTGTCTTCTCCCAGTGTATGGGTGGGTTCTCTCCGGCTACGCAGGGCCAAACACATGCAGGCTTATAGGAAGGTGACTCTAGATTTCCCGTAGGTGTTTGTCTCTAAGTGTCAGCCCTATGATGAACTGGTGAATTGTCCAGGGAGTATCCTGCTTCTCGCCCAATGGCAGCTGGGATCCCTGCAACCCTGATAAGGATAGGCGGCTACGGAAAAGGAATAATCATTTAGGTCATTTGTCACGAAAGCGTTTGCATGACTCACCCTCTCAAATAGTAGATCTTCCATTTTATATCATTTTTGAATTTCAAATGAGGTTGTTAGTTGACGAAGAAAGAAATTTGAAGGCACCACACTGAGCTCTGGGCTTCTAACAGCATATTAATCAACATATGGATCAGCAATCAACACAAGACAACAGAGCATTGTTGTTAAAATCTTGAAGTTTCCTGCTTGCGGTTATATTAGTATATTTGTTTTATTCAAATCCTTTCGGTTTTTCGTTTCTGTCTCTTTGGTGCATGGAAATGTATTATCTATTCATCATCCTGAAAATAAGTTTTACCGCAGTTGAAGCGTAACATTGTAGTGAATAACTTTGATTTTGCTTAGATGTTTTTGATTGAAAGACTCGTCACACATAATATGATCTGCCATGGACCGAATAAACAGGACGGAGACCGAGTGATCCAAACACATGGATATTTATACCCAAGAGCAACATATTTTAAGTGCTATAAATATGATTTCCTACTTTGGTTTGCTGCACAAAGAAAAAAGAGGGTCTTGATCGCCACATTTTATAACCTAACAGCATATTAATCAACGTCTGGATCAACAATCAAAATTTATTTGGTCAAACGTGTAAAAATCTACTTTCTGATGGTGCGTTTTACATTTCATCCCGTGACAAAAGCCCGAGCAGTCAAAGACAGTAATCCTTCAACTTGAGGGGTCACATGTTGAGCATTAGTACAATTTTAACGCAGCACTTACTTAACACACAGCACAGGTAAAATATATATCTGCTGTTGAGGTTTAGCTGCTGATCTCATCTCGTGCAGTCTTGGTACCATCTGGCTCTTGCTCCCCTGAGTGTCTTCTTACTTGTCAGCGAGCGGTGTGAAAGAGGCAGTGAGACCTGCAGACCCCAGCTGTTTGCAGTGTGGGCAGCAGTACAAGGTGCTCCTGTAGAGGAATTCAGCACTTTGGACAGCACCTAAACAAGCTCTCCCCACACTGGAATTCCAACACTGCACTCTCGCAGGCTGGGCCCAAGGACTTTGCGGTCGGAAATGTGACCACATTTCTACCAAGGTGCAGGAGGGAAGCAGTTTAGGAAAGGGAAGGGAAAAAAATTGGTAGCTTATCAAGATGATGTAGCAGACTTGGAATTTCTGTGCTGTTTATCGAGGGCAAAAATTTCACAATGTGACCCGAGTGGCGTGTTGAGAAGTGTGCTGTGCATGAAGTGACAGTGGTTTTCCCCCTCTTTCAGGCAGTCGGGAAGCAGCGTTCACCTACGCCATAACAGCGGCAGGGGTGGCCCACGCTATCACAGCGGCGTGCAGCCAGGGCAACCTGAGCCAATGCGGCTGCGACCGGGAGAAGCAGGGGTATTACAATCAGGAGGAAGGCTGGAAGTGGGGAGGCTGCTCGGCTGACATCAAGTACGGCATCGAGTTCTCTCGCCGCTTCGTGGACGCCCGTGAGATTAAAAAGACCCCACGCCGCCTGATGAACTTACATAACAATGAGGCAGGGAGAAAGGTAAAGATGTTTTCTTGTAATCTTAGATGCGTTGCCACAAGTGTTTATTCTACAAGTGATCCAGAGAGAAAGACAGCAAGTCTTTTTGCATGAAAGGATGATATAATCAAAAATGAAGCATCTCATTACGCCTCTCGTGATGTAACGGATAATTTCAATTGACTTTTTAGGCCATTCTTCCTATCAGTCATAATAACGCTGTCGGCAAGTTTTTGCTGAGATATGATCAACATTTTTGTGTGAAGTCGCTTATCTTCCAAATATAGCGGTTTAGATAATCTGCCTAAACTGTCTGAGTCTGTTTACAACTTGGCAGATTGCTGTTTTGCTGCTCATGTTTCTTACCTCACAGACCTCTGCAATAGCACAGTGTTATCGTAAGTGATAGAAGTGATGACCCAAGCGATGAAAATCAGACCTGCGTTGTAAGAAAACAGAATTATCTTTCAAGCGAGCCTCAAAATGGATGACATGAAATAATATTCCTCTAAAGAAACAAAACATTACATGACTCAGTACCTGACAAATGTGTTCGCGCGTGGATGCTCAGATGCTTGTGTTAATGTGTTCCTTTGCAGAAGAGCAAACAGTCCCAGATAAAGAGCTAAAAGTCGCACAGTCGTGTGACAAAGGACTGTGACTGACCAAGTTGCTGATTGATTGATCGCCCCGTTTGCCTTTCAGCAGCTTGTTTTTCCTCCAGCCAATTATTGACATTTCTTTCCATTCTAAGAGGGCGTCTTTTATTTCTGAGAGTGTTGGCAAACTTGGTTATGGACATGTTTGTTTGCTATTAGTCATCCCAGAACAGTCAGAGAAAAAGTGTGAGAGGTAAATAAAAGAGAAGAGATGATGTTATGTTGACAAATGGATCTAATTAATAACTCGAGCTTTATCGTGTCCACTGGGAAAATAGGGTCAGGCCAATAGTTGCCAAATGGAGGACTGCCATCCCCTCTTTCCAGTTCCTTTCATGGAATTATGAAGTGTAAAGTCAGGAACAGGATATTATTGCAGTTCTCTGCACAATACCAAAACATGTCACTGCCATTTGACTGCGTCTATTCAGGGTGTGAAAGCAGGCCGACAATGCCGGTGTTAACACAGCAGACTGATAGGGTCTGTGTGCTGCATGCCAGGGTGCTGGCATGTTGGCCTGTCAGGGTTAGAGTTGGCACCGTTGCTGCTCTCACTCTGGGGCTTGGAAAAATCAGATTTCAGAAGGATGTGCAAAGGTCAGATTTCCTCTCTGCAGAGTCAGGAGGAAGATGAAATCTTATTTAGACTTGAGGAGGTTATTCAGGATCTAAGAGGTCTGAGCCTTTGTTTGACCCCACACTTCATGCATCCTGAGTGGATCCCAGGACAGCGATTATCTGAAAGTGAAAAAATTAAAAAATATGATATGTGATATTGTGAATTTTTCAGCAAAAATGAAAACAAATTTTGCACCAGCGTGACTATGGAAAGCTCTCGTTGACAGAGCGCTTCTTCTTCTTCTCTCGTGTCTGTGTAGCTTGCAACAGTGTGGTGAATCACAGTGCAGTCTGCTGATTAAACTTTGCAATGGCACCAGAATAGCATTTCTTTCTTTCAAAAAAAATATCCAAGCATGTTCGTTTATGATTAGTTCTTAGCTAGCTCACCCAGCTATCAGATTTGTAAGCTGGTCAAGATATAATATGTGTAAAAAAAACTGTATTTAGACACATTAAGACCAAGAAATGACACGTTTAAATGGGGCCTTAGTCAGTTTTTTTATTTAAACTCGGTTGTTTTTATGCTGAAGATTTTCTGCCCGTTTCTGTTGGACTTCCTTTCTCGTGTAAAATCCGTAATGCCTTGTTTGTTTGCCCCGTCCACTGCCGTTGAGGTCTGTTCCTACTTATATCATGTGCCAGCGTTTGCAATGAGACTTGTTAGAAGAAAAAAAAAGTTTCTCACCACCAATATATTCAAGACAAACGAGCTGATAAAATGATCCTGATTTTGATGAGGGAGGAAATGGTGCCTCGAATGGGATCCAGCTGAGATATTGTTTTCTAATGAGTGATAAGAAGCGTCATTGAAACAGAAAACTATAATTACAATAGATTCCGTGACTAAACCGAATGTAAAAGAACACCCAGTAAATCACGAGCTCTCTTTTATCTGGCAACAGTGCTATGTGTTTGACAAAGTGATCTTTAGATGGGAATCTGGTCGTATTGGACTAATTAGTAACAGATCAGAGGCTTTGATGGACACAGTTTAAGTAAATGTTTCCATGCATCTGTCAGACTCCTTATGCCAGGCATTCCTTGTGGTTTTTGTGCTATACATTTTTGGAAATCCTCGTTCTGAATCAACATCCGAGGCGAGATGGATAGCTGACCCCTGCTTTCATGAAGTCGGAGGGGGGAGCTCATGTTTTTTCAATCAAATTGTCCTCAAATCAGGAAACTGCGATCGCATGAGCCCGTGGACGAGACGGACCGAGATACTGAACAACTCTTGTGTACATTTCATAAGCGTCTGATAGAAAAGATGACTTGTGCCGCTGGCGAGGCGTGGCGCCAGGAAAAAAACGGCACTGGAAAAATGCCCTGCCAGCCAGACTTTAACATTTCATACAACAATGACACATGCTTCGTTCGAGCAAGTAGAGGGCTCCTAATTTGGTTAAAGGATTCATGTCAGGACTATTACAGACGTGTTAATATGTCCCATTCAGACTCCACCCCCATGTTCCTCTGTTCTTTTTCCTTTGAGAGCCGTTCAACAGAGAGCGAAGAGGGTACAGTTTTTATTTTGAGGTTTTTTAGTTTCTTAGTCCCACGGGGCAAAGGATTGACACTTCAATACTGACGACAGCGCTCAATATTTCCCATATGTCCTGGGATTAGGCAGCAAAGAGAAGACATTGTGTGCCATATGTTGGAGATAACCTCAAAGAGAGAAATTAAGTCTGAGTATGGGCATAACCTAAAAAAAAATCTACATATCATTGCATTCAAAATGACTCTCTGACTAAAAGCATCTGAATCTATAGCTGTGATCCGCTTTCAAGCATGTGGCAACATCGCTTTGTTCTGTTTATCTCTATATTGTTTAAGCAGTCAAATAAGCCTCGAGTCTCTTGTCCAGCTGTAAACAATTAATTGAGTTTGTCTTTGTTTTGTACTGCATGCACATTTAATGACAATAATCTGGATTCAAATTATCCAAGATGATTGATAGCTGTATGAGATCCATGTTTTTTTTTCTTTCCCCGTGTTATTGATGTGGTTTAGGGAAGGTAGACAAAATTACAGGATGGAATATTACCAGTAAGTGCAATTTTCCCTCCCTCAGGACATGCAACTGCATGTCATCCATGACCGAAAATTCAGATACGCTTGGATTTGTCTGCTCCAGCAGAGATCTGTCACTCTGTACTCAATCAAGCACAGTCACCACTTACTAATGCAGATAAGAATGCCCGATTGCCATCAGAGTTTTTACACAAAAATTCAAAAAAACAACTTGACGTCTGCTTGATTTGACACATGTGGCATTTGTTTCCACTTGCACTGTGGCACGGCACGCAACAAACATTCAGACAGCGTCTGGGTAATGCTAAGTTACTCATCGATAAAGCTAATGCTTAGTGTCTTCTACACCCAAGCTATTTATCTGTGCGTGTTTCTGGAATGCCGAAAGAAAAAAACAGAACAGACAGTCCAGTCATAACTGGTATGTTGCTCTTGTACTTGCAGGGAAGAGCCACAGCAAAGCTTAAAGTGCTCGTAGGTATTCAGAAATCCACGTTGCCTGAAAAAGTGTGGGCACACTCAAATGTTCAAGGCAAAAACGGGTAGCAATTTTAGGTTGCATGCCAGTCACTAAAAAAATGTTCACCCAAATTATAAAATACATTATTTCTCTTACCCCTAGCCAAATATAGACAAGCAGATAGTTGATAGATAGTAGACAAATCTTCATAGATATGGAGGCTATTGAAAGTAACCATACTCTAGGTGAATTGACCTTTGGATTTGTCCATTTATGTCTTTAATTTGGGGTTTGAGTCCTACAACTGCTTTTTTTTCTACCACTCTCCAGGTACTAGAAGAAAGGATGAAGCTGGAGTGCAAGTGCCACGGTGTCTCAGGCTCCTGCACCACCAAGACCTGTTGGACTACACTCCCCAAGTTCCGCGAGATTGGCTACGTACTCAAAGACAAGTACAACGAAGCTGTGCACGTGGAGGTAGTCCGGGCTAGCCGACTGCGCCAGCCCACCCACCTCAAGGTGAAGCAGACTCAGGGCTACCGCAAGCCCATGGAGACAGACCTCGTCTACATCGAGAGGTCGCCCAACTACTGCGAGGAGGACGCAGCCACGGGGAGCGTGGGCACCCAGGGACGCCTGTGCAACCGCACCTCGCCGCATACAGACGGCTGTGACCTTATGTGCTGTGGGCGGGGCTACAATACACACCAGTACACCAAAGTGTGGCAGTGCAACTGTAAGTTCCAATGGTGCTGCTTCGTCAAGTGCAACACGTGCAGTGAGAGGACGGAGGTGTTTACCTGCAAATAAGGACGCAAGGAACTCAGTGCCAGGAAGTGAGGCGCCAAGGACTAGCTGAATGAGGAAGACTCAAGCGAGCGAGATAAAAGTGTGACGTGGACCAGTGAAAGATTTTGAAATAAAGGAATGGAATTTACACTATCAGCTCTTCATGGCATCGTTTTGCACAGCAGAATCTATCTAATTTCTTTTCAGAAAGTAAATGCTAAATATCAGTAGGTAATACCCCAGAACTTTACTGTCACATAGAGATTGTACTGATGTACTGATGTATCCACAGTGAAGTTGGGACTACAGGTAATGAATGAGGCCCTCGTTGGGAACTGTGCTTTGCACTCTGGGATTTGTAATTGTTAAATTCACAAGAGACTCGTGCATGGAGAGGAAACACAGTAACCTGGGAATTGATCACAATGACAGCAGCTGATGAGGTTGTGACTGGGAAAGATTTGTCAAGTCTTTGATTGAAAACTTTTAAAAAGGTCTTGTTGTATTTTCACTAAAGGGGAGCAAAAGTGAATCTTGACATGAATGACCCCCCCAAATTGGCTGGGGCTTATGTTGGAGGTTTGTAGAAATGAAGAACATTTTGTAAGTATGGTGCGTTGGGGTGCGCCAAAATCTTGAGTGGAGAACTCTGTTAAACCCTCTGCTGCCAACTGGAATATGGTGGAGTATGTTAGTTTTCCAGTCACACTGGAACTGTCTGTTCTGAACACTGAAAATAAATTGTTTATTTATGTTATAGTATCTTAAAACGAAGCACTAACGGGTAGAGATGTCTTTTTTGTACTAAGTGTAAAGAAAAATACTTTTTAGAAACTCTGACTGAAGATGTGTGTCTATTAGAAAATGACTCCCCCTTCCCACAGCCCCCCCCCCCAAAAACACCTAATCTTTTCTTAAAAAGAAAAAAAAAGGTTTCATTGCTACTGGCGTGTTGACGACAAAAAAAAAAAAAAAAACATCATTACAGTGTGTTTCACATTCAAACACCTTGGTTATTTTACTGTAGCATAGTTTGTTTGCAGTCATTTCCCCCGAAACAGTGAAAAAAAAAAAATATTTGGATGCTTTTTTTTGCAATTTCAGTTAATAGACAGTAGCAAGAAAACTCATTTAACTGCAGAGATCCTTCCTCAATTCATTAAACATGAAACTGATATATTGCTGGATGTGTTGTAGAGTGCTGCACTGATATTTTCTATTCAGATACGACTCATGAGAATTGAATAAACACCCATTTGACTCAGTTTGGCAGTTTGTTGCTAAAATATCAGTTGAAGTTGAACCTTTAGTTTTAAGAGGATTAGCTCATTTCAAAATATGTTTTAAAGCTGTGCTCAGTGGGGTGATGGTTTTAAAGAACTGCACACACACGCATACAATAGCAGAGGTGTATTTATGATTATTTGTATTGTTGTTATTTAGTCTGATATGCTACCGGACAAAAGCTAATAGTTTCACTTAACACAAAGCTAACTTGGGTCTGATCATTTACACTTCTTTGTTCTCATTAGTGCTATACGGGATTATTTTGCTCCTAGCTAGATTAGCAAAGTTAAAGGAATTCCAGTTTATTACAACTTGGATTGTACTTTAGGAGTTTTGGACACTCTATCAGTTATAATAACATTGTACTCACCAAAGTAATTGCTGAGATCTGGGAACGCTGTGACACAATGAAGTCTGACAGGGCATAAACGCAAGAATCCAGATAATTGAAAAGTTGAGAAAGTTTGTAAAACAAGCCAGCAGCTTACCCAGATAATGTAAAACCACTTTGGTGAAGACAATAGTAAGCGCACCCAAAATGTAGATTAGAATGATTGCACAAGCACGGCAAGTAGGCTACAGTTGGTCAAAGTTGAACCAGACTGTCAGGAGTGATCAACACCATTTGCCATTGTTTTCTCTTCCAAGGAAGCTAACCTTAGCAATTGTCGCAGCATTCCCAAATCATTTTTTTATGAACTTAACAAGAGCAATGTTATTATAATTGATAGTAATGATGGCCAAAACTATAAAAGGGAATTAGGTGTTGTAACTGTTTCATGTTGAACAACAGAACCTCTGTGCAGCACCTCCGCTGGTTGCCGGTGAGAAGAGTTCAGAAAGTCATTGGTCCCTGTTGTTCTTTTAGAAATCGTTACAGCATGTAACTCCAACCTTTATACGTGTCTGTGTGTGGATTTGAAAGACGATAGATTGTGCACATTAATAAGTTTTATAGGTGTTTTTGAACTGCTGTTTCACTCTGCGAAGCGAAGCTAATTGGCGCTAGCTCCAGACTTGAGTGAATAAGCAACATTTTCCCAAACACCACATTATTCATGTATACTTCATTCAGTGTGAAAGACGCTATATGAACCGTAGGCTAACATTGGCTTTGGACTGAGAATCTGCAGTGCTTTGTTGCACTTTATGTTATAACCACTTTCTGTTGGCATATTCATGTTGTTGACGTCTATTCAGCTTTAATCTACGATACATATTTTTCAAGGTCATGTGAGGTTTACAGACTATACAGGCCAGTTTATCTTTCGGTTTACATACGAATTAATAGGTTTAGAATGTATTATATTTTTTGCACATTAATAATAATAATAATAATCATATATGTTAGAGATGTAGAGACTGATGAAGCCTAGACTTGTGCTGTGCATGATTAATCATGCAGGTTAGTGCAGTATATTAGTATGTTGTATGTGCATCAGTCTTTAACTTATTTTATTTTAGTAGAGGCGCTACTCAGATGGATCAAACACAGTTGTAAATAGATTTGCATATAGGTCTATACCCGGTTAAAGTAACTTATTAATAGAACATATTTAGTATGTAGCCTCATTCTGACATTTATATTAACTAATAACTCCTCAGTTGGAGACATTAAAAACATGTTTCCCTTGACAAAGATACAAGATCAATTTCCAGACATAAAAAGCTGATGTGTCTTTAATTTAACAATGAATTGTATTATGACACATTCAAAGCCTATCCTTGAACCCTGAGTAAGGAATCCACATTCTTCAATTTATTGCTCAACGCATGTTGGTACAAGAATGTTCCCATTCAGTGCTGAGTTGCCCGTATTGACTGTTCCAACAAATATCCAAAGCTATTATTTTCATAAATTCTCTCCCTTTGAAGAAAAACACACACATTAAATCTGGTCATTGTGTGTGTCCAGGTTCGAAGCCAAACTTTATGTCGAAGTCTGTTATTCAAACATTCCAACCACGCTTAATATAGTAACTGGCGAATGCATTAGGAAGCATAAATCATTAAAAATCAAAAATAAATAAATCAAGCAGTGTGCTGACTTTGACATTATTTTGTACACAGCACATTTTCGTAATATGCTGTGGTCTTGTGTCTTGATTGTGGCACGCACGGAACAGAAGTCAATTATCTCTCCCAGCATGGAAAGGCGCGTCTTCTCCATGTCTCTGTCAAGCAGAAATGTGATCAGAAACACAGTGAGAGAAGGAAAAAAGCAAGAAGTTACAAGGATTATGGAAAACAGTTTTTTCCATTAAACATGAAAAGCAATGCCCCCCACAAAATAAATCCCTAGTAACCATGTAAAATGTGATTATTCATCAAGTTGGAATTGTTTTTGTTTAAGAATGAAAAGCACCCAAGCTGTTTTTTCAGTGTAATTGGGGCTGTCTGACTTGGGTGGTCACAGCCACCTGTGACACCCACAGTACCTCTTTAACTCATCACTTTGCACATTAATATTCTGTCGTGGTTGGAACGGCAGGCGATGTTAGCAGTTTATTCTCAAAACACGACGCGGTACAACCCATTATGCTCAGGATAAACTGAATGAGGGTTTAAGACGACGGATGACAGAGTAACGGGCTCGACACTCGAGCCTCTCCTCGTGCTTTCTGCGTTGGCAGAGCTGTTCGAAGTCACTAAATGGGAAGAGGACCGTCATGCAAATGACCTGATGTGAATAGAAAGTGGCTCAGTGTGCCTCTTGTTTTTAGACACACAAACAAGAGTGTAGTTCTTTTGTGAGGGTGTTTTTGAGATGGATGGGATGGCTTGATGAAACAAGGAGGTGCATGTGTAGCCGGAAACTGCAAGTGAAAAGAGTGGTTATTTAGGAGAGGAGCTAATTGAGAGTGGTTTGGAGAAAGAGTGGGTACACTATATAAGTAGAAGCAGCTGTCCAACCAGGTTTGGGACTAATTGCAAAGGATGGTAGAAGATATATGGTGAAACAGTTTTCACTCTTTCCAGCCTTCAAAGTGATGTGTTCTGTTGTATTCTCCAATTTCTCCTTGATATTTAATGTTAAAGATGCTCATGACAGAAAATGGAAACAAAAAAAGCATGAAGTTGATAGATGTCTGTATTTTCTGAGGCAGTGAGTGATTTTGAAATCAGATGAGATTACAATTCATTTCTATCATTCATACATTTACATTTTGGACATGATCACTGTCAGTGGTTCCATCCAGCTCTTTCTATGAAGTGGCTCTGTGAAAGAGAGCCATGCTATTTCATTCATTTGCTGGACGCTCCCACTCGTCCTCCTGTATGTGAAAAGCATTGTAGGCGGGCAGCAGAGCAGAAGTAAGATGTGTTTTGTTAGTTGTCTGAAGCCCTGGGGACCGGAACCGCATAAGCTCCCCATACTATGCCCTGGATTGAGAAAAATAAATCCATTTGTTTCTGACAAACATTTTGTCATTAAAAATATGAGATAGAAAAACAGAGTCTGCTGTGTGTGCCTTCTTCTAAAGCAGCCATTGTTTGGGTGTCAGGATCATTAGTTCATTGGGATATATTCTGCAAGCTAATGCTTCTGGTCTAATTCACACTGGGAGAGACGCACCCACTTTTCCAATTCAGGGCCCAGTTGGGAGGAAAGATAGTCGCGAGGTAACATAACCACTGACATCACTGGAACTCATGTAGCTCAAGTCTGCCAAGGCCATGCATTAACTTTATGCAAATTTATCATATGATCCTGCTATTCAGAGTTCACTGGCAAGACACATCAGGGTCTTTAGTGTTTTTGGAAAGCGGGGTAGGTTCAATTGACTCCAAAGAGGATGTGAAGGAGTCACAAGACCGCCAGTTTTCATTCACACACACCGAAGAGAACAGGACAGAAAGAAGACGTGGAAGAGTTTTTGCTCACAACTGGTGGTCAATGCTTGTGTTCTGAAAACTTAAAATGATTTGAACCAATAAAGTAGCTCAGAACAGGTCAGTCCCCCAGAGTGATCTCCTCATTTGGCTGACAAAAACTTTTACTATTCCTTGTAAAGATAATTTATAATGGCTGTCTAGGTAATTGAATGGCTCTTAGCCAGGGGCATATAAAACAACTTTTTAGTTGAGATGTTTTGGTGCTTGTTGAGAGCAACATTGCCGAATGCCAAGTCATTTTTTTTCTAATTTTCTTCCTTGTTTTTTTGAAGTGACAAAAGCACTCCCAAATTCCTTTGAATTAGCTCCAACATTCTGCCTCCTCTTGTAATTTGTAACTTTGGCAACGTGAGGCAGGAACGTTCAGATCAGAAGCTTGGCCTCTCTCGGAGATAACGCACATCTGCAAGCGAAGCACGAGTGGCAAGGGAAAAAAAATGAAATAAATAAATTACCCAAATGAAGGGATGAAATTAAAAATCGAGGAGTCAGAGGTCCTTTGTGCTGATGCTTGAGATTAGCCAGATACCAGAGCGAGAAGAAAAGGATTGTTGTCTTCCAGACGCAGCACTTCAATTACAGACTTCTCCTCAGTGGAGTTAAAGGGATATTTAACAGTCCCATGGATGATGGATTATTCCGGGGCAATCCTTTAAATCTTGTTTGTTATTTCAGGATGTGAAGGCTTTGGTTAAGGTGACACAAACATGGAAGTACTACCGTACTGAAAACACCTCTTAGCAGCCCTCGGGGAGTCGGTCTTTGCGCTCTGATAATGCAGGTTTGAAATGTTCAAATTCTCAACAAAGCAGAAGAGCACACAATACACTTTAACGCTACCCGTAACACAGCCTGCAGCAATTAACAACGTATAGTCTTTTTTTTTTTTTTCATGTGATCGCTTGGTGTTTTTCTGTGTTCCTTTGACTTTGTTTTGACTGCTTGTCTTAGTGAAAGACCATCATTTGGAGGTTTCTCATCATCTGTTTGATATTAGTGGTGAGGAACACATGGCCATTCAAAGGCAAAGCCCTGTGTGACATCATAGACCACAAGGCAAAGTGGGGATCGTCAAGACCCCAGACTGAGGACTCTGAACACTACCTGACTGCCTCCATCTATTTGCAAATGTATTGTCCAAATAGTGTGCCAGCGTGGGTCTCTGTTTCTGTTGCGTGCTTAGTTTTTTTTTTTTTTTTTGCAGAACTGTGTGGTGTCTCTTGTGCACAATACAGTAGAGTTTTGAGACGGAGAGGCCCCCTTTAAGAATATCTTTAGTGTCAAATCAAAATAGCATGCGGAGCACAGTAAACTGAACTGAAATCAGCTGTCAAACTTAATAGCGAAGTCAGCGCGCGGGGATTAAACGGAAAGAGGCAAGATGCAACAAAGTTTTAATTAAAGAGTTTCGACGTGAATCACCAAACAACGGTAGGAAGACGAAAGCAACTTCTCCCCGACATATGGCTCTGAACAGGTTCAAAAATGTCAGACAGACACTGTAAATAACTTTAGATCCACAGATAGCAAAGTTCTGAGTATATATATATATATATATATATATATATATATATATATATATATATATATATATATATATGCACACGGTATATATATGAGCAGACAAGACATTAGCCTGGGGAGCAATGACGCCCAATTTGGCATACACACCTGTTTATGTTGGACTGGGGCAGTAAGCGGTGCTTGTAAAATATGAGCGAGGTTAATACTTATGCGGTGACGCCCTCAGGCCTCACAGCTACAGTAAGGACAGCATCAGCAGTCTGAGACGATGGGATGGGTCTAACCCCAGGCACTGCTGTATTTGTGTCTGTGTTGATGTGTGTGTGTGTGTGTGTGTGTGCAGGGTTCATTCTGTAGATTTAAAGAGCACTAAGCATTTATTTATTTGTCTGCTCACCTCACCTCATGTTTCTGTCTGCATGCCACTTCTTCACGTAAGTGTGTGCGTGCATCTGTGTGTGCCTATGTCTGTCCGTACATCGCTTTGGGAAGTGGGTTTCTGCGCGGAGACATTTGGTGGAGGGAGTTCGAGGACAGCCCACACGCGCTTTTGTGCTGCTCAGTGTCCAGTGGTTGGCTAGGCCGCGGCTTCTCCTTGAGGTTATTTTTCTCCTCACGTTTTGTTTTCATGAAGTGAGGTCGGGGTTCTAAAAGCAGACTCCACCTAGGGAAACACTACAAGACCCTTAAGGGGCCTTTTCTTAGCACTTCACCCCTCACCCTCTGTGAGACGAAACATAAGACAAACACTCTGGATGAGGCAAATTACAATTTTCATGAAGACGATCACGTGAAAAATGATACCTTGGAAATACATTTTCCACGGGCTGTTGCTTTTAACATATACTGAAGGAGTATTAAGTATTTCCAAGGGCACAGCATGAACTTTTACAGCTAATTGCTCAGCAATTGATTTTCCTAAACCATGATTCATCTTTTTAGCAAATTGAATTTAGCATTTTATTTTAACGCTGCAAATAATAAATTGAACTCACTAAAATGGCAAAGAATTAACTCCAAACCATAGAAACTCCGAAGGGCTCCAAGTGCTCTACTCTAAATAATCTCTTCTGATAAAACAACATCAATATGCTACACAGCTGAGACCACAGAACTCGACACTCTACAGCTGCCATTTGGAAAACACTGACATTTTTAATGTTTTGGTTAACTTACACAGCACGCAAATGTTGTCAACAAGTCCAAAAACATCAGTATTGAAACGATTTTCTCACCTCAAGCAACCTTACCCCACCACTGATATGCCTTTTGATTGAGCAGAGCTAATTTGCTACTTTAAATCATCAAGTTGAAGTCGAATACTCTTTTTCTCCACCAAAAAAAGTGACACTTCAGAGTCAGGTCCAGAGAGTAGTCCAGGAACACAGCCAGTGCCAGTGAGATCGAGTGCCAGTGTATCATCCTTCCCTGTCTAGCCTGTGGAAAGAGCAGTGGTGGAGGTGAAGAAGTTCCATGATGTGGGTCATATACATGGAAAGTTCTGCTGAATCCTTTGCTTTTCCATGGGGATGGAAGGTCACCGGAACAACGCGCAAACAGCTCCAACTCGACATGTAGCTGCAAGAAACAGTGGGCCCCTGTTGTTCAAGCAAAATTATCTTACTGCTTTTAATGGCTTTTACAGCTGTGTCAAATTTTAAGTGTTTGTGGCAGGTAATGATGAGCAGCTTGGTGACAAAGTTTGCTTAACACAAGTGAACTTGTCCATCTCCTGCTCAGAGAGTTGATGGCTAACTCAGTCTGTCAGCAGAGTGCACCGCATGGAAAGCAACATCAGAGAAACTGGTTGCCCAGCGCTTGTATATTTCTGTCTCCATCTGTGTCACCGGCTGGAAGTGGGCTAGTGTACATGCCTTTGAATATGTAGGGCATTGGACACCAGCTCCATGTGGTTTGGGAGAAGTTAAAGGCTGGTTGGGGCTTTAATCCGCCAACCCTCCTCCCAGTTTTTCCCCTCTTTTTCTTGTCTCTGTGGGTCCTGTTTCCCCCACCAGCTCCCCATCTACCACACAGGCCCGTCAGCACCCTAGCTCCAAAAAGACCCTCAGCCCCCCTCCACTGCCTCCACACCAACTGGGCCTTGCCTCGCCGCAGTCCTGACGTCCTAATGGCTGATGGATGCACCGAGGTCACACTGATGATCTAGAGAAGTCCTTTGGTCCATCATTGAGCCTTTGATCAACATACTTAACCCTTTCTTCCTAAGAACCCCCCTCAGTGGATGAGAATGTGGGGAGATTGAGTTACACAGTGCTGGGGAGCGGGCAGGCTGACATCCCTTTGGTAACACATGTCTTTGTTTAAGGCAAAGCTCTGGCACTGACAGTTCTCTTCCAAGCTCCTCTCCTTCTCTTAATACCCTACCAGAGCTACCAGGGAGAAGGTCGACGAGAAAACCTGCAGATTTTTCCAAATGACCTGTCTAGTCATACTGGTAAACCAACAGAAAGCAATAGACACTTTTGGAAATACATTTCTTGTTGAGAGTTAGAGGAAAATATCAATACTGCTGTTGTATCGTACAATATAACAGCTTAGCTTAGCATGACTGGCCTAGCCCAGGCTAGCTCTATCTGAAGGTAACAAAATCTGCTCACCAGCACCCAAAGCACACCATTTAACACATTAGACCTTGTTTGCTTGAGCTGTAATAAAAAGTCTAGAAATGATGAGTCGCTTGTACTGAGATATTATGGTTAGTTAGAATTTCTTCCAAACAAATGAGAAGTATCTTGTTAATTAGTGAGCTTTGGAGGTGCTGGTAGGCAGATTTTGTTAGCTTTGGACCGAGCCAGGCTTGCTGTTTCCCCCCACGGTTTAGTCTTTGTGCCAAGCTAAGCTAACCAGCCGCTTGCTGTAGGCTTATATTGTTGATATTGTAGACTGACAGGAGATCTTGATCTTCTCATCCATCTTTCAGCAAGAAGCTATCATGTATTTCCCACAAACCATTGCTTTAACAACAAGGAATAAATAAAGATAGCCACCATTTTTAGACAATGCGTTTCTTACATTGTTCAAATTGACATGCATCACTTTTGAACTTTCAGGTTTACTTTTACATTCAGAGCAACACTGCATAGAAATTGCAAGTGCATAAAACTCAACGAATCCAGCAAGAAAATCTCCTCTTCCCAAAGTCCAAGCCACCTGTGGACCCCTGTAGGTCATGATCTGACCACCACCAGCAACAGTTTACTGTCCATCAGAAAATTCAGTAAATCATGGAGAGTTGAGGCAGAGGAGGACATCTGAGGAAAAATATAAGAATAATAAATAGGAATAATATAAATCATATGATCCAGTTTCAACAAAATAAGTGAAACAGTTGGTGCTGTATGACTCTGTGCCGCGAAGCGTTGCGTATTTCTCGTGGGTGATCGAATGCAGTGCAGAGTGGGGCTGACAGAGACACAAATCACCTGATTATAAAATGATTTATTTTATGGTAGAAAAGTTACGCAATGTTGCTCTACAGCTGTCATGTACCTAAGGACCTACAAATGCATCAGCAGCGCGTAATAGGTGCATCGGAGAGATACGTTTGAAGCATGTCCAATTAGTCAGTTTCTGTCAGCAATGTGAGTAATAATTTTATTCGCAACAAGTGTCAACTTGATGAGGAGGAACCACGCTGGCAGCTAAACAACACGTTTTCTGAACAAAGTCATTCTAAGAAACGGGGCACAGGTTTAGCTCAAAGCCAAAACTCAGTGTGTAGAATTATTTATAGTTCATCTGAATGATATTTTCAAACCATTCTGTGAATAACTTTTGTTTTTTTAACCAATTAATATCTGTGGGTGGGAGATTAAAACATGGCTATGAAGTGCCATATGTGTTGTAAATCTCATAAGAGCAAAATTGTTCGTTTATGTGGTGTTAATCAGATCGTTTGCTTTGAGTTCTGTAAACACAACAAATCAAATTTATGTTCTCACATTAGCAAAAACAAAATCTTTGTTTTATGTTTTGAAAGATTCGTAAAAAATTATATATATATATCTTGACTTTGAGTTTGCTCGCTGATGATTTTCATTAGCCATTCGCAACATGTGAAATGAAATGTGGTCTGAGAGAATAGTTGCCCAGTATGTTCATTTTAGGATCACCTTACCAGTATTCGGATATGTTCTATCAATTAGCGGGCTTGGGCAGAAAAGCAGAGGAAAAATTAATATGTTTCTATATCTGAGTATCATGGTTTCTACATATGGACCTGTATATCATCGTTCCAAAGAAAACTTCTACCCTTACATTTCTCTGTTTTATTGAGCTGAATTGCAATAAAATGTAATCCACAAATACATAAACGCATTAGACCTCATTGGGAAGTGCTATTAGGTCTGTCCTGGAGCAGCAGTAAAATCCATTTTTAACTCCTGCCAGTTTTCTGGCCTATGACCTGCAGTTACACCTCTCATCACTCAGGCCATTTAAGAATACCGCCTGCTCCACGTGGAGTCAAAGCGGTGGAGCATGCAGACATCCCTGTCCTGTCATGTCCCAACTGTCTGCTTGGCTTTCCGTGGACTTTTCCCATGCGCGCAGGTTGGTGAGGCAACAGCAGCTGTCAGACGGTGGTTGCTGGCAGGGCGTGGTGCCTGACCAGCGGGTCTGACCAGACACTTGTGCTGCTGCGCTGAGGCACGGGCAGAGACCCCAAAGCCTGCCTCAGACTATTGGTTGACGTGCTGTGGTTGTCGATGTCCATGACAGCATGGATGAAACTAGATGACCTGGACTTCCTGGGTGTGCTTGGTTGCCTCAGGATTGGCTAATTCTGACAGGAACTTCACAGCTAAACAAACTGTGATTTGTGTCCCACAGTAATCCTGTTCTTGGATCACATCCCTTCTTTTCTATTTCCTAAAATATGCTACTTGAAGTTCCCTCAAAGAGATCTTCAGATCTGGATGGAGAATAAATAGCGAAAACAGCTTGAAGCACAGTTGGTTTGAGAGGAATATGAGTGATGACTGTCACTATGGCAACCCCCGCGTGTTTTCAGTTTGAAGCTGACATCTCAATATGTCTTGTTGTATGCTGATATGTGGGGATAATAAATGTTATAAATGTAAGAGGTGAGTTATTAGGAAGCCTGTTAATTACAGGGGTGGGACGAGGTATAAATCTTGCAGATTAGAGGTTGGATGTATAAGCAAAACAATCTGCAAGCTCAACACTTAGTACTTTAGAGGCCCCGTGGTGAAAGTGCTGGATGGCCGCAATGTCAAGACATGGCATGGAAGACTCGATTATCAAAGTCAAGCTGAGTCTGCATGAAATTTAAGTTGACGAATGTAGATTCATAACGTAGGTAAGGCTGGCCATATGCAATAAAAGAACCAGTGCAACTCATTCCATGTTTAACTGTTATATAATCATACAGGTATAAGGTACAAATTGTTCAGTAAAAACAGTATAAAATAAAAACATATGTAATCATGGTTACTATGGAAACAACCTACTTTAAGGTGCTCAATGTTCAGCTCTGCTCTGCAAAGTTTCAGATTGTCAATCTTGTGCAATATGTGGCGTCCAAAGCCACATAAACCACTGCAGTCACACACTGCTCTGCCTTAACCAAGGCTCATGACTTGGTTCTTACGATCACAGCTTTTGCCATAATTTCTGTCACTGCTGTCAGCTGCTTAGATTTGAGAACACAGCGTTCAGCATTGCAAGAAACACGAGCTGTCAAATGACCAGAAGGGTTTGAAATGAATGTTGCTTTTTTAAGTGACTTTGTAGCATCTGTCCAGAAACTGCGGATGAAGAACTGCCTCTTGGCTAACTCTGGTGCATAAACAGCAAGGTTTATTAATGTGCACTTTAAATAAGCCAATCAATAAAAAAAGGCTAGTCTATCCAAACCACCTTATAAGCCCAAACAGAACTCTGGTAATAATCCAATCCATTGCACAGAAAACTTAGAAATGCATTGACCCAATATGCCAGATCGCTAACTGTGCCAAAACTGAAAAGTGCAGCAGATATGGGCATAGTGTATCCAATCTGTATAATACAGATACAATGTCATGACAGGGCCCAACTTAATGTTTAACATCATGGGGATATTTGATAAAAAACAATTGCAATGAGATCCATGGTGCAATGCATGCAGATAAAACTGGCTGCAATATTCAGTAGATACCTAGACACAGACTGGATCAAGTAGGTTCGACTTTAGCCAAGAAGTCAGTCTGTGATGTGATGAATGAAAATGTGATGAATGTTTTGTTAAAAGCCTGTATGATCATCAAACTATTTGTGTTTTTGACATCTTTCTTGTGATATTTTTGCATGTAAGAAATCACATTTGGCCATCCCTTCTTGCAGTCTAAAATATGTATGATGATATTTGAATGTATAATTTATATTGTGCATCATTAAAAGGACGAGGGGAAGTCTGTGGGTGAAAATCGCAAATAAAATGAATGACTGGAAATGAATGGAAGACTGCTAGACCGCTGTGAAGTAAACAAACATGCGCTGTAACCTACATGTCATGGACAGACAGCGTGTTGATAAGTAAAGACCAAACCGGTCCAAAGTGACATTTGCAGGTTTGGCCTTCAAACTGACACACACAATTATTAAGTCTCTGTGTGTGTGTCTGAATATGAACATTTCTTTCTCAATTTAAAGTGATGTGTGATTATATACAAAGGTTTTCAGGTCTGAAGTGTCAAATGGATCCCAACAGAGATGAAAGAACGTGAGAGAGGTACACAAACAAACACAAACATTCCTACTGGGTGAGAGCAGGCGAGCCTGGGTAATAGGAGTGGGTCAGGAGGGAGGCTGATGGCTGGAGCTAGAGAGACAGGTCTAGAGGTTGGAGCATTCATGCACAATGGCCCATGAGAGGCTCCTTTCTCCCCTGTGGCAGGCCCTTTCACAGGTTCCTCCTCCCCAGCCCTGAAAAGGACCCCACATGCGTCCCCACTTCCCCGTCAGTCCACTTTCCTTTCCCATCATTCCCCAACAGCTGTTTCTGGGTGGCGTTCTGTCATTATTTGGACTCATTTACGGCCCCCTGCCTGTGAAGAGCTCGGTTTTGTTAGGATTGTTGTGGTAGCTCGCTCACATTTGGTCTCAAATATGTTGCATGTAAGTTATTTGATGGTTTCGCTGTTGACAAGCGCTGGTTAAACCAATTGGGTGCTCATAGAAAAAAAATCACTAGCCTCCAACGTGAGTGAACACTTGAGGACATTTTTCAAAAGTGACGTTTTTTTTTTTTTCAGCTCTGGCGTTTCTACATTGCAGGAATGGTTTCCTTTAACCATAATATAATGTTGCTGGCACAAAAATGTTTGAAAGAGATATTTCCTAATTATGACTGGGGAACATAATCTGTGATCAGATATCAAATGAAACCAACAGGGCATGTTTTCGTGTGGAGAGCACAACTCTGCTCTGCAATTTTGGCGAAGCAATGAGATGTCTCCGACACTCACAGACACTCGCTCTGACTCGAAAAGACAAGGCATCGTCTACCACAGTAGCTCTGACATTTTCTGGGCTTTGGATAAACAGGTGCAGCACCACGACCCTCATGGAAAGAGTCTTATGTCTACGACAAACCCACTATCACTCCCAATCCACATAAAGACCTTGTGGAATGCGCGAGAAGACAGTGGTGGATATATCACGTGAAAAAGTGATATGGCATACTGTTATGGTTCTGTGCCAGAAGAACTATAGGGGAGCCACATGTGGTCAAAGTGGTGAAGGGAGGCCTCACAATGTTGGCAGCCACGTGACTCCACCAGATGCTGCTCCCACCATTATTTGTTTGCAGGTTTAAGGGTCTACCTGGTTACATTCGAACCAGACTTCAGCACAAATCTGTAAATCAGATTCATGTTTACACCAATCTAACTCTGATTTGTTGTAAATTTATAATAATAATGGATGAAAAAAGTCACAACAATCATGCAAGGCTCAGAACTAAATTCATTAGCATAAACACAGGCCTTCTGAACTGGCTAAATAAGTACTACAAATGTCACAGTTTAACTATTCATTTGAAGATTGTCCAATTGCCATGCATTTTACATTTGGACACTACTTGTGGGTTATGGAATGCTTTTAGCGGTCGATATAATTAGTCGTTGCATAAACACGTGGAATTTGTTACAAGGATTTCAGTTATCAAAGCTGTACGGCAGGTTTTTTTTTCCGCTCCTTTTTCATATTTTTATACTTTCATTGCTTTGTTGTTGACTTTGTTTCAAGCTGTGTTTTGTGAATGAGGGTTTTGGTATGGGCTCCAGTGTGATCAGTAATCTTAATATTTTGTGACTTACAAATGTTTTTCATCACAGTGGGAAATGAGCTGTAACATTATAGAGGAAAAAGCTTGGAAGCTTGTGCATTTAGCCATATTTTGGGTGAAAATATTAATGTTTGGAGGACATTGTGCATACAGATGGAGATTGGAGGACTGGAGCATGTTGTAGAAGTGGTTTGAGAAGTATGGACATTTTTTCCACTGTGAAAAGTGGTCAGTTCTGAACTGCACTGTAGTTAACATGAACTCAAACTGGATAGAGAGTGGAAATGCAGAGCACAAGGACCAAGGACCACTGATTTATGAAAAAAATACAATGATCCAATCAACTGAATCAGTATCAATCCTTAACAACATAGATACTATAGGTATTAGTTCCATTAACTCGGTTTTTTATTGCCTTAACAATGCATACATTTGGTACCCACAATGATAATTCCAATGAGTTCAATGCAAAGTAGTATTGGGAAAGAAAAAGTGGGATTTGTGAATGGTGAGTTTACATAACGTGCAATAAATAGAGCGGGATCAGGACCCAGCAAGGTGGGGATAACTCGTTCACCCAGAAGCAGCTGACAACTTAAACAAAATACCTCCCAAGCTTCCTTTCCCATCATTGTAATAGGAAGGTCATGGCTAATGGTGGAATCGGGGCCATAGGATTTCCCTGCCTGTGTATGTAAGTGGCCATGCCAGTCATGAGGCCTGGGTCACAACAGCCATTCTAGTCAGCGGTCACCATGGTCCAGTTGTTAATGATTGAGTGTGTTCCCTGTGCTGACACTAAGTGGTGAGTCAGGTCAAACGGCCATTCAGAGGAATTCCATCTCGGACATTCCAATGCCGCTGTTCCCTCAGGTTCACATCACGGAGGGTGCGAGGGAAAAAAGGTCGAACAATGTGATCTGGAATCTGGGAGGGTGCTTGCCACCGCCCGTTCACAGCTCCTGAGATATGAGTTAAACATGCGGAATGTTAATCTGTCAATGTGTGGTCATGGTACGTTTTTGTAAGCGGTTGTGATTTGAATCACGAGGCCCTGTGGTTGTGCCCAGGCCCTCTCTGCCTATCAGGCGCGATTAGAGGTAACCAGTTCTGACACCCTGATGGCCATGAGAGACATCCCTCGCCCGCCAACAAAGCCACATGTCACACACGGCCATCTTGTTTTCTCCCAGCAGGCCTGTGGAATGTAGTTCATCCCCTCGCCCTTCTCAATGAGGCCATTCTACAAATTCAGGGTCAGAGGCTATTGAATCTTAACTCTTCAGGAGGATGCAAAATAGCTCTCAGCATGTGAAACTATGTAGAACGAATGCATTTTAGCACCCTTTATCTGCCTCTCAATAGACCGTCTTCATTGACATGGGCATTCTGAAGCCTGTCTTGGTAAACTTGTCTCCAAAATGAAACGGTGAAACAGCAGGGAAGACATATGTGATCATCAACCCAAGCTCTAGCAATGCTAACGATGAAGCACAAATCCTCGACTTTTACAGTTTTTTAAAAACAGCTGAAATTGTTTGCATGAAGTGTGTCCGAGACCCCAAACCCTGAATGTACCAGTCACAACCTTCTTTGGTTTCTCGTTTGAAGGAAGTGAAAAATGCATTTTTTAATCTCAGTATGCAGGGATAGATCCATGCCATGTTGGAAAAACATTTGCACCACAGCTCTGGTTTGTGGCTGGCTATTGTACAGGGAGTGGTATTTCACTTATGAAGTGATTCCGTTACAGCTGTCCCCTCAACCATCCCCCCTCCGCACGCACTCACTTACTCCCATTCAACCACACACACACACACACACACACACACACACACACACAGGCAGAACCATTTAAACACAGTTCTCCATAAACACGTACAAATCAGTTCCAACGGGTGCTCCAGCAAAACTCAGACATGGACCCAGACCCACAGCACTCAAAAACAGGTTATTTTAGAAATGACATGATATGCCAAGTTGCACATCTGCAGTCAGATCCTGCCAAGCTGCCATGTGAAATACGATCTAATGCTGGTCTGCTTGATTCCAATGAATGACATCCTTACGCTCCTATCTGTTGAATAATGCATTTCACTTAAGTCCTCACATAGGGGGGCTTTCTGGCTGGTTGGGGGGAAACAAATCTTGAAAGGATTACTGTATTTACTTTCTTTGGCGAGGGTCTGAATTGGTATGGGAGGTAGTTGTGGCTTTTGTGGTCACGTGTTTATTGTTTATGCTTTGTATTTATCCTTAATTAATGCCGCGCTGATGAGTGCTGTCACAGACACCAGCGAACAACGGTCGGATCTCACGCAATGTGCGGACAATTTCCTCCCCACATTCAAGGCCTTGGAGAGGAGCAAAACGCTTCCTCCGGCTTGTCTCTTTGAGCCGGAGCAGGAAGACAGATGCTCTAGAAAAACACACACCAAACCAAAGACTGTCAATCTGTGTTCCCACTACTCCTCAAGTGCACGTCTTTTTTGGAAGCACTCTACTTGTTTTGAGCATGCACTTCGGAGCGAAAGGAAGTTCAAAGACGTGTTTTTTCAGCATCACAATAGTTGCACACGTTTTCCCCAGATGAAGGCTCGGGATCCAGATCAGTCACACGGGTCAGTGCAAGGTCTCTCAGACCCCCCTCTATGTGGCTATCCTATCCTACCAATCTCTGTCATAGGATTATTGTTTTCAAATGATCTGCTCACTGACAAATGATGTGTGACCAATTTTATAATAATGCAACTTGTCTTCCCTGAGAAATGAAATCCCGACATTTCATACAGTTGGAAGTTGAATGAACATGCTGTGTGGAATTAAAAGTGACACTTATATTGATTAATGTTCAGCTTTATGCATTGACACACACATTTGATGATTGTCTCCCTTATCTATAATAACCCACTTTGTGAAGCAATTCAACACATGAAACCAAATGTGACTTTTTAGGTGTCAATCAATGTAAGTCGAATACTCATTTTTACCTTTTGACTCTGTTTTGGTCACCACCAACCTCTTAGAAAAAAATCTGGATCTTTTAGTCTTTTAGCTGCCAACCTTCTATCTGCAGTTTGGTAACTGAGCTGGAAAAGACTCCCTACAGCATCTGGAAACGATGCCTTTAAGAGTGGTGGGAGTGAAACTGAACAGTAACCTTGTGAGTCGTAAAACCGAAACAATGAGCTGAAAGACAAATCGCTTTGTAGAGCTGAGGGGAAGTGCAGTGTCGGGTATTAATTCTCTGTCAGTTCAACACTACAAACACTCCATTCACATTGCACCTCTTATTTAACTTAGTGCTTTTAAAGCAAGCACAGTGATAGGTGTCCATCATGCCTAACTGTAAGCAGCTACGATACAGCAGGACAACAGATGCCTGCATAAAACAGAACCACTCCTTGCGCAATGCTGGTGGTTTATTGGCAAAGACTTTTACTATAGGAAACAATATGTTGTACTTCATACACCATAAACAGTCAGAGAAATGTCTGCCGCTTGTCATGTCTGTAAAGCACAGTACTCTGTATAGCCCTGCGTAATGTACATTTGATTCCCTGTCTTTGTTTCTTTAGCATTTTCTGGAATTAGACCTCTTCTATATAGTTTACAATACAGATGTTAAAGACCCTTGTGGCTTGCTAACTCAAGCATGGGGGACTGTTTTCTGGAGATGTTGACTCACCCTAAATATACTCCTCTCTATTTTGGTTGAAGCGCTTAACATGTCACGGCTGCTCTACCCTATAGAGGAAAACACCGCTACGCTTCATTTTTGCCTGGGGTCAGGATCTCCCCGAGGGAGCGAGCGGACGACTTTCTCAACCCGCCGTATCAGCAGGGCCATCCCGACACGTATAATCTGTAATGCACAGCTGCCTTTTACTACATACTACTGTTCTACCACTGAGGCCTGACAGTGCCAAGGCCTGTGGTGGCTTGGGCGGTGTAGGCCTCAGAAGTTTGTTTTTGTCTCGTGGGCTCCAAAATCATATCTCACCACCTGAGGACAGGAGCGCCCGACTCCATGATTCACTAGTTTGCGGTGGGAAAGTTGAGGAAAGAGGGTGGATCGTCTCACTTTGGATTACACGGACCACAATACTTGAATTTAGGTTCTTTGTATGTCACAGGAAGATATGTTGAGTTTCAAACATCATTGTATCTAAAGCGCTTGCACAGTTTAACGTATATACCATATAGTCAAACACAGCACAAAACTAGAATATCTAGACTGTCTTGTGTTTGTAATTTGCGTAGACATCTACTGTAATGTTGTATATTTGTGGATTTATTTGCTACTTTAAGGTGGAATTGGACCTTGGATGGGTTGTGTTGAAAGATTAATTCTTCATTGACACGTGGTAAGAAACAGAGCCTGGAAACTAATCAGGTCTACTCAGACCAGGCCAGGCCACACCAGGCCAAAGTAGACCAGGCTCGTTCCAACCTAAATTTAAAAACAAACACGAGTTCCAGTTACTGGCCCAAATTCGAAGCTTCAAAGACTTTATGCTAATTAAAAATTAAATTTCTTCTTTGTGCAAAAACATAGTTTAGTCTACATGTTTATGCAACACACTTTCTTTTAGAGCAGAATTATAGTACCCAATGAAGGCATGCAGCAGCAGCATGTTGACGAGACAATAAACCAGTTTTTATTTGCACGAGGAGGAAAGTGCATCTTTCATCACTTCTTCCACAGTGCCCAAGGCTGCTTCCTTCTCCATGGTGTGGCCAGCACCCATCCAGCCACACAGGAAGCATCTTCCACTGCCTCCCCCCACCTCCTCTCCCTTCTCTCCACCTCCTTTCCCTCCTTTTTCTCTCGGTCTCCTCCTCACTCGCCCATGGTGGAAACTATTAACAGGGCAGGGTTCCATGGAGCAGTGTGGCGAGGTTATCGTTCACACAGCTTTCCCTCTCCGTTTCCTTCTCTCCCTCTCTCTCTCTCCCTCCCTCTCTCTGTACAGTAATCCTCAACACACAGCCCAATATAGCGGGGGAGACTCACTGCCCTCTGTTTTTAAACCTCCACAGCCGCAGGGTAACGATTTTTCCTGATACGCGCGTGGTGAAAATGCGTAAGACTTGACCTTTTTTTCATGGGCCTCGGTGTGTCACAGGCAGGGGTGACATGGGAAGGAAAATGTGATGGCCGGCTGACTGAAAAACAGTTTTGCAAAGTGTCAACAGGAGAGAAAACGTAAAGTTCTTTACTTATTTCTGAGAGTAAGAGGAGAGGTACACTTCCAACCAACAGTTTTATGTGCATTTTAAATTCATGCAGAAAAATGCCAGAAAATGGCAAGAAAAAAAATGAAATGGCATAATAAATAATATAAGAGGTCATAAAAACTAAACATAAAAACATAAAAACTAAATTGACCTTAATGTGTCAGGGTAACTGATTCTGCTTCTTCTGCTCTAGACATGAACACGCATGACCTCCTCCACCTTTACATGCCTCCACTGAGGTTGGCTTGGGTAACTGTTAAAAAACCCAAATATTAATAATCAGAGCAAAGGTATCTGGGTTGTACGAGGTTGCACGTCACCTCCCCCTCTATCACCATAGCAACTGATAAAAAACACCAAAGCTTACACATGAAGCAGAGGAGGCAAATTCATTAATCACCAAAATAAAGAAAGTGAAACACAAATGTCATCTTGGGTGGCGAGCAGCAAATAAATATCATGATATCATGAGTCACTGGCACCAGATCAGATTGGAATTGGAAAAAAGTTTTGAGTTAGTGTATTATTTATTACTGTCCCTAGGGATACTCCAGAGTACTGCATGGGGGGTACTTAAACTTCCAAAAATAATTACAATAAGTTCAATAAAACATTTGAATTTGTAAAATCACTTTCATTGTTTGAAACTAGGAGGTGGGCGGGGCACGTCTCACCATCTCTGGTTATTGGCATCAGTCTCAAACTGTCGATAAATATAGTTTATGTACTTTAACACTGCTTAATTCACACCGGGAAATTCGCTGTGTATAGTTACCCGGATGGTCTTACTGTCACAACAAGACTCGGAAGTAAAGCCTAATACTGCAAATTGTAGTTATTTCATTTGTGTCTATTTACAGGAAACGAGCAGTTGTTAACACAATGTGTTAACAATGAGCTTTAGAGGTTGTGATAGGTGTATTTTTTGATATTGGACAGAGCCAGGCTAAACATGTCGTGACTCCAACATTATACTTAAAATCATCTCACTATCTGAAAGAAAAAAGATAAGTGTATTTCCCTCAGTGTGCATTATGCACATGCAAATAGATGCATACCTGTGTGCATGGAGCTGCATTCATCTATGTATTTCCATCCCTCCCGTACAACTTGAAATTCAGTCTCCCTGACTGTAATGTACCTGCTCACATACTGTGTACTGTAGTGCAGTCTGTCCTCTCACTTCTAATCTCTCAGCCAGCCTCATCGTTCTCCTTTCCTCCTCCTGTGCCTCCATCCCCTCCTCCTCGTCCTGCTCCTCCTCCTCCTCCCCAGGCTGCTGAAAAGCTGTCATTGATGAGAACACTGTGAGGGGGTGAGAGGTGCTCGGGCCCCATGGGCTCGTGTAGCAGCTTCACTGAAAGACTCCCATTTAAACACACACACCTGTTAACAAACAGCAACAATGGGCTGCATGGCTGCCAGTTCAGTGAGCTCCATACCCTGACCCCACTCCCACCCCTCGGCCCCCTGGCGGATATTAAAGAGCCTCTATTTACCCATACTGGCACACAGCTCATAGGCCCCACAGAGGCTGGCCTGCCCAGGGTGTCCTCAATTCACCATTGTCCATTGGTGACGGAGAACTAGGCGGATGGGTGGCAAGGAATGCTGAGGTAAAATGGAGTGCTGGACGGGTGTTCTGTTTTAGGTCTGAAAAGTAAAAAGAAGCAAACCGAGGTGAGGTGAAAAACGGCATCACACTGTACGTGTATCGATTCTGCTGATGCTTAGTTAGATGCGTTGACATGCTGCTACCTGTGCACCCTCTGACTTTTTGGCTTTCAAATGTCAGCAAATTAATCACAGGCATAACTAGTTAGTGGCTGCCAAGAGTTCACGGTAATCACTTTTTGATCCTTCTTTTATGCCTGCTGTCTGTTTATATCACTGTTCAGCAGAATTCATCAAGCGTTGCCATGTTTACCCACTAACAGGGATCTAAAAAAAATGCTCATGAGCTGTGTTGTGCTCACTTATTAGTGGCTGCTTTGTTATACTCTTTTTGTTTTTTTGTGGTAGTCTTCCAAATGAAATAACAAAAAGCCAATTTGCCTTTCAAAACCAAGTATATGAGTATGTACAGTATGATGACATCCTTCCAAAATGCATATCACCGTTACACTATTTGTTCTGATCTGCCACCACTAAAGCTCTGGTTAGGTTTAGACATACTTGATTATGGTTAGGGGGGGGGGGGGGATAATGGTCCTGGTTTAAAGAAAACAACACCGACTGTTGGTAGGAAACAGGAAGCAAACAATAGTTTCCCATGTCAAAGTCCCAGGCTGTGCTGACCCACCATCCACCCCGACCACCTCCACATGATGTTTTGCAGTTTTCTAACAATTTCACATCACACTATTTCAGCTCTCGCAGACAACAGTCGTAATTTACGCGACCACAAAAAGTACAGTAAACAGTTCATTTTAGGCATTGAAACTTATGACCGGTGTGGTTGTTTTTCTGGTGTTGTTTTTCTCACTATTTTGTTCACAGCATGCTGAAGGTCTTAACCGTCATTTATAATTCTGCTGTGGAGGCAACGAATTATTTTATTTTATTATTAAATTATTGATTAATGTACATTTTTATTTTTCATATTTGGAATAAATAAAGCAATACTGTATGTGCCTACAGCCCCCTTTTACAGATCTTAGTGGGTGGTCGTGAGCATGAATTTGTACTCAAACTTAATTAATAAGAATTTTCCAGTGTTTTTATGGCAGTGAACAGGTGAAACTGGCTCTTATTTATATCTTATTTCCTTATTTGTCCTCTTTGATTCACCTTAGGGCCCATGATTGATAAATGACTCAGTAAATGACAGATCGCTTCATTATCTGCAGATGTTTCTTCTAGAATAGTGACACTCAAATCTGGTGATCCAATTAATAAAAATTGACTCGACCGACCGTTCTTTGTTTTATGCTGTATTTCCTTCAAGTTTTTTGTACAAAACATGAGCAGCATCAATACAATGAATGCCAAGGTATGGTTACAATATGATGTGACAAAATAATTCAAATGCTAGCCATGTAGTGTCCTTATTGATACAAAAGACACAACAACCAACTTTCTTTGGTAGTCCTATGTCCATATTACCCAGGCAGAATGATAAACAAGTCAAATTAAAATTATTTTTGGTTATGCTTGATATATTTTCCTGTATAAGTCCTTTAATGTTCTTATCAAAGTAGTGCCAGAGTTGGAGGTACTTATAGAAATCCTGCCGAGCAAATGACCTTTCTAATAAGTCCTTTTTTTAGGATAACAGAGATAAATACAATAAAGAAATATGTCATTATTGAGACCAAAAGTTTTTGCAGTGTGAACATCCTGAGACATAAAGCCAGCGGAGACCAGCCACCGCTGATGGCCACTATTCTTCAGATGGGGCCGCTCTCCAGTTCGGCTGTGACCACTCCTTTTGTGTTCGCTGAGGGGGGCCAGCCATTCAACCCTACGGGACGGATAATAGCTTGGCTGGCCTGCTCCCCCTCCACTCCCCGCCACTGCTCCATCCTCCCCATAAAATTCCCCACTTTAATTGCGTTCCCTGGAAGCCAGTAGGAGAAGAGGAGGAAAAACTTAGAGGGAAGAGGGAAAAGAAAGAACTCTATAGTGGGTAGCCTGTATTCATCCCAGGCCTATGCATTGCAAACAACAAACTGCGAACCACAGTCTAGGAAGAAAGAGGCACAACGGTCAAAAGCAGTGGAGGACTGGCCCACCAGTCTCCAATTCAGTGGGCCCTGGCTTCTTTAATAACTGATCGAGTTCACAATTAAACCCCGCTCGTTGGTAATACAAGTCTCCTTAGAGGCTCAATTGCCATTGGTGGGAGACAGGGCCACTGTTGTGTCCTGGGGATTAAAGCAGGCAGGGGGAATCAAAAGCCATTTTACAATACAGTAATCAGCATGTTTTCCCTCTGAAAGGCCCTCTGCTCCCCCATTTAGAAAACACAGAGCATTACCTCCTTTCTGCTCTCTACAAAACCCATTCAGCCACCCGCTTTATTATATGGATTAATCCTATGTGCTGTTGGGAGCCCTGGGGCTCTGTGCGGCAAGGAGGGGGGGGGTGAAGAAGAAGTGTCCACTCCAGAAAGGTTGATGAGGGCGGGGAAACTCATGACCTGGCCAAGGACACATTCCCCAGCTTTTACCCAACCTGCTGTTTGCCTCCTGAGAGCAACCTCAGCACAGAAAGTTATAGACTCAACTGGATGATAGATTGAAGGTAAAGATGTACTGAGAGACAATTCTGTCCAATCCAATCCAGATAATTACAGTTTAAAATGAACAAAAATGGGCAGCATAAACAAACAAAAAATAAAATAGTCTTGACCGAATCCTTGTCAGGTAAAGTTGACTGCAACAAAGTTTTATATGAAGCTGAAGACAGGAAAGGAGGACGGAGAGAGGGATGACATGCAGCAAAAGGCCACACATGCTACCAGATGACACCGGGACACCAGGAATAAAGTGTCACCTGTTTCCCACAGTCAAAGTTTCCCAATAATTTGCATACAGGTTGGAAATACTAGGCATACAATGAGCTTTGACTGTGCTGCATAATTTGAGACACATTTGTGATACTGGTTTGCTGGTAACCGCCGCTTTTTAAATGATGCTCGGAGGCAGAACACCAGAGGTTTTTGTTTTTAATTTTATGACAGAAAGTAAATAGTGTTTATCTAAGCCTGTACAGAAATGGGCATGAACAAGTGGAAAAAAATCTATGTTTTTCCACTGGCTCTGCTGCTTTTTAATTGTGAAAGCCAATCTTTGAGCAACCACTGTAAAACACATTTTTGTGGTGTAATGATGTGCAATAATGTTATTTCTGGTGGGTTCTTTTACTGATCATCAAGCATTTGAATTATTCCTGCACCGATCCTTGCTGGGAATTGATTATGTTGTTCTCATTTTCTCTAATATCATTAAAGTGCAAATGTATTTATATACGAAAAGGCCAAAAAGTGTCATGTAACACGACGCAGCGGTTAAAGTGAACATCTGGAAGGACATAATGTCTGCATTTTTGAAGAATGCAAGAATGTGTCATAAACACAGTGAATGGATTATATACCACCAACCTGACCAAGTCAAAACTGAACGTGTAAAATAGGAGCAGAAGTCACACTGTGGCAAAAGAATAAGTCTAGACAAAGTCCACACATGGGTGTCACAATTAACACTGCTGCCGGATGACAAATCACGGTACTTATTCAAGTCAAAGGTATTTACAAGCTTCAGTCAGGACAATTGGTATGGCGTAATGTGAAATTCATTATCAGGCATTGCATGATGTGAGACCAAAGACTCGAGATCAAAAAGTCATTTTTATGGTCAAAAATGTTGACTGATGTAGAAACTCCATGCAGTCTGAAACAAGAAACATCTGGCGGAGAAGGGAAGTAGACAGATGTGTTGCAGCAGTGAAACAACAATGCCATTTTTTCTCAATAATGCTATCAAAGGATCTATTATATGGCCTGTTTTTTCCGTTGTGTCTGGGTATAATGTATTGTGAAAGGCGAGATCCATGTATTACAATGGGGAGAGGAAGTATTCGATGTCGCTCTCCTTTAGCTTCCTGATCAAAACCACATACATCTGATTCAGTTTATCCTGCATCATCCGCAGCCATTCACTTCATTGATCTCTTGCTGCACGTCAAGGGCTTCACATTCTTGACTGCAATGCAAATCACGAAACACAAGCACTGACTGTTAGGGACGGGGTGTTTGCAAGTGCACACCAAGGATGGAAAAATCTTTAAGTGACAAACAAGCTAGCATCTGTCATCTAAAGCACTGCTGCGCTCGGTCACAAATGCAGTGTGACAGCACTGAACTTTTGTTAGCATTAGATTTGTCACTGAGTTGCATCTCCAATGGATGACCTAAGCTAAAAAAAAGAAACCTAACCGAAATGCTTCCTGGCTGCCGCAGGCAAGGAACCGAACGGGCATCAAGGAGAGAGCTAGATGGCAGAAGAATTGTTGTGATCTTCTCATCGTGTTCACACAAGGAGAGAGTTAGTCTAGGATTTGACGTTTGTGGTTGAAATCTACAAAGAAACCAATAATCAAAATTTACTCCTGTAAGGCGCAAATCCTGGGCTGTTCCAGTGAACTAACTTAATAGTTCACATCTGCAGAGCACTGGGCATGCGGCTTCCATGCACAGTTTAGATGCTAACCAGGGGATGTGCAAACACAACCCAGTTGGTGATACAAGTGTGTGGCTCTGCAAGAAAAAAAGGAAAACACAAAGTTTCTGCCATTTTCTTACGTTCAATGATCATCTGCTTCTGGCAGTTTTAGGGAAAGGTAATGATTACGGCTTAAGGTTTAGTTATGGTTAATATTAGATAACTAAAACACTCAAACTTAGGGAAAGATTGTGGTTAGTTTTAATAAAAAGGCAAACATTAATTGGAAGTTGGACGTGCTGTACACCCACACCCACCCGGCACTATTACTTTTTCTAAAAAGCGATGATCTCTTGCCACAAATATTCTGCTTATTCATGCAATATTACATTTGACCAGTATTTCGCACTATTTCATCAAGGCTCTATGTTGTGTTCCATGATGCAGCAGTTCACACATAATGAATCAAGGCATGATCTTGGGCAATTGCTTCTGCTCTGAATCTACTTTTGACCTATTGTGTCAAAGCGCTGGCCCAAGGTTTTTTTTTTAAAGAAGCAGTCTGCAATTAAAAATAAGAATGGACGTCATCTCTGTCACATCATCCACATGTTTCTAAAGAGCTGTAGGTGAAGCTCAGAATGCTGGGGTTCTGGTTTGTTCTGGCAAAGATGTGGGTTGTCGGTGGATCTGAGTGAAGCCTTTGTGCTTAAACAAGCCATCTCAAACAGCTCCTACGTGTCAACCAATTATTTATTTTCCACTACATTATCTCTCGAGACCAAAAACGTTTTTGTACCAGGCTGTAAACTCAAGTGGCCATTCGAGGAACTGCAGTTTTTGGCACTTCACAGCCATGAAGGCTGCTTGGTAAACCTGTAATAAACTAGTCCAGTGGAAATCTCCAACACTTAGTATTGTCTCTGCATCCTGGGCTTTGCACCACCTAAGACAATTGCAACTTTAAAGACAGTGCTCCACCCCCCGGTACCAGAATGATAATGGGTGCTAAAACTTGGGACTAAACCCATAATACTTCTCATACAAATGCTGATATTACACTACATATACTAATGCTTTATGGACTAATCTGCAGCGTTGGAGGCCATTATCAGCGTGCTGAAGTAGACCATTAAAGGCATCGAGATGACATCAGTCTCAACCACCACCACCATCTCTGCGTGTTATCTCCCGCATCTTAAAAACATCACTTTGCCGAAAAAGAAAATGTAGCACAGTGAGGTATGAATCCATCCGACGCGTGGGCAGAATGGCCAAAGACAAACTTTTATCAATTTGAAGATGCTCCCACACATTCCTCACCCCCCCCCCCCCCACACTGCTTTCTGTGCAAGCCTGTTGCAATAACCTTAGTCACGACCTCTGTGTTTAAATCATTTTTTTTTCTCTCCAGGGAATAAAATGGAGGGGCTTTTAGGCAATGGGGAAGATGATGATGGTTCTGTGTCTCCAGGCCTGTTCTGTGTGTGGCACACTGCGTGTCATGACATATTGTTACTTCACAGGATCTGTTCTCTCCATGTTTTAGGCTTGTTTCCTTCATAAAAGGCAGTGGTAGCTTTTGGGGAGTGAGTTTGTGTATGTGTGTGTGAGGTGGGGGGAGGTTAAGAGCGTATGCTGTTCAAATGAGAGAAGGAGGGATGTAGATAGATGGACACATGGGTGAGGAAGAGAGGAGAAAGTGGGAGGGATGGAGGGAATTAAGAGGAGAAGAAAGAGAGAGAGATCCTCAGTGAAGTTGGCAACTTTCCACAGAAACCATTAAACGCGATGAGCATGGTAGGGTACGTATATGCGTGTGTGTGTGTGTGCAGGTGTACATGTTTGTGTGCTCTGCTCTTCTTTCTCCCAGGTAACCACTCAGTCCGCCTGGCTGGAGGTACAGCGCATTAGAAAGTGGTAGCCGAGTCTCATAAGTCTTCTTCCCTTTAGGGGGAGTTTGTTCTGTACTGTATACCTGCAGACATCAGCACCGACGTCTTGACTGCTTTTAGCGGTGAAACCAGAGCTTTGTCCACCATAGATGTTTTTCTGTAACGGGCCCAACAAGAAAGTTGATGTGGTCTTCCTATGATAATACGAACAGAAGATGCAGATAACATACACTGTCCCATTTCTGTTGGATATACTGTCAGTCTGGGTGTGCATTCAGACAGGATCAGGTGCTGCAGGGTTGTGTGGCAGTGACGGGGGATTTTGTGCCCAGGGCCCGTGGTCATAACAATCCGCCTATGCCTCTGCTACTGTACTTATGTATAAAGTTATTTGTAACTAGTGTAAACAGAGAGGAAAAAAGGAGGGGAGTCAGATTTTGACGGGTCACCATTTATCTGACTCAGTCTGAATCTGACTCCCCTCTTATATTAAAAATGCAACATGTAACACCAACAATGTTCACTCTGCTGGCATGTTGTGACCTCAACTAGGGATTCTTTTACCATCCTGTTAGAGAAGGATGTGTTAGTATCTCAGAGGAAGAGCCAGTCCATATGATTGTGAATGAGGAACAGGTGGTGAGGCAATCAGGCAGGTGAGAGGGGAAACGGCAGCAGCCTCTGAGGTTGAAAACCACTGTTATCTCTGTAAAAGCTGTAAAAATCGAACCAGTTTTAGACCTGTTACCCAAAACTGTTGTCTCCCTGTTTGTACCTTGGCTCAAAATGCACCTTTGTAAAGACGAGCCATCTTCTTCTTTACATACACAAAAACAACAGTGCACCACTGTGCTCACATAAGTTGACCTGGAAGTGGATCCCCAGTAATTTGCAGGTATAAACAGGGTGCTCATGCTCTTTGTCCAGAGTCTATGTTTCCCAAATTTCTGTCAGAAGGAGGTGGGGTGTATGACCAATAGTCATAACAGACGCAAGAATGAAAACAAGATCCAGGTTGACAAATACTGGAATTTCCCTTTAAGAAAATAAATCCACAAGAAATTCTTTTTTTAGGTATTTGACAACTCGAAAAACATACAAACTAATGAAATGAGTTAAAGTTGCGGGTTTTGTGTTGCTGTTCAAGTGTAGGCATGTCATGAATGCTGATACTCTGGTGAGACTGAGGACTCTCGGAGACTGTGATTAATATTCTGTGGCTGCACTTGTTAGCATGCATCATCTGGTCCTTACTCACTCTCATACAAATGCACACACACACCCACACACACACACACACTATCCTCCCAGTGTGCTGCTTGGCCTCAAGTGCTGAAGTGAGATTAGATGCTGGGAGAGGCAATGCTCCCCATTACTCCCCTTGTTCGGTGGCCCAAAGGTGAAATGAAAAATAGCCGTGTGGTCCTAATCCTGAAGACACTCAACACACTCATATTGTCCTCCCAGGGTGCACTTCTTTTGGCTTCCAGCGCTGCCATGGCGACTGGTGGCTATAAAACCATTAGTGGATTTGTTGTGAAAGCAGCATCACAAATACAGAACGCACGATTCATAACCACAAGAGGACAAACACGCGATCCCCTCGTGAACTCTTTGTATGTTCCGCTGTGATTACAATGATCACTCCTCTTTTAACATGTGCTGTCAAGATGAAAACATATGAGTTTAGCGCAAGAAAAACACTGCGAGGTGGAGTGAAAATCCCCTCGATATGGGATCCCAACGATGAGTGGTGCTAGAATCCAGGCTCATTGCCAAGAAACCATTACTAATCCCTCAGGGCTGTTAGAGTAAGTTGTGTGTGTGTGCATGTTATATGAGTGTGGGTATCATCCAGCATGCATGTGACTATGTCAATGCGTGCATGTTTCCCAGCTCACAAATTCAGGCCCTCCTCCTCCTCCTCCCCGTGACCACCCTCACATCTAAAGAGAGCCACAACATCTAGTAAATATTACAAGAGCGCAGAAGGAGCTTCAAACACCTGGCAGGGGTGAAGCTAAAGTGTATGTGTTCTTACACTTTCAGATACAGTATCAACGTGGGTGTGTGTGTGTGTGGAGCTGATTTGGAGGTCTCTAAACCATCTTGATTTTAAGCATCAATCACAGAATACAAATCCAAATAAAGGCTCATTTAAAGCATGAGTAACTAATCAAAATTGTTTATACATAGTTAATATCATTTATGAGTTCCTTTACAACCGCTGGCACATTTATAGCGAGCGCAAAGAATATGCCGTGACAGCTAATGTGCGAATAAATACATCTTTCCATCTCTTTTTCCTAACAGCCCCAGTGACAGCCATAAAAAGTGTTTTTGAAAACATGATTGTGTTTACCAATTAAATGCTGGCAGCAGGTCCGTGAACTCTGTCCTGCGACTTAGCAAACCCAAATAAAAACAGCCTAACCCCGGCGCTGCCAAATGCACAAGGCCACGACAAACCTTTCCCATGCATGTCTGCATGACAGCCTCCAATATCCTCGCAGAAACCACACGGAGATGAATGAACACCCACACACATGTACAGAAACACACGCATGACACACAAGAAGCGAGCAGAAAGAAGAAAAGGGAGTGCCAACGCGAAGCCGGTGGGTACAGTCGAGTTCAAAGGTCAGCGCTGGACTGTGGTTGTGGTTCAATTTGGCATTCGGGCACTAATTCACAACATGTTTAGTTGTTACAGTTGAAAGGCTTCACTGGTCTCTTAAGAAGTGCATAAGTCCATTTTAAGTTCTCCTTTTTAACAAAATACAGATTGCACATTAAGATCATCTGTGCCTGATTAGCTAACCATGTTTTGATCATATTCCAGCAAAATTAAGAGCAGGTGGTTAGGTTGTCTTTTGTCTTCTTATTTCCTGATATTTAGCTTCACCATATTTTTTTTTTCCTGAAAATAAATCTGCCTTCTCAGAAAGCAAAATATTGCTTTTTTGTTTGCCAAGAGCATAACATTTGCTTATTTGCTAATCATATGTTCAAAACAAAATACAGAGTACATGTTGAGCTCACAGGCCCGACCGCAGGCATGACAAATACATGAATTCACCCAACATCATAAAATGCGCCTCACAAGAAGCCAAGGCAAAAGCAAACACAAATAAAATGGCGTGCAAGTCTTTCCCCCCCCCCTATTTGGAGGAAGCCTGGCCCAATGCTCTGTGAATGAACCCACTATAAAAACATCCTCACAGAGTCTGCCAGTTGAAACATTAAAGAGTAAAATTACAAGGACACCTCTCGCATCTGTCTGGCCCGGCTCACACTCAGAGTTCAACACATTTAGCTCTAATTGAACGAGCTGGACTGAAAACTCTGTTGGCACCAGTTCACTTTGCAGCGTAATGACTCCTAATTGATTACCGCATATCCGCGGAGCCAAAACGATTCCACATACACACAAACACAGGCGCACATATACACATACACTCAGCCACCTCCAAACCTACAGTACATATCTCATTAACTATGCCACTAAGTGTACACTTAACTGTCCAAAACCTTTTAGATCTGCCTATTTGTCACAGTGTCCTAATGTTCCGTCCGCAGCGCTGAGTTATTAATCAAAGCAGGTAGACACAGGTCAAAGAGGACTGTGTGATCCGACGCTTTCATGTCTGGGACCTTAAATGGAGCTGATTTTTCCCACAGAGTTTGTGAGTGTTATCAATTTTTTCCGATTTCTAAACAATTTCCATCAGGAACGGTAACGCTGCAGCCAAAGTGGCATATTTTTGTAATCAGCAAATAAATAATAAATTGTAAAAATAAAAAATGAACTTGTAGGAAACCTCAAAGCAAATCAAGGGTCATGAAAAGGAAAAAATGAAATGTCTCTGCTTAAGAAACAGTTTAAATAAGTTTGTGAAAGGATGATACAAACTGGCGCCTAGCGGTAAAGATGCAGACTGCAACCAAATGAATACTCTGTCACGTCTCACCCTCTCCTTCTTGCATGTAGTGAAAAACTCAGCAAAAAAGCTAAATTCCATATCTAGACAACAAAAACACAACAATTCTTACACACACGTTATTATACACTGATGAAAACGCAAAGCAATAGTCCTAAATCTTACACACTGGACCTTTAAGTTCTTTGTTTTTTGTTGTTAAACTCATAAAGGCTTCTTAGCTAAGGGTGACCTATCCTCAGAGCCAATATTAATGTAACTGACTCTTTCATTTTTAAACAGTTTGTCTAACCTTAAATGGCTGAAGTGTCACTACCTTTCCTTTTACACGTAACGTATTTGTCTATCTTTGGTAAAGCCACTAGAGCAACCCAGTCTGAACCCAGTACTGACTTTACACTTTCAGATTGCGTGCAGCGCGTACGGCCGATTGCAGTTTTGTTGCAGGCAATATGCCAGTTCTTCTCATTAAAGCCTGTAGACAGAAGATGCACCCACATAACACGCATCACCTTATGCGTGATGTCACCAGCGAGGCTCGGTTCACCCAGTTCACTCGACCAAAGAGAACAGGTTGACCAGGAAGCTGACTGATGTTATGAAGAGGAGACAGCAGTAACATGGGATCAACGAAACCAATAAAAATGTCATAAAAACATCAGGATAAAGATATTAAAATAGGGACAAAGTAAGAGACAGACAGAGTTCCAGTAGCAGCCAAAAGCAAAAACTTCATTTGCCAAATATTTTAGCATTGTACAGATTTAATTTCCATGACGCAAACTCAGCAAGCAGAACGCCAAAAGAGACCGAAACTTACTTAACTTGTGGCTACATGTGCACCGACGAACACACACACACACACACACACGCACACACACACATCTAGAATCTGAGTGTGTAACAAGAGTGTGTTTGTCCTTTGGGAATGACACTCAGTGGATGTGATGAGAGAGAAATATGGCGCGACTGCAGGTGTGCCTCCTTCTCATCCAGTGAGAGTGGACGCGCCTGACTGCCATCCATTCCAACGCCACTCCTGCCTGGGACACACACTGAAGCTCTCATCAGTCATTTCCACAATCTGGTGATGGATCTATATTGTTACAGTATAGCTTCCGCTTATAGCTTTCAACCGAGTGAGTTAATGCTGTAGGTCGTCTTACAGCCTGGTGAATATTACACTCTACCAGTGAAAGTCCAGCATTATGATTCTTTGAACGGTAGATGAGCGCATGAGATAAAACAGTAACATTAACTTGTTTGTGGCTCTAATAGCAAATCATAATCAGAGCCTAGTCTGTCCTTTGCTAGTTAAACAATAAATCTGCAGATGCAGTGTGTCAGATTTAGATGCCTCTATTTAAAGAATTTGGCAGAAATTATTAGTGTATAATCCCTGAAAATAAGAATCATTATGGGCAGCAGCATGTCATGGGGAGCGCTTCAGAAGCGGAGCCAGACTTTGTTTACTTGCTCAGATTTGGTCGTGTTTCTCGGTTTAGGTGCTTCTAAATGTGCAAATATGCTACAGTGTTAACTTGTTTTTTTTTTTTCTGGCAGTTTGCACAGGGTGTTTTATTTTGAACAGAGGCCAGATGCCGTTTCTGTGTCTGGCTTCTGTGAGCTGCTCTGTGTAGACTGATGCAGGCCGGTCGCAGCGTCTGTCAAAACCAGAACAGCGGCGCATTCCCCGCGTAACACTAGGACGGACAGTGTGAGGCGATTGGGTTGAAATCAGCAGCTATACTGCGAGGTGCCACTAAATCCTTCACACTGGACCTTTAATTCACATCATACAGCAGTTAAACAGATATTACTGCTGTGGGGTCAAACATATCCATAAATGTTCAACTCAATTCAAGCACAGCCCAACTCAAGAGGAAAAAAACATAACTTGTTGTACGAATGTGCTTCTTTCTGTAAAAATCATAAAGAATCGATAACTTTGACAGAATATCAAACAGAGACCAAGCTGTCATGCGTATAAATGCACCGTGTACAAACTGTATTAGACCACTTATTGTATTTCACAATGATTTTCATTCACGCTTTCATTCGACCGAACCTGTCATTCAAAGCCACTGCGGGCTCATTACAGTGGGTTTCTAATCCTTCTTCAGTGGTAACGGGTGGTCTACTATTTGCATAAGCCAACTGGCCTCAGAGGGAATTACAAACTGAAGCCGGCAGCCTTTTATTGCCGGATTCATGTCAATACCTCCATCTTGTCAGCTTAGCTTCAGCCATGCAGACCATTTAAGTGGAAGAGTGAGCCAGCATTAAGGAAGGATTATAGAATCTCCGAGGTTAAACATTGCCTGACCTGGTCTTTTTTCTGCCAGGAGGTGGAACGATAGGATGTTTTCCTCATGAGGTGAACTGCGCTAATTCCAGAGACTGAAATTCCAGAGACGAAAATTATATCAATGAAACAATGCTGATGGAAAAGAATTCAGCCTTAGAGCGTACAGAAATAGCACCTTTCTGTGCACGTGTGGATCAGTTCAAATATTGTGAGCATGCTCTTATGACAGCAGTCACATAAAAATGATGTTTAAAAAAAGTGCAGGTGCACATTTATTTGTTCAAACGTGGAATCTTCGGGAAAACTTCAAAGTTTCAACTTCTCCAAAGTCTGCATTTTTCTTCATGTCTCAATAACGACAACTGTACTTTATCTCACCCTTAATTCCACCTTTTCTCTTAAACCGCACGGCCCCATTCATCCCTCTCTGTGTCAATCACTCAGTCAGGCAGGCAGACAGGCAGGCAGGCCTGTGCACTGTCTCCCAGCATGCATGGAGCCAAGGACTGGGCCAAGCAGGGGTGAGTCATGCTGCAGGAGCATGCTACTGGATGTAAAACAGAACAGTTGTTTCCTGCTGAGTCAAACCCGCAGCTCTCATTAAGTCATTATGCGGTAATTAGCCTGCGTGTTAGCGGATAGGTAGTGTAGCAAGAGAGCAGTAGTAGTAGTATGCTGCTGGAGATGCAAACGGGTCACTCAGGAAAAGCCTATTGGCTGCTGATTGTTATTTGATCAGTTTATTGATCCAATGTGTGCTGACTTTGACATGCTGCACATACTCTGGCTAAGGCTTGTGTTTTCTTAGACTTGCAGGTTAGGTTACAGTTATTGCAGGTCATTTTGTGCTTGTTTAGCGTTTGGCTCTGACTCCAGACCAGGTTCTGGCAGTGCATCTTGTCCACTCAGAGTGATGAAGAACCCCCGTGCGTGTCCGTGTCCTAGCAACAGACAAGCCCATAAATCAGCGCCGAGGGAAGGGAAACAGAGGACAGGCTAAAGACAGACAGAGAAGGGCTTTTGAAAGTACGAGCATTTCTCAAACAAAACACTCCCCTCTCCTCTCTCGTGGCCCTCCTGTCCTCTCCTCTTCATTGCGTAGCGCAAACACTGCAGCCATTCTGTTTCCACGTAGCATAATAAGTAATCGCACAGAGGCCGTGAAGCATGTAGAGGAGGCATGGAGATCAAACAAAGACAAGCGGGGAATATTTATAGGTAAAAGCAACAGAAACCGGCCACTTGGTTTGCATTATGTGAACGGTAAGTAGCGAAGTGAAGCTTATTTATGTTGCCTCTGTGGAGCAGATGTCACAACAACACAACAGATAGAAAAGTCAGACAGACCCTAACGTGACAGACCAGACTAAACTTCAGATTCTTGAGTTGCTTTATAACCTTCTTTTCAACCCCCATAACGCCGGTCAAAGTTGTGAGCTTTGTGTTTTAGTTTTTAGGTTACTGTAAATCTAAAAATCAGTAATCAGCGGGACTTATCCAGCTCTCCCTGCTGGGCATGAATGCTGTTGCGGCCTCAGGGGGCAGTTGACAGTAGAGTCAGTAGGGACCAAACCAAGTCCTTCGGATTACTGGAGAGTTTTGGTTTCAGTCAGAGTTAGCTCGTTGGCCTTGATAGCATCACTTACACTTAGCTGACCTTCATGCTTCCTTTATGATGCTGCGTTTGCTGACAGATATTTGGGACGAGGGTACTTGGGGTTGCAACTCAAAATTAGACAGGTGTCAAAAAGTATACCCATTGATCATCCTCCTGTAGTTTCAGCATTGTTTTGACCTAATGACCTTACCTCTCTGCCTGGGAAATCCCTAATTGCACCACTAGCAGATGCATCCAACACTCAGCCTCCATTTGTGGTTAATAAGGCTGGCACGCATCAAAGGCCTGGCTGGAACGAGATGTTCTGAGCTGCCGTGAGCTGTCATGAGCAGCTTTGAGGTGTTATGATGTGGTGTTATGACGAGCTATGACCTCAGGGGTCATTTGTCACCAACCTTAATGTGGTAGCTCTGAGTGAGTGTTGATGGTAAAGGGCTTCAGGGCCTGGAACTGAACCAGTGAAGGGCCAGCCAAGGCAGCAGCTGCACGTAGCACATGAGGAGCTGATGGCAGGTAGAGCAGGTGCTCCCCTCCAAATGAGGGTTTTTATCAACCCTTAATGACACAAAGATTATGATTGGCTGGTAAATATAAGTTTATATTCATTAATGATTTCAAGGAAACTTTAATCCTGATGTGGAAAGGAGAGCCAAGAGGAAAGGCGACGAAAGCAAAGGAAAGAAAGAGCCAAGAAAAATGGATGATTAATTAAACGTGTGCCAGTGATCTTGTGAGATCAAAGGTGAGTCTTTAAAAAGGGGGTTTTATTGTCCTCAGGTTACTTGAGAACAGCTTGATTTTATTTATGAGAATGAGAACAAGTTTGTAATTACTAGTCTATGTAGTTCAAAAGTTGATCTCCTTTCCATCAGATGATGGATGACAGTTAAAATGTATGTCACTTTTGCAATGATCAGTTTCTCTGAAAAGAAGACAAACATGATCAAGTCTCTCAAAAACCGCCAAATATATTGTTGTACTTCATCGGCTCATAATTTTATTTTGTAATCAGCCAACGTTTGATCGTAGCTCTTTCATCGTATTGAATCTAAAACAATGTCATACATCTGTACTAATTTTATCTCAAAGGTGAGGTGTGAAGCGTATATCATACACATGTGACTGGCCACAAACTACCTTTATAGATGAGTATAAAAATATGTGCAACAATGCTTTCCTGGCTTCCACACAATCACAGTAATACTCACACACATCACAGGACAACCACAGATTATAGGCCACTTCTTCAGTAATTACTACTGGCCAGGCCTAGGGCATAATCTTGCAATTTCCTCTATGACGCGCAAAGCATGCAACTCCATATAGGCACCCGATTCCCCGTAGATCCCCACGTTCTTTTTGAACTCAGAACGCATACTTGTGATTCTTCACATAAGAGATTAGCCTTTAGCTTAAGTATGCATGGGTTCCAAAAAAGGACACTGTTTATGTGGGTTCATTTCTTTGTGGTCATGACTGCCGAGCACTCGCCTCCCTCCTCGGTAGACATCGTACACCTTGCTGCATCACCGTGGAGCGCCGGATGAACCACATGACCTTACTGTGAGAGATGTACCTACCTCCAGGTCTATTTATCTCTTACACAAACATGTAGTATATAAGGATTTACAAGATAAAGTGCTGCGTTTAATTGAATAGTTTGGTCAATGTCTCATTTCCAAAAGACAAAAGTGCTGGATGCTCTGAGATAACCCATTCAGACATCAACAGACTCCCCCGGAGCCATGATACAAGTGTTTTCACAGGCTGCGGCCCATTAATTCAATGGTGCTGCCTGTTTCATAGAGTTATGACATGGATCTACTGATTTTCCACTAACCACCAAGCCTGTCCAGACACCTGAGGATGCAGGCCTTACCTGAACCTTGATCATTTTGACTGGGCTGGACTGGGCACCCTATTTTGTTGCCAGTTGTATGCACGTGGCTGCCATCTTGAAAGGGGAGAAAGATGAAATAAACATGTCATCTCTACCAAGCACCTGTGTTTCAAGTGATACAAGAAGAGGGGCTTTTCTGATTCACCATCCTGGCTGCCAAAAGTGGTGTGCCCAAGGCAGCGGAGCTCCGTGAAGGGCTCATCGCCGAGGCATCCAAGGTGGGCACAAAATGTGGATAAAGATGAAACAAGCAAACAGAGCCCTTTAGCTTTTTGTTTGGCTGAAGTACAATGAAATCCAGTTCCTCTTTCATATACAAATAAAAACTTTACAAATGATACATTTAATTCCTGTGAGGTGACTACAATGCCTCAAGGCTGATTTGGTTTGAAAATCCAGGAACACCAACCCCCTTCCTTGTTCCTTGGAGTAATAATTTGTCATCCAGCATGATCTAATCTGCATAAACATCATAAAGTTAGCTACCGGGAAATTACTGCGCCTAAAATGACTCCAAATTCCAAAGTTGAGATTGAAAGGACAAAGCGGGGAAGAAATAGATGAGTGTAACGAAATTGGGTGAAGGTAGACGAGATCAGACAGGGGAGGAAGCAAAGGCGGTCAGATGTGAAAGGTCAGACGTATTCTCCCTTGTTGTTGCGAGATTCTGTTGCTCCACGGGTCACCGTTATGCCGCTGACATTGTGCAGACCCGTCTTCCTCTGCTTTCCGCCCCGCAATGCAAGGCGTAATGGAGTGTGTTCACCTCGGCCCTTATCAGCACACCGAGGAGCTTTATTGAGAGGCCCTAGGAGAGGTTGAGGTGCCGAGTTTGCCTATTCAACGAACGTAGCTGCGTGTTACACGAGCTGTTTAAAAATAGCACAGTCAACAGGTCATGCACTCCCCGCTTAATGATTTACTTCTTTTAACGGTACAATACCAAATAGGCCATGATATGTGGTTCTATTTTATGGACTCCGAAAGGAATGTGAACCAGTTGTATTAATCTATAAATGAGTTTTAAGAGAGGAATTTTGTTTTAAAGATGTGTTTGGCTTTTTTATAGGGTGTTTCATAAAACTTGAGACAGAGGAGAGTACAAGCTTAATTGATGAATTAATCAGCAAACTCCAAACTTCAAACACTTTATTACCAAGCATATATATATCCCTTTATTGCATGTTCTTTGTTGTATGAGGGACTTTCAATATGGTGGAGTGAGCAGTCACAACATTGCCGTGTCCCATTTTTTCCCCTAACAGCTTCTGCAAAAGTGAAATCCGAAGCTGAGGATCTATAACCATTATCCTGTCTATGTCATTTAATGAGTCGTTCAGTGAGAGAATTTCAAAGTCTGTATTAAAGTGAGGATGGAAAGTCTGCTGCCGGCGCCGCGAGAGCTAGACACAACACTGACACCTAGTGTTAGAGCAAGCCACTTAGAGATCACTTCACATGTTGCCCACATCATCTTTATTAATGGTGTATTAACAGCAACGCAAGACAGTGCCTGTCAGTGATACTTTAGAGTACACGAAGATTCATGTAGGTATGAAAAATACAAACAGAGAGGTAGCAGCTCACTGCGTGTTTGTGTTTCCCACGCCGAATTGTCAAAACAAACAGACGGGAGGCTCGAACCAAAATATGAATTAGGGAAGAGGTGAGTGATGCTGATACAATTGAACGTGACACTGTTCCCAAAACCACACAAAGACAAATACACCATCGTCTGACTTGCGCATACACAAATATGCACGCAGACACACACACATGCGCGTACAGTGAGCCTCTTAAAGCCGTGGAGCAGAGAGTGATAATTATGCGTGTAAATTCCAGGACCCCTCTCAGCAGCTCTGCTGGCTGGGTGTTGAGCGCTGCGTCCTACTGGCACTGCTTCTGATGGTAACCCACATTCAGCCAGCTGTCACTGCTTCGGAGACCCCCTATCATACTCTTTCGCAACGCTTGAAGTGTTGGCATAATCCCGTATACAGAAACATTAAGACAGATGTGTGTGTGTGTGTGCTTTTGGGTTGGTGGTGTGTGCGCTTAAAGCTGAAAAAATACAGTGCAGATGATCACCAGCAGACACACACACAGACGCAGGCGCAGGCATGAAGACTTCAGGGGCTGACTTTTTAATTTATTTACACACGTTTAAATCACAATAAGGAAAAAAAATGTTGGAAAATATGTGAAGAAAGAGGGAAAAAAAAACCCAAAACAGTCTCAACTCAAGATCAACTCTACTTATTGTCTTTTTTCTGGCACTTTCAACCACATAGTTTGAGTTAAGACACACAAACTAAATGCATTAAACGAGGAAAAAGATAAAGAGAAAAACAGATAAAGACATCTCACCAAGAAAGTAAAACTGTAAATGCAGCAGAAACTGAACTATAAGCCCCAATTTATAAAATAATTATAGGTGCCAACAATAAGATTGCATATGTATCTCACACAAGTGTTTAGATAATGCTGAGAACTCACTTTGATGATGATGAGGACTTTAAGATACAGCTGAAAAAAAGAAAATAGTGCATGGACCTTCAGTTGAGGTGAGTAAGAACCGGTGCGTAAGGCCAAGCGTGACCATAATGTCCGCGATGACGATGATATTGGTTGTGTGTCGTTAAAAAAAAAGCAGCAACAGCAACACAGAGTCACGTCTTTTTTAAAATGTTGGAAAGTTATTTTTAACTTATTACTGTGCAGCAGTATAAAAATAATAAAGAATATGGACTGGAAACTTATTTTCTTAATAGCGGCAATAGATTGTCATGTGAATGTTCTCTGGGCACTCTTTTTAGTTATTACAGGGGCTCTGTTGAATGTCACATCTTTCTCATGGGACTGCTGGCAGGGAGATAACCGCTCAACCTTTCTTTTGTTACACAAATAAAACTATTGCCTAAGTGAAAAATACTGCAATGGACAAATATGAGTATCAAGTGTTTGATGCAGGTTCATGCCTTTCAAAAGTTTTCCCATGGTGCAATGATAGATTTGGTCTATTTGCACATATCTGACACGTTTCTGTGTTATCTCACTGTGAATTATGTCAACAGGATAGCATATCTGAGTAATTTATTTAGCAATCATGTTTTGTGAAACTGCCGGGAAGCAAGTTAAAAATTTTATGAAGTCAAACCACTAAATTAAACTGGACAAGTTACACTTCATAACCAGGGGAAAAAACATCCGCCAGTGCATTCATTTAGATCAATGTACACCCACAATAATGAGGTGCCATAAAATGACCAAGCTGACCTCTTCCTTCAGTGATCATCCCATGAAGTCCTCAATGAGGTCAGCACGACCACCAAAACCACAGAAGGAGGTTTTTCCTCCTTCATTTTCTCCCATGGGAATTACAGCAGCGTGTTTTCCCTTCCTGCTGGATGTTTATTCTGGTAGGCATGGTGGCGGTGTGATATCTGAGGTGCAATGAGCCAAGACTGCCGTGAACACATGCCTCCTTTTACCTATGACTGATGAATGCTAAGCATGTAGGTAATGTGAGTGCTGCTGAACCACACCAAAGCCACACCTCTTGGTGTGGCTGCCTTGCACCTCACTTAGCTGGCTTCCTTAATACACAGAGAAGATGGTGCGTGACAAACATCAGGCTGGATTCACATCTGCATCTTGAAGCAGGGTGTCTGGAATGCTGAAAAGACGAACGCAATTTATTGAACGCAGCTCATGTCTGGCTGGGCAGATGGCAATCACATAATGCAACTATTTTAGCATCACAGTGGCCAGCAGGAATCAGCTGGTTTAGTCTGGGAGGTGACTAAAAGGCACGAAGAGAAGGGAGTACAGTGCTCTGCGGCAACTGGCCTGGTCTAACCTGGTCTGTACCAAGCTGTCAGCAAAGAGGGAGACGACAAACACAGCAAAGTGGAGGGTGGTGGAGGTGGTGGGGTGGGCAAAGGGGGTCTGATTCCTGTTACATCATCTGTGGCTGACAGACAGTGTGGCAGACTTATCTGTCTGTGGTCTCGGGTGGCATTTGTCTGGACTAGCAGTGAGTCATTCTTTCTGTTTACCTCAACATGAACCCATCCCTGAAGCTCCTCGTCCGCCATCCAACAGCCTCCATTCACCAGCTGCATGAAGGCCAGTAGCAGGGTGGCTTCCATCCGCGGGTTGGCATGCAAGGCCAGGAATGTGCTGTGCCCACACCTTGCTAAACCATGACACCTTTCCTGTGGTGTACAAGCTGGTTCCTTTCAAAAAGCTCTCAGCTGGAACCTGGAGAGTAAATATAACCATTCTACTGTAGCTGCTCTTCCTCTGGAGCAGACGTAGGTCAAACAGTGTTGAAAATACTGTTCTGCTGTTTGTTTTTGCCTACCCATGTGCCAGATTTGTAGGATTTGCCACATAGGACAATAAATGAACCCAAGGCTGTTTAGACAAGCACAGGAAAGTGCTTGGAAGAAAGTTTATTACACTTTTCACTGACAACTTAACAGACTATCTGAACTGACCGGATGTGGCAAACCCCAGCCACCTGGTCCTCTACGGCTGTTCAAATAAACGCAAGTCTTTGCTAATATCAAGTCTGCTCTGAAGAGGAGATTTACACAAAGACTTCTAATTCTGGCACTGACAGCTGTCATGGGAAAGGGAAGCTTCCACGCATTTACTAATTTATTATTACTAGCGTAGGCTGTTGGAGCGTCATCACCTGAGTTTTGTGCTACAAACGTCACACCTGTGGCTTTTGAGTAGGAAGATGTTCTCGAGTAGAGACAAACCGCTTGCCACCATGAAAGTAAATCCTACAGTACATCTGGGAGCTGCTGCTGGCAACTAAAAATTAGACTGCAGTGTATACAACTATGGATAAACACCATTTCACAATCTTTTAACTTGTTGCAAACAGGAATAATTCTAGCAAAATGTCCATTTATCAGCATTTCCAGAGCTTTTAGCAACTTAACTTAAAAGTGACAGGCTAATACCCTAGAACACCATTCATTATGTTTTCTCTGCTGGAAGGCGCCATAGAGGGCTATCTATTGTGTTTTGTCCACTGGAAAGGCTCACTGTATACCATGTCTTGATTTATTCCTCAATAAAGATCCAATGGGGACGGGTAACCTCGGCTCTGGGCCATCAAAGAAAAAGTCAAGCACCCTGTAAAACCAGACACCAACAGATTGTTGGCAGATTTTGTTATCTAAGGACAGAGTCAGGCTAGCTTTATGCTAAGCTAGGCTAAGTTAACTGGCTGCTAGCTCCATTTTACTATATTTACCTGGCGAACATTGTATCATTCTTCTCATCTTGCCTTGGGAAAGAGAGAAATATACGCATTTTTTGCAAAGAATTGAATGATTAAGTTAATGATAGGGCAGCAGTGGGGAAAATATCTATATTTGATTGAAAATATTGAAAAAAAGACATTTCCAGTGCTACAACTGACTATTATTTTTATTAGCGATGAAGTGATACACATTTTATGATGTCTCACTTCATGATAACTTTAGTACTTTTGTCCATTTGACAGAGAAATGCAGTGCCCAGGCCAAACACTTCTGTCCATCACATCACTAGCATATTACCACCCTCCCTTCTTCCCCCCCTTCCTCCCCCACCCTGTCTGCAGCGGCTGCTTGGCAGCAGCTCATGTGACCCCCCATGAGCAAGTTCGACATTAACCGATGATGACAACATCCTCAACTGGTCAGGAAGCCCCATCAGTGGGACACAAACTCAGATTAGTGGCTCATCCCCGGTGAAAAGAGCCTCTGGCACTTTGCCCCGGCTTCCAAATCTAAACCAGCAGCGCTCTTGTGAGAATGACAGGGCTTGGACCGCCACTGCATTTGCCCCCTCCCCGCCCCTCCTCCAACCTCTGCCAGGCAACTGCCTCACCCACATCCTCTTTTGTATCTCTTTCTCCCTCAGTAAATCTGCCTCTTTTTTTTCAGTGACATAAAAGATGTCATGATATATAATGTTGGAGAACAGCGTCAAATATAATTTATCAGTGCTGGTGTTTGGAAAATGTCCAAGAATACCCAACTCTAGCCTTGGTTGACAGGAAGCTCATATTTTGTAACTAAGCTCTATGCAACTGTATCCGCTCACCTATCTACAGCTATCTCCATCTCTATCTATCTCAACCAGGAGAGGGGGAATAGCAGCTTCTGCATCTCTGTTTCCAAGTCTAAACTGAGGAAACCACAGAGCACCTAATGAGACAATGATAGAGCCAATCAAGAAAGCCAGGCTTTGCATTTATTATAAGAAATGCAACAAAGGCCCTGGACTCATGCCGTGGGGATGAGGCCACACTTCCAGTAGAGCAAGACTAATCATGAATGCAAATAAGCACAATGAAAGCAACGAGAGCGAGAGAGGTGCTGCGACGTCCTTTGGTAAACCTCTGGGAAACAGCACTTGGCACGTCTCGGGGGTTCTACTTATCACTCAAAGAGAGACTGAAACACACATAGCTGCTGAGACAATGATGTATTCCCACCAAGCAGACAGAGAGGGAGAGGGCAAATGAAACCGAGAGAACAAGAGATTAGCAGATAAAGTTTGCAAAAAGGCAGTGTAATCATCTCCGCTAATTTGTTCGCTGCAGTTCAGGGCAACCAGATACACTCATTAGCGAAGGAATAACCTTACAAGCAGAGCGTGCTGTAAAGTTGTATACATCATAAGGAGAGATGTCACTGATCTTTGACAAAATGCTTTGGAGAGATGAGCAGGCTGTGAGGAAAAAATCTTTATGTGCTATGTGACAGCTTTATTGGGATTGATCATGTTTGAGTTGTGTGGTGAAACCTCCAGAGGGGTATCGCTAACTCGAGTCTGGCAGTGCAACTGATATTGCTCCATCTCATGCGAAGCTCTGAGCTCTGAGGCTGGCATTCCTCATTATTACTGGAGATTGTTGCATATGCAATCATATGCAATAGGATATATTGATAATAAAAGCCTTTAAATTGCACAAGTCTCCCACAGACACCATATAGACAATAGGTAGCATACATACAGACGGCAGTAAGCAAACCGCTCGAATAAACAGCGAGTTACCCGGACACAAAACAGAGCTCACGCGCTCGTATTGACCAAAAATGTACGATTTACATTCATAAACAACATAATCTCTGTATCAAGTATAGGATGTTATTTTGCCTGATTATGTGATTTAGAAATTTGTTTACGTTTGAAGAGATCAGATACAGGTTTAAGTGGCTGTACTGTAAATCAATAGTTGGAGATTTAGAGAAGTACACAATGGCTCCTGGCACGGAGTTGAACCATTCAGAGCAGAGGCTATCTGGAACGCGGAAGAGTGTGCCAGTTCACACTGAAACATAAGCAAATACTCAATGAATGAGCCAGCTTCCAGGAAAAGCCAGAGCCCAGTGGAGATAGCTGCTAATCTGAGCATGAAGCAGAAACCCAAACAGAGGGCAACCGCAGGGCAGGCCACCCGAGCACGACGGCCAAATGCATCAGACACCTTTGGGTGATACCAAACCGCAGGACGCGCAAGAAGCCTGGGAGCCACGGCGAAAGCAGAGCAGCTGTAACCCAACGTTGAAATAGCTGACCACACAGTGAACGTCAGTGAAGAACAACCATCCCACCGCTGACAGTAAGGACAAGGAGCTCTATACATTACACTTTAAACATGCAGCAGAGGATGTACAAAGGATTCACACACTGCCACTGCTGAACAGTTGAGAAGTGGTTGACATTCATGCAGTTTTTCTGTTAGAAGAAGAATTGTCAATGGTATTAAAATAGTCAGAGAAAAACAGACATTATTAAAGGCTTTTTTGCCAAAGGAGACAGAGCATTCAGAAAGGAAACCACATCGTATTGTGCAAGAATTTGTGGTAATACAGTTCATTATTAACATTTTGTCACTGGGTGAAACATTTACTGTTAAGATTGGCCGTTTAATGTCGATCTGAGGCTGAAAATATCTCTGCAAATGTGTAGAGTTGTGCCTGGGGACGGTGAAGTCCATTGCCTTGTGACCCTTGGATTGCCACTCTGTTGACCAGGGAGAAACAACCATCGCGGTAAAGACTATACTGTCACTTTGCGCCATGTAGCACTTGATTTTTTGGTATACTATCTGAGACATGAATCAACAACGTATTGCCATTTTTCTACACCCGATGAAGACAAAACCTTCTGGCCTACCACTGCATCACTTTTGGTTTCTTAATGGCAAATCACCACCGGTTTCTTTGCATAAAGTTAAAGAAGCAGTATGTTGAATTTAGTGGCATCTAGCAGTGAAGCTGTGGATTGCAATTCTTTCATCAGCCTCCCCTTGGCTGGAGTGTGCAGGAGAAAATACAGAAAAGACAGTTAAACAGTGTTTAACTGTCTTTTCTGGGCTGTTGTAGAAGCATGGTCCTTGGAAGAGGATCCATCTTGCATGCATCTGCAGGTATGAAAGGCAAAAGTAACAAAAACACAACAGTTCTTACTTTCAGGTGATTATACACTAGTAAAAACATAATGATGCATGTTATATTGTATTCTTAATCTTTAACTGGACTTCTCATTTCTCCACATTCTGTGCAGGTCTCTCTACTTTGTTTGTTTTCAAGGTACAGTCTATATGATTTTGTGGCTTCTAGTGGTGAAGTTGCCGATCGCAACCAAGTGACTACAGCTCGTCTTACCCTCACACATGAAGGATAGACTAGACTGGCCATGAAACTCCTCACTATAGACTCCATGGAAGAGGACCCGCTCCATCTGCAGGTATAAAGGGCTCGTTCTAAGGTAATAAAAACACAATGATTCTTAATTTCAGGTTAATATATACAAATGAAAACTAGGCTTATGCTGACTATAGATCTCCTTAAATGTTACACACTGGATGTAAAAATGCTAGCCTAACCTAACCTAAAAACCCTCACTTTCCTTTTGACCCTTCCTTCTTGACCAAAATAATGGAGCTATCCAAGACTAAAGTGTTCACTGCACCCAATCTAAGACGGCCACTTCAAGGTTTATGTAGAGAAATAGTGCTTACAATTCATCAGTGCATTAGTCACAGATATTTTACAGATGGGAAACTATAAAAATTATGGAAATATCTTACACCACGAAGCGACATAAAAACCCCTGCTGAACCAAAATAGATGAAACATTATTAATGTACCACAACATCTATAAGAGGAATGCAGGCAAAGCTGATTTGATGCAGACTGTTTTTAAGAAGGAAGAATATTCGTTTAACAAAGACCCATCTCAAGGTGGTCTGTGCATATGATGCAATTAACTTTTATGTGTCTACAATGAGGCACAATGAAAAATTTCTGTAACATAAAAATGTGCATCCCAGAAGAAATTTACTTGCCTCGTTACAGAGAATACAGACAAATTACAAGGCATCTGTGGTATATTCAATCAAAACGCTATTGTATCTCATGTGAAATTGATACTTACAACTATTTGCAGTACCCTAAAGTGCCTTTTATTATAATGTTGTAATGTTGCATACAAAATTGCATTACAAAGAAATGGCTAAAACTGCAAAAACATATTCTTCTTTGGAAACCAAAATGGTTCTGGACATTCATAAGTCACTCAATGAACTACTCCCTCAGCAAAGTCTGACAATGTCCGGGGATTCCTTTCACAGAGAAATGGACAATTATAGAGAGGGCCAAAAAGTCCTCTCACACTACTGTAATTCAAATTGACAGGAAAACAATAACAGTGTGGTTCTTTCACAAACAAGTGGAAAACACGAATGTGGGCTTTCCCCATATTTTTGTTTGTGGAAAAGCCTGTTTGTCCTCAATATGTCACATTCTTCACCATCAGTGGCACAACACACCACATGGCCTTGACCTAATGCTGTGGGTTTCCTCATAGGAGTAACCGAGCATATTTCACAAACACACATTTCACACTAACATGTGTTGCACTGATAAGTTTCTGCGAGAAGTCCTCCGTGGAAAGTTCACATGGTTGTTACAGAGCATTGGGAATAATTCCCAGGGATGACACTTTGAAGCAAGCGCACACGTTCACACAGAAACCAATCTAAAGATACTGCCGCCCACCCATAAGGAAGTAAGCACCACATAAGAAAATAATACAGTAAACAGGAAACATGGGCGTAAGAATGCCAAATGCATTCTGCAGTTTCAGCTCCAGTCTGTCCTCAGCACAGCAGCGTCTATTTCTGGGGAGGACTGTGAAAACAGCCAGCAGGCTATCGAAGAAAAAAATATATACTTCTTGTCTTGGAGTGAAATAATATTGTATCATATGGTCAAATAAATGACAAGTCTAATGAGTGACAGTATATGTAAATGTGATGTTTGTGAGCTCAGTAAAGACCATTAAGGAGGCCAGTTTTCCACTTTATTGTCTGCAGCTGTCTGGTTAAGTCACTGGCACTTGTAGATTGGCGAGTGGGCAACATTTCTAGCAGACCTGGCGCCCCTCCAGCTTTTGGTTCCTGTCATTATCTATGCTTTGTGTCTCAGTGATGGCCACATGCACGTAATGAATAGGCAACTCTTTTCCATTAAAATAATACCCTCATCAAGTAGGCTCCTGTCAGCGCAGTTGCATCTGTGCCCGACTGAGCTCCGTGCTTCAAGACAGCTCACAGAGTGAGGGCCAAAGGCTGGAATTTTAATTGTTTCACGGGAATCAACCAGTTAGGCATTCAAACGGGCTGGCGAGGAATAGCTTTTTTATGGAAGATGATGAGCAGATAAAAAAAAGAAAAGAAGGGGATTTAGGAAATGTTGCAGTAAATTAATCCTGGACAAACCACGGCTTTGGAAAGTTTTGCCTTGTTGAAATGGACTACAAAGGGTGGACTACAAAGACGAGCGGACTTGAAAGAAAAGGTTAGAAGGAGAATGAGGAGGGGGTTGGCAGCTACTTGTGAAGTTTGCCAAAGGAAAGATGCATCCTTTTGAGTCTCAGGGAGATTAGACATTTCTTCAAGTGACAAAACACCTTATTAACCTCCGCCCGACCTCTGAGGATTGACCTTTGGCTTCTGACCCCGACACTGCTGCGCCTTACTCCTGTTGGGAGTCGTCAGGCTTTTCATTACAGCGGTTTTGCCAAAATGCAGAGAGAAAGAGAGAATGTGAGGATTGTCTGGGTGCATGAGAGACAGAAGATGGAGGGATGCAACAGAGAGAAGAGTTTAATTAGACACACAGCACCTCTGGTAATCCACTCTTACCCTATTCACAAAAAGAACAAGGGTGGGAGGGATGGGCAGGGAGAGATGAGAAGTTTTTAACAAGAGGTCAGAGAAACTTTGGCTTAGAACATGGGCCTTTATCAAATCCACTGGCAAATCCGCAGATTAGTCCATTCCATTGTTTTCAGGAAGTCCGCTCCCACCGACCCAGAATGCAGGAGGCGGATTTAGGAACTTTGCGAGAGCTCCAAGCCACCGAGCTGGATGGCAGGGCGTGCATGTGCATGTGCATGCGTATGTGTGTGTGCGTGTCTTTGTGTGTCAATGTGTAAACTGTGTGTACACGTGTGCATGTGTCCGTGCCAGTTTGTGCATGTGGGGGATGACACAGTGAGGAAGGGGTTGTCAGGAAGGCTTGGGCTCAAACACGAAGCTCTGACCAAAAAATTCCAACGATCGCTCATGACTTTCTGGCCACCAAAAGCAATGCAGACGGATGGCGGGCCGCTTTCCCACTGTGACCTCTCCATAGATAATATGTACTTTGGAAACTGTCATCCCTCATGGTTTCATTAAACCTTTTTTGATATTTACATGGCCTGCTGAGCTGTTCTCTATACAGAGTCAATTTGGTCAAAATGTGAAATTCTCCCCCTTGAATAAACACTATGCTTTCTTCCCTGCAGAGTCACTTTACCACAACCAAAGTCACTGGCATTTGATATAGTGCTATGGTCAAAACACTTGTGGACAGCAACAAAAGTCAGCACAGGACCATGAATCAAATCTTCATTTACTACATTTTGACCAAAGCTTATTCTTTTTCCCCTCCTCTTCCTCTCCCTTACCTGTTACTTGTCACAATGTGTCTCCAGCACTATGCTTCCTGTGCTATTCAGCCTGGGGAAATGGGGCATTGGAGTGATGACAAGAAGTAAGAATCACTTGCGAGCACCGAATCTGTCTTAGCGCACTCCTGCGCCTATTTAAAGCAGGCCTCTTTCAACTCCGAAACCAGGATGGAAGAGAGAAAACACATTAGCAAAATAGGCAGAAAGCCGAGACACAAAAGGCAAATGATTTATTATAGCTTTCAGCAGAAATACCTGTGCAGGAGTGCAGGCCCTCAGGTGCTTTTCTGGCAGAGTATGGGAGGATAAGAGAGTCGGTGCTGAGAGATGCGCTGGAATGAGGAGCCGGGGAGTCTTTGGCAGTAGGTAGAGGCAGAGGAAGATGTTGGTACCTCTCTTCACAGGTGGGGATCTCGGGGAGAGCCCAGGGAAGGGTGCTCCAGCCACTCAAGTGTGTCTGGAAAGCATTTTTTGCCGAAGGGATCTCATTTTTTAAACGTCACGGATTCGTGAACCGCTCTTGTCTGCTTTCACTGATTATTATCTTTAACACACTAAAAGAAAAAAAAAAAACGTGACACCTGTGGAGACGTATATGATAAAATATGAGGGTGAAGGGATGTTGTCGATTTGGAAACATCATGATAAACAATAGAAAACATTGTGGAAGGATTTGGATTTTTTTCTAATTTTAATCATACCACATATTAGAGAAGGGTTATATTTATAATAGTTTACAATAAGGTACACAGAATGCTGGGTAATTATGGTTTTCAAGAGGAAGTCAAGAACCACTACAACTCTGAATCAACCGCAATATAGTAAATAATGAAGATACTTGAGAGCTGACTGCTACCTTGTGATTAGTTCAGTGAATCTGCAGACTGGCCACTTCCTTCCAGTTCCAAACTGCTGTTGACTATGTGCGTCCATGGGGCCACTGCCTTAGAGTTAATTGTAATTTTCTGCCATTGCCAGCGTTGAAAGGTTTGAATGACTTTTATCCAGCTGTTAGACATAAAGTTGGTGACAACAAGCTGAAAGTAAACAAGAACATTGTGATTAATGGACCCATACTTCACCACAACTGTGTCTGTTGTGGGTATTTATTTCCAATAATGCCAAGGAATGTTAATATTTAATGTAAATATGCCACTGATGAACTGGTGCGTGACTGTGTAATGTTAGCTTCAGCTGGGAAGGATGATGCCGTTCTGTGGGACATGGGCGCAAAGGCGCATTGCTTCACTTTGGGGACACGAAAAGTTAAATCAGGAAGGATTAATTAAGAAACTGCGCTTAGGCGCCACATGGGCATTTCCCCTGTGGTCCAAGACTAACACCTCTTTCTCTTTCTAAAAGACAATACTACACAGCAGTCCAAGGAACCACCACTAAATTGAACATGAACCAGTCACACTGATTTAACAGCACACATTCCTCACAATGTGACAGCGCCAAGACTGTTGTGCAGTTTGAAATGGGAAAAAAACAAAACTGTGGAAACAAACTCTGTTGGCCAACAACTCTTAAGTCATTATAAAGTTAAAAACAAACATTTCAGCCTCTTTTGCTACATTCCAAAACCACGTTTTGTTTTTTTTTATGGTCGCTAAATAATGGGAACGACTTAGAGGCCTTAGACATTCAAAAAGTATTTTTCTAGCATTTTTGTATAAATGGCATCAAGGTCCTAGGACAGAGTTCATTAAGATCACCGCTCAAAACTAACTAAACTAAGTCTTCGATCTACTTACCAAATGATTTTCCAGACTCAATAATAACATCTAGAAGATTTGTGTGCTTCCTACACACCAAAGGCAACTAACAATGATACTATGAGACAAGTTTTGCATTTCTGACTTCTGAAAAGCTAGCTAACTAGCTGAGATAGGACAACTAAGTGTTATGTATGCTGTCTATAGGCATTTCTTATGGTTACATATATACCTGTGAGATGACAACTTCGCTTCCATAGCCAAACGAGCAGGAGAATCATTTTCTCAGACATAACAAGTCTAACAGCGAGGCGTCTCGGTGGCATCTGCTTTGTGAAGCTCACATTTAGTCTTTTGCTTGGTCACTCTCGTCTGCTGATGTCTCTTTGCCTCTGCTATGACGTCCGTTGCGGTTGATGAGTCGGTTACAATGTTCTGGTGCCCATTCTGGCGCTACTCCCCATCAGCAATCACCCCCAGCTCGGGCTTGAAAACTTCCTCTTCTAGACAATCTAAAGGTCCTGATTGTTAAAAAAAAAAGACAAAAGAGAAACATTTTAACAATGTAGTCTACTTACCCAAAGTCTGGTGGGCATGACAGTCCACTTCGCGTGGAGAATGGGCCAAATCAGCAATTGCGGCTGCGACGTCACAGAGCCATGCCGTGTGGAATTTAGGGGTTACATTGTAACTTTGGCACTATAAATAAACTTTGGCTTGGGAAATCAAAACCTGAACTGAAGACAGAGACATCTTGCATTGAAACACTTACGTTGGAACACTGAAACATGGCTGGCACTGAAAAGAAAAATTCCATGTTTATGCAGTCTATGTGTTCAATTGTTGTCTTCACCGTAGAGGATTTTGGTATTAGATGTGCGGTGAGATGCTTGACAAGCCGCTATAGCATTAGTATATCAGCTGATGATGGATACTGAATGTACCCAGTAGTAATGTTATATATCAACAGTTCTGGGCTTGTTTGAGACAGATGAGGACATGAGTTCCTTATCCTTATTACGTTGCCATGCCTATCCGTTTACAGCGAGAGGTAGTAAGTAAGTGAACGTGTAATATCTAGCTATCAACATGGCCGACATAAAAACCCTGCTACGTACTGTTTGTTGGTTGAGGTCTGGAGGGAAGTGTGACCCCACGAAGCAGAAAAAAAAAGTTGGTCGACTATCTTTGCAATATCTTGTGAGATAATCTGCCCTCGGTATGTGAAATGTTTTTTTTTAATATTGTTTGAGTTGATGAAGTAACTTTATTTTCTTTGTAATAGTCTTCTCATAAATCATAATCATACATTTTAGCCTATTTCGCATTTCTGTACAGCAGAACAGCAGCGCCCTTGCAGGACCTGAAATGCCCCCAGACTGGGGTTAGCACTGAAAAGGGTGAGTACAGTTTGATGGATGAGGCAAGTGGGGGAATGGCTGTCTGTAACACTGTCTGTCCTCATTGCTTCGTCTTCTCAGGATGTGGTGGTGGTCGAACCCCCCTCTGTGGTGACCCCAGAACAGGACACAGCCACAACAACCACCCCAGAAAGGCAGTTAGATGTTATTGAGGTTTTTTAAAGGATCTACAAGCAAAAGCAGAGAGATATGAGCTGCAGTGCAGACAGATAGAAGATGAAAGAGGGAGAGAGAGAAAGAGAGAGAGAGGGAAGGCCAGAGCAAAGATGGGGAGAAGGAGGAAAGCTTGGAAGATTGATGTCAGTGAGGAGCACTTCCTCAAAAAAAAATATGAGTGCAGACTAGATTTTTATTTTACAAGGTCTTAACAGCGAATCACTTCTTAAACATAATCATAATCTGGTGCATGACACAGTATTGCCATCCTCTGCGGTTCTGCGTGGTCCCCTTCTGCTCCATCTGCCACATCTACAGTGCATTGTAAGGCAGTGTAATACCTGCACCCAGGTGAGAGAAATTCTCCTCAGAAGGAAGTTCCAACGACCCGGAGAGAGGCAGATGTACTTTATTTTTTGGAGTCGGCCAAAATCTAGAGGAAACATTTTGAATGGTATTACACATTGTTCACTGTAGCCTATAAAATCTACTCACTGGTGAGTATGATTTTCCCATTACATATGTGCATTTTCCAACTGGCAGTGTGTCAGATCTGACGCGTGCATGGAGGCAGACTAGCTCTAATCCAGTGACAAAAAGCTGTGTTGTTAAATAGAAAATATTTGAAAAATATTGCCCCAACTATAAAGTATAAAAGTAAGTAAGTATAAAAGTATAAACTATATCAGCAAGAGCACTTTATTAATGTGGACAAACTAATTAAAATAAATTAGAGAACTGACACATTGATGGTGCCTTTGTCACAAAAGACTTAATGCACCTAGTGGGAGACGGGAGACACATTTTTTTTTTTTTTACCCCTTCGAAGCCTTACTTTGCCTTTTATAGGTCAACAAGTTGGAAACAGAGCCTCCCAATGATTGACTGACTCAGCCCAAGGTAGGTTTAAAAGTGTTGGCTATATTTACTGGGACTGAATTAATTAGATTGTTTTAAAGTCCAGCGTGTTTACGGGAATAGAATATACTGTAATATGCAAAAATATGTTTTAATCAGTGTCTATTCACCTGAAAATAAGAATGTATAGTCTCTACTACACACCGGGGACAGGAGAGTGAGATGAGGTGGCTGCAGTCAACACCACAATCTCACTGGACCTTTAATTACAGGATGATGGATGATATATGATATGACCATTGTCATTTTACAGATTGTACTTGTTCTACACACTTCTAAGGGTGTGTCATGGAGAAAGGGACAAAGACAGAGATGTTTGCACTTTGCACAAAGTTTTCACATAATGTTACTGATGGTACCATTTTGCTTCAGGAACGTGCAGGAGTTCCTGCACTGGCTGGTTTTTGAACATTTCAACTTTGATCACAAAACACACGTTGCTGTTAAATTTGGTGGAACTAAATGACGGGTGGTTCGTTGAGTTTCATTCATCTTCAGGGTTGTTCTCACTCACTTAATGTTTCATGAAGGAAGCCCTGTCACATTGGTAAACAGAGGCCACAATGCATTCGGAATCACAATGACTACTTTCCTATAAGGTAGCTTTGAAAGGACCTTCTGTACAAGGCTGGAAGGTTATACCAACTTTTGTGTTGCAGTGAAACCTAGCTAAACAGAGTTAGCCACAATACAAAGTATTGGTCAGGTTGACTAAACAAGCCTGGGTTTGTGTTTGGGTTTTGCCATAGTGTCACGGATGCCAAGTTACTCATTTGTGATGTCTGCAGTTGTGTCTGTGTATTTTCTCAATGTAAATTCTCGATGGGGCAAGGTTCAAACAAGTCTGGGACGAAAATAAACACGCCTTTAATTGCTTGCAATTTGTTATCCTCTCATGTAGTAAATAAGCCTTGGGATCTCCTCTCTTTCTGCTCATTCATAGGCACCCACATTAACTTCCAGTCTCAGTATTCATTTTCACACACGTTTCACCAGTGTCAAGTCCTGTTTTAATTCTAAAACAGTCATTGGCAACTTGAAGGAAAAGCAAATATTTGACTTAAAACTTAAAAATAATTTTCCACCTCACTAAGAGGACCACACACACATACACACTCACACCAACGCATATGCACACACTGAGTGCAAAGCTCTCCTCTCTCCCTCACTCTCTCCATCACACACACACACGTAGAAGAACTACAAGCAAATACAAGGACATATGAAGACTCAAGGGCAATGACATGACAAAGTATAAGTGCTAAGGAGGAGGAGAGGGGCTGCCAGACTTTCAGCCAGGAGCACCAAAAACAGATACTTGGGAGGGCGAAAAGATTACCTTCTTACGACCAACAACGGACCTCATTATAAATGTGGAATGGTTACCCAAGTCACTCAAGGAGACTCATGACCTGCAGGAAGAAAACCGACAAGTGAGACAACAACTTCGTCGTGGAAGAGGAAGTGGAGGAAGTGGAGGAAGTGGAGGAAGTGTCGGCGAAAGTGCTGAAACAAGAGACGATCGAAACAGTATGGAATGATTGATGTAGATCAGCTGACTGTTTTTGCACTATAGTAAACAAATGCTTTAAATGCTTTAGTTAGCCAAGTCCCAGAGGAAAATTTTACTGCTATATGTTTCTCATGTTTCTCCCAAAATTCACCAGGAGCAACGCTCACAAATGTGGACACACACACACACACACACACACAGTTCACAGTTCTGCTTTCCTTCAAAGCCACATCCTGAATCTCCTTCCTCAGGGGAGAAGATTTACACTGTGGTCGTCCTTCAGGTACACCATAAGAGCCCTGCATTAAAGCCTCTACGCTTACAAACCCCTGATTTTTGACTTGGTTTACAGCAAAATGGATACAGTGGAAAGAAAGGAAATGTGGAGGTATGAAACCACATTAGTAGCCTCATACAAATTTCAAACGTGCATCTACAGTGCAGTGACTCGTTCCTTTCAGACACAAAACAGCATACAGTAACAAACACGAGGATAAAATAAAAGAGTTATTCGCGTAAGCAGTTTAGCCTTTAGTGTTCTTGCATAGTGGATATTCTTTAGCTGTGGGTCTTAGGTGGAGGTGAATGGGGGCTTGAAGAGGGCAGCCAAGGCCACGGCACTGGAGGAAGGCGTAGAGGGGGGTAACCCAAACGCTGCACACGATCCAGGTTAACTGCGCTCACTTGGCCTCTATCATTGTGGCTGGAGTCAGCTGTGTAAGCGAAATTTATGAAGTGAAAAATTATAGTTCATAACCTTGGTTGGTACCAATCTTCAAAGAATTTCTTGTAATGTGAGCCATTTACCGGCAATATCTAAACCCTGTCAACCTCCTGCAAAACTATTTGATTGTGTCTGTATAATTTTAAACTTGACAGTAACTACTGCATCCAGAGTAGACCAGTGGAAACAAACTGCAGTTGTCACAATATTTTCCCCTGAATTTCACAAAGAATAAGCAGTTTATTTCGCTATAAACTGAGATTATTATAACACAAGACATATTGCTGCAATTCAGACACTATTTGGCAAGCAGCGAGCCATGGCAAAGGAGGATAAATGACAGTTGATGCTTTGACCTGTGGTTTGCGGTGAATACGCTAATGCAGCTAATGTCTGTGCACGGGGGTCAAGCTTAGGGCTGAACCAAACAACGCTCCCAAAGCTGCATCATTTGAAACGTTGCAATTTGAAAGCAGATAAGGTATAAAAATTAGACCTAGTCTTTATGTGCGATGCATCATGGTTTCGAAATTAGTAGGATTGTCACGGTCTTGTAACGTGAACCTGTCCAACATCATTGGTGTTATTACACAGTATAGAATAGGTAGGAATGTTTCTCTAAAATAATAACATGCATGTTAAATTACATTGTGAATGAAAATGATTGGGGAACGCCTCACTGGGGAAAAAATACTGGATTCGGGGGCAGCTATTTTGATGAGGCACTGTGCGTATTTGCAATTCCAAACTGGTCATTATATTCAATTCATGCTGACACTGATACAGTTTTACCAATCATTCTATGACAGCCTATGCAGACGATTGGCTGGCAATAAACACCACCCACCTATCGCAGGGGCCACCAATCTACAATAAATGATGCTTTAGCTTCCTGCAGCCAGCATAGTGTCAGCTAACACATCATCAGCATTCCTGAAGTCTTTCCCAGTGCAAAGGTCTATTTACACTGCCATAATAACACAATTGTTCAAATGGGGTGGACGAAATATAAAATGAAACGGGAGAGGAATGGAATCCAGTCTGATATGCTTGGTTTCAGAGAGGAAGGAATAGCCTGTCTCGCCTTGTTTACCATACGCGGGCAAAATAAATCATAATGCTGACAAATGTACATTTCTTTCCAATCTATGAGCATATAATGTCTTTGTGTGGTTTCTTGTCACAGGGCACCCTGTCAGATACAATTACGTAGAGCAAACCTTCCCCATAGAAATAAACAATACACAATAGAGGTAGCAATACTCTTGGGATTAAATTGTTGCCCTTAAGGCTGCATTTAAGGTTGTTTACTTTGCAATGTAGCGAGTGTGTGTACAGTTTGTTACAATAATATGTCTCAGAATCTGGCAATTTCACTGCCCTTGGATATAACACATGCCCTGACCAGCCACAAGCCAGCATGTCTGTGTTTCATGCTCAATATTGGAAGTAGAACGCCTACAGCAAGAACACAGAAAATTCCTTTACAGCGCATTTCAGTTCTGATTACAAAACTCCCCATGGTGGTATCTTGCAGGTCTGTCATGGACTCTTCACTGTAGATTCTTTAATACAGGTCTTAATAAAACATGACAAGATCAGACTCGCCAGTGGTCTCAAAACATAAACAATTACTATGAAAGCAGCACCAAGGCTTCCAGATGTCATCTTATTCCCAAGCAGGTTTCCAAGGAACTCGATCCAACAACACAAGGCTGGACAAGGCAGAGAAGAGAGAGAGAGACAGAGAAAAAAAGTGTTTTAGTCTGTGGCATTTCTGCCAAGCAAGAGATAAAATCAGTACATTGTTTGATGGGGAGGTATGCATGGCTTCTCTGGAACAGAAAAACGGATAGCCCAACAAAACTGTTGCTAAAATAAAAACCTGCTGCTCATACACAACCGTCACTCAAGAACAAAAAGAACAAGAATATTTGGTAACCATGAAAACAGGTAGCCTGATTCCGAGTTAGCACTGCAACATGATGTTCCCCTTGCACTGAATAATGGGAGAGGATACCTTAAAACATGCTGGGATTTGAGGTTAGATTCCTGTCATGGCGTACAACATTTTACACTCACATCATTAAATCTCTTTCACCACTGACGGGCAATGGCAGCTTTACAATACTGCTGCCGTTATGTGTTATTCTAGGTGGCAGTCGTGACTAGCATTTAACTAGCATTTTATTGTTTTTTTCTTGCAATGGTCTTCTATTGTATTACCCAGAAATACTTGTTTAAATGTCACTCTGAATCCCTATATTGCCTGCCGTTACTCAACATGTCTCCATGAGGTTGAATGATTATGGATAGTTTTACAATAGGTAATGCTAAGCCAAGCAATATGTCACATAATACACAGAACACCAATGTGCGCCAAGCAGAAAAACCATGTTATTGTCCACCCGTGGTCAGAACGTCGGCTTCCCACGAAACAAGGCTCCAGGGGCCTAATGTTGCTGGATTTGTGGCCAGGGCCACACTACAGTTTAGCCATCACATGTGTCATAGATCTGCCTGGTCCCCCGATGGTGGAACAGTGTGTCCAGAGCTGGACCGAAAAGGGAAAGCTTCCTGAGGTCAGGGGAGTATAATGCACTAGCTGGCTCTCAAATAAAACTGGTTTGTTTTTCTTAAGAGGAGGCTGAGGTTTTTGGGTTTCAGTCCATCACCCCCACACCACACCACCTCCACTTCTCTCCATTTGTTACAATGGAAGCCTTATGGTGTGTGCATTTTGACCTTTTTGATTTAAACACAAGGTGGTGATTGGCAGGAAACTTGTTTCATCATGACTGGAGCTCTGGTTTGGCCCACCTAAATGTCAGCTGTGTATAAATTTGGTGAAGAGGAACTGTATATATAGTGCCATTGTTGAAAAGGTTTGACATTAACAGTATTACACCAAATGAACAGCATATTGTTCATTGGACTGTTACAAAATATCATTTGCAAGGACAGCCAATTTATGGATGCCAATGTTTATTTGTAGGCTCATACATACTGGACAAATATAAATCTAAGAAAAGTCATGTTCAATCTTCATAAATGGTCAAAAAAAAGAGAAAGAATATTGAGTCATCTCATTTTATAAGTGCATTTGTTTTATTTTTCTAGGCTATATTAAAGTCAGTGGCTGCCAAAGGAAGAAATTGCGGGGAAGTTGTAAGTTGCTCTCATGTCACAGTGAGAAATTACACTTAAGTGTAAATGGACTCTGTTAACCTGGAGATAGCACAGATCCAAAATAGTTAAAGCTCATTGGGTGTAATGGTCAGCAATGGTCAGTAATGGCCAGTGGTTTGGCGAGTTCTGCTCGTCGTTACAAAGCTCTTCCTGTCCACACATATACTGTATAATAAAGACTTCCTCAACAGATTGGAAACCACTCTGCTCTCACCAGCACTCTTTCACTCTCTACCCCCCTCTCTCATTCTTACTCTTTCATTCTTCCTTTATTTCAGTCTTTCCCATTCTCTTTCTCTATCGCTTTTTCCTTCTATGGACTGACCTTCCCAGGCTGGCCTGGGTCTTTATATTTCAGGCTTTGAGGCTACATCTGAAACAAAAGCAAAATTATGGGTCTGGTTTGGCTTGAGGAGAGCGCAGTGACCCCGGCATGTGGTTTTCTTAGGCCAGACCAGAGAGAGGTGAGGTGGGGAGAAGAATTTGTGTGAATCTAGCTGTGTATTTGAAGAAAACCCTAACCACAGCTAATTTGAATGTGTCATTAGCAGGAGGGGGGTGATCTAAACTTGGGCTGGCCAGTGATGGAGTAAAATCCACATACTACCAAAGACACCACTTGTTTTTCCTTTTTTTTCGTTGAAAGATTTTGGGGGAACATAGGGGCCATAGCCTCTAAAATAAGCGTGCTATTTATCACCCCGTAAATCTTCTCACCTCCTCATCATTTGTCCAAGTCATAAAGCTGTTATTTCTTGAAGCTTCTATGACTTCTGGCACTTGTTGCTTTGGGTCAGTACCATGAAGTGCAAAAGTGATGGTGGTATCCAAAGCTTTATGGGAATTATTGTCACAAAGTCACAATTACAATATCGTGCCCTTATTGAATCAAAGAATAAATCAAAGTTTGTGGCAAGATATCAAATTGTTGGTATACCTGAAACAGAGGTGTAGCAGATATAAATGGAGAATGGTGTATTTTGAGACCTTACGCACATGGATCACCCTAAAGTAAAACAATCAGTGAAGAAAGTTCAAAGTTTCTTCCTGTGTCTCTGAGAGTTTCCTACAGTGGGGCTGCATCGTACTGTGTGGTCTTGAACCCTATTTAGACCTAGTGGGTGACCACTGTACAATTAGGTATGCCATGTTTCACAGCAGCAGCAGAAAGTGGAATTCCTGTCAATGGAGCAGACCTTCTCATGTTTACTGCTCACATATTCTTTCTACCATTCATGGCACTGCACCCAACCTGGCTTATGGTTGATTGTATCATACAGTATGAATAACATAATTATAAAACCCCATAAGACACTCATGTTTATCTAACTGCAGATCCTCCAAGGGAAGGACTTACTGTATGCAAGGATGAAAGCTGATGCCCTGGATGGCAATTTCAGAACTAGAGAGATATACTGTATGTTTCTTGGCTTGAAGGTGTTTGACACAGCTAATTCAAGGATGAGGGCGGTAGAAAGACATCTCACAGCTTTTCCCGATATAACAGCCAGTGTAAATCAAATTAAACACATTAAATGAAGCTATTTACATCAAAATGGAAACATTTGGTGACATCATCCTTCTTCCTAAGCGCAGATGTCAAGAAACAGCTACATTAATGGCAGGGATCTTGTTGAAAGTTAACTTAAAATAAGTAATTATATGTTTTTCCCAAAGAGAAAACAAAACAGTGATATATTAAACCATCCAGGGAGGATTTCATTAGGCCTTTGAGAAGTGTCAGCACCATAACAGTCGTGAAGTATTCTGGTTTGCACTTTTGTGGAGGAATCAATTGCCAAGTATTCAGTGTGTTTATACATTTCAGCCAGTGACAGCTGATAGATGACAGCTCAGGATATCAAAGACAGACAATCTTGTTTTTAACGGGCGGGTGTGCAATTTTGGAAAAGAAAACGAACAACAATAGAGAGAAAAATTACATTATGGTTTTAATCCCTCGATTCAAATGGTGCCATGCTTCATTCGTAATGGTGAAAGGAATACTTGAAGCATCAAAGTGTAGGGGGAGGCCTTACGCCCATGACTGTCTTGTGAGAACGCAGCAAAAAGCCGCAGTTCTGGAATCATATGTTAAAATCATTACAGAGCGCGACCCCTTACTACTGCAACCATGCCCTAACGACAAATCTATCCACGCTGCTGCACCCAGAGTGCTGTTGGTAGGAGGTTTGGTGACAGACCTGTGCGTGGATTACTATATACCTTGAGATTAGGCTATAGAGGCCTCCATGGCTGCTTGGCATGAAGAGATCAATGCGCTCAAACTGGGCCTTCTTGCTCTCCTCTTCAGTTACCGTATACCACACACACAGTCCATTTCAAAACACAGCCAGCATCCATAAATTGTAGAAACCATCAACTGATTGGCAATAAGCTCTTTTTAAAATAAAGAGCTCTCTTAAATCTATCTACTTTTGCTCAAGTGGTCACTCAAGAATGGGAACCTTGACAGTCTGATGAGATCACAATATGATATTACAGCTGATTCCTCTTTTGAGACACGCACACTTTAGTCCTTGACCCAGCATCAGCCAGAAATTTCAATGTCAAATTGGTTCTCATAAGTTTAAAACTTACTCTCAGCCTTTCCCCAGAACAAATGGATGACTTCCAGGCAGGTCCATCTGTTGAACAATACTGATCCAAAGGGTGACTGGTGGTCACTGTCGGTACCACCCTCTTCCCACACTTGATGTCTAGGCAAGTGGGCACTGGCCAGAACGTGCTCTGGGCAAGAGGCTGTGTGTGTGGTCCATGGAGCTCCCACGACAGTCCGGTCTTGTCCAAAAGAAAGCCAATGCCAAATCCACAATGTACGTAAAATCGTAATAACATTTCCTTGAATTCGGAAAATCATATTTTGAAGGATATACAAAAGGACATCTACTCTCCTAGAATATACTGTAAATATTTTCATTGGTTTGTGCATGTGTCAGTGTCCCTGTCAAAGTATTGTTTCTCTTGCTCTATAAAGGACACTTTTTGTGCCACCCAAATGCAATAACAAACTATTTTAACAATTTGGAAAACATTTGTGCCTTCAGTTGTACTAGAACTCACTCACAAAGGAAATACTTCTATATAAATTATTACATTTTTATGATTATTAACTGAGTAACTGTGATGATAAGGCAGAACAATAGAGCAGACTGTTACGATGACATATTCTGGGCTGAAAAAATGGTCCCTGTAGTCATGTCTCAGAGGAGATGGCAAAGGCAGCTTCTTCATCTTGTGCGTTCCCCGGCACACAGCGGGTCTGCTCTTAATTGTGGCAGGGAGAACATCAGCAAGACTCATTTGATTCTTCATTTCATCCCACAGACACACCAGAAAACAGCTAGTAGTTTCTGCAAGCTACATTTTCCACGGGAGACAGCCACAAGCCCAAAAAAGCAAAGCGCAATGTCATCACCCAGGAATCCAAGAAATACCAGAAAGTCTGAGTTTTATTACAAAAATCATCTGTGAGCACAAACAAATGTGGAGCACAAACATGCCTTTTAATTGAGAAGGCAGATGGTCCCATCGCGGCCGGGACAGCAGTGAGAAGGGACTGTGGAAAACAAAGCATCCGCGGCGACCACGACCCTCCATTTGTGCCGCTTCAACTGGGAGACAGGGTCTGGGGTTGGAACCCACAAGACTCAAACAGAAATCATCATTGTTGCCTCAGTGAGACACACAGACAGACCAATTCACAGGAACAAGTTGTATTGGGTTTCCGGGGGGGAATGTTGTTTATCCACTTCATCATCGTGTTGTGTTTGTCTTCTGCCGTTTCTTTGATAGCTTTGGGAAGGAAGCCACTTCCACCCTGACCTAAAAATCCCGAATGCAAAGAGATATTAAAACACAACATTCACACTGATATAAACACAGCAAAGACTCTGGAAGCGATCTTCACAGTAATCAGCATGTGCAAGCTCATTTCTTGGTAGTCACTGTAATTTGAGAAATTGACAGAGTTGAAATGTTGTAAGTGATTTGAATAACACTTGAAAATGTTTTCTGGCTGGAATTAAAGTGAAGCATTACGAGGAACTGAATCTTCCCAAAAGTTGCCTTCCCTCCCAGGCTGGTCATAGTAACTGGATCCTCTGTTTAATAGTTTGCTGTAGCAGGGGACTGACTGAGTGGTTTCCATTCCGCTGGGCTGTAACCGATTGTCCCAGTGACCACAACAAAGGATAAAAAAAGGAAGGAGGGTGAGGGGATAGAGAATAACCCAGGGCTCAGTATGGATCGAGAACCCTGAGATCAGTGACTCAATGGCTTCCAGAGTCTCCTTGGGCTTAACTACATTTTAACCCTAACCTTATCTGTAGCATCTGCTTCATCCTTACCACACAACAAGTCAAGGCTGATGCATAGTTCGTGTAACATCATCGTACACACAGGATATGACAACCAGTCTGGTTTCTCTGAACTTCGCACTAATAGGTCGGAATCAAGAAGGCTTGATCTATTTAATTCATCCGGACATGAGAGTAAACAGAAAAAGACATCACCAGCCGATGTAGGCCACATGTCCCGTTAAGTAGACATTTTGTGAAGTAGATGTGTAGTCACAAAGCTTTGTCAACAGACGTATGGTGTACGTGCTCAGTGTCGATGTATTGAAGGGGCATTACCTTCAGAGAGACCTCTTATACAGGCATCCATACTGTAGCGGGTAACCATTAACCAAACCCACTTTGTGTGTGTGACCTAGTGCTAATACAAGAAAGATCTTGATGGATTTCCCCGAGCCTCTGAAGTTACAAAGGCAGAAAACACCCTATTGAAAAACAAAATGTGACATATTAATTATCATTGGCAATTGTAAGCCGCATTTAGTCACACAGAAAAGCTCCATGCCAGTGTGCCAGATTCAAAGGCCTTCCACTCATTAATATCGCAGATGACCTTTGTCTCATTACGGTTCCTGGAAACCTAAATCACTCTGTAGTCATGGAGGGAGCACAGCGGAGCATTGAGCAGGCAGATACAGTGACAGTGAGTTAATGGGAAAGCAGGCAAACGCATTGCGACTGTCACCAAATTAAAAATGTGCCTTTTGACGCCTTAAGTCCTTTTCCCCATGATGATGCCTCTGAACAATTGGATAATTAATTCTCTGAAGCTCTTTTCTTAAAATTTGAGTGTATGCAGAGACAGTGGTTTAGGAACAATGACATACAGATGTGCTCTGGAAGATCGAGCTTACGAATCCATAAATAGTATTTCTATCAAAAAGACTTTTTTTTCTCTCATTGAGCTCAGGCAAAAACAATTATAGATTTTATATTGTCTCATAGCAGCTAATTTATTCTTCACTTCCTTGGTAGACCAGGACTGGTTCAGACTAAGTATGTTAGCAGGCTCCTTTTTTGCCTTATTCAAATCTGCTTCACACATTTCTGTTAGGATTGTTGCAAACTCAAAGCCAGACATTTTTCTACGTAAGGTTACCCAGTGGAACCTGCTTACAGGATCTCGGCAGTTCAAGCAGCTTTGTTCATTACATACACCGTTGAGTGATTTCCCGATGAATTACTGGGTGTGATTATGACCACTGAAAGCGATGATCGCGGTGTCAAACCTAAAGGGCAAGTGCAAAGTAAGTTCCTGATGATTACATACTTGACACCTCATTTGAAAACATATGGTACGTAATGGTTTCCCTTGTAACAAACATGCCAGAATCCATCAAATCAAAGACATCCGAGACAGTGCGAGGTGTCCACTGAGATGTGACAGTTGGGTGTGTGTCCTAAGCCACAGACAAAACATCACTTTGGCAGACACAGCAAACTCCCAGCTCATTTTCACATACAATGAAAGCTCAAGTATTTGAGGTCTGAAGGCCAATTGCGTCGGTGAAGCCTTTGGCAGAGGGGCTTTCAAATCATGTTGATTGTCAGGGTATATAGCTGAACTCCTCAAGGGCCAAGCCTCACCACTGGGGCAGCTTTTCAACGTGCAGACAGCTATTTTATGACATAGGTTTGATACGGGACAAGAAGAATCCCCTCGTAATCCTTGAATTTGTGCTGAAACATGTGTGGCAAACTGGAAAACAGCCTTTTCATGGCAATAAAATGCAGTGACTTCTCAAAAATATTACAGCTTGTCTCAGACAATCTCTGGTCAGATTTTTCTTTTTCAAGGAACGGCCCGCCTTCTCCTTTTTGAAGTGCTATTTCCCATTATTGGATATTTAAATCTCACAGTTAGTGTGTCATGGAATACGGATGGTTTCCTCAATAAACAATGTGCGTTTTATCTTTATAAAGAACACATTTGTTTTAAATGTCACAACAGGCAATAAAAGTTGACTAAATACAGTGTGTAATGCAAATAAATGCCATGTTAAAAATCACCCATTTCATCTCAGAAAAGATGACTTTACAGTCTAAGGTCACTGGCTATTTTAGGTGCCCATCACACCACGGGTTATATGCGGTTGGATTTGTTTCCCTTCCCTTTGCTGTGATATGTATCCACTTAAGCACCGTGGACGTCACAGCGTGTTCAGAGCTGCTTGTAACAACAAAGAGACTGCACTCTGAATTTTCATGAGTGCAGCCTCTGTCTATATTCCCAAATGTGATTGATCCACTGTGTACTCTGGCAACGGGTCCAGTTCAGTAGTGGTTGTAAATGGTTGCGTTTAAAATCTGTAAGTTATGGAGGGGCACACTTGTGTGCTTTGTGTTTTTCTTTGGGTCAAGGTGGAGCCCCCGTATAATTGGTGTACTGTCTATCACCCTAAACCTCAAAAGATTTAATTGATTTAGGGGGAAGCAATAATAGGAGCCCTATATCACAAAGACTGTATAGAACTTGTCGTGAAAATGTGGAGCCAATCATTTAGGATGCTATTTCGGTTGAAGATCCAAATAGATGTTTCTTTTCATTGGCATCAGACTCCCACATTGTTTTTTGTGCAATCCAACACTTACATCAGAATGGGAGGTTTAATGTTGTACTATGCAGGTCCCATGGGAATATATGTAAAAATGAAAAAAAAAAAAAGGCATACATTTCAGCAAGTTCACATTTAACTGCAAAGACGTCTCTCCTACTGGATAGAAGTCTAGAAAGATTCATGAGGGGATTTTTTTTTACTGAAAATTAAAAAAACATTGGTCTTAGCTTGGCTGTTTCTGTCATTGTAATGTAAGGTGGTGACAGTTGTCTAGGGAAATAAATTGTTAAAACTCCCTGGCTGTGCAGTGTTGTGTTGTATGTGTCTGCCATCTATTGGACTTGCACGAAATACCACTTTGCAGATTTCTTTAAAAGCACAGTGAGTGCTTATCTGCCGAGACAGTAATTTGTTTGTGGTTTATTCAGATTTATAGTACAAGATAACACGTGAGCCAGGTTTTCAATAAATGGGCATGTAGACTGCCTTTCCACATTGAAAAGATATAAATGAAGCCATTGTCATATTCACTGCAAAGATGAGAATATCAGGGAGACGGGAGCAAAACCACAGCGAGCTGGTAGTGCCCATCTAAAAGAAACATTTTTTGTGTTTATGGTAATGAGGAACAGTGGTTTGTAAAATAGAGGAAAAAAATAAATACCCCCAAATTTATTAAAAGAACTCACTTATATCCTATAACATGTGTTGCGGTGGGAGCCGGGGTAGGACGCCAGGAAAAAGAGGGAGTGGGTGAGTGCAGGAGTCGGCCGAGCACGTGCCTCCTGAGGTCCTCTGGTCTCTGTCTGGATCAGTCCGTCTCACCAACCCCTGGGCTAGACTCCCATCAGACCCATACCCTGTCTACTCTGGGCCAGACACCACCATGACCACTTGTATTGAGAGGCCTGACCACCATTGTGCCACAGTAGAGTACACAAACAAACAGTGCAGACACACACAGGTCTGCTCCCTGCCATTACGTCGACTCATCAAGCCCACTCGGTTTAGTCATACCATAGGCTTCCAGTGCGAGCAGCTCCCTCTTGGCTTTGGATGGAGAATCTGGCAGAAGATATTTGCTCATTTGTCCCCACACATGTATGTGGTTTGGTAATGCTGCTAGGGACTGCTGCCCCAGCCTTTCTTACTGTCCAGATTCAAAGCCAGCCAGGCTTTTCCTGGGTAATGTCCTCCCACACAGTCTGGCTATATGGCTTTTTGTTGCTCATATTCAGCTGTTTACGTCTTTACAATGTGTTTTCTGCGGATTTTGGTATGCAGTGTGGACGAGTCAAATATGTAGGCATTGTTTTATCTTGCTGCTTAAAGCGTTTCTCCGGCTACAGCGTGGGACTGGCTCGTCTGACTCTCCGATAACAGAGCAACAGATTTGTGTGAAGAGTATAGACAAGAAAAGGTGTGCACGGCTTAATTAAGAGGCCGGGTTACATCAATGATATGAGAGTGTGTTTCTATCTATCATTGTTCTTTCAGGCCTAAAGCAGACGTGTTGACTTCCCTGTGAAGGTGCTGTTATTTCAATAAAACTAAAATCACTAATTAAAGCCAGAATTAAATTAGTTGTTGTCCTGTCTGTGCACAAAGCCATGCTCTGTGTGAATTTTGTAGCTCCTCTTGTTATGTTAAAGTAGTCCTTGAAATTCGGAGCAGACAGGCAGACGGGGGGGTCAAAACACCAACCTGATTATTCTGGGAAGTCGTGACTCTGAAAGGTTGAGAACCCCTGGCACTGAGTTAGGAAATTGCATTAGAAGCATTAGAAAACATGTACCATATCAAACACTGGCTGAAAGTGTGTGTGTGTTTTAGGATTCTGAACACACACACACACACACAGCATTTCTTTCTTCTTTTCATGTGGACCACAAGGCTGACCTTCTGGCCTCTATTTCCTCTGAAGAGGATATCCCCCCTTCAGTAGGGCCTAAAAATCCATCACGGCTGATGACTTGGGATTGTGATGTATGCGCCTCCTCCTCCATTGTCTTTGAAGCATTGGGAGGCTTTGGCTGGGCCCCGCCACAGTGATGATTACAGTCTCACAGTCCGGTCGTTACTGACATGCTCAGCTCACTTTCTGTCAGACGCCCCCCCCCCCCCCCCCCCCCCCCGGCCCTCCATGTTTGATGGAGAGAGGAGTTCTGGTTCACTGATAAATGTAATTAGGAATGTGGTTGCTTGTACGCACGCCCATGGTCTCTAACTACTGCTGCCACCTTGTTTGTTCCACCAAAGGCTTACCTCCCTCTGCTCCCGGAATGACAAAAAGACCATGAGTGAAACCCACAGTCATCGTGTTTACATGCATACGCAGTGCAAGCGTCTCGAGTGGAAGCTTATGTACATCCTAACTCAACTGAGGGCATTCTGAGGACAAGCTGTCAATATACATCTTTACTGCCCCCTCAACAGATATCATTGGGTGCAAAGTAAACAGAAAGTTCTAAATGTCACCATGGAAACTGGACTTTCCACAGACCGCCGTGCATGAAGGTAAACTGGCTAAGATAGCTCTGTTTGTCAGCTAATATTGACATGTCTGAATTATCATCATCAAGTCTCCTGTCATTGGGTTATGACTTCATACAGGGTATTGTACAAGTCATGATGTTTTCATGGCCAGGGTTATAAAATTATACTGAACTCTTAGTGTGATTGAAATACATTTCACATGTGTTTACATTTTAAAGGGTGTTTAATTTAGCATATTGGCCAAATAAAAGATACAGTTCACTTGTTCACTATCCCCCATACAACAGACACTGTGGTATTAATGAATTATTCTGTAATACACTTGTATATATTTCATTTTTCATGTTTATCGCTTTTTTTTGCACCGGGGATATGAAGCAAACAGAATGTTAATTCTCTGTATGTCCTGATTGTTAGCAGTAGCAGTAGTAGTAATAGTTTTAGCTGCACTAGTTGAAAAGAGCTTATTTTATCTGCATATTTCTCCTCCAATGGCTTGTAAAACATACACATACAGATATTTTTGTATTTTTATTAACTCTGTTAAATTATGTAAGAAATTCAGACTCTAGTCTTTTAATGTTACTGGGAGGAAAAACAAAAAAACCAATACTGTAACTAAAATAGTGTTTATTCCATAGAAAAAATACCTCATCCAATGTATACAGTAAGAAAGAGAAAGTGAATGTTACAAAACAAAGGCTTATAATGTCATGAAAAGAATATTGTTGGATCATCATATCCTTTAATGACCTTTCTAAATGCATGCACTTTCAATTAAAAAAAAAAAACCATCTCATTTCTTCAAGATATTTTTATAACATAAAGTTTTCCCACATTTCGCTCTGTTACGCCAGATGCACACAAGGCTTCAGGCCGAGCCTGTCATCAAAACAAAGTGTAATGCTCGCATCGGAAGCAGCTCGCGGCCTTTCATCTCAGAAAATGTCGAAAGTAATCAAACACAACGTTAAAACCTCCACACTGATCTGTGCATTGATTTAATGAAACCAATGTGTACAGTGTTGACACAGGATGTTGTAATACATGTGATAAAAATTTGCCATCCGTCTCTCAGAACCAGAACTCGGAGACGTAGACGTGAACGTTGATGATGTTCTGGCCGGAGTCGCCCTGATTTGACAGGTTGCGCATGGACAGTTTCAGTACGGTAGACAGCGGCCCAATCAGAGGCTTGACCTGGCGAACGACACCTGAAAGAGACAAAGAAGAACAACATCAGTGACAATGGTACTGGGTGCATTTAGTACAGGGGACTAAAGCAGCAATATGACAGCAGCCAGTGAAAGGTTGGAATGAAAAACCTTAGCAGAAAATCTAAATTTGTCAGTTTGACAGCAGCAAGTTGAGGTAAGAATTTGTGTTTGTACATTTTGATCTGATTTTGGTTTAAAGAGTCACCTCCAACCTGTTTTCTCGCTTACCTCCTGTGGTATCTATGCATGAATGATTTTGGTGCTGAGGGTCTGAGTCCGGAATTGTACTGCCACCTCAGGACAAATGATACCAATGGAATTTTGTTTATGGTGCTCACTTTACTGAAAAATTTGCATTAGCCTTTCAACAGCAATTGTCTTTTTAAGAAAACAATGTCCCGGTCACATGCTGTCTAAATCAGACGTGTTTTTAAATGTGTCCTTCTGTTGTCTGTCTCGCAAACATCTGTCAGTTTTAAACATCCACTCCGGTTTTATTCAGTACAGCTGTCTACATCGGTTGCATAACGCAGTGTGCGTATGGACCCAAGGCATATTTTGTACACATCCGGAGCAGAAACTGACAGAGGACTGAAGCTGCCACGAGGCCTATCTGGTGAAAACAGGATCTTGCAAGATAACCCACATTGACGTACAGCGGTATCATTTTCATAGAGAACATTTCTTTGGTAGAAAATATGGTGACCATTAATCGATCTCTTCCACTAATGACCGATTGGCAAATGATTATAAACTTTCCCTGCAGGGGCCTGGGGATTTTTACCCGGGATACCTGCCAGCATCACTTCTTCTAAACGTTCCCATCTTCAGGTGTGCCATGGTGTCAGCTGCTATATTTGGATGGACATTCAAATGAAGTGTGTTTACAAGCTAAACAAAGTGCAGTGATGTCGAGACTTTGACTCCCTCCCTCCTCCTTCCACCCTCTCTCAATGGCCAAGAAACACCCTCTATCATGGTAAAACAGATGGGAGAATAAACATACTGCAACAGAGCATTACTGAATGCCCATGGAATTCATTTGGTGCTCTTTTTAAGTGAACATGCGATTACAGGGGGGAAAAAATGCCAGTGTTTATACAGGCTGTCAGCGGGCCTTTTCTCTGCAGAGGGCTGGTGACATTTCAGCTCCGGCCTGTTTGAACAGCCATCGCCGGAGTGCAGCCAGGCAGCACAATCACCGCACTGTCCTCCGATCACACCTTCAGCCTTCCTCATTCTTTTCCTCTTGCGCTCCTCTTTTGTTTCTGTTACTCACAACTGAGTCAGTAAAGTCTTCAGGCTTTTCCGCATGATGACTCAAGAGTTTAACTCAACATGGATCAAAATGACGACAGATCACTGCCTCCACTGGTCTGAATTACGAGGCTCATTTCTGTGGTACTTGTAATAAAGCAGTAAAACCCATTTGGTCGTTGTTCACCACAGGACAAATGATGATCCATTATGCGCCATCCGCTGCGTCCTCTGGGACGCTGGCATTGTGTGATGGCAGATCCCCCCCACCCACTCGTTCTCCTCCTTCTCTTCCTTCCCTCTCTTCCCTTCCTGAGGGGGCCTGGTGTTTGTGGCACCATCACTATGGCCCGCAAGGGTAAATGAGTCCCATGTGTTTGATGGAGGGGAGCAGTCGCAGTCACGCGATACAGCCATGGAGGCATTCCTCCAGGAATCCATCTTTAACTCTGGGAGGGGCAAGCAATAGGAGCTTGAACTGCTGTCTGCCTCTCTCTGTCACTTTCTTCTGCTCTCTCGTCCCTCTCCGAGTCGGATCTGTGGGTACACAACAGATTCCAGCAGATTCCGGCGATAAGCGCTTGGAAGAGTGTGGAATGGGGCCCACTTCTACCAGGGTTGCCCCTTTGTTTTGGTGTTTTGGGACTCTGTTGCGTAGTGACATTAGACGGAGGGGAGCGGGACTGAGATTTTATTGTTTCCAAAGCGTCAGCGCCATCAGAAAGAGCTAACCTTTGCTTAAACCTAATAACAGCCGCAAAATTTAGAGAATAACTGACATGGAAAAAGAGATTGAACTTTGGGTCTGAAAATTCTTTAAAGACATAAGCCAATGGAGATGGCACGCAACGCTGACTTGACCGACGCAAACTTTAAACGAGTTCAGAAGGTTCATGATTGGTCCGTGTTCTCGAATCAAACAAAACCAGTTCAAAAGCTTCAGTGCTGAGTTGAGCAAGTACACAATGAAGATGAGTAAGATATGATTATGAGCACAATATGGACCACCACAAAGACAGATGGCTTTCAGTCCACATTAAGGCTTTTTTTAATTGCTGTAAGTGCGGCCTGTATCTAACGAGGACTAAACACTCCATAATGAGGGTCAACTGAGGGTAAGTTTTCCACTGAAAATCCTTAAGATTGTTTCTATGAGAAGAAGCGAAACAATCTTACCGCATAAATAAATAACGAAAAAACACAGACACTGCGTTTAAACTGAAAATTTAAGGACATCTAAATAGTGCAATATGTGGAATGTGTCTGAGGCTCATTAATGTTTTGTAAATTTATTTGTGGTCTAATTAGCACATGCAGAGGGCACAACTGTGCTCGGAAACAGAAATTCTGTCACGGTGTCTGTTTTGGATGGTCCAAATGAACCAATTTTCCTCCGAGCTCAACTTCACACAAAGCACAGCTCAAATTTCCTCACTTCAAACTCTTGTTGGGCGTGATCACAAACGAGGAGTGTATTTTAACCTGTAAGATGTATCGCAGTTACCGGAGAGATTTGTGGCATTGTAAGAAACACCTCAAATGTCAAAATATGTTGAACGTCAACTTCTACCTTTGTTTAACTTATTTTTCACGCAGCCTTGAGGGCGAGAAAAAGGTAATTATGTTATTACAATGTGGGCTCGTGTACCCAGTGCAGCACAAAGGAGCTTGATACTGAAGTCAGTGTACGTGACCATGATGACTCTGTGTTTCCGTAGGCTTCCCATCAAAAGCGCAGTGGTATCCTCAATGAGAGGAAAGCATCAGCTAACAGCTGGGCCTCAACATACTCACAGCGAACCTGAGGTGAAACCACAACCGCATACTCATCTTTAACATTTTATCCAGGCTGCGAGGCAAAAAGCCAACAGCCACAAAACAGGTTGACTTTGATTGGCTACCATACCACCTGAGATTCATATAAATAAACATGGGAATGTTTTCAAAAACCCTATAGCTGACAATTTGCCCTGTAGATCGGTTGTAAGGTCATGTCATCTGAAGCCTGAAGTTCCCCAGCAGGAGATCCAGTTGGAGCGCTAGAAAGGTTTGTGGTATCTTTCCATCTCACTGAGGTATCTGCCACAGGGTGCAAAGGTGACTGCGCTGGCTTGAACAGCCACCATCAAACAAACAGCTGTGCAATCTGTCCGTTCTCCAAAACATTCCGCCACACCATAAAGTAGCCCCTTAAGTAGAAAATAGCCTTAAATAAATGCATGCTAGTAGCAGAGACACTGCCACAAAACAAAGTGAAGCAAATGCCAGGAGGCATTTGTCATCCTTCATGGCCACGACGGCTGCAATATTGAAGGGTTACATGTAAACAGTACAATTTCGGGGTTTTCTGGTTTCTACAACTCAGCGAGGAAGTGTATGACAAAATCCAAAATGAACGGGTTTAACACCAGAGACAAATGAAAAATATGCATTGGCCTCACCACAGTATTGTATAATGACACACTGGTTGTGGCGCTATGCATGCTCACTACAGTGAAACCATTGGAAAATATCCAGGTGGTGTACAAAGTTCCAGTAGGAAGAAGAGGGTACTGGAGGGCATTCTTCAACGTCATTATGGCTCTCGCTGTGATGTGTTTTATATCTGTATCACTGATGTGCAGCTGAGCACTGTTGGCATGAACATAAAGACGGCAAAGAGTGGTTTCTTATTCAATTATTCTTTTTTTACTGCCTGAGAAACTTTTTCTCCAAAAAGCCCATAAAAGCTCGGAGACATGCCAAAGAAATTGCTAACTAGCTCCCTTGTTACCCCATTAGCAACGTGACCAATTTCAGTTTTGATAAACCGTCAGTGTGGTTGAAATATAATCCACTCAAACTGCCAACATAACCCACTGTACGAAGAACGCGCTGGTCCCTCAAGGTCTGGATCTTGTGTTTACGGCCTGGTCACTGGTCACTGCTGGTACAAGGATGACCAGTCAGGTCAGGCTGTCCAAACACAACTGTGACCACTCCAAAGAGGGTGTAGGAACACTGCCCACCCCTGCTCCGAAAGGCCAACATGTGTGGCTTGATATTTTAAGGTCAATTAACAGCGAGTCATAGTTACAGATCTCTCAAATGGCCCATGGGTCATTGTTGGACGGTGTCACTCACTGGGTGGTGACATCACTGAAAAGTAGCCGTGGGGAATCGGTTTGTTCTTTTCTTGGATTTTCTGTTTTAGCAGTTGTGGGCCAGGGCAGCTGAGATGACATAACATGCACCATTATCTTTACCACAACCTTTGCACTATATTACAAATGACCTTTCAAGCTCCGGCCCATAACTAAGAGGCAGAAAATAGACTTGACAATGTAGACTAAATGGAAAGGATGTGAGTTAAAAACCTGCTTTGTATATTTTTATTTTTTATTTATATTCTCCATCTACATTATAAATGGAGGTATACGGCATCTTGATAAGCTGTTTAAGTACTTTGCTATCTATTTTGGCATGTTGCTACATGAGCATTAATTTTGGAGAACTTAACCAAACAAAGTTACATTTTGTTAAAATCACAGCGCCAGACAGCAAAGAGTTATGATGAGCATAAATTAAATAGATCACCACACCAAGGGAGATAAGTGTAACTGATGAATTATTGAGACAGTTTTATTGCAAGTAATATGCGCTATGTGTACATACCAGTGTGTTTTTGACTGTGTCCATGGTGTGTCTCTGCAAGCGTGATGTGTATCTGCACCACTATCTCTCCATCTGTATATTGATGGTGGTGGACCACCCGAGGGGAGCATTGTGTGTGTGTTTGACTATGGGGTTGTTGGGTGGAGAAGACCCTGTTTTGATTAGCTGTACTGTACAAATCTCTTTTGGGGCAGACGAGGATTCCTCATGGGCTTGGCGCACTCTGTTGGACCCACCGCTGCCAGCGTCATGAGTCATGACGTGACAATGACAGCCACTCAAAGCTTAGGGAGCTAGTTGTCTGGTTATCTTCAGCGCTGTCTTCGACTCCCGACCAGCACAGACGCAAGCCCGAGCCTCAAGCCACAGCCACTGGCTCTGAAGTAGTCATGTCTCACACATGGAGCTCACATTCCACCAGACACTGTCGACGGCTGCACCAACTACCTGCGCAGAGACAAACTGTCCACTTCCTCTTCCATTCATCTTATTGGCTGCCTCGCTTGCTGCCAGCCATGTGCCAGTGGCAATGTAAAAAGGTATTTATTCTCCACGGAGGATATAAACCACAAGCGCATATTTCCACCTGCATTTCAAAAATGAGTGGAATTTAGCTGCAGAGTCCGAGGCCTTCAGTTCCTCCAGGGGAAGATTCATGAAGAGAAGATTATTGTATTATCTGTTGCTGTCCAGATAAACAGAAAATATTAGATTAAAAAAAAATCTGTTTTTTTTCTTTTGCTAAAGAGAAGTAGACAGCAGTGATTAGGCTGAAATCCTTCCATGACAAATAATTACTCATGAAGAGGAGTCGTTTGGACGCATTCGAGCGATGACTAAACATGAGCTGTGTGATTGATTCCACCGTTGGCTACTGATTGTGTTGTATTTGTGCTGGTTCGCACGCATCGATACCAGTCAGCCAGCTAGATGAGTCAACTAAAATCACAAGTCACGCTGTAGAAATATTGTCTAGATGCATGGCTACTGATTTTACATGTTGCTTTCATTAGCTTAACTTGGTGGTGGTGGTGATGAACAGGAAGGAATGCGATTAGTGGGTTGGAAACAATGCGTGCATGCTCAGCAAGTTGAGCATAATGCGTGAAACGCATTGAGCATAATGCGTGAAACGAGCTACACCTGCCCTAAAATACCCTCACTGCGAGAGGTCAAAGGCAATATTGATCACGGCAATAACAGATGTCACTTTCAGGTTATCAAGCAGGGGAACCGCGAGCATTTTGTCCGAGGTAAGAGACTCCAGATGCAGCCCGTGCTTCCAGCAGAGACCGCAGTGTTCCAGTATTTTCAAAGGGAGGATTCATCCATCCACCTGCTGACTGCCAAAATCAATCATCCCATTATCAACCCTATTCAAACAACCTGTCCCTAATCACAAGTGGATGACAGCGTTAGCATGAGTAATGCATTCTTCCACTGTTTGTGCTTCCAAATGTGTCACAATTGTTGTCTTTGTTGTGAGGATTATATATATCGCTTTGGTGGATCTGCTGTACATACCTGCTGGGATTTGTGTGGTCGCCCGCCGCACTACCGTGGTTGTCATGGGAATCTGTAAGTGTTTGATTGGTTCTGATTATGTTTCCCGAGTGTTGAGGGGCCAGTTGTGTTTGCACAGATGCGTAAGGCTGTCAGGGTTGTCTTCCAGATGTGACAGTGCTGGGAAAACCTGTGATGGATGACCAGCAACTAGGAAAGAGTGGCGCAGTTATTACACTATTTGGTGTACTTTCAGCCTCTATATGCGTGTCTGTGTGTTCATGTGTGTGCGCATATGTCTATGCAAACACTGCATGCCTGTGTCTGCAGCCGACTGTTTTTAAAATCGTGACTAAGTGAGCAGAACGGAAAAGAGTGTCAGCCAATCAAACCTTTTAAGAATCACTTTTTCAAGTTAGCAACGGATTCTGAGGATTCCTAATTGCCTCTTTTGTCCCTTTTGAAAACACAAAAAGTGGCCAAAAATAATGGCCAAAGTTAGTTTGAGTTCACGCACTTGTTCATTAGTGGAGCCTCAATGTCTGCTACTCTTCACATCCCACCAAACTGTAATACCACTGTTGGAGACACTGGAGATACTGGAAACTAAGCTTCCTTAAGTGACACGTCAGCGAGCCTCATACAATGGTTACGCAACAGCAGCAACTGCGGGCCAAAGCACCAGCAGCACAACCCACTAAATAAAACCAAAGAGGGCCTTCATCGCACCGTGGACCCCACACTTCACAGCGAGCAGTCAGTGACCAAAGGCTCCAGTGCACAGGGCCTCAATTTGGATACGTGATGGGCAACTGGTGCTAACATGCAAGAGCTGCATCCAATAAGCATCCAATGGGTTTGGGAGAGAAGTGGCTCCTCACAAACAGGCCTTTCATGTGGTCGTCAGTTTAAGTGCTCTAATGCTCGGCGAGACACTGAGGCCTAGCGTGGGGAAATGGAACAATACATTTAACCACATGAAGCAAAGCGCCCAGGATTACTTCTGCACATATTTTCTCCCTCTTTCTCTCTCTCTCTCCCTTTCCTCTTTCATTGAATCACAGTCTCTCACTTTGTCTTTCTCTCTCTCTCTGTACAATTTCATTCTCTCTCGCCCTCCCTCGCACACACACATATATACTTGCCCCTGCAAATGAGCACCACCATAAACAGGGAATTTCTCCTAAATCCTCTTTACACACAAGCACACAGACACACTCAGTCAATGATATATTACAAAATAAGGCTTATCACTCATGCAGAATCACACCATTGCGCATTCCAACAAAAACATACCATTATAAGACAGTACATTATAATTATAACTGCTTTAACGGTGAATTATGTGAATCATTGCTGGTTAAAAACATTTTTCGCTCATGTCTTTGTGTGAATTGGGGTATGTTTGATAAGCACACATCTGTTTCGGCACAAGCGTACAAGAGAAGAGACACTTTTGCGTGCGCCCGCAATCCAGCCAGAACCAGTGACAGTCGCACACACTCTCTCCTCTTCCTCCTCGTCCTCCCTCTCTGCCTTTCATTCTGCAAAGACAGATGTGCACACTGACACAGGCCATCCCTTCATCCATCAGCGAGAAAAGACGCTGTCCTTCCACTACCACCCTGCCTGCATCTAAGCTCAAAACCAAAACAAAAACACCTAGACAGGCCCAACAATGTGTCATCGTTGGGCTCACAACACCCTTATCCACACGGGGCCAAATCTCAGTTCAGCTCTCCCACAGGCGTGCAGCAGCCTTGGGTCACCACCAGACTAAAGGATGGGAATGGCTTCTTCCCAAACATGTGTTGCTTTTACACACCACTGGAGATGGTATCTGCTGCTCCTAGTTATACTAGTGCAGGGCTCTCTTTGCATGCTGGCGGTCGCCGAGCAGGTAGTTATGATGAACTGCTTGTCAACTGCAATTACTGTTGCATATGTGCACGTGCATACACAAGTGTAGATTTATACACCCTGTTGCCGTACGTTCAGACCGCCATAAGTTATTGTGGAAAATAATGACCTGTTTGGAATAAGCATAGCCGTAGATAAGTGAATTAAATGGTACTTTGTTTAACCACAGGGCTGTGAAAATTGATGCCAAATATTTGGTGAGACAGAAACAGGCCTTTGTCTGTCTCAGAGAGCCACTCAGAGGACAACTCTCCGAAACACACAGACACCAAGAAGCCCCATGAAGATGATGACAGCTACATGATGCCACCACACTGCAAAGACCATAACGGGCTATGTCAGATGTACTTATGTCAAGACATCCAGACATTCCTTATGGGATATTTTTGCTCCTTCTCAATGTGCACATGTGAGTTTGATTTGTAGTTAAACACACATATATATTTCAAAAAGAGAAATTAGGTAAGAAGAAACATCTCCTTTGTCGAAAACAAAATCCATTTCCCAGTGGCAGGGGCTGTCGTGTGGCACAGGCTGTGTGTTGAAGCTGCTATTGTCCATCCGACACACAACACAAAGTAAAAACCCGGTACTCACCCACATACATTCCACTCTCTACCCGCTTCATGATGTCGAAGGCGTTCTCCACGTTACCCTCCAGGATGTCAAACTTGACGTCGTAACTACCTAAGTGATAGGTCCCGTAAGCCGGCATCGTGGTTCTCAGGAAAACAATCTCTGTTGGAAGATAACAATTAGACACAAAAAGCTTTTGGAACCTAAACCATCACAATCACACTGGAACTGCAACGCCAACCTTATGCCAACTCTTGCTTCTTTTTTTTCTTTCTTTCCAAGAGAAAGACAATAAAATTGGAGATGGAAAGGTCTGTGTTTATTGTACACTAAGAGGGTCACGGGAAGGTTGAAGCATTTCAATACTGTTGTTGAGCTGAAGGGCCTCAAGTCCTTTACACCCCAACTCAGGGCTTATGAGAAACGACAAGAGCTTAACTCCCTGTGACATTGAGCATGAGTGCGTCTGAAACATGCACTGCATGCCGGCCAATAGATGCTTGTCAGCTGTCACTGTCTGCGTGTGATTACCGTGGTTACTCATATCCAACCAGCATGGTACTTTACTCTCTGGTGTGGGCCAGCCAAGCCAGGACTGCACGGAGAACATCATGGAATAGCTAATTTTGGGGTCAGAGGTAGTCATATAGATTCTGACAATGGCAGGGAAATGTTTTTGATGGGATCTTAGAGATTAAGGGAGATAAAGTTGAGCTAAAGAGGGGGAAAAACGGGGTGCCGGGGACCGCGTTGACACCAAAAAACCACAATTATCACATAAATTCCAGTTTTCCAAATATCCTAACACGATGCAGAAGCCTCTAATATGAAGACTCAACAGTTAGGCATTGAGGCATTGTGTTAAAGCAATAGGACTTCATTTTGGGAATAATTTCTTGGCAATCGTTGGATGAGAAGATCAATAACTCTCAAAAACCTGTTTCCTGCATGCCTACTGTATCTGGATTACTTTTTCATCACCAGTTTTCACAGAGAACTTGTACCCACCCTCTGGCCCTGTGAATTCTCTGAAGGTGGGCAAGGAGATGAAGGTGTGGGACACTGAATGCGTAGGGTCCAGAACACAGGCGACATCATTGGGCTGGCAGGTCTTTATACAGCGAATGGTGTCCGAGCGTTGAAGCCTTGCCACTCTAAAGGAGAGAACAAACACACCCACACAAAAAAAGAAAGAAAGAAAGAAAGAAGAAGACACATGGCCTCTGAGCTTTAGGTTATTTTCTAAAGCTCATGCTAACAGGGCATCACTGGGAGATATGGATACAGCAGTCAACATCAAAAACAATCTGTGTGGTTTTGGAAGAATAATAAACCAACAATGGCCAAAGCTCATGCCGAAGCCAAACTTTGTAGTTTGTGGAGACGAGTGCTGCCATTGATGCTTTTCTGACACACTATTTCAAGCTGTGTGGGAAATGAATTACTACACTCACAGAGAATGATCCACAACCTGCTCAGGAAAATATTTGGATTTGCTGAGCATCCCCCGGCTTCACATCAGATAATCTCTTGAGGAGGATTTATGGGGCAAGGGAGTGTTCTAAAAGACTCCTAAATTGTAAGCAACATGACTAGACAACTCCCCAGTCTCTCCCCAGGGCAGCTCTCATCCTATTATTTAGGGCTTTGTTTATTCCACAGACTAATCAGTGACAGGTCGGAGGGAATGGAGGGCCTCTGCTGGCTCCTAAAGCTAACGCCACCTGAAGTATCGCTATTCACTACCTGTCTGCTGCATAAGACTCTGAGAGAGGTTTCTAAGGCATTAACAACCTCATAAATCAAGAGTTTGTCTTTGAAACGACGGGGGACTTGTGATCATGAGAGAGCTATTGAAACAAAATAAAAGGCTTGACTTTGACATCTAAGATGTTAAATTCAAGCTGGGTCTTCACAAAGGAGACATGTCAGTACGCGGCTATATTGGGTTATGAAAACAGCCAAGTTGCCATGTATAAGTCCAGTTAATGTGCATGGCAGCTATATAGCCACATTGTGAGTCATGGGCCGTGGATCTCTGGCGCTCCTCAGGGGACCTATAGGCTGCAGCTCAAAGCCGAGACACGGCTTGGGTTGCAGGGCTCCTTCCACGGAGAGCGAGGAGAGAAGCCCCTGACAAAAAGTCAAGCCACCACTGGGTAGGGGCTTGTAATTAGCAATTAGCGGGTGGGTCCAAGTTTTGCTTTGGCCCAGGCCAAACCCACAAAATGTTCTCCTAGTTTATAATACCACGGCCTGAGCTGCAGAAAGACCAGAGCGGGGCTCAAGAGGATGAGGTGAAAGCTCTGTTGGGGTAGAGAGCAAATTTATGAGAAGATAATGACCCAGGGTGAACTGCCCCCTTGCACACAGATGGGCACTTCAAAGCAAGGGCAGCAAGTGGAGCTAATTACAGCTCCATGTGTGTGTTAACACATGCATGTGTCTGAATGCACGGGTATGTGTTCACTTGTGGATGCGTGCCTCTGTGCATGCAAAACATGCCCGTGTATGTGTCTGCGTGCGTGTGCACTTGCATGCACAAATGCACGACTTCTTCTTCATCTCCCCATGCCTCACGTGGCCCAGCCCAGGAGAAAAACCCCAATACTTTCAGACCAGAAAGAAAAACAGACTTTTTGGATGAAAGTCCTCTGGTCAAGCATAGGGCCTTTTATTTTTTTGGTAATTATTATTTATAGTCGGCACATTGATAACGCCCCAACACAAACACTGCAGGGCATCATTCATTCTGTGCGCGGTGATGTTGCTGTACCACAAATTGTTCAGACCACCGGCCAGAGCCCAGAGCCCCATAACTCAATGTCAAAGGGGAGGAAAAAACCTTATGCGCGCCACTATGTTCTTATTTTAAGGATATCCCCACTAGGGACCAAGTGCATCTTTACTGGCCTGACAGCTCAGGACAGGAGGAACCTAGGACATCTGAATTTACAGTTATTATAAGCCACAGCCCTCGGGCAGCAGCCTCACAGCATGTCAAACTATTTATATTCTCCTGCTGGTGCACATTTCCCTCTCCTTTGCCACTGCATCCCATCTCGTGTCACTTACTCAGCCTTCATTTGGATTATCTGTCTGCTCTGGGGTTTACACCCGCAGTATGCAGTGGAAATCTGTGTATTTTACATTAAGCCCAAAATGTAATGGGAGCTAAAGAGATGTGCAAGAAAATAACTTCCACAGAAAGATGTATTTGTGGTGCAAGGTAACTGATGTTTGGGGAGTGAGAGTAAAAGTGCATTAAAAGGGCCCGATCTGGCTCATTTTGGGCGGAAATTACTTTATGGTCATAATAAATAGTGAAATTTGAGGTGGATGCACATATATGACTGAAAGCTTTGACTTTTTTTTTAACCTTGGTGTGTTTCTTGGTGGATTTAAAATACACCTGGTTTGGTCTTGTGTTTACAGAAATGACTAACTCTTGAAAAAACATATTAAATAAAAATCTATTATAATACTTTGTGTGATTTCTGTAGTCGAGCAACTATGTCTTTTATGAAATCAGATTTCAGATCATCTTTAATGCTATATTTGCATGACTAGAAATTTGCATACATTTTCCTCCTTCACTGAAGCTGTTGGGATAATCGTAATATGAAACTATGTGAGGAAATCTTCGTGCCTCCATCTGTGACTTGGCCCCACATTCCAGCTGTTCCCTATCCTGTATGTGATGAAACCCCTCAATGCACCATTATCAAGAACTGGATGTGACTTGAACATGTGTTATTTCTATTTCAATTTTAATAGAAAACTGTTCATCCAACACATAAACCATAAAATACTGCAAAACTTCAGACTTTATCATGCAACCATCATCAAATTACACTCAATTGTAGGCAGACTTGGGCTGTTACTATTTTATCATTTACCCTAACCTAGAACGCCACCTAGCGGCTATCATAATGCCTTACCTCCAAGAAGTTACATTCAACTAGACATAATTTATAAGGCTGAATAATGACCCTTAAGCTTTAATGCTAAAAAGTTGATTATGTAACGTACAGCATTAAAAATGTGCTTGTTTGATATGTATTGTTTTGTCATGCCAGCTCTTAAAAAAATGATGTGTCATTAACACGTGTTTAGTGTCAGACAAGAATTAAAGACAAGGCTGGGCAAGGCTGATTAGACAAAGGGGGGCAGCTGACCACCAGTTACGCTAAGAGTCCCAGCCTTACTGTGTCAGTTAGTTTGCAGTAATTACATGAATTAAAATTTTGTTTAAAGGAATAGTTGAGATGTTAATCAGTAAGATTAAGAGGTGCCGGTAGGTGGATTTTGTGAGCTCCTGTGAGTAGCTATCTAACTATTCCTTTAATATATGAACCAATCAATCACAATATCAGCTTAAATGTGTTTTTGTTGGCTATATTTAATGAAGAGAGGCACGGATAGGAAAGACTAAAATTTACCCACGCAACATAAATCTATGTTTGAAATAAACATAAATGATCTTTGGTTATAAAGATGAATGCTGGGAATCATAATTTATATTTATATCTATTTGCATATCTCAATTCAGCATGTGCTGCAATCATTTGTATGTTACAACATATAGTAGTCTACATTGCTCTGAACATTTTGTGTTGTATCATATTCATGTGTTTTGTGTTCAGGATGGACAATGGATATGAAATGACACATTTTTTTTAAGCGTGCAGTAACCCGACATGACTGTGTCTATTCTAGCAGGGGATTGTAAGGTACTCTGGGCTCATCCTGGGTAACAAACACCAGAACTTTAGCCAGGTACGTGCTGAGCGTGCCATAGCGACGCAGCCTTAGCTCCAAAGACAGCTCAAAGTCCTGCGGCTTGTTGATAAGCTTTGCCACCGACATCACACCGCCGGTGGGCGCGCGCTCCGTCTTGAAGAAACCGCCTTCATTGCCGGCGGTGATAGCAACCTGGATGTCATCGTTGGCCACGATGCTCGAGGGGCCCATGCGGAAGATGTTGGTGAAGACGGGGATGTTGGTGGGGAAGGTGAGGTAGTAGTTGGTTATTCTCAGGGGCATGGCCAGGCACTCGACAGACTCATTGCAAAGCAAGCGTTCGCATCGACTGCAAAGAGAGAAGGGTGGGGGGGCAGGGACAAGGGGCAGGGACGAGGGGCAGGGCAGGACAAAACAGGCACAGAGAGAAAGAAAAAGAGAGACCAGGTGTAAATTTAATTTGCCGTGCATGACATGCAGTGGGAGGAACATCAGTCTGCAGCATTTTTACACCCTACAGGCCAGTCGTGGTGCCCTCTGTGGGATCATGCAAGAAGTTCTGTCACTGGTGCCTCCGTAACAGGGTGGTCATACACAGCCTCTACTGTAACTGAGCCAATGAGAAAATATCCATGTGCATTTCATCATTCTAAAACGACAGAACATGCTACAGCCGAATCTTTTCTGAGCTCATTCCAGCACTGAGCTTACTGGACATGCAGAGCCCCGATATATACAGTATATACACCGTAGGTCAGTTTAAAAGGCCTGACATCGTTTACTGTTGTGCTCAGAGCTCTTGATAGGATGACCATGACTGCGAGGAACATGGACCTTGCTCTGCGTGTGTTTACGTCTGTCTATTCATTCTCATAATTGCCACGAGTGCGGACGACACACACGTGAAGCTGCGTCTGTGTTGATGCGTGTGTCCTGTTCAGGAACAATCTAAACACTCACGTCTCTCCAACGCGCCTGTAGTTGGCTGGACAGTCGAAGGACAGGCACCTGAATCCTCCCTGTATATTGAAGCAGCTCTGATTCTCTGTGCACGTGTGCGTTCCCGTAACACATTCGTCAACATCTAGGAGGAAAAAATAAAAATATTTCTCATTATAAAAAAAAAAAATCACCAAAAATAACTGACATAAGCCCACAACAATCATGTCATTACAAGACAAATAGCTCACCCTGGCAGCTGCGAGCGTTGGGTGCCAAGGTGTAGCCACTGACGGGACAGGAACAGTGGAAGCTGCCGGGGGTGTTGTGACAGCGATAGGCACAGATATGACCTCCAGTAGGCAGGGCACACTCGTCTATGTCTAAAATTTGTCACAGAGAGATAAAAAAACAAGCCAAACCAGAGAGCACCTTTAAGAAATGTGGTATGTTTGAACTGCTTCATTGAAAAATGATACAATTTGCTCCAATACTGCTGATGAAAGCCAATAAGTCGTGCTGGTGTGAAAGAGTCTGACAGCTGTTGGAAAGAAGGATTTTACCTTCACAAGTCACGCCATCTATGTCACTGAGCTGGTAGCCACGGCGACAGTAACACTGGTAGGAGCCGTACACGTTGGCACACTCTTGACTGCACGGGTTGTTGTCACACTCGTTCAGATCTACACAGAGAAAAGACGGAGGCCACGATGAACGAGCTGACTGAAAGGAACGCTCAGAGGCGGACACTCCGCTGCCCATTTGAATATGTACTACATCAACAGCTGCTGGTTTTCAGGCGAACAGGTGAGTGGGCTGAAGTGTAACATTGTTTGGAAAGAAAGCAGGACTGTACTGTGTGTGCCTGCACTATGAATAATTAAAATTTGAATTTAACATTGAATGTTGAGGTCTGTCTTGATAAATGTTAGTGAATTCTGTATGTTTCAAATACTCATCTTACCGTCACAATTCCTGCCATCACCGGCTAGCTTGAAGCCGGTGGTGCAGCTGCACATGTAGGATCCGAGAGTGTTCTCGCACTTATGAGCGCACAGGCGGCCAGGGTAGTGCCTGCATTCGTTAATGTCTAAAACACAAAATACCACAGTAAGAAGCTGAAATCATGACGATTCTCATGGAGGCGTGTGTTTTATGGGAATGCTCACCCTCACAAACCCGAGCGATGCTGTTGAAGATGTAGCCAGCCTCGCACTCACAGCGATAGGAGCCCAGCAGGTTAATACAACCATGACCTCCGCAGACCTTTTCAGGGCCCTTGCACTCGTCGATATCTGCAGGGAGGGTGCAATCGACAGAAAAGAAAATGATATGCACACGAGGTAGGTTCAGTAATATGCTTTGTTAGCTTGGAATACTGAGTGTTTCCGCCGTACCGAGACAGCGTGTGCCATCGTCATTGAGGTGATATCCTCGACCACAGTTAACAGAGTTCCTCTGGCAGATGTAGGAGCCGACTGTGTTGATACAGACCTGACCTCTGTGGCATGGGCCGGTCTGGCTAACACATTCATTGATATCTGAAACATAGACACGGATGATATTTTAAGATTAGGAATAGATAGATTGATGAATATATGTGAGGAAGGAGGCCTTTTCCTTCTACTGGGCCTTCACCAAACCAGATGAAACTTTGGGTAAATTGATGCCCCCCCTCCCAAAACATGAAGCTTCCATATACTGATGAGCATGTGCTCTTTATGTGGATTTGATTTTTCATTCAGACAAAAGGTCAAAGGGTCGCCAAAACCACAAAGAGCAAATCTTTCATGACCACAAACAACCATTAAAGTTTGGTTGCAAGTTCTCCAAACAAAGTTCTCAGCACCAGTCCAAAAGAGCTGTTAGCTAGCAGTACGGTCCTTACCAATGCAGCTGCCCAGGGCATCCTGGATGTAGCCGACACCACATTTAACTTTTGGCAGACAACGGAATGAGCCCTGAGTGTTCTGGCACTGAAACTCTTGGCCACAGTTATGGATACCAGTTTCACACTCATCAATATCTGGGTAAAGAAAACACAGAAAAATTGAACACACTTTTCAATACTTAAAATAGTAACAAACTGAGGGACGCTTGACCGACTGACCTTTGCAGTTGTTGGTGTCAGTGAGTTCATAGCCGGTCCCACAGCTGACCTCTCTCTGGCAACGGAATGAGCCCTCTGTGTTGATACAACGCTCTCCTCCCCGACAGTTACTGGATCCCAGCAAACACTCGTTGATATCTGAGTGTTTGAAAGAGATTCTCTTATTGGGCACGCACATTATAAACTTTTCTCTGTGCACTAATATCCTTCACAAATTGAAGAATGCTACTTACCATCACAGTTCTTTCCATCTGGTTTGAGTTTGTAGCCTGTGAAACAGGCACAGGTGTCATTGCCCACACAGCGTTGAGCGCATTTCCCTGCAAAAAGAAACACATGCATGTTGATAATTCATAATTCACTGCTTCTGCGAGATCAAATCAGTTAGGTGTCTATTTGTGTGTATGACTATACCGTGGCACAGATCACTCAGTACTGAATTAGCTCCATTTTCGTTGGCTTCCTCTGTATTCGGTACTGTGTGAGAAAAAAAAACGTACAATACTTTATATGCATGAGCAAGAAACATCCCTATGATCATCAAAACTGCAGACTACTGTGTCAATTAATTTAACAGTCGTAAAATGGCAGCAAACAAACCTAAAGGCCAAACGGACATCTCCAGATATCTCGTGTTGTCGATTCATCGGTCCAAATCCCAAAAGATATTCAATTTCATACCGAAAACATGCCGATAAAAGCCACGAATCCAAAGCTGGAGCGAGGAGATGTTATATGTTTTTGCTGGAGTGCCCATAAGCAAAACATTAAATCCCTGCCAGCTCCAGAGTTAGTGTCCTTTAGCTGAACCTAAGTTGCGCGTGTTCAGAAGTGAACCAAAAGATGAATTCCAACTGTATGTGTCATCACTGTTCATCTCCTCTGGACACTAAAAGCAGTGGCAACAATTATGCAGCAGGGGGCAGTGGTGGTTTACGTTTGACAACACCAGCTTTGCCTTTTTTTTTTTTAATTATTCTTCCTCCTTATGTTGCAATATTTGGTTTTTATCCTTACCACAGAAGAATTTGCGTGCTTTGATGCAACCAAACCTGAGACAATAAAATGTTAACATTTAGCCTACATCATGCTTGTTTTTTTGTTTTTTTTGTTCACCCACTTTGAGTTTGTTCTGTGTGTGTTGTCTGGTTGTCTGCGGCTCCTTCCATGCAGCAGGCCCGGGACACCAGGCCACACTGGTAGCCCACGGACAGGCTGTGGTCACAAGGTAGGTTGTTCTCCTGAGCCACCTTCCCCAGAAGGCAACAGTCACAGCATATCTACAGAACAGAGAGATGAATATGACAGAATAACCTTTGGTGCATAATGCAGGCTTAGCAAATGCAGCTCTCTAATGCAACACGGGAAGTGAAACCTAAACTGTAGACAAGGAAAAGGAGATTGCGGCATGATGTTGGTTGGTACAATGACGAATGGGGCTGTGTGATTCAGACAGAGAGCGAAGCTTTCAATCAAACAGACAGGGAGGAGAGGAGGCTGATTGAGAAGACAAGCCAACTGACAGGCTTCAGACAGACAGACAGACAGACAGACAGACAGTAGCAAAGCAGCAGGTCAGTAAGCAAGATGGACAGACAGACGGTGATGAGATGACATCATCCCCTCTGGCTGAAGCACGCTCAATCAATCATTGTGGCAGCCCACATCAGTCGGCGAGGGGGGGATGGGTGTGCTCATGGTTCAGTTTGGGGACTTGAGGGTAGGCTATATACCTGAAATATAACCATGTGTGGTGATAGCACAGCTTTACACATGCCAAACTCAAATACTACTGTTACATAATGCTGTTGTTTACCACTAGGTGACTGCTACTTTGTCTGTCTGTGTTTGTTCATGCGTGGGTGCATGTCTGTGTGGCCTTGACACAGTTTTCAGTGAGACAGGTCAAAAACACAATGCAAAATGCCTTTTGCAAATTTGCAAATCCTCCTCCATGCACCACGGTGGGAACCACACATGTAGATACTATTTATTCATAGTCTCTGCATCTCACAAAGACACAGGCACTGGAAATAAATATTTGAGCTCATCAGACCAAAGCCCAGATTTCCACTGGTCTAATGTCCACTCGATGTGTTTTTTGGCCCAAGTAGTTCCCTTCTTCTTGTTGGTTTTCCTCAACAGTTATTTCTCTGGAGCAATTCGACCATGAAGGCCTGATTCCTGTAGTCTCCTCTGAAGAGTTGATGCTGAGCTGTGTCTGCTACTTGAACTCTGTGAAGGATTTGTGTGGGCTCTAATCTGAGGTGCGGCTAATTTACAGTTTCTGAGCTTAAGTGTAAGAACTTGTCCTCTGCAGCCTTCCCTTCCTTTGGTGGTCCTTAGGAAAGTCTGATCATTGCGTTTCATAGTTTCTTTCACACATTCAGAGTTCTTGTAATGTTCTGCAGTGAATGACATTGATGTCTTAAAGTAATGATGGACTGGTCCTTGTCATAATATGAATCCCTACAGTATTTGATGAGGCACAGTTGTCCAGTCCAGGTGACTAGAAGCTGACTGAGAGAAAACCAAGAGGGTGCAAAGATCATTGGTCATCTTTGCAAAAGTGGGTTATTTTTGAAAAGTCTGAAATATAAAACACATTTTGCTTTGTTTACACTTTCTTTGTTCACCACATAATTCATGAGCAATTCATTGTTTTGATGACTTCAGTGTTCCCACATGTTTGCTTAATCCAAAGAAGAAGAAGAGATCCACTCTGTGGGTGATGAACTATCCACCATATCAACACCAGGTGTATTTCTCTCCTTTTACCAGTCAGCCTGTAAGTCATGTTTGCCATTGGAAATACAGGTTAGATGAGCTGGCTTGCTAACGAGCAGCACAAAGCAGATTGCAGCTGGCAGTGGACCTAAAAACAGTGAGTAGGCCTGCAGTCTGTAAAGACATGAGAGTGGTAGCAATCTTGTTATCGAACTTTAAAGTCTGTGTAAAGTCAAAATAAATGTTCCGAGTTTGTCAGACCAAAGAAGAAAGTGTTATTAAGCACCCAGCCAAATTTGAATTATCAAAAATATCAACAAGTTTATGAAATTTGGTGTCAAACTCCAGCACCAGTATTCTCAGCTCCAGGACTGTGGGGTCGTGTCCTCTGGAGGCGCTGAAGCCACGCCCACTCATGGCAGCAGTCAAACAGCAATTCTGAAGCGACTGAAACGTGTCAGATGAGTTCAGAAAATGACGTGACTAACTTTGAAACACTCTGGGCGAGATAAATTAATCTCTATCTCTCTGCTCAGGGTGGCCTCAGTGTGTCATCGGGCCACCCTTTAAGGACCGCCCACAAAATCCTGAAACTGAAAACTGGTGAAAAACTGTTTCAACCTCCACATTTCAGTTTATCGTTCAAAGTCTTTTTACATGTTTTCAGCAATGTCTTCAGTTTTTCTCCTAGCTGTCATTGAAGGTTTAAGGTTTCACAGTGTAATGAAACCCTTTAATCCTGTAAGTATAGTGAAACCTGACTTTAGTATTGTCTTATTAAGTTATAGTATTACAAACCATGGACTACCTTTCCTTTTATTCTTGTTACCTGGGCACATTTAAGTACGAGTCACCATCTGCACAGGATCAAGTAAAGACAAGCCGTCCTGCTTATCTCATCCTTTCAAGAAAGTGCACCGACTTGTATCTTCTACATTTTGCCAAGCGTTATTCTTTGTGGTGTTTTGATGTGCAGAGTGTTGTAAGAATATAGGGGCACAGCGAGGGTTGGGCTGAAGGGAGGAAGAAAAAACACAGAACAGCTGAAAAGCACTTGGACGCGAGCCTGTGGAAGATCCTAGAGTTAAAGCTGAATTTATAATCTATCTGACAGCAACAAGCTCCATTCCTCCCTGAAGTGACGTGCCTCATCCTGCTCGCAGAGCACGCACATGAACACACACACACACACATAAATGCACACCATCACTCTCATCAATCGCCTCCAAACTGGCTGCCCAGCAAAATGACGTACTGTACACTGATTGAGCACGGGGAGATATTTTGGTGCACACTGTCCGTTTGCAGTATTTTCAGGTAGTAAGACACACATACACAAACATACGCATATGTATGTGCACACACCTTTGTAGTCTTGTTCTGACAGGTGTTGGTTAAAAAAGAATCGCAGGCTCCTTGGTCTTTGGCCACGTTGATCCCAGTGGAGCACATCCTATCCTCAAGCACTGTTACACAGCATTGCTCCTGTACTGTCCTGTAAGCAAGCAAATACACACAAAAAAACACAAGTGGTGCATTTATTCTCAGCTCTATCAGTAATCTCTTCAGTGCGATACAGCACTGTCTTGAAGTGTGGCCCATTAAAAACAGCCTGAGGTGAGCCTCAAAGTTGTCGCACTAAAAATGCACGGATGAGTTGATTGGGTAAGTCCCGCCTGAATTCAGAGGGGGGGGGGGCACGAGTTTATTGCCTTTTGCAACAATGACATCATTGGTCTAAAGTGGACGGAGCAGCGCTCTCTACGGCTTTTGCTCTGTTGGTTTAGACTTGAGTTGAATCAACATTTCCGTCCCAAGAGGAACATTTGTCCACCTCCACATGTCCTTATTCACAGTTACAATAATACCGCTAAAACAAACCTCTCCCTTAAGATAAGCATGTTGTGTCCTGTGAGCCACTTTTTGGGTCACTAACAGCTGCCAGTATATACAGTTTGCTCGGTGTCAATTACGTCACTGGAGTGGAATCATCCCAGTTTTTCCTTAGAAATGAACCATGACATGTCACAGATGTGATTTGAAACATTGCTACATGAACAGAGCGAGTAACACGTTGATACAGGAAGTATTGCGGCTGACCTTGACCTCTGAGCTTTCCATGCTTAAGGACCCTGTCTGCAGGGACCAATAAAACACAGCATATTACAGTGACAGCTGTTTAAATGCCAAAAGTAATATTTGGAGCATCCCCACACATGCGAGCATTGTTATCAAAATATCAGTTACTTAATATCGGATTTGAAATCACTGTATCGTCTAGCTTTCCTTGCTAGAAACCAGTCCAGTCACTAAAGAGTGGGTGACTGTTTGTGTCTGGTCTCGATCTCTGTCTCGCTGCAATTTTACAAGACAGAAAGCCTGAAACGCCACCCCCTCGTCTCTCCTCTCTCATTTCCAACAAGCCTCTTTATCAACTCTTACCAGAAATCTCTTTCCACATAAACTACCGAAGATCTCAAATTTACGTCAAGGCACACACCTCCTCTGCAGAACCTTTTAAGGGCACAGCCGCGCTCCTGTTTTTCTTTTCTCTTCCCTACTCCGCTCTTTTTCTCTTCTACTTTTTTCCCCCCTTCGGTGTCTAAAGTAATCGTTCAGATTTCCTGTTATTGCCTCTCTCCATCGTCCCTCTATGTCGCGTTTCACCTCTTGCAAAACCCAGGTATTTCCTGGGTTTTGAAATAGCCCCTCCTGACTCACCCTCACTCCCCCACAAACCTCTGCCCTTTTCCTCTCTCTCCCTCCTCACACTATAATTTAGACAAATTTGGGATCACTAAGGGTGGCTACGGTAAATGTGTTTGCCATCAGTGTTCACAGCAGTAGATATCCCTAGCTTATGTGCCCTAAACCTGTGGCAGCACACCTTCTAGGGTTACCAACAGACCTGTTATTATCCCATCACTATTAGTGTTGCCTGCTCTCACGTGAAGTGAATAATGTGCCTGGAGATTTATGGGTGTAAGGTAAAGCAATCTCATATTAAGAGCCTACAGACATTTCCCCCCATACATGGTACAGGCCAAATCCCTTGGGGCTAATACTGCAGGAGCTTCTGTGGTGCAGACTGAAAATGTAAGATTGTGACAAAGGGTGCAGCAGTTAATGACTTGTAAATCTGAATAAGCCCCAGGCAAGTCTTCTCACCAGCCCTTTATGGTGTAGAGATTTTGCGATCAGCAGCAGGTAGCGCCTGCTTACCTGCACGTGGTTGACCCAGAGATGAGAGGGAGGGAAGCACAGTCTTCGTTATCACTGGCATGCTTCTGGCCATCTTTACAGCAGTCCTCTATTGAGATCTGTTCTGCTCCTGTGAACATTAAAAATATACATATATATACACGAGGTATGTTTTTGCATGTGTGCAAAAGGACATTTTCATATGCGGCAGAGTCTGCTGGATAATCACATCTCAGATCTGCACTTAACACACCTGCCCGCATGCAGACACACACACAAAGCGATTACAACACTTGCCTCGAGGGTAGTTTTGTACCCTATGAGCCCATCGTGACGTGCAAAATATAACAAATGGCATTGTCTTGTGATATTCACTGTAATTTGTTTGACAAACACATTTTCTTTTGGCATTAATAAAGCTGATGAAATGCAGATTGACACATTGTTTTGCTGATTAAGTGAGTTACGATCACAATTGGATTTCGAACTCAAATGAAAAAGGGATATTGCTATTGTCCTCCGGGGCGAGTTGCCGAGCGTTCTCTAAAAGATGGAAAAACAGAATTGAAAATGTGTCTGGCAAATTTAAACTGCCTGTAGGCATTTTTTTGCCAAAGACAATGAATGATGGATATGTTGTTGCAGACACAAGAGAGGCTTTTTTGACTGGAACGCGACCAACTCTGCGGTGATCTGGCTGTTTATTCATGTGGATTAGAGAGCGTGGAATGCCTCGACTCTGTAAACAATCAGCCGTCGCAATCACATCAAGTACATTTATTCGCCTGTGGTTTGTGTGATCTGCCAAACGTGAAATAGCTTTGGCAGATCGGCTCCTTGGACTTTTTCTGCCTTCGGCTCAAACCGGGATGAGTGCGCCAAATTGTTATTAACAATAAGTCCCCCAAGAGAGAGAGAGAAAAAAGAGAAAACAAACTCACCGTGAAATAAATTTGTTGATCCATTGTAAGAGAATACGGGTAGTGACTGAACGCTCTGAATCATTTGGCGATTGTGAAACGCACTGAACAAAATCCATCTGTTTGAGACAGAGCGTCTGCCGTGAGAAGTCTGGCAAAAATCAGCAACTTCAGATAATAAGTTAAATTAGGTAGGGAGGACAAGTGTCTGGAATTGTAGTACTCAGTTTTATAGATTTGCTGCTTTCTCCCAGAGGGGCAAGGAGGAATTTTATTATAACCATTAAATCAACGATGAAGCACGAGCAGGAATAGTCATCATCACAAACAGGTTTTCTGCAACGACAAACTTTTTTAGAGCCGCGGGTGAGCGCTGCGATCGATTTCACAGGGAAGTAGGTATGTGTAACAAATAATGACAAAGAGTTGATTGAAAATGAACGCATGTGGTTTTTCTAAAGAAATCAAGTCACTGCTACTACATGAAAGATGATTCACCTAGCAGAAAGGAGTGAATATGGACGGAGGATTTATTACTAGGCAGCCACATTAGCTGACTCACTACTGACTTCTAGAAGTCTGGCACATCCCAGAATCCTCTGGCCAATAAACCTTGTAGCAGCTGGATGAAATGAGATGGCATTTTTTTAAAGCCTTTCACATAGGCTCACCAAGCGGGCTCTCTCAAAGTCTCTCTCTCTGTCTGTCTGTCTGTCTCTGAAGGGGATAAAGACATCGATCGGTTTAGAAAGAAGCACTAGGCTGTCCCAGTGTGACAAAAACAAAAGTACATGATCATACGGGTATAAAAGATGGCCTTCAGTGCCTTATATGAAGGTGTTCATGCCTAAAAGTCCCCCCAAAGAGCTGCTCTCCCAACTGTTCTTGTTTTTGACCGTTACAAGTAATTGACAACCTCTTGCCAAAACACCCAGATTATAATGTAACTGGAAAGGCATCCGAGGAGCACCTATCCAAATTCCACGCTAACTAAATAATCTCAAAATCTCTCTCTTTCTCCCTCCGTGGACGCAGTGAGTCTATTTTAAATGACAGGCACATTTATGTCTGTTCTACGCATTTCTCCCCGCAGCGGCTCTCTGCTGATAACTAACTCGAACCCACTAAGCATCACAGAGCCATTCCAACGCCACCGCTGTCTGCTGCTCTGCAGACCTAAATTGAAAGAGCAGAAGTGCCTTAAACCTAACTGTGTGGTACAGTTTTATCAAAACAGGCAAACCAGGCGCAGCACTGCATTGCTCCGGTCTGGATGCAGTCTCCCTCTGTCGCTCCTCTGTCTCTGTGATGCATTGTCTGTCTGGAGAGGACTGATTTCCATCTTGGATGGCGGTGCTGGTTGTGAGGGCCATTCTGTCTTGGCAGAGCAGCACATGGCTTCCCTGCGTCTAGACGCCTCATGTAAACAAGGCTTAATGAGCCCACTGGTGGAGCTCCGCCCAGACGGAGTAGTTGGCTGTAGCCAGACATCACAAAAGCAGTGTGCATCTCTTTCACAGCCTGCACTCAGGGCTTTTATTTGGAGGTTTGTGTCAGTCTTAATGATATCTATCTATCTTAGGAACACAGCCTAGAGAAAGGTGGCCCTGCCTACTGTGAAAATTGCCCCCTGTGTGACCAGGGGGGACCGGGAGCATTTGGATACGACTCATCCCACGCCTGGGTGACCCTGCTGTGGGCACTCAGGTATAAATCACACCACTTCTGTCTAGATCGTCCTGTCCTGGTGAGACGCTGGTCGTTCTGACTTAGCATCACAGCATACCAAGGCACTTGGCCTTTGACTTGTAGGGCAGCAAGTAGGAAAACAGGGCAGTGAGAACTCTTACAACTTGTGTTTCATGTCATGTGGCATCTTCTTTTATCACTTCATGAATCAAGCTGGATATGGGCTATGGTATCAAAAAAAAGGCAATGAATGAAGGAGGGATTACAGAGTAGTAGTTTTCCATGGGTTTATAGCTGCAAGAAATTATTTATATAACAATTTATCTCACTGGCATTATTGTAAGGGGAATATGGAAACAGGAAACAGTCAGTTATATACATAAGTTATATATATAATAAAATTATCATCCTTTTAATCCATATATGTAATAAAATTCTGGATATTTTAATCCTGCTTCATTTCAAGACAGACCTGCAGCACTTTGAAGCACCCAGCTCTGTAAACTGTGCTTTCATCACATGCCCCAACTAGCCCTATGACAAATTCATAACCTCCCTGGGTCTCACTCTACCAGTTTGATTCTCCCTGTAAATATCCTGACAAAGGCATGTTAGAAAAGTTAGAAAAGTCTCGTGCACAAGTAGTTTTGTTTGGCTCGGAGTCTCCCTCATTAAAAGTCGTGATCTGTACCGTTTTCTTGCAGAAAGGTAACTTACCTTGGCCAAGGAGAACTCCGAACAGAGAGCAGAGCAGCACTACACACGGACCCATTGAATATGAAGAGACCCAACAACAATAACAATAAAAAAAAAAAAAAAGATGTCCGAGAGCTTCGGGTTTTCAAACGATGCTGCTGATTGTTGCAGGATGGGGTGAATAAACCGCAGGGCTCCTTTAAAAAAAACACAAAGACTGAGTCCGAGGATGTGATGGAGTTGAGTGAGTCGCAGTTGCAGCGTGACTGGAGGAATGAGCGTCTAATTATGGCACTGTGAGGGGCGGGCTGGGGCCACAGACACCCACTTATTGCTAATCAAATCCGGTTTTGTCCGTCCTGTATAGCTCCAAATGGACGCCGTTAACCCGGAGGTTACTTACTGCATATTACAATTAAACTCACTTTTACTACTGGGACGACGAAGAGATTTGTTATAATACTCAGAAGTGAGTTAGGACTGTGATCTGTTCCTGAATTCTGACAGGAACGTTTACACAACACTCCCATACTTTTAAAAATGCTTTGCATGACTGATATATTTACGCACGTTGGAAAGCAGAGGACCTGAAATACTACCTAGGGAGATGTGGGCTGCCATCTTTTTTATTGCTTACAGGAGGAATTGCAAGTGTCTTAAGGCTACTGTGCTGTAAGGTATGCATGCACACATGGAAATTGTCTTCCCATCAATGGCAAAGTAGACTTTTTCTGCCTGTGACTAATGACTGGACTGATTACTCAACATCTGGAGCCGGTTTTGGGGTATTTTAAAAATCTGTTGTGGCTATGTCCAGACTGTAAGGCTTGAAACCTTTGGGATACATCAGCTAGAGGAAATAGGGGAAATAAAAGAAAATTTGTATTTTCACTGCAGATATCTCCATTTATTCTCTGCTACCCTCTTGAGTTCGCTTCATCTTTGCACCCTCCCTTGTATTTTTATCCGAACTGATCTGCACAGGGGTGTTAAAGGTCTCCACTACTGAGCACATACTTTCTCCCTAGTTACTAAATTTCACAGCTGCACCCAAGAAAATGAGGCATTCACCCTCAAACTTAATGAATTAAAGCTTCTGTAACAATGCCACAGATGTGGGCTCGCCGTCAGCCAGAGTGATCATGAACTGTAAGAGGGAGCTGGGTATAAACAAGCCACATGCACACACACACACACACACACACACTAGTCTACCAGAATTGGCAAGAAGCGTAGAAATAATTGCTAGACTGCATTATAAACATTTTGTACCAACTAAGGCCCTCTGCAAATTCAATCAGTCTACTGACTCTGGGCATGGTGACAGAGAGAGGTTAAATGATCTTCTAATCAGAGCCATATGTCTCCACCACCAGTCTAGCCAGTCTAGAAAGAAACATCACCAAGGACTTGATATCAGGACACCACAGGCATACAGGGAAGCCCACAAGTATATGGCAGTTATAGACGTGCAACTCGCACCGTTTACGTGCAGCGTGTGATAAGTCTTGTGTTAAACTCTGAGCTCTGCAGCTCACCGTAGTCTTTGTTTTCTGTTGGTAGTTTGTCTTCTACAAGACCATATTGGTCTTAATGTTTTGGCCCATTAAAATGCATAATATACATTTATGAACCTTCCAGGAAGCCACTTGTCTCCATTCACTATAAAGTGCCATGACTGCAGGCTAGTTTAGGGCAGATGTAGTGCAGATTTCAGTTAAATTTCATGATGATTTATCATCCTTATTTGGAAAAACACATCTGCCTTTTTCAATACTGCTATACAACATTCTGTTTGTTCTAGTAAATAATGTTTATGGTGTAAAAATGACCTTGCAGAGAACTTGCTTTCCATCACAGTAAATGTGTTTTACTTGCGTTGCAGTTGCACGGTGAAACACTTTATTCAATCTGGACTTATATTGCCACTCTACAGCAATTTAACCTTGACAACAACAAAAGCAGACATCTTTGTTGTACATAATGGATCACTTCAAGTTTTCTGCAAGTTGAAAACATTAGAAAAAATGAATAAAAAAATGGTGTCTCAAAGGAAAAACACTACAGCATACATTGAAAGTGATGTTGTGTAGTAAATCAATTCAAACACACTAGAAAACCGTGCATTGACTTCTAGGTTAAAAGTAGACTGTTGCTGCACCACATATATTTGGTTCCTGCAGACTTCTATCAGTCAAGGATGTGGCAACCCCCCTTTGTAAAGTAACAGTTATCAACAACAAAGAGCGCCCCTTTACTGCCGACTTCCCTTAATCTTATCTTTGCCTCAACGTAATGTAGGAAGGAGATAAAAGACCATATAAGGAATGACGAATGCCCAAAATGAGAGCCAGACCAGTGCCAGGCTCCAATCCTGGCTTCCTCGAGCACATGTGAACATCTGAGGGCAACAACCAAACTACCAGGCCTCCTCTCCACCTCCGATCTACATTTAGGATTTAACAAGAAACAGCAGCGCGAGCTGACCTCCTAGCTCATAGGTGGAGGTAATTGGAGCGGCCGAGGTGGCATTCAAACAGTGTTAATCTTGTTGCGAGGGGGGGTGTGGTACAGTTCCTTTGAAGCTCAACAAAGCTTGTCTTGCCACATCTGTGTCAATCAGCAGAGGGCCGCTAACGCAGGCAGGCAGTCAGAGGGCTGCTCTGCGACTCGCTCACTGTTGGTCATCAACAACTGTTGAAACTTGAAAGGAGAGAGCGGCTTTACTCGACTGTAAAATGTAAATTGTAGTGAGGGTAATAAATAAAGTATGGCTTCATTAAAGCAACAACGTGTGACTGTTCTAGCGTAAAATAACTTTTTAATGTTTTAAATCACTTGAATGCTGCACCGACGTGTCATCAGGCGATCAGCTCTCACTGATTCTCAGAGTTTCGTGATGGACAGTAAACTGTAGCTGCCGTTAGCTCATGTTAGCCACTTAGCTAGGGTTGCCTGGACTCTGAGCTAAGAGTTTGTACCAGTATGTAGCTGTAGATGTGCCAGAACCAGAGTTGGCCATGTGAGCATCATAACTGGGCTCAGCAGCCTTTATGAATGGAGTGACCGAGCAAAAGGCAAAAGAGTAAATCTGGGACTGGCTGTCGTTAGCAAGCACGTCGTTAAATAAAAGCCAAACTGGACTTCTGGTTGTTGCACCACTAAGTAATATTAGCTGGCTGCTATGTCTTGTGTTGTTGCACTTGCTTCATGTTTGGCTGTGCAAAGTTGTCGACTCGCTGGTTTTTGATCATGAGTAATATAACTGTAACAAATACGTGTGTTACTGTCCATAATTATGAGTAATGAGATATTGCACTCTGAAACTTGCTGAACTGCAAAAATATAAATTTCTATGCAACGCTGCTTTAACATACAAAGGGAAAAACAAGTATAAAACATTAAACACTACCAGAATCATTACATAGAATTAAGTTAAGTTTAATAAATAATATAACAATATCAAGATACTACAATAAATAAATAAACACAACACATAACATAACATTTGCTTTTACAACATTAAAGCTGTGTTAAATAAGCCTGGCAAATTAGATCAAGAACAAATATTATGTAACGATGTGTGATAACAGGACGTAACACTCCTTCGTTCCCTTGATGTTTTTCATTTTACTGAACCAGAACACACCGAGCAACCGATAACTAAACCAAAACCAAAGGATGCTTATCATATAGCAATTCAAGTATCTACTTTTTGCATGAAGTCTTAATCTTTAAGCTTCCACCAGAGATAGAAGCCATTACTAGTTATATAAATGCAGCTGTGATGCAGGTAAGTGCAGAAAATATACCTAATTTGGTGGCCTGCATCATAGCAGTTTGCTTGCGATACACTTTAATCATTAAACATAGAAAACATTTTTAATTGTGGATTTTAATTTTCTGTAATAAAGTGTAACACACCACATGTTAGCTGGTGCTGGCAGTGTGGTCAAACATCTAAACCGTTAAGAAGATTTGTGCCCTCATTCTGCTGCCTCCTCTCCACCGGGACAGCCTGCTGTATCCTGGAAGTCTGCACATGTGCGCCGGCGCTTTGCAATCTGGGAAATGTCGTCAAGAGATGAGAGCTGAAAGTCAGGAGGGGCAGCCTCCAGTTTGATTTCTGGAAAGGTCTGGTCAGGGAAGATGTCTCTCAGGCGATCTTCAAACAGCTCCTTAAGCTTCCTGCCTGCCGCGGTCACTTTTGTGTCGACCTGCCGCCCAAGTAGAAGCAAGGATGAGGCAAAAACATTTTATAAGATATGAATAATACTAAAACAGGGGGTTTTTGCAAATGATTTTCTCCTACAGTACCTCACTGAGGTAGTTATAGTTCTCAAAGACGAGCCTGATGTCTGATACAAACTCTGCAGGGCTTTGGTAACACGGGCTCTGCTTAGCCTCCAGGCGCTTTTTCACAGTGGAAAGCTTCATAGGTCCCTTTACAGTCAGCCTGTTATTAGCACACACCTACAGTATTTAGAAAGGGAGAGATAATTAAACAATAACACTTCATGGGAAGATGCTGACACAAAATCATGATTAACATCTGGTATTTATGGATTTCCTGTCAGCATTGCGCACAAGAGGTTATGGATTTTCACCCCATTTACTTATGTGAACATTAATAAAAAAGGATATTTCAAGTCTTGAATGCACACAGATATAGTGCTGCATGCACTGTCATGTATAATAATAACAAATACTACAAGCTCTCTATCAAGACAAATACTTATATTTACATATATATATTTACAGTACTTGATTTAAGTTGCTCTACCCCTGATTCAGAACCCCTCTGTCTTTCCTGATAAATACTGCATATCACACACCATTAAAACTACAGTTACAGTACAGTACAGTACACTCCATGTGACATTAATCCTGTGAACCTTTTGTCTGTAGTCAGCCATGCTTTCAGACTCACCGAGGGGGATACGGGCTCTCGGAAGTCTGAACTCAGGTCACTGCAAAACAAGTGCAGCAACAGCCGCTCACACTTCTGCAGCGGTAGGAAAAGACATCTGACTTAATACATGATAACCGAAAAACCACGTACAATTATCCAATCTATATTCTATTTGTATTGCTTTACAATGTAAATGTAAATATTCTTCGATACTGCAGTCATTAGATCTTGATGTTGCACCTCTTGCACCTGAATATCCTGGAACTGGTGTTTAAATTCACACCAATAAACAAGAGTAGGAAATAACTGAGCTGTGATGAGCGAAAGATCAAAATGGAGGCAGAATTTCTAATAAAAATATGACAATATGATATTTGGAAGGAGCATTTTTTAAATAAGTTTACTTGTGTTATAATGATGTCTGTCAGTGCTATGCATATTTACCCTGCTCAGGATGAAAGAATCTGGAAGAATTCAGTGATAGGCCTCGTTCCTTGATGTTTTACAAGCCAACCAGAAAAGCTGAACATTCAGTTTAACCTAACTTAACCATTTCCTGCTATAATCACTATAATTCTATCCCCTTTATTATAAGCAAATTATTGTTATTTAAAAAAAAGAGCAGGCTTGTCCAGGATGTACCCCGCCTCTTGCCCTAAGTCAGCTGGGATAGGCTCCAGTCCCGACCCTTATGAGGATGGATGGATGGATGGATGGATGGATGGATGGAAAAAGAGCACTGACTTGTTTGTCTTCAGGGGGAAATCCTCCTTCAGTGTCTGGCTCCTTCTTTACTGTCTTGGCATCAGGTTTGCTTTCGTACCTCGTCTCAGGCATTAACGGGTCACGGCAGAAAGAGCAAAACCATTCGCCACTGAAAAGAGAAAGTCCAGGGACTCAGTACGAGAGCCAGTAAGCAGGAACAAGTGCATGCAGCTGGCTGAAGAAAACCGCAAAAACAGTCTCATTCCTAAAAAATGAAGTTGTTTTTTTCATTCACAGAAGACCATAATATCTTAATTCTGTCAGAGAGTACTGTTTAATCAGAGTAGCAATATATACATTTCCCCTTGCCTGGGAGATTTGAGGAGACTTGGAACATGGCACGAGAGGTGAAAAACCTTGAGACACTTATCGCAGCACAGCAGCTCTCCACCAGTCTGGCACACGGCACACATGGCTTCATTCGAGTCTTCCAGCGGTGCGTGGTGCTGTTGTTCTTCCAGTGAACGGACATGATTAGCGCTGCTCTGGTCCCGTGGACTGCTTGGAGGCTGTGAAGGGCCATGGAGTTTGTCTTCTGTGCTTTGAAGACGAGTCGGGGCTTCATCTTGGGCAGTGATTTGTGGTTGGTCGCCTGTGCTGTCAGGGAGGCTGGCTCTTTGGGTAGCTTGCACCTGACCAGAGAGTACAACAACTTTTGTAACCAGTTTATACAAAATAAACCCAACCCTGACCTTCAGTAATGGCCATAGTTGTGTTTATCTGCCCAATAAGGGTTTATTATGGACGTTTCAATTCTGGTTTTGACTCCAAATAAGGAGGTTTAGAAAACTGAGTGAAGCTATTGGTCTGTTTACAACCTCTCTAGCACTGTTTGCTCTTGTGAGTACAATGTTATGATGTCTAACTGAAATGCCAGAACTCTAAAAATAAGACTCAAGATGTAATACAACTGCAATTCTCATTTCAATTCATGCTCTGCAAGGATGGTCTGTATAATAATTTATCATCTCCTTACATAGCTACTGTCATCATCTGGCTCATCCTTGATGACTATGACGGGACCTGGTGAAGACCTTCGTCTCTTCTTGACAGCTGAGCCCTCGGCTCCGCTTGTCTGATGTGTTTCCGGAGGTTTCCAGGATGCGGTCCTTGGGAGCAAAGCAGGAACGAATTAGAGTAAAGCGGAATTCACCGGAGAGTCCGATGGGACAGAGGGACTACGGTGATATCAATGCAGTGCTGTTCATCGAATCTGTGTGTGCGCAGCTGTCTTCTCACCCTGGTTTCTCCTCCTGGGATGCAGCAGCGTACTCTGGTGAATTCTCCTGTCCTTGCACTTGAGAGAAATAAAAATCTGCTTTATTAAGAATACAGCAACACATGCAGCCTACAACAGTGCAAACGACACAGGGGGCACAGACGTACCGTTGCTGTGCGGCAAAGAAGGTGGCAGGATCTGGGAATAGTTTGGTTTCAGCATATATATCGGACCACCTGAATCGCTCCTCCTGTTCAGATATGGGGGCTCAATCTACACACGGCATTGCACATCATTAATACATGAAAATATAATCATCAATGTATCAATGTAGTTTACAGCATGGATGGAGTCACTTGCCGTGTGTCGTGATTGGGGTAAAGTGCTGCCCGCATTGATGGACAGTGGTGTTATAAGGGGGTACAGAGGTGAAGGGGAAAACACATCCATAGGTTTGGGTTGGTAGCTGGAGCTGTTTCCCATCGGCCTCAGAGGCTACGAATGACACAAGGAGAAACAGATAGATGGATAGAAATGCTGCCATCATTTTCATGCTACATTCCTGTCAGTGGCAATGGACACGGAGATTAAAAATCCTCGCTGTCACTGGCTCTAACCTTCTAGCTTTAACCATACAGGAACTATAGACTTTATTATAGTATTTTTCTTTCAATCTCTTGCAGGTGATTGCATAGTGAAGTATAAAGAAAACCTATGACTATACCACACTTTCAAAAATCCCGGATAGCGGATCACACATCATTTCAAGTCAAACATGCAACAAATCTTTGATTTCTCTCTACTGCAGAGACGATTTGAGACTTCATGATGCGGTTTTAACAGCTTGTTCACATCAGCATGATACAACTTATGTGTGCACTTCACACGCCAGCATTGTCCTGTGAATGAGCCTATACTGGAAGCTGGAATCAAAACACCCTGCGAGCTAGACTAAACAACTTGTATGACAAGATATCATCTTCCCTTTCTTATGGAACCTTGGGTCCGTCCTCTGTCACGTGTTGGCTGCTGCTGTGCTGCAGATTTAGCTGTTTTATTTTATGATTTGGAGTTTTAAGCTCGTCCAAGACTAAAATCCATCTTGACAAGGAAAGACATAAATTGCTCTGGATGTGAAGGCTGTCAGCTCTATTTAGGACAATGCCATCCACTGTCAGTGCTTGTTAAGAGGGTTTGTCAGTCAAACAGACACACACAGACAAGCACACTAACCTGGGGCGTGAACCCAGGGCTTGGTAAGCTGCTAGTTGGACTGGCGTTGTTGGGAGGAGGCACCATAAACCTGCGGCCTGGTTGGGGAGGCATAGTGTGGGAGGGAGAACCTCCTTGCAGGGGCCCTGGGAGGTTTCGCTGTAGTCTGACACTCTGGTACCATGTCCAGGGTGGAGGAGGCGGTTGAGGTTGCCAATGGGCCTGCGGGTTTAGCTTGTCCACCTGCATCTGGAGCTGAGCCAGAGTATTATGCGGTGCTCCCAGGGCAAAGCTGTGGGGTGAGCCTGAGGGGGCCTGTCCATGGTGGGGGAGCTGATGAGGGATACCCTGAAAACCACCCAGCTGGTGGCCTGGTACACTCTCCACCACTAAAGAACCTGAGGGAACACACACACACACACACACACAGACAGTCTAAGCATAACAAGTAGGGCAAAATACAAAACTTGCAGACAACTGTGAAAAAGAGAAGGTTTGGGCATTAAAACGGCAGAAAGTTTGGGAAACTTTGGGGATTATTTAAGGAGAAAAACAGGTCAAGAAGGGATGGAACTAATAATAATTATATAATTGATTATGCTATCAATTCATCTGTTGACTGTTAAAGCATAAAAAATACGAATAAATGTCCCTCACAAGTGGTGTGTGGTCTGACAGTCCAAATACTAAAAGCTCAAAGATAAATTAATTTCTGTCAGCTGACTCTTCGAAAAATATATATATACAAAAAAGAAACATTCTTCATCCAAATGACAAGGGGGGACCAGCAAATCTCTGGTAAATGCTATGATTTGCCTGAAGACAGTGGCAGCAAGCAATGGAAATACTTCAGATTTATTCCATTTTAGAATAAATCATCCACTAACCACTGCACGGATGAGAAGACAAGCCCCAAACCTTGTATGCAAGCAACAATAAAAAAAGAAATTTGGGAAAAAGAGTGAAATACAAAGGGGACTGTCTTGTGGAAAACTTCTGATGCGTGTTTAAGCACATAGTTTGTGTAATGTTTATTATTCCATTATGATGGTGTGACTAGTGACTCATAGTGTTTAGAAAAACAGGAGACGTTGCCTGTGACTGAAGGAACGAGCTCTGCCATATTAAAGGATCAGTGTGTAGGATTTAGTAGCACCTAGTGGTGTAGTTGTTTACTGCAATCCCCTGGGCTCACCATCTCCTACATAGTGTGAAGAAGAAACTACGGTGGTCACATGGGATGACCCACTCTAGAGCCAGCGTTAAGTTTGTCTGCTCAAAGATGGCAGACTGCACACACTGGACCTTTAACACAGTTTTCCTCTTATGCTACATTAATACATGCTTCAAGGATATTTTGGAAATGAAAGGTTTAAAGGTATCAAAAACTACTACAACGGAAAAATGACAAATAAAAGCAGTGTCCAGACTTAAATCCATTGTTAGGGTTCTGGGTTGGGTTCTATGGCAGATACATTTGGTTCTGTCTTACCGAGATCAACATTTGAGGCCCAGTAAGAGGATCGACACTGGAAGCGTACAGTGCTCTGTGGTACAAATGAGGTACTACATTTTGCCCGCAGGAGGTTTCCAATCTGAAAGAGGATCTGCAACAGAAGGGGTGTTATTAATAATTTCATAGGAGGACACTTGTGTGTTACAAAAGGCATGTGTTCCCACTTTATCACGTCCGAGATAAACCAGGCGCATAACTGGCTGTCAGAGCTTGCATATTGTGATGAGATAAGGTCGAGAGGATAAATGATCAGACAGGCCTTACCAAACGTTTACAGTACAAGAGGGCTGTACCCCCATTTCTGGCCGTGGCCCATTTGGTGAAGTTGATGACATGATCCAGGTGTCTGGATAGATAGCCAATATCCTCCTGCTGTTTTCGCAAGACACTCTCGTGATCCTTTGTTACAGCCTGGAAAACATGAATAAGTGAACATCTGCAGTGTTCAAACAGCTTGAGGGTATGCGCTCTGGGCCTCAGGGTAAAACAGTCAACTGAGCTTGCAAGCAAGTACTGGAAATGTACACCACAGAAAGCTACAGATCTACAGCATGATAAATAACACTGTTTTGTTATAGCTCTTATATATTTAAAAGGTCGTACCTCAAGTTGATTAATTAGCATCTTGCCCTTCTTGTTTATCTCGAGAATCAGACTGCAGATGGAATTCTTTATTTCACTACGGACAGACGAACGGTTCTGGTCAACCTGAAGAAGCCTGCGAGACGTATATCCAATGTAAGTGTTCAGATTTGACAAATCATGTGAACTCAGCACATATTTACCAAGACATTTTGGAGACTTCCTGTTATCACTTGAAATTTGTGTGGTTTTGTCCTTAAACAATCGACTGGTTGTTTTCTAAACTACATGCTTCATTCTTGACACATGAAATCTTGCAGTTTGTGGAAATACATGCAAACATACCCGCTGTTTATGGAGTCTGATACCTCTTCAATGACCTTCTTCTTCTCCTCTAGCTGATGGGTCACGTTCTCCATGTGCTGTTTGTGGTTTTTATAAGCGTCTTCAAGGAACTGGTAACTGACCCAAACAGAACAGTAAGTCAGAAGGTACCTTATAAAAGTTAAACACTGATTACAAGGTGCTCTACTACTGTAACTGAATCCCTTTATTTTTGCAGCTTTTGCAGTAAGGAGGATAAACAGCAGCACTCCAGTGACACAGTATAATGGAAATCAATATCATGAGTCAATATGTGGCTTTTTATGCTAAATCAAATGGCAGATAGCTCAATTTAACTCGCATTTGACTCAGTATTGTTCAGTTTAATGTCATGTATACTCATCTATGCTTTATATGAAACAGTAATTGCACCACGTTGTACTGTAAACCATGACTGTACTTATGGTCCTTGTGCTTCACTAGCTGGCAGTCACGACAGGTCAGCAGGTCACAGGTCTCACAGAACAGCTTTAGTGGCTCTTGTTTGTGGATGTCACAGAACATCGGCCTCTGAGTCGACACGGCGTGGACCTCTGGAAAACAGCAGACGATCGGCCCTTCACTCTCAGTACACGACAATAATTGTTATATCTATTGGCACTGCATCAAAGACCGCAGGAATCAAGCTAATGTTTAAAGGTCCAGTGTGTAACATTTAGAAGGGTCTGTTGGTAGAAATAGAATATAGGACTCATAGATCACAGGTTTCTACAGGAGCCCAGTATGGAAAAACCAAAACCTGGATCTAGGTAGGGGTTAGATAGGGGTCTTCACGGCCACCATAGTTTCTCCTCCTACTATTCAGTTAGATGCAATCTACCAAATCACCACTAGATGCCACTAAATCCAACAGTACAATGCAACAAGTTTTTGTGACTTCACAGGAAGTAATGAAGACTTATTGTATAGTTTTATTGACGTGTAATTAATCTCTGAAATGAATGAATTCAGGGAATCTCATGCCAAAATTAAAAGCGCTTGTCTTTTTTTGTAGGCAGGCAAACCCCCTCAAAACTAAGCGGCTATGACAGGGAAGCTGTGACTTTTTGTTTGTGAGGTAATCAAGTCAAAATCATCTGTGGGCTGAGCTGTCACGCATTGAGTGACGTCTGTCAACAGGTATGACAGGGTGAGTGACAGCCGCCCGCCATACACTGAAGCGAGGAGGATAACGGTAGGCACCATTAACGATTGCATTATGGCATCAAAATAATAATAGATAATAGCGTTTGCTGAGTTTGCATAGGGTCCCCCGACAGGTAGAAACAGCCCTGATTTGCACTATACAACAAAATCATCATCATTTGGAGAATTAGATATACCCTAGGGTGGTAATGTTTAAGTTTTACCATCCTTGACATGAGTTCAAAGTCTGTACTGTATACTAGGTTGTGACATCTTGATGCATTTACCCTTTTAATATTGTTGGATTTAAAAAAAGAAAATCTCTGCTCCCATAATAGCTCTCCCCTTTGTCATGGAAACCACCACCACCAAGTGCAAAGTAGAAAGAAAAATGAGATTATTACTTTGCGATAGCTCTGCCGTCTGTCTGATGGTGTGGTCTCTGGTGAATTTGACTCTTTGGTGTGCCTCCACGCAGGTGGTACAGAGGTACTCGACACAGCTGACACAAAACCCGGCAGCCTCTGTGTTGTCATCGCAGGTCATACAGAGCTACAGGTAGACGAGACGAGCATCAGATCACATCACATAGAGAATATCACAGCCATTAAAACTAGTAACAAGGCTGCCCCCATATGGTAATGCACTCTGTCACTAACCTGGACTGTCCTCTCCATTGTGCTGCTGGGAGCCTCAACTGTGTCCTTCACAAAGACGTTCTCCATCACGTCTACCTCCATACACTCCTGCCTGCACACCGGACAGCGGATCACATTGACTGGAAGAACAGAATCACACACGTTGGTCTAAATCAGTAACATCTGATGGATGTGTGACACAGGATGTCAGATATTTAGAGTCAAAAAGGCGTCAGGTGTGAGTGTGTGTCCTTCAGCACAGCAGCACAGAGCTGCAGTGAGGTTTCACCCCCATGCATGCAGATGATCATCGATCCACTGTTTGTAAACAAAGTGACTCACGTGGTCTGGTCGCCCTGTCACCCTGGGAGTTTGGAAGCTCTGTCACGGCCAAATTCCTCGACGGCGAGGGCAAACATTTCTTGCAAAAAGAGTGCAAACACGGCAGAAGTTTTGGCTCCCGGCTGTGAAAGTTTAGGTGGCAAACGGGGCAGGTGTCCATGTCATTTTGTCCGGTTACACGGGACTTTGGCTCCAGCACCGGCACGCTCTCGGCTTCGTTCTCAACGATGATGACAGCAGCATCCACCGCCTCCCGCATCTCCGCGCGTCCGTCCATTCTCGTCACTTGCATCCTTCAGCGCAGGGTTTCTCTGCACGTATAAGATGCGCGAGCACAGGTGAGCGGACCATGACTCAAGAGTCGTTCACCCGAAGAGAGCGTCTCCTCCCACCTGCGCCCTCCTCTTCACTCTTCATCCCTTTCCTTTAAACACAGCGCCGTGGATGCAGCGATAATGTTCGTGCAGACGGCAATATATCGACTGCAGCACAAACCTGTAGCAGATAAATATATATTTATATAAAAGCGTGAGGGTATAGCAACCTCGCGAGCGGACGTTGCTCTAATTGCACCGCACGCGCTTGCTGCTGCAGGAGAGGGGTGGGGTCAAACAGCGCGCGACACTGGCTGACTGACTGAAGTCAGTTTGTGAAGCGGGCTCTGAAAGTTAGCACAGTGCTCCAGCTCGTGGTTTTAATTTAATGTCCTTAGTGGTGGTTAATTAGTCAGTTAGTAGTGCGTTACACTTGTGTGTCACATCTGACCTAAAAATAGGTTTATAGGATATATAAATAACAGGATATATAATAAATTAAATTCACTTCAGTTCTGTTTATTTCATTTGAATCGTTCCTATCTTTTAGGGGCTTTAATTAATTATTTTCTGTCTCTGTATCTGAACTCTATTACTAACTTAAAGGTGGGGTAGGAGATGTTTTCTGGAGCATTTTTTTTTTTACCATATTGCATGAAAACCTCTTCACGACCCCAATGAAGCCAGTAAAATAGAAGGTTTGTCCAAAAAATGAAACGTTTTAGTCCAGTCTAGAAGGTGAAGTCATGGGAAAACAGCGTCCAATCACGTTGATGGGGCTGCTCATTATGATTGGATCCTGACACGTCCGTCAAACTTCAGTCCGCTTCTCCCTCCCCCTCTGCACGAACGAATAGAGACCCGTCATTACTTTGAAGGCGTGGTTTCCAGGGGAGGTCTGAAGGAAAGGCAGGGGTGTGTATTTTCAAAATACAGCCTGCTGTAACCGTTTTCCCAACATCTCCTACCCCACCTTTAAATTCCATTTATTACACACTTATTTGCACTATAATGGAGTAGCATAATTTGATTTTTTTTTTAAATAATGCTACACTATGCTACAGTGTGATGACCATTCTGTTCAGCTGTTTTTAATTAGGCCTCAATAAAAACAGCTGAATAGCAACAGCGTGTCTGTTCATTTGTTATATAACGCAGCATGTCGTAATCTGGCGTCAGCATTTCCCTTCATGTGGGAAGGCTTCAGAGGCTGGGTAAAGACACAGTTTAAAATAAATCTGCTGGTGTTCCATTATCATTCTGCAGCTATTTGCTTTAGATTCTGTGTGCTCTCAGTCATAAGTCACTAAGTGTCAGTGTTCAAGGGTCAAAAGTCAATTTTAATGAATGATTTATCTGAAGCGTCGAGAGCTGTTCGGAGCAGAGGAGTTTTCGCAGACATGGAGCTGACTGCACAGAGCCACAGAATCCCTCTCAGTGACGGGAACCATATTCCACTGATGGGATTGGGCACATATGGGGACCCACGAACGGTGAGAAGCATATAATGCGTGTAGATTTGTTTGTTGTCAGTGGCTGATTTACCCGGCGGACTCTGTAATGCCTGTGTTTATAGCTCGCAGCACATGGATGAACTCTAAAACATGTCTCAAATGTCACTGTAAAGTCTGAACGTATCGTATTTTTCAAACAGGAATGCATATCCGCACAAGTTGAAGAAATCATTATTTACATTTTCTGTGTTTTTCCAACAGACACCCAAAGACACTGCGCTCGAGTGTGTCAAGCTGGCCATAGATGTGGGTTACAGGCACATTGATGGGGCACTGGTGTATTTCAACGAGCACGAAGTGGGTCAAGCCATTCGAGAGAAGATTGCTGATGGAACTGTGAAGAGAGAGGACATCTTTTACTGTGGAAAAGTAATAAGTGTTGTCAAGTCACGTCGTGTTGTTTTTCCATTGTGTGTCTGAAGGACGTTTGGTTTTCTTTTATGTTCTCAGCTCTGGAACACCTTTCATCCACCAGAGTTGGTGAGACCAGCCTTGGAGAGGACACTGAAAACCTTACAACTGGACTATGTGGATCTGTACATCGTTGAGCTTCCTATGGCCTTCAAGGTTTCTATTTAGTTTCTACTTATCTAGTGAACATTGATCTTACACTCAGTTTTGAAATGAGAAGAAATGTGAAGTTTTAAATGCAGATTGTTTAATTGTGACTCAATCGTAGCCTGGAAATGAGTTCTATCCAAAAGACGAGAATGGCAAATACATCTACCACCACACAGACCTCTGTGCAACGTGGGAGGTGAGCTTTATTGACTTTGCATGACTTTGCTCTTTTCCTTCTTGCTGTTTGTAATGTGAACGTATCGTATTTTCATGGCACATTTTATCACTGAATATACGTAGTAATCTTTTGTGACATTACATGTTCACATAGGTGTGAGTTAGAGGTGTGAAACAAAGTCAAAACATTGCTATGAATTAAGCGTGGAGATAAATGTCAAGTCAATGTAATATCATTTTATTCACGTGCGCTACATAAAGGTGGTTGCCACTACTAACTTGAAGAATCTTTTTTCTGTGGATTTTAGTGGTGTTTGTAATGTACTGCATGTCACGAATGTCCATGAAAGTATGACAGTAACAATAATATAATAGAGATAACTCACTTTGAAATTGGCAGGAAGCATGAGAAACTGTCAAGGACGGTGTCATAAAGGCTGCGTTCAAAGATCAGTTCTTTTCCCCTCCTTCTTTACCGTGCTTTATATTTTTCTCCACCACCTTACTAAGTCTGTAAAGATAATCAGCCTTTGAGACGATGTCAATCTTTTCTTCTCAACAGGCTTTAGAGGCTTGTAAAGACGCGGGGCTGGTTAAATCTCTGGGAGTCTCCAACTTTAACCGCAGACAGCTTGAGCTGCTGCTGAATAAACCTGGCCTCAAACACAAACCCGTATCCAACCAGGTAAATTCATCCTGACTCTTCAAACCCCGACTGACATCAGAAGTCACACAGTTTATGCATACTGTAGCTTATAGTAGTATTATAGGCATTAACAAGAAGGAAGTGCTTAGCTTTTCGTATGTTACAGTGACATTTACCATTACTTGGAGAAATGATTGGAGACAATTTTAACTGAACATACTAAGTAGACTCCTCATCACAACACAGTCAAAGACCTTTCTTTCCATTCCCACGCAATGCCATATATCTGCTAATGAAATGTCAGACCGCTTTACGCTTATTGTGTTGTGTTGTCTTACTTACCTACCTGTAGGTTGAATGTCATCCATATTTCACACAACCCAAACTTATGGAGTTCTGTCGTCAGCATGACATCGTGATTGTTGGCTACTGCCCAATCGGCTCTTCCAGAGATGCTTCCTGGTATGTATGCACTTTGTGCGATATGTCTAAGTTCAGTTACAGCTCGTGTGTTTTAACGTCACATAACACTAATAGAAGGAGGCCCTTTCAGTTACCCCCTGTTTACTGCTACAGACTAGGTCTACCAAAATGCAGGAAAACAATCATTTACTGGTTGTTTGTTACTTATCTTTGTGTTATTTGTGTTATGTTGTGACGTTCTGCTGCTGCACCACAAATTGCCTCTTGGGGATAATAAAGATACCTTGAACCTTGAACCTTGAAATCCCTGTGACACAAGAACCATAAAAAAAATGTTTCAGCGTTTTATTACATTATATTCTGTCTCTGGTTTAGGGTGAATTTGACTTGTCCCCCCATGCTGGAGGACGAGCTGCTTAGATCCATTGGGAAAAAATACAACAAGAGTAGCGCCCAGGTGGCGCTGCGCTTCAATGTCCAGAGAGGAGTCGTGGTGATACCTAAGAGCTTCAACCCTGAGAGGATCAAACATAACTTCCAGGTGGGTTTAAACTATATTATACTGTAGAATATCATGTGTATACTCACTGGAAACATTCCAATAAAAACAAATCCTATACGTTCCAGATATTTGATTTCTCACTCACTGAGGAAGAAATGAAATCCATTGAAGCGCTGAACAAAAATATTCGTTTTGTGGAACTGCTGATGTAAGTATGCGCTTTGGAAAGAGAGTATATAATAAAAAAGAGAGGTGAACCTTAATCATAATGTCTAATATCTGTCTATACATTTGACTACATTTTACTGAGTAATGTAAGAACAGCGTTAGACTTAGTCCTCTTCATCATACTCAGGCATGAAAACATAATAACACATTTGTTTCTTGTTCGTTTTTGTGTTAAACAGGTGGAGTGACCATCCAGAGTACCCATTTCATGAGGAATACTAATTGTTTTGTCTGTGTGTGTGTGTGTGTGTGTGTGTGTTTGTGTGTGTGTGTGTGTTGCAGCATAAACATGGACTCCATATTTCACCAATAAAGTTAACGCTGGTGCATTCTCACTTCAAACACCAGAGGGCACTAGTTCACAGTAAATGGAAGAGATAAATAAAACGCTCAGATGATCAAGTTGTTTACTTGTAGCACAGACTTACAGGACGCTCATGTAATATTTAAAGGGAGTCCATGATTAGTTAGCACTGATTTGTAATGAAGTGTAATGATGCAACTGTTGCTATAAATAAAGATTGATTTGAAAGGAAGACTTTTGAATTAAATGAAGGAAAAAAACATCGATTTCATCGAATTCAGTTGGAAGATTAACTTGCAGTGCCCGAGTATTTTATATGCATTAGTGGTTTGTGTTCTTAAAAACTTTGTTTTTACACTGACTTTGTTGAACAAAGTCCAGGACCATGTTCAAGGCGACCCTTAAAAAACACAGATATATGACAGCTTGGGACTTAACAGATAGTTATCAAAGTTCAAAAGCCAAAACTATAAAGATGGCCTTTTAACCCTCTGGATTCCTATAAGTGGCTTTTGCAATTGCTTGGGCCCCAGAAGGTTGAGGTGACATGAAAGGTTTAGTTGTGGGGGGTCTCAGAAATAAAGTCCTAGTCAACAATGATCAAGTCAAGTCAACATCTGTTGTCCTGTTGTCCAAACAATGTAGCTCCTCAGGAATCTCGCTGAAAGACATTGCTGTCTTAACATATGAGGGGGTTGGGTGTTATTTACTCTGTTAAAGCTCTATAACATGAGTTCTGCCCAGAAATGTACAGCGTAGGTTAAGAACACAGATGTTGTACTGTAGGTTTGAAAATTCTAGTGTGTAATTATCTTGTCGAACAAGTACAGAAAAGCATTCGTACCAAGTACATAAAATAAAAAAGATTCGCTATTTCAGGACATGGCTAATCAAACTTAAAAGGAGCCAATGTACTACTACTAAGAAAGACTAACAAATTCCAACTCTGTTCAGGGTTGCATTGTGGCTCGGTGAATAAATATCAGCTTCCAAAACTGGACCAAGTTGGACCAAATATGTCGAGATCGTATGTTATGCAAGAAAATTGCATAATTCTAAAGTTTTGAGGTTCTTTCTGTGGTCAGGAGAGCGTTATCCAATCTCCAATCTGTGTTATTCACGACACTGGAGCCGAGGAGTGTTCTCATCAGCCGACATCTTTATGAGCATCAGCTTAAGTTCCCGGACAGAGACAGAAAGGAGTGTTTTCCAAACCCTGCATGTGTGTGTATGAAAAAATTCATAAGGTCATGAGATCCTGATCCTGATTTCTTCATACTCACTCATCCCCAGTCCACTAGGCCTCAAACTAAGATTATCACTGCACAGTCATGAAAGCAGACCTTTGATTGTTGCATGATGCACAACAGCAATGGTCATTTCATGCAAAACACAATTATGTTTGAATCCTCTTTGTGTATAATGAAATGATGAGGCTAACATTTTATATAATCGAAACATGACAACCGAATCTCTTGGAGTAGTCACCTTGACGACATGGACGAACAGCTGAAAGCCAGGGTTGGGTCAGAGTCTAATCAAATCGATATATCACAGTGTTGACACACTGTGTGCACACCTTTTACCTACTAAATCTGTCACGGCCAGTTTTCACCTTGACTGTCAGTCAAAGGGCAAATGAGCAATCAGCAGCGTTTTATCGATTTACATCTTAAAATCTGTTCAGCTTTTATTTCTCACACTATCTGAGCACTTTGTCGTGTAAGAAAGGTCTGCTGTTATAATGACATCCTGGTCCTTCTTGAAAAAGGTACAAAGTAAATGCCATAATACCAACTGATCATTTAGAGTTGTATTAACCTGGTCAGTCTGGTCTGATATCAATCATTAACGAGCCATGTGAGTGGACCACCGGTATATCTGAACAGCCGTGGGTTAAATTTTAACTTGTCATAATCTCAAACTTTAAAACTCTAAAATTCAATTACAAAAGGAGAAGGGGAAAAAATACTGAGAAATATGGGGCTGTTACAACCATGTAGATCTGTAATATATATGTATGTGTGTAATTTTCCTTTGTTCTAATTAGACCCCTGGGGCTCAGTGACCTAGGCCCGTGCCCTTTCTATTGCCTTATCCTTATCCTATGTAAAAACTTCAGATCTCATCTTTTATGTTTTCACAGTAAAGCAAAAAAAAAGTTTAACTTCTCATGCTTTCACACATTCAGTTTAAGCAGGTCATATCACTGAGCTTCATGTAAAGAGACAGGAACAGAGTCTTCCGGGTAAACAGACCACAATCTGAGCAGTGACCTGTGGCTGTACAATCTTAGAACAGCAGGAGGCTGCAGACAGAATGAAGAAGTAAAGTTCATTAAGGAGGTTGTTTTGTCTTCTTTTGTCTTCTCCCCCCCCCCCCCCGGGACATTTGCAAGCATGACAGGGGTTCTGGAAGAGCTACTAACTTTTGATATAAAGAAATAGTTACGCAATTATACTTTTGTTGTAACGACAGGACCACTGGTTTGACCACTGGCATGAATTTATCCACCAACATGAACATTTCTTTTGATTAACGATGTGCCCATAAGTCCATGTGAAATGGAAAAAGACCTGTTGTTAATGGTTTGCAGTGTTATGTATGCTGCCAGGAGCTATATGCATTCCGAATTTAAACAGTAACAAGTCTCCAAGGCTTTGTTGACTTACAGTTTTTTGTAGTTATACTTATATCTAACTCAAAAAAGATTAAACAAGGCGAGACGCTACCTGTAAAATCACTGTTTTTTCATGCATCGATCATTTTTGAGTTTGCATCTGTATATTTCTGCTAAATTTGCCAGAAATTAGCATTAAATAATACAATAATAATACAATAAATAATACATTAAATAATACTCCAAATCAGATTGCAACCGACTCGCCTCACTCTCCCTTCCAAGCATGTAAAAGAAACTACTGCTACTGGCTCGTTTTCAGGTGTTCATACAATGATGAAAACATTTTAGATTATATTCTGTCAATAAGTCACCCTAAATCTGACACACGGGACCTTTAAAAGTCCAAACCGCCACGAAAGTCAGGCAGACAGCTTCATTTTTATAGAAAGCTAATGTGTCCGTGTCATGAATTATAATTTCATTTGAGGTGGGGGGTGGGGAGTTTACAAAAACAAAAAGATCTAACCCTGAAAGATTTCAAGCAGCCCCCGTCCCCACCTCCATAAAGACCCTCTGGATTGTGACCTTCTAACAAATGCCTTGAACCGGACCACTCTGGACCCCTGTGGTGGGAAAATGTTCTGAATGGGCGACTGGATCTGTGAGGAAGGACTCGAGTTGAAGGAATAAAGACTCTTTTCTGGGGGGCTGAATTAAGAATGCGTTTGGAGCAGGGGCTGAGTGATGTTTTAATCACAATCAGTCAGAAATGAGCGCAGAAATATCGGCTGTTCCGGTCGTGAATCTTGCGTACAAATAATTAAAAATCCACGGGGTTTGTGAACAATGCATTTTTGCATCTTTAAATCTGTTCTGAACCAACCTCGGCAGCATTTGAGATCATTGCACATATCACTACACATGTGCACACGCCTGACCAGCCTTCTTCCAAACCATGCTTTCTGGAGAGAAAGGCCATGGGAGAATGTGTGTGTCAAAAGGTTACGCAATCAGCCCACCACGCTGAGACAGCACAGACCTCTAGTGTGCTGTGGGGAGTGAGTTTGTGTGTTTGTGTGTGTGTGTGTGTTGGGGTTGGTTGGTGGGGTAGGGGGTGTCTGAATGGAAGTGGATAAAGAGGAGGGGGGTCTACAGAGAGGGGCAACTCAGAGGGAAAATCTCACTGTGGGCTGCACCAAAGATTTGAGTTCTTCAGATCTCCACCTCTCCATGAATGTTATATATATAGATATATAGTGAAACCTGAAACAGGAGAAGGCCTTTCTTCGTGATTGACTGGCATTGTACAACATTATGAAAGGTGAGTGCCTTTGATTACTGGTCATATTATCAGCCAGAGGTCGATGCTAAATTATTAAAATCATGGAACATTTTATTTGAATCATTACTAACATTCTCGAGAGTACAGATAAGGCTTCGGAGAATCTTTGCTTAGCTGTTATATCTGGCACATTTCTATGCAGCACAGATCGTTCCATGCTGATAATCATGCTGTTCATGCTGCAATCGGAAAGCAGATCAAATCGGACAAATGTGCTGTTGATCTGAAGACAAGAGCCGCTTGTGTGGAATGTGATTCATGTACAATACATCAAATGCTGGACACTCAAAATTACAAAAAGGAAATTCGTGCAGATCACCGAACTTCATCAAAGGTTCATGGATCAGACTAATAAGCCATTACTGAAGTCGGTTTTGTTGTTCACTGATTTGCTTATGTAACTTTTCTTATTATATTTCTGGATTTATCTTTTCTAACTTTCGTCTAGACATATTCGAATTAGTATTCAACATCACATGCTCACAAGCTTCAAACAAACGTTTAGTAAAACTTTAGTTGTAGTTATGGTCCCATTTACAGTGTACATGATAAAGCTGGGTATGAATTTTAGCGTGCAGCTACCTTATGATTGACAAGTATTTCTCAGTGAGTCCAGTTCTGTCTGTCTCATGCAGCTTGAGGCTTCTCCAAGAACACATCCAACATAGCTGACCAAACTGCTGGTGGTCTAGTTGCATTATGGAGGAAGAAGAAAAAAAAAGACAGCATTGCTAGTTCTGCTGCATGAGCATATGACATAATTGTCCAGGAAGTCAGCCACGCATTCATTCAATAAGTCCTTCAGTAGGTCAGTCTGTCAGTCATTCACCCAGACAGCCACTTGTTCAGTCAGTCGACGGCTTTTCAGAGAGAGGTGAAGTTGGCTCTGTGCCCTGGGATAAAGCGCCACTGTGCCTCAATGAGGTCATTCTTAATCTTGGCATATTTTCTCACAGTGTGCCTCTACTCTGTCTTTCTATAAACACCTATGTACAAAAAACTATTCCAGCCTGGTCGTGCTACTATAAATAATTGTATTTCACCTATAAAAATAACTGTGTTGGAAGTGAGGTATTTGGCTTTAGCTTCTCAGCATCCACAAAGAGCCACTGTGGAGAAGTGAGGCAATCTGTGATCTGGCTGCAAGGCCAGTGTGGATTCTCATTTGCCGGTGCGGAGCAGAGGGGCTCCTCTGCTTTTGTTGCACCAAGTCTTCATTCCCACCAAGTACCTTCTGAAAACAAGGGGCTCTATTTTTACCTCGGGCCACAATTTGGCTCAAGTGTTGGACATTTTGGCACTTCAAAGAAGCTCCAACCTCTAACCCCATGCACACAGCACAGCACAGAGTCACATTTGTGCTCCACCTCTACCCTTTGCCAGAAGGAGTGCATTCCTAAAAATGGCTTCACACAAGGCTTTTGGCTAAATGGGATTTCCATCCCCTGTGTCTTTTGAGAATTGAGCTAGAAGCTGACAGCTTCATTGGCCCCGCGAGACAAGGTCACCCAACATGTAACGTGTTTGTTTGGGTGGATGTGTGAAAGAGGAGGACTTGACGTGGATTCTTGCAACTGAATTAGATTGAGCATGTCCCCTGCAGACTGATGACCAATTTGCTTGAATTTGGACTGCAGCACAGACCACGATGTGCTTCAGAGAGAGGAAAAATGGGTAGGAGAATGGCTGCTGGGAAGGCCTGTTAATGCAATCTGACAGGAGTGAGCACAGTCAGTGAGCTGTCTGTTTGTTCCACATAGAGAAATTGTTTCAGCAGCACTGGCCTCTAAACAGGATCTGGCCGAGAGCTCGACTAAATTCTAACGTGATCGTATAACATCAAGCCAGTAACTGACCTCATCCAACACAGTGAAAAGTGACACGGACATACCTGGAGTTTTGTAACAAAAATAATTTCCCCTTGGGATTATTAAAGTATTTCTGATTCTGAGCAAAATATTTTATATTTCTTTGTTATTATAATTACATAAATCATCAAGTAGCATGTGCAGAAGATTATGACATATACAAGGAAATGCAATTGTAACAAAGTAAGGCACACACATGGTAACTTAGCAGAATACATGAAACTTAAGTTAGGCTTAGGGTGAAACTTCTAGTTTAGTTTTGAATTTTTCAGAGTTCACGTTTCTAGGCAACCAAGTAACCAATGGCAAAACTGATATTTATTGACCTGATGTGTCGGGTCTGGACTGAGGGCAACCTGTTAAATCATTTCAGAAGCCACTGGGTGAAAGTTGAAGTTGATTCTTGGATAAAGACTGGAGTAATATGTTTGGTTATGAGTCAATACATAAAGACTGGCTGCTGCATGGTTGCTAAGCAAATTGTGCTAATTTAAATATTTTTCTTAATTCCTTTGTTTGAACTAGCACAGAACTAGCTAACTTTCTTTTTTTTTCCTCTTCCCTTCGTTAAACATGTCCCCTTCTCTGTAGGACAGTATGTTCTGATCTTCTGAACACATTGTGCTAATTCAAATAGTTTTTCTTAATTGTCTCCAGATTTGTTTTGTTCGACTGAAGAACTGCAAAAAGGCCAGGGTGAGGTACAGCGTAGATTCTAAACAACACTTGTTTTGTATTGTTTTTGTTTTAAAGAGTTTATAATGCATGAAGAGTAGCACAGAGTTCATGACACTGAACTGTCACCGGTCTGGTTCTCGTTGCTGTATCACAATATATCTTGATATCGGGAAAATATGAATGCGGTGATTCTAAACAGACCTTCTCCTTGTGGTGAATTGTGAAAATTAAAGTGAAGTAGAATCACTGTCTTTGCTGCAGGATTTATCTCCAAATGTCATCATCAGCAGAGATGCCATTTGTTTCTTTGATTTAACTTTTACAAAGAAATTTAGAAATTAAAGCTGAGCTTAGAATTGTCTCTCCACTGAAAACCACAGCAATCAAACATGCTTCATCAGACCTTTGGGTCTGCGTGCTTTATCTCTGTCTTTTGCCTCATTTCTTCCTTGTAATTTTTGCCTCCTTCAGGGCACACAGATGAAATGGAGACCAAGGTGGAACCCTCCAACGGGCACAGCAGGCAGCTTGACATTGTGCCCAGCACAGAGGAGAAGATGACAGACAGGGGTCAGTGGGGCAACAAGATAGAGTTTGTTCTGTCAGTGGCTGGAGAAATTATTGGCCTGGGGAATGTCTGGCGTTTCCCGTACCTTTGTTATAAGAACGGAGGAGGTGAGTGCTGGGAAATATTCATCTCTGGTTTGATTGAATTTATGTCTTCAGTGATTTATTTACAACGCTGGTTGCCGGATTGTAAGTAGCCTTTAGTGCAAGCAGCCAGTAGCCTTTTCCTTTGCACAGTCCATTTTGTGTGGCAGCAAATCATCTTAGAGAAAATGACTTCAAATTTGGTTGAAAGGGGGAGATAATACACGGGTTAATATGTGATCTATTTTAAGGAGCTCTATTGATCAGTGAAAGTCATGGTTCACTGAAAAATAGGAAGAGAGCCAGACAGATTCTGGCAGCGACTCATGTAACACGTGAAAACCTGCTGACAAAGAGAAACTGACACATTTTTTATTGTCCCATAGGAAGCTGGTGAATATTGTTTGATTCTTATGGCAACTAGACGGATGATTTCACATTTCCCCTACAACAATTTTTCACCATCATTTTACATTAAGACTTTGTCATTGACACTTTCTAGAAACTTTGATTTTTTTGCATTGTAAATGTGTCTCTAACTACTCTTCATCACTTGAAAGAAACTTAAATCCATTTGCTTTTACAGGCGCCTTCTTCATCCCATACCTCATCTTCCTGTTTGCTTGTGGGATCCCGGTCTTCTTCCTGGAGACGTCTCTGGGTCAGTACACCAGTGAAGGCGGCATCACCTGTTGGAGGAAAATCTGCCCACTGTTTGAAGGTAATTTTCTTCAGACAGATAACTTTTTAATGTATGTTTAATGTTAAAAAACATGTCTGTTGCATTCCAGAATCTTTATTTTTACACCATTATGACACAATAAACATGTTTTCATGCTTCTTCATGATGTTTTGAGTGTAAATATGTAATGATCTAGTGATACACAGCATGTGTGTTATCCTGACACAATGAGTTGCTTGTGCATCATACAGGATGCAGACAAAGATTTATGAGGACAAACCAGCGACATCTAACATCTAAACATGTACAACCCACAACCCCACAATGTGGGAGGAAAGAGGAATTCCAAACATGTGTGTACAATGTGTTTATGTGCATAAATTCATTGTCAGCGTACACTATTTGCAATTGTGTGACTTAGTGTGTATCTGCGCTGATGCATGTGCACCAAACATCTAGCATGCATGCCACACAGATGTGGGATGTGGGGATGATGTGGTGTGTTGTTGTAAACGCTGCCAAGCAACCATCACTGGCAAATGTTCCATTTTGCGCCTGTAATCAGCCACAGTCATAACCCACAGAGGAGGACAGCTGGTGAGGAGTTGAGTCAGGCGTGCAATCATGTTTTGGAACTAAAAATTGTGCCTATTACAATTTACCCTGCATTTAATTTACTCTACTTTGAGGGAGTCATTTGGAAGGGCAGCAGCTATGAGCTGAGAAGGGATTTAATCAAATACTGTAATCAGTATTTGTCTTTGTCCACAGAGAACGGAACCGTAAGGGAGCTCCTGATTCAGAATAATTTCTGTATTCACTTGAGATAAACTACAGTAACTGCTTACATGTGAGGCTATGAATATGTTGCAAATGAAATTATATTTGTAGTTTTTCTGAGACTGCTGATAAATACAACACTGACCAAATTAAAACACGTCTCTGTGCAACTTAATCAAAAATATACATCTACTTGGTCACATGTCTTTTTTTCTTCTTTTTTTTTTGCAGGAGTGGGTTATGCCACCCAGGTGATTGTTGCTCTACTTAACATCTACTACATCATTGTGTTAGCCTGGGCCCTCTACTACCTGTCCAACTCCTTCACCTGGGATCTGCCCTGGGCATCCTGCAACAACACCTGGAACACAAGTGAGACCATATTCATGCTCCAAAGAGGATGAATCCTAATGCCTTTGGTGATTCCTTGTCTCTTTTCATCTAGCGCCTTTAAAAACTTGTCACATGCCCATCAGCTGTGTGTAATTCTAGCACGCAAACATCTCAAACTAAGATGGCAAACATGGTAAACGTTATACTGCATCATCAGCCAGTTAGCATTGAACCGCTAGCATGGCTGCTGACTTTTAGTGTCGTTTATATTTATTTTTATAAGTAAAGAAAGTATAAGTTGATAAATAAGTTCATTTTGCAAATATTACCATTTTCTCCATCATTTCATGAATCTATAGTTTCATTTTAACTGAAATGAGCGAATGCTCCTCCACCATTTCACTCTTCCGTCTCAGTGGTGGCATTGTTTCGCTTGCCCGTGTGTAACTTGGAAACCTCAGAGAAAGCTTGGACTTCTTCACAGGATTGAATGTGTTTTTGTCTTTCCTTCATTCAAGATTCCTGTATGGCATTTCAGAGGGGGAATAGCTCCATCAATCACCATGAGAACACCACCTCTCCTGTCATTGAGTTCTGGGAGTAAGTGCCTTTTTGTTTGGCCATGTCCTCAAATGGCCTTGCGTGCCAAATATTCAACCTCACGTGTTTTTTTTTGTGTGTGGTTTTTTTTAAACACCGGATTTACCAGATTTTCCTGTTTTAAAAAATGCACGGTTGTTACACTAGACAAGACTTCCTACCTCAAGAGAGCATAGATAAAATGAAATACAATGTGTCTCATTTGTGTGTGCCCCAGGCGAAGAGTGCTGAGAATTTCCTCCGGTATTGATGACATTGGCTCTCTGAATGGGCACCTGGTTGTCTGTCTGGCCATTGCGTGGGTCATTTGCTACTTCTGCATATGGAAGGGGGTTAAGTCTACTGGCAAGGTGAAAACTCTCCCCCCATTCATGATATTATTATTTTTATGTGTTTTTACTCTGGTTTTGGCTTTGAGACATATTTCACAGATATAACAGTCAATTCATGAAACAGAGGCATTGTCATGAAGCTTGTATGTGATCTGGAGGTGCGGCTGTTGCCTTTCAGGTGGTTTACTTCACTGCCACCTTCCCTTACGCTATGCTACTGATCCTGCTGATCAGAGGGGTCACCCTGCCTGGAGCCTCCAGGGGAATCCACTTCTACCTATACCCCGATGTGGGACGGCTGTCTGACCCACAGGTGAGCACAAAATGCAACTTGCTGGTGTATGAAGTGAAACATTTAGCATCTAATAAATCAGATATTTCTATTTAGAAAAACAGAGCTAAAATGTGTGGGAATGCTGCATCACAGCTTGTTTCTACTGCCCCCAAGTGGAGCAACAAAATCACTTATTGCAGGTTTAAGGAGACGAGAATGCAAGTTCTGGAGGGAGTGGATGGGGATTGGTGGGGTCTTTATAGTTTCTTCTTTTCGTGACATTAGATTGTAACAAGTGTGAAAATCTAGAAGAGGTGCTCTCTTCAATCTCTGGGGATGCAGGCCAAGACAAGCTAGGCTGGTGGATTTAACGCCTTAGGAATACCTGTCTTTGTATAATGTTGTGTCCAGGCCTCGTGTTGTTGGTTGGGCCCCTCAGGGAATCGGATGTTCAGTGCTGTCTGCCAGCTATCTAAAGCTATGAAGTAAGCGTCAGGGTTTTAAAGAGAGCACTTTATGCATTGGAGAAGCCGCGATGGATAATGGGCTCTGCTGGCTGGGTGATGTCTGGATGTCTGGAGTTTTCAGATTTTATCGATGCATTTGGGAGTTTGTTGTTTGATGTTTTTAAAAAGAAGTGAGCTGGTGTGAGTGGAGGTATCTCTTTCAATATTAAAGAATGAAGGGTGCATGGGGGACTACTGGGAGAACACGTGAATTATTATAATTTTTCCTCTATCTGATGATCTCATTTCTATTCTGTCCTAAGGTATGGATGGATGCTGGAACTCAGATCTTCTTCTCCTATGCCATTTGCCTGGGTTGCCTCACCGCTCTGGGAAGCTACAACAAATATAACAACAACTGCTACAGGTAAGATGATAATGGATTTGGTGTTTGGTGACCAACTGCACAACACCACCTCTATACTCTCAGTCAGTAAACATGTTTAACCTCACATCGCTGTAACAGTCCACACAGTCCAGACATTGTTGGGTATCATTTTCAACCCATTCATACATGCACATCTTAATCATTATGTCCCCCTCTCTGTGTTATTTCCAGGGACTGCATCTCCCTCTGTTTCCTGAACAGTGGGACCAGTTTCATTGCAGGTTTTGCAATCTTCTCCATCCTGGGCTTCATGTCCTACGAGCAGAATGTGCCCATCTCAGAAGTGGCTGAATCTGGTTTGTCTTTCTTTTAATGTTTATAAAAAGTTGGTTATAGTTACTCATACTGTGGTTTGAATGATTGTGACGATACCTGTCTTACTCAGGTCCAGGTTTGGCCTTCATAGCCTATCCTCGTGCTGTGTCCATGATGCCTTTCTCCCCTCTCTGGGCCTGCTGCTTCTTCATTATGATTGTCTTTCTGGGACTGGACAGTCAAGTGAGACTCCACACAAACACACTCAAACAAAGTTTGGTTGCACATACATTCACATACACTCACACACTCACGCTTCTCGTTTCTTTCCTGATCAGTTTGTGTGTGTGGAGAGCCTGGTAACAGCCATGGTGGACATGTATCCTTCCACCTTCCGGCGTAAAAACCGCAGGGAGCTCTTCATCCTGGCAGTGGCTGTGGTCTCTTTCCTCTTGGGGCTCATCATGCTGACAGAGGTTAGTCTCAAAGACATTTCATGATGTTTTTACCGAATAACCATGCCTGGCGCAAAGTAGGGTAACTGTGCACCTCTAGCATCTATGCAAAACCACCATCCAGACACCTTTCGTCCGTCAGCTTCTTGTTGGCAGCCTCCTGTCCACATAAACAGCAGATTCCCCTGGAATCATTGCACATAATAAAAAATACTCTCATTATTTGGCTGCTTCAGGTTTTCTTTTGCTCGTTTATAGGGTTATAAAGTCATTTCTGTCTCCACAGGGAGGCATGTACATCTTCCAGCTCTTTGACTACTATGCAGCCAGCGGGATGTGCCTGCTCTTCGTGGCTATTTTTGAGACTGTTTGCATTGCTTGGATTTATGGTGAGTGTGTTGTTAGCGGGGGCTGTTTGGGGAATGCATGAATGGATTATTTAAAAGACAAAAGCTTTATTCTCTCCAGACACCATTCATCTCTGACCATATTGCCCCTCTACGCTCTGCCAATCAATAAAACTGAAAGCCTCTTATTTTCTTCAAGGTGCAAGGCTAAGTGAGGGGGTGTTGTTTCAATCCGTTGGTCCATTTAGTGAAATGTGTTTCTCCCTGATTACAGGTGCTGACCGTTTCTATGACAACATCGAGGACATGATTGGCTATCGCCCCAGCCCTCTCATCAAATACTGCTGGCTCTTCTTCACCCCTGCCACATGCTTTGTGAGCTTCAATACGAACGCTTTTACAATAGTCATCTAACAGAAGAGCGGCCTCTGCTGGCCAACAATACAAACACATTTGAATTCGCAAGCGAACACAAATCTTTTATCTCAATATCGTGCTAAAAAAATGAGATTGGATATGATCAGGGTCAAGAATTATTGAGATATCAAGCATAGTCAATCCATACTGAATCTCTCTGTATCTGTGTTATCAGGGAACCTTTGCGTTCGCCTTGATCAAGTACTCACCCCTGAAGTACAACAATGAATATGTATACCCATGGTGGGGTCATGGCATAGGCTGGATCCTGGCCCTGTCTTCCATGCTGTGCATCCCTCTGTGGGTAGCAGTCAAACTGTACTCCACCCCTGGAACACTGAGAGAGGTACGTTTTCTTTCTAGATGCAAATGAATAACTGGCTACTTCAGATAAAATAATTGTGTTAAAGCTGCCCCCATTAATATTTCTGTGTTAACAATGGAACTCATGCAGACTACAGAGCGTTTAAGCATCTTTCAGGTTATTGCTTTGGTTTCATCGCTTCCATTGACCTGCTCTTCAGCAGGCTGCTGTTTTCCAAGCTGTGCTTTGTACCTGCAAAGCACCAGGCAAGGCAGACAAACAAGGTTAAGGAGTAGTTAACACAGTCCACATTTAGTAGCTCAGGAAGGAGGCATCCTGATCAGATACCAGAACCAGCTGGCCACCGATGTGAAGGAGCAGCGACTCTGCTTCGAGCTGCTTCTGGATGTCTGAGTTCCTCACCCTCTTTATAGGGCTGTGCCCAGCAACCCTATAAAGAGGGAACTGATTTAGTTGACTCAAATCTGCAGCTCATGGCCGCAGGCACATTTTAACACATGGATCAAATGGCAAATTGGAAAAACTTTGCCTTCCAGCTCCGCTCCCTCTTCAGCCATCCGGTACAATGTCTGCATTGCTGCTGACTCACGAGTTGTTAGAGCTATGAATTGTTTTGTTCTTTACCAGATAACCACAGTGTTGCTGATCAGATTTCAGTGAGGAACCTTTGCAATCACAGCCCTTTATTTCTATTTTTATACTGCAAATTATCTCATTCTCTTCAATAATAGTCCTGATTACAGTCTCAGTCAGATAACTTCCATTGAGATTAGTTCCTATATGCAAAGTTATTTCATGACTTTTTTTTGTTCACAGCGCTTTGTTCTCTTGACCACTCCCTCCACGGAGTTACCGAAGACAAAGCAAGAACAGGAGAGGCTGCTGGCCATCTTTGCAGCGGACGGCGACAGCCTCCATCAGAAATCACCTCCCACCAAGGACGGATACTTCCCTGTTGACGAAAAAGAATCTCATTGCTAGAGACTTGAGGGGTGGAATCAGTAGGGGTCAAAGGTCACTCCTCAGCTTTTTCTGGCCCGAACCCAACTTCCTCTGCAATACCTCAGACAAGGTGGTGAAACAGGCACAGTGCAGACTTTAAGAGTCACACTCTTACTGACTGGTAACTGCTGAGCTGCTGCTGCTTTCTCCCTCGTACGCTGCCTTCAACATACAGTATGACGGCATCAGCATTCTTACTTAAAGAGTTCCATCTTTTGGAGAGTTGGTCACTAACTAATTTGCCCATGGCAGAGTCACGTGTACATTTGAACAAAATGTGGCCATTGTTGTTACGCAGTGGCTAAGAATTTACAATTGATCGTGTCTGCTTTCTAAGGAAGCATTTTTTTTTCTGTTATGGACATCTCTAATGTTCAGTTAGTCTGATGTGACATTCCTGGTTAACATCTGCTGTGAATGGAGCAGTCAAGAGGTGTCACATGAGTGCACAGATCATGAAGGTTGACTTGAATAAAAGCTACAATTTGTGTGTTTGAAAGGATTTCTGTAGCACGAGCGTATTCCATCCATCCATCCATCAGTCCAGTCCTGCTGACAGCGCTGTTTTTATTGTGTGGTAGAGAGTTATCATCTCAGGATGTGAGAGTTTCTAATAAAAAAATCAACAAACGCATACTAATAACCAATGCTTGATGAAGCAAATTTACATTTAGCTGAACTGACCGCAATTCAACTCAATTAAGATTTGTTTGTTTTTGTCAGATTAATGTTTTTATGCTCATTTATTCAAAGTGGTTTTTTTTTATTTCTTTTGCTTTTCTGTTCATTGCAGAGTTACATGAATGTGTTACATGCTTTGTTCAATCTGAGTATTGACATGATTTTAATTTAGTTTTGCTTTTTATCTCTAATGCATTGAATCGTATGACATTAAAATGTAAAGTGGGTTGAGGAGCCGGTCGTTCCACTTAGATATGATGAAGAGGACGGGGTGGTTGAAGGGTTTCATTCCAAAATCTCTCTTGTCATCTTTTTCTGCTGTATGATAATGAACTTCAGCCTCTGGTTCTTTAGATGTTGGAATGAATATATGATCATTGATTACTGATAGGGAACACTTTTACATATATAACTTTTATATGCTAAAATTATTTTTTATGACTGAATAAAAATACTTTCATTTGAAGCATGCATTTCTGTTGAAATATGTCAATATCTTACAATACAATTCATAACTCAATGCATAAATAATCTATGTCTACTTTGAAGATCAAAAGAGAAATACAAATTGCAAAATAGGCATCATTTAGATTCATATATAATAAAATATATATAGTTGTGCGTTATATATATATATATATATTATGACTCATTTTCTATCAAGTAACCTTTTAAAAGTATCTAGGAATATGGTGCATATGAGGTGATGAGCAGTCGACACATCATAGTGCCAAATCATAACAAAAGTTGACTCATGACAATTTCCATATAGAGCATATAGATCAGGTGAGTTAAGCACCATCAGTTTCTAGACTCAATGTGTTACAGTTGTTAATATACTATATTATTTGTTGAATAACTTTCTAAATGTATATTATCATCAGAGTTATGACATCCCCTACATTCATCTATCTCTGCACTTGACTCTCAGAATGGAAGCTATTGTGAAGCGTTGATGTCAACATGATTGCATGATTTATGTCATTTCCAGTCTGTGAAATTCATAAAATGTGTTTTTCATTCTTACGTAAAAATCCACAAGCTATGCTTTCATGGTTAATTTACTCCTGGCCCTCACACCTTCAAATCGGCAGGCTGTTTTGGGTTTCACTTTACTGGCATCCAGGAATGAAGAAAGACAAGTGCTTACCCAGACACAAAACATCTTAATGGCTTGTACAGGTGGTTACTTCTAGTCAGTGACACTGGGGAAATGCAGCGACTCTTACACAGATGACATTTCTTCTACTGAAAATCTCCAGATATATTAGCTTTTGCTTGGGGAATTCCCTTTTAATGCTCTGACAAGATTAAGAATGTGGTGTTGAAGTAAAAGGTATGTCTTCATTTGACATTTAGTGGAGTATTATTAAATAGAAATAAGGCTCTGGTTGGAGTGCAGCTCTGAGCTACTGAGATTCGACGATTTGGTGTAATAACTTGAAACTGTTGCATGATTTGATTCAAAACACTGGAGCAACTAAAATCCTCTAATCAGAAAAGCTGCTCCAGTACACATCACTTGATTTTCTCTAACTTCACCTGTGTGGTATGAAAAGCTTTGCTGCCCACTTCTTGCTGCCCTCAGTGCTTTTTGTTCTTTCCCCTTTCATCACAATTCAAAAGGATTTAAAGGGGTGTGGAAGTTTGTGCTCCAACTCCCGGAGGACCAGAACTGTTTCTTCAGCTGGCCAACACAGAACTCCAGAGGCTGAGAAGCAACGGGTGGAGAGCTCTTGTCAGATAAGCAGCTCTTACAAGTTGAATACATTTAAAAGACTGAATTATTCCTTGACTGTATACATCTCAAAAAATAAAAAAACATATCTTTTTTTGCAGTCTGTTTACTGCTCTGGCGCAATAAATATGCCTCTCTTCACAGGTTGCGTGTGGGCTCACTTTGCAGCCTCAGGGATTGGGTGCACTTCTATACCATGTCTCACACAGAATATCCATGTTTACTAATGCATTTTATGTATCTCATGCCTTCAATTTAGCATACTAGCCTACCTAATAATCAACTCACATAAATACCTTTAGGTGCATCTATAAAAACTGGCAACCAAATGCATGTTTTGAAATGGAAATGATTACTAAATATTACTGATCCTGAGGGAAATTCAAGCATCCAGCAGCAGCAGCATGAGACACAGTAAACATACATTAAAATAACCTATGACATAAATAAATCTGCATGTAAATTAAACCCGTGCAAAGGAATTAAACCTGTGATAAGAAGTCATACATGTTATATAACTGTATTCTAATCGTATATAACATTATACAATGCAGTATAAAATATAAGGATAGTTGTTCAGCTTAACAACTATCCTTATATTTTATACTGCATTGTATAATGTATAAGTGTTGTATAATTGTATACAACATACAACAACTAATTGTATAATGTTATATACGATTCGAATACAGTCATAAGAAGTCATACATGTTATATAACTGTATTCTAATTGTATATAACATCATACAATGCAGTATAAAATATAAGGATAGTCGTTAAGCTTAACAATTTATCATTCATTTACAAACAAGACATATATTTTGGATACAAAATATTAAAGCACTAATATAATGCATAATGCATAAGAAGCAGAAAATTGCTATAGTATAAGTAATCTGTACTAACTGCTTAAATATATATATATTTTTTTTAAATAATATACGTTAAAATAATAAGTAATAAACATTTTGAAAAGGCAGTTGCAGCTTGTTTCCTAGCGTTGGGGCGGTGCGTGTGACAGGCGGTGTCCGTCCTCTCCGGCAGGGGTCGCTGTGGTCATTACACTGAATCTGTCACTGTTTACGGAAGTCCGAGTGACGTGTCACTGTCCACCGAAGCATTGTGGGAAAGAAAGTGGAGCTGTCGGCCGCTGATGGCTGACCAAGACTGACTGCTCAAATTCTGCGAATATCTCCGAGTAGTGAGAGAAACGGACGGGAGCGATGCTACTTCGCGACGCCGATGTCCACGGGCCGTGAAGAAGAGGAACCTATGCCCGGTGTCATCGCTGCTCTCCTGCGCACGGGCGCTCACAGCACCGAAGTGGGATACTGTGTCAATGGACCGCGGCGTCTTTATTTTCCTTTCCACGGGAGACGAATAAAGTAGAGACGGATTTATCCCCCACGCTGTGGATGGGTTAGGGGGCTGCCGACTGCGCTCCGGCATTCATTTTTATCGTTTGAAGTTTTCTTTTTTTTTTTTTTGTCTTGAGATTTCTTGTCGAAGACGCCGTCAAAGATGTCGACCAGCAGCCCCGAGGCGGTGAAGAAATTGCTGGAGAACATGCAGACGGACCTGCGGTCTCTGTCCATGGAGTGCAAGAAGAAATTCCCCCCGGTCAAAGAGGTTAGCCCGGCTAGTTAGCTCCACCGAGCCGTTACCTCGGCGTTCAGCAGGTTGTCTCGTTTGTGAATATGATATTATATCCGTAATACTTCCCAGCTTTAACGTGCTCCTTCACCCATCAACCGCCGGGCCTCTTGCTTGTGTGCTGAAGATGTGGACACAAATTAAAAGTTGTAGCCAGCTGCGGGGCCTTCCTGCCCGGCCACACGTTCAGATAAACACACACAGACATGTTTGTGTCAGACATGTTTAGTTAATGAAGCTAACGTGAAGCATAGTGTTGGCAGAGCCCAGGTGAACTCAGCTGACCCCCCCTTCCCATTACTAGCTTAACTGCACGTTTTGACCGGGCATCAGGTTGTGAGGGTGGCATGTTCATTCGATACACCGGTGTTGTAGATGATATGGAAGCAGCATCGTTTTAAGGCTCACCCAGCCAGCCAGAGTGATGAATGTCTGCCTGTGCATGACAAAAGATGGGAAGTTATACACCAATACCACGCTCTGCAGTTGATCCACATTATGTAAACAGAGAAATTATACAGTACACGTTCATTTCAAGTGTCAATTCATCCATGTGACACACACGGTACATATTTCCTCTCTCGAGCATGTTAAGGTTTGTGAGTTACTCCCCTTTTCCAATGCTTCCACTCTTCAGTCAAAGTGTTTCCATTCAAACCTGTTTTACGGGACCAGCTGCAGAAATAAGAGCTGGATAATGGCAGTTCGATCCCCCCACCCACCCCAGCTCATCCAGTCTGCATGCTGAAGTGTCCTCAGGCGAGATACTGAACCCCAAATTGCCCCCTGTAAGTCGCTTTGGATAAAAGCGTCAGCTGAATGACTATATGTGAATGGATAATAACTAAAAATGACCGGCTATCAGCGTGCTTGGATACCAAAGAGACAGAATATGTTTTTGTGGTGTTGCAGTTGTGCAGTAAGCCGGCACTGACACAGCCCAGAGGCGACTCACACAAGTGTTTCTTTTCATATTCCTTGGGAGCGACGTGCTGTTTGCAGCTGCTGACTGGCGTCGTTGTGTAGCGAGGTTGGTGACATCATGATTAGTGTGATGTCAGCGCCTCGTTACAGTACATGTGTAATCCCTACTTCAGCAACACACAGGGCTTGGGACAGAGGTAATCTACATCTGGAATATAATGCATTGCATTGTTGAATCTTTATTTAATAGCTAAAAGTTAAACATATGATAATAAGGCTGCTGACATATGATATTGGATAAACACCATCCCCATTCTCTGTCATTTCCTTATGCTATTCTATCATTTCCTTGTGCACACAGACGGCGTGGATGGTGTTTGCCAAAGTTGCGTAATTCAACTGACAGCATCTCAGTCAGAGCCTCTTTACCTTAATGCCCTGTAATTCCTCACTGTTTGCATGCATACGTAACCGTGGTCACGGGGCGGGTCATTAGGTGAAATGCTGTGCCGTGTGCGGCTTTTGAGGCCACGGCGGTATTCAGTCAGCTCAGCGGGGCAATACGTATCAAGCTACACCGGCTTAGTTTGTCTTCTCTCAGGTCTCACCTTGATTAAAGACAACAAAACAATGAGAAAGCAAAATAGTTGAGCGAGCGCTTCCAGTTCCCTTTCGTGTTTCATCCACTGCAGACTGATTTAATCTGTCGACCCGAGTGCCTGCTGCTTCAGTATCAGCTGTGTGGCAGGACCGTAAAAAAAAAGAAGCATCTGGTCTCACGTCTCAGGCTGCTCGCTGGCCCTTGCCTGGGGGGGCGGCTTCATGAAGTATCTTTAATATTGATTTATCATCACCCGTGTTTCCTGGTCCTTGCCAGCATCTTCCCTCAGGGATCACAGCAGCGCAGGGAGCCACTTTGATGTTTCCCACAACCTGAGCCCGCTCGTGCTTCGGTTGATAGCGTCGTGATTGAAACAACCTTTTCCAATTTGAGCCATCGTGACTACATTTGCTGGGATGTTATTGTGCTACAAGCAAGCTGAGTAGTGGTGGCTGTTGTTGTGAATTTAGATTATATGTGTCTCTCGGATATGATTTTAAGACTTTCAGATTATTTTAGAGAGTTCATAAATTTCTCATGGATCTGTTTCCAGCACTTTAGATTTCTTTGTCATATTTGTTTCTTTGTTGCAAAAGAAAAACAAGGCAGTACTGTCTTCATTTCCCAGCTGCTCTCCATTCCAGTTCCTCCCACATTTCCCAACCCATCTCCCACTGTGATATTGCACCACAGCCAGTGGTTTCTTTGGGCTAAGAGGAACCAAGAAGAGTCCCATTGATTTTTCTCTGCATCACAGCTTCACACTCAGAACCTCTCTTTCACTGAGTAGCAGCCAGTGAAGCCACCAGGGCTTTGCTGTTTGTTGTGCTCTGATTGCTTTTTCCTAGGTGAAAATAAAAAAACACAAGGCAGCGAGCTCTTTACTCTCCCCGTGGATGAGTTGGGTGCTGTCGGCCGTATGTAGCTCGCAGTGAAGTGTGACTGCGTGTGGCTCACCTAGCGCGACTCATTCATTAAGATAGGTCACGTCGGCTGCACGGTGGAGCAACATGGAGGAGAGGATTTGGTGAACTGACACTATTGCACTGAAGTTCTGACTGAATAAGCCGTTTTTTTCATAATATGCTAAGTCAGTACCCCAGAAAGTGCTGAGTTTCCAGAGTCTCACAGCATGGTTTCGAGGGAAGTCAATCTGTGATGAGCTTAACTAATTTAGCTTTTCAAAGAAATGAGCTGGCACTCAGACACGGGTCACTTCTGTTTTGAGGATCTCCACACGAAAAAAGAGGAGAACTGAAAGTACTGAGCGCTTCCTGCTATGGCCTCGTCCTGACGTAGTTTGTACAGCAGAGACCAGAATTTAAAGTCCCTTTGTACCGGGGCTTCAGATTTTAAAAACAACTTTGTAAAGGTGAGGCGAGGGCTATTCAGTTGATTTCAGCCTCAGTGTTATGCCTAGACAATAAAAATATCATGTTTGTGCCCTCATAAAACAGGGAGGCCAAAAGTATTTTGGCTTAAATGTCAAGTGTGTATGATTTATGGGGATCTATAGGCAGAATATGACATTAATAAGTACATTTTATTAGTGTACAATCACCTGAAAATAGGAATCATTTTGTTTTTGCTACCTTAGAATCAGCCTTTTATATCAACACATATCTCTTCTATGGAGTCCGGCAGAATGGACAAAGTACGCACTGGTTCTAGATAGAACAAGTTTCACGGCTACAAACAAACTTTAAAGGTGAGGCGAGGGCTATTCAGGTGATTTCAGCCTCTGTGTTATGCCTAGACAATAAAAATATCATACTAGATTCATATATATATAACATATGTCACATTTTGACACATGGGAGGTTTTGATATCTAATCTAACCACTTGACATGCATCAGGATTTTAGTCTTGGGTTACGTGACTCTTGAATGCTAACAAATCAGCTGTTGTTCTGCTTCTGTTGAAATGACTATGCAGCTGAGTCGTACCTGCTCCATGGACTGGCTTTAGTTACGATGACATAATCAGGCCAGCTGTACTTCCCTCCACGTGGTGGTGGTGGTGGTGACTTCATAATGCTGACTGTTTTCATGGAGAAGTAACGTCTACGCTCCATAACAGAAAGCTTAAACAGCACTTTCTGCGAGGAAGTACGTGGAAAATCTGTGTTTATATACAAAAAGAGAAATCTCACTGTTTCACGTTCTCACGTTAAACTCCATCTATAAGAAAGCCAGTCTGAAATAGATTTTTTTCATCATTGTGTTCAGTTATTTATTTCTTTAAAAACTTCACCCTACGTTCCAGAGTTGCAGCCATGCCAATTTTCTTTTATCCTTCATAGCTCCTGTTTATTACAGCCTTAGCTTCTGGCAGTCTGAAAAGTAGCCACAGAGTGGTTGTAATTATTTAGGACTGTCCTCGTTGGCCTGCAAAGACCTCTGGCTCTCTTTGAGGAACAAAGGAGAAGAAGGAGACTGGCATTTTTTTGAAGATTAACTTTTTAAGAAGCTGTGTGGTGAAAGGCCAGCTCATACTCAACAGTATTAAGAGCCCCACCCACTAACTAACGGTTGCCTGGTAACCGACTGTTCAGCAGGTTATGAATTGTTGACTTTCATAGTGTGTCTCGACCTTGTGGCTGTTTAAATGACACGTTAACGTTATACAGTCACGTTGTTAGCCACCCCCCCAACATGGACTCGTACTGTGTTTCTGTAGCTGCAGAGATCATTATCGTTTGTAACACATGCGTGCCCGGGATGGAGTCCCATCATGCAGCGCTTGCTCGGTTGAGGACGTTGCTGTGAGCCAGTGATGTGTCAGATGTGATTAAAAGCTCCAATGTGCAAGTCATTTGTAAAACATAAAAAGTATTAAATGCTACATTTTTGCAAGCAAGATCAGTTAAAAGTGAGTTGTTGGAAGTTGGAAACTCTCCATGGGAATTAATGGGAATTAACAGGAATTTAGGGGGAAAAACGGGAATAAACCACGAAATTACAAATTTGAAGGTTCACAGGGAACTTAAATATTGTAAGTAAGTATTTGTTTAGCATCATTTCATTGACCATTTATCTTATCATAATGATATCTTACCCACAATTTCTAAATTACCCCAAATTTCCAGTTAATTCCCATAAATTCCCATGGAAAGATTCTGATTTGGAATATTCCCAAAATTCCCATAAATTTTCCACCCCTTTGCAACCCTATTCTTGCCATGCATTGGCTTTGCAGAGACCCCAGCATCATGTTGCCAAAAGAAAAATGACAGAGGAGATAAACGGTGTCAGACTGCAGACTCACAGCACAGTTGTTGTCTCAAAGCACTGACGTGCACGCTGTATCTCTCAGAGAGGGTGTCTGCAGGATGAGGAGTGGTGTTTTCTGAGAACGGGAGACGACGACTTGGTGAAGGAGGAGTAGATTAACTAGAAAGGGTGTGATGGGGAATAATGCTGGGGAGAGGAGCAGCAGGAGGAGCAGCAGCGAGACAAAGGGATAGCATCTTGACAGATTTTCAGTGGCTTGTGATTGTTGGAGACGGATAAGAGGAGCTTCTGTTTTGACTGCTAAACACTCACTATCTCTGTTTCTCTCACTCAGACACAAACTGGCTCACATTAGGTCCGTCTCCATGTCATTCCTCCCTCTCCTGCCCCGTCTGTCTCTTGATATTCCCTCTTCCCTCTTGCTATATCTCACCACCCCAGCCAAACACCTCACTGGGGAAATCACTTCCTTCTAGTACAGCCCTGTGAAGTTGAAGCCCGTTCTCAACAGATTTACCAGCCCTTCCTTTTGTCTCTGCAGCCTGACCTTCCTGTTTCTCCCCCTGCAGCCATCACAACAAGAGGTTATGTCTGCCATGAGTAGCAGAGTGGTGCTGCAGCATCAGCACCTTTTTCAATACGTTACATCAAATGTAAATGTCTACCCTCTGCTTTTCTTTGCTCCCCAGGCTGCAGAGTCTGGCATTGTGAAGATTAAGACCATTGCAGCCAGGAATACAGACATACTGGCAGGTGAGTGAGAGCCAAAATATTTAATATTATTTGATGTTTGAGCATTTTAATGAAGTTTTGCAGGATGCAAAGTCACTTTTTCACCCACTAACTTACTATGTAATCCATGTAGCTCATTAGATAGCTGCTCAATCTGAGACAAGCCAACGTTTCAAAGCAGTGTGAAACGTTGGCTTGTCTCTAAACACACAAACAGCAAACTGTCTCTCTAGTCTTGATCAAACAGTCCAGCTTTTGTAGCATCTGCAGAGTTGACACATAGTCGACATTTTCCGAGTTCCACTGCTGACTGTCCCGCTGCCGGCTGCCCCTCCGTGAACTGTACGGCAACTCGTGGTTTCCAGAATAGATTTGATAGTCGTTACATCGACGCAACGATGTGTTACAAAAAGGCTGAATCCATTCATGTCCTGTAATTGTAGCGCAGGTAGTTGGAGGCAAAGCACTGGTATCAAGGCCACACTTTGATTTCATTTTTCTGTGAATGTTGTTTAACTGGATGATATTTTAATGATTGGAGCAATAATTAATATTATAATTAATAAGAGAGTTTCCTCAGATTTGTAAAGAGAATGTTCCCTTTCACAGTTTTGACCATTGACTCTGTGCCTCGGTACAGTCTTTGTTCATTTGTTGATACAGAGATGAGATGATGAGATGATGTTAAAAAAAAGTTTCTTAAAACTGCAAGCTGTGTTTTCCATAAGACTGATTCATATTTGACACATTCTCGGCTATAGAAGTGTGTGTAATGACCGCATTTGTAACGCTGACATTTAGCTTTTATCTCCCTTTCCCTGCAGCTCTGAAGGAGAACAGCTCAGAAGTCGTGCAGCCTTTCCTGATGGGCTGTGGCACCAAAGAGCCAAAGATCACCCAGCTGTGTCTGGCTGCTATCCAGAGACTCATGTCCCATGAGGTGGTGTCTGAGGTGAGGACCATGAGCTCGCCTGGTATTCCAAATGCACACTAAGGCTTATGATTACAGCTGGGATGTGGTGTAGGCTCACGTCTTCCTTGTGTCAGCTCTGAACCAGAGTGTATTTTATACATCAAACAGTAAAAACAAAACCTTTATTTCCTCTTTGCAAAGTTTGTGAAATCAATGAGAGGCAATAGCTCTCATCTGGATTGATCACCTTGTGTCACTCTGTTCTACGACGAGGTGATTATCATCTCCAAGAGTGTCCGATCAATACGCACGTCCTTGTGGAGAATGTTTGCCCCCCCCCAATGTAGTCAGTGAGGATTTCTGCAGAACGTGAGCGTGGAGAAGGATTCTGCAGAGCGTCAGACTTGCCCGTGCGCTCGGGGTCATGTACGGCCCTGTTTGTTTTTCCGAGCTACGTTTGCCTCTATCAAGGATGTTTGCTCAGATAATATGCATCGTCGCAATTGATAGACGACTACGGCTGATTCTCAAGCGCCAACTCACCGGCCACCAAACAAAAAACACATAGCTCCACATTCTGCGTGCGCACACAAGTCCACCCATCACCCGAGGCATATTCTCTTGAATACCCTGAGGGTAATTCATTCAGATCAATACAGGAATCAGTGCAATCAGATAACATAAATATTGCTTCACCTAAACGCACTCTAAAAGGCACCGACCCCTCTTCCAGTGCTCATTCTGTCTTGCAGTTGTCGTTCCTCTTTTGCACACCCCCTTTATTTAAAGAAACCTCTGGCCTAGAAGAAGTATTACACTCCAGTGCTCCTGTAGTCCCACGTGATTTTTTTTTATTGTGGTTAAACAGCCCTGAAGGGCTAGGTGGAGTAAAGCATCCATCCTAATTCCTTAAACGCAAATGTAATTCAATATTCAAAGCGTATGTGATGTGTGAAGAGGATTTCAACCTTTTTTTTTTTAATTTTAATAAACCAGCTGGACTCGGAGCCGATATCAGAGCAAAGCTGGAACCCCGGAGCTGCCGCACAACTGCCTTGTTAATACACCGTAAAAGACTCTTGTGATTAAAAGCTTTTTGAGCTGCCCCATGCTTTCCACATTTTGATGTCAGGCGTTTATTTAATTAGGTTACCATTCGTTTCAAAGCTTCTGCCGTCGGTGGGAGCGTCTAAGTGCTCTGCACCCCCTAAAGGCTCTCATAAGACTAGTGTGACATGGCAGGACAGGCTACTTATTGTCATTTCTATTACGTCTTTAGACACCATTTTCTCACTTTTGTGGGGTGGTGACTTTTTATCATTCCTAATTAAGATGTTTTTTCTGACTCTTAATCATAAGAAGAATTAAAACATGTCCTCACGGCTCTCTCTGTCTAACCACAGTCCAGAGCTTCACGATATTTGGTTCACATCTGTCCAAAAATTGGGACATTTCTCACACACAGCTCTCAGCTTTCTTTCTTTCTGTTGTGTCACCCGTCCTGTCAGTCAGTACCGATGCCTATCTTCACACCTCGCTGACTAAAAGGAACACAGTTATATTGTGGCCTACTTCTTGAGTGGGTGGCGGTTGAGCGCTGAGTTCAAGGACGGCTCAACGCAAGTCTGAAGTTTGGGGATTTTCTCTCGGTCTTTCAGATAGCACACTACCCTTCACCCAGAGTTCTTTATCCTTGTCTCCCAGTGGCTGTTCTCACATTGTTGCTCTTAACAAACATCAAGAACAAGATAGGCACGTCACATACTCCACAACACACGCATTTTCTGATCCATTGAACATTGTGACTCCGTCTTTTTTTCTCTCTTGCCGGCAGCACCAGCACTCCGCTTCACGAGCAACTGCAAGGTTTAAAAGCTAGCCGACAGCCTCCCAAGACAAAACCTCAGTATTGATTCTTCAGGTGTCACTGGAGACGACCAAGTCAGATAGTTTGTCATGTAGACAGAATGGGGTGACGGTTAATGTCATTTTGTTTCCTCCGGGAAGGGGAGCGATCTGTCGAAATGCCTTGAAAGAAAATGTCGTAATAGGACAGAAAAGACACCAATTTGCTTCTTACTGATGGCCCGGCTACGAGGGCATCTGGTGGTGCTCAGCACGCCAGGGACAGAGCTGTCAACATCTGTCAAAATCTGGGAGTTAACCTCTGCAACCTGCAATGAAAACAACACTGCTCATGATAATTGTACGCTCCCTCGTTGGACAAACCAGCTTTTTAGGTTAATCTCAAACTAATTGCACCTAACCCAGCTGTAGAAATGTTTGAGAGTTGCTATGTAGCATAAACTCTCTCAACAGAGAGTTAAGCCTGGATTAAATCCTGCACAATCTTAAATTTAGAGCTGAAACAATTAATGTTAGACATAAATTAACAAGGCAGGGACAGTTTAAGACAATCGATCAAGCAAAAAATACCAAATTTGCTGGTTCACGCCTCATAGATGTGAAGATTTTTGCTGTCATCTCTGTTTTCTGTCTGTATTTTCTATCTTTTTGTTTTTTACAGGAACAGTGCAAAAACAAACCAACCAAAAAAAGATTATATCTTATTATAAGTTGAAATAATTAACATTTTTCTCTTTGTTCTCAAAGTAACGAGTCCTATTTTAGACGGTTTGACCCGAGAAAGGACACGATGTGTCAGTTACTGTTAGCACCAAGTGACATAATATTAACTGGCAGATGGTTTTGGTGTTATTGAACTCAATGATGTTGCGACCCCCCCAAAGCAGGCAGCACCAGCTGATCCCACAAGTGTGTGTATTTTTGCGCATGTCTCCGACCTCAAGCTGAGTCACTCGCTCGACACTTCGGCCTGACAGTCTAGAGGCTCTGATACACGTGTGAGCGCGTGTACCGGTAGACGGTCAATAATATGCTAAGATTCGCTAAAGTTCAGCTGTATTTGTGTGTACATGACAGGCAGCTGCGGGGAACATCATCAACATGTTGTGGCAGCTGATGGAAAACGGTTTGGAGGAGCTGAAACTTTTACAGACCGTCCTGGTCCTGCTCACTACCAACACTGTCGTACACGACGAAGTTCTCTCCAAGGTATACATGAACTCACAATCTCGCAGGTGTCCAAATGAGCCACTTCTGTTACAGGACACTGATGGATTCAAAAGTGAAACTTGCTCATAATAATTCAATATTTGTTCCACGGCCAGGCCATCGTGCTGTGTTTCCGTCTGCACTTCACCAAGGACAACATCACCAACAACACGGCGGCGGCCACCGTCAGACAAGTCGTCACTGTGGTCTTTGAGAGGATGGTGGCTGAGGATGAGCGCTTCAAAGGTCAGAGGGTGTTGTCTGAGGAAAGTCCCCATAGTGATGAAAGTTAGATAGGAAGGATTGTTCAGATGCAAACAGAGAATCGCGGTGTCTGATCTTCATGACGTAGATGTGTCTGTGTACAGAGCACAGAGCAGTGAGCAGGTCATTGATGGGAAGGCAAAAACAGAGAACATTAGAAAGAAGTTATGTTCTTAATGTCAAGGCTAGAGTCCAGCAACATGCATGGAAATTTTACATGGAAAAATACCTTTCTTTTAAGAGGTAATTATTCCTACTACTGTTACTACTACTACTTAACCAGCAGAGTAAACAACAGATATTTGCTTGTTAGATTACCGACAGAGGCTTTATCTTTTCTCTTTAAGTAACATGATAGTGATGTGGATGCTTATGGATTGCTTAGGTTATGTTTCATTCCTCCTTACTTACAGTTTTAAAAGTTTACTCAACTTTCAAGCAGCTTAATTGTCACTGGCGATAAAATTCTTGCACCCCAGGCGCCCTGTAACAATACTCATACAGTCGAATCACAAGATAGTGAAACAATAGTGAACGCGATATTCTAAAAGGTGGCGCGGTGGTGCAGTGGTTAGCACTGGTTCAAACCTCTTTCTGTGTGTTTGCATGTTCTGCTGTGTGTGTGTGTGTGTGTGTGTGTGTGTGTGTGGCTTCCCTCTGGGCACTGGCTTCCTCCCACGTGCACTTCCTCCCAAAAACATGCACTTAACAGGTTAATTAGTTACTCTAAATCGGTTGTAGGTGAATGTGATGGTACCGGTTATTTGTCTCTTTGTGCCTGCCACCTTCGTTGTGATGTGCGGTTAGAAACTATTTACTGCTGTACTCAACAAGTTGCTGAAATACTTTAAATTCTAAATTGTGTTTTTTTTTTTTTTTTCCCTCCGCAGGGATCGTGGAGCAGCCTCCACCTGTCCAGGGAAACACCAACAGGCGGTCTGTTAGCACTCTGAGGCCCAGTGCAAAAGATGCATACATGCTGTTCCAGGTATGTCCACCAGGGGTCAGCATCCGTCTACACAGTGTTACACTTCTCACTGTCCTCGGGTGGAACCTTTGGAACATGCTGGTTATGAAAACATGGCTCATGATGTCACCATTTGTGGACTAGAGACGAGGGATCAAAATAGTCGACAGCTGGAAATGACTGTAATTACCAAAGTCATAACTAGTTTTTGAAGTTGAAAGTGATGTGGCCCCTCGTCATTCCTCACCCACGCTGCACTTAGCGTGCGATCCAGCAGAGCTTACTGACTGCACTGTTTGAACCGCTGTGATGTGTGCAGAGACACAGCACTCCATTGTTTTAAAATGCTGTCGTGTGCCTCCCCTGCAGGACTTGTGCCAGCTGGTGAATGCCGATGCCCCCTACTGGCTGGTGGGGATGACAGAGATGACCAGGACGTTCGGCCTGGAGCTGCTGGAGTCCGTTCTTAATGATTTTCCCGGCGTATTCTTGCAGGTACATACAGGCTTTCAGCACCACAGTGCAATGAAAGCAGCGATCTTTAACAACTGTGCTTGATCCCAACGTCCCTCTTTCCATCTCTGTATCCCACCCAGCACCAGGAGTTCAGCTTCCTGCTGAAGGAACGAGTGTGTCCCCTCGTCATCAAGCTCTTCTCCCCCAACATCAAGTTCCGGCAAGGCAGCAGCAGCGCCGCTTCACCGGCGCCCGTTGAGAAACCTTACTTCCCCATCTGCATGAGGCTGCTGCGCGTGGTCTCAGTCCTCATCAAGCACTTCTACAGCTTACTGGTAAGGGACCAGTCTGCAGTGATGGTTGACTGGCCAGAATTGGAGCCCGACGTTCGAGTAATGGATTTTACCCAGCACAGGGCTGATACACTTATTTGAACCAGTCTGATTAGTGTTGGATTAGCGTAGTAGTAGTTTTGTGTTAGTTGTGCTCCAGGCGCTTTAATGAGCTTAATTGCATCTAAGTAATTAAGCTTTGCAGCTGTTTTTATTTAGTGATACTCTATCAATCCTTGAAATGGAAATTTGTCTTCGCCTGCCTCATCCCAGAAGCACGATAAGCTACAGAAAGGCTTCAACAAAGCCCGAGGGGACGCATGGATTTTGCCAGCTTCCAGTCAGAGGACAAAGCTAGTCATCCCTTCTAATCTTTACACGCGTGTGTGTGTGTGTGTGTGTGTGTGTGTTTGCTTTACAGGTGACTGAGTGTGAGATCTTCTTGTCTCTGCTGGTGAAGTTTCTGGACGGGGAGAAGCCACAGTGGCTGAGAGCGGTGGCTGTGGAATCGGTCCACAGGCTATGCGTGCAGCCGCATTTATTACGGTAAAGCTCTACAAAAGCAGCTAGCCACAAAGTTTTCCCGTTTCACTCCAACGTAGATTCAAATGATGCTCCACGGCTGCGTCGAATGAAAAACGACTCGAGGTGTTTTGTGCCTCGCGCATGTGCTCGATTGTCGGTAATCATTCCGTAATGACTCTCCAGTTAGCAGCCAAACAGTGTGATGTATCTCATAATGGCTCGATGTGTCTGTAATTGCTGATTTATCCACCTCTTGATACAACAACAGAAGTATGAGCTTTGGTCCGCAGAGAAATATCTTTGCCATAAGTTGAGGATGTTATTTGCATGTTAACATGATAGTATTTGAAATTTAAAGTTAGCACGTTAGCATTTTCTTGCTGACCGTTTGTGCTCTTTCCCTTTTTCCAGTTCGTTCTGCCAGTCGTACGACATGAAGCAGCACTCCACCAAAGTGTTCAGAGACATCGTCAACGCCCTCGGCTCTTTTATCCAGTCCCTCTTCATCGTCCCCAGTGTGGGCAACACTGCTGCCGTCAGTGCACCTGCTGGTCAGTTCCATGAATTTCCAGTTGTTGTTCTTCATCCGCTTTTTTCCCGGCTTTTTTATAACTCAGCCGCGCTCTCACTTTTTACCCAGGTGGATCAGGCTCAGGGGCTCAGGGCGCAGCGCAGGGCGGCCCGGGCACGGGAGGCGTCAGCGGCAACCTGACAACCCAGGCTGCGTTTGAATACCGTGGCACCTGGATCCCCCTGATGACTGTTAGCGTCCAGGGCAGCGCCAAGGCCACGTAGTAAGTCCTTTTGCTACGCAGACTTCAGCAGTTCATCTTCTGACTCCATTTATTGATCTTCTGTCATGTGTACACAAATTTAATTCCTGTAACAAACACACAAGCGAAAGGGGATTATGTTTCTGTGCTGCGGCATCAACGTAAGCTTGTGGGATCATTATTAAGTTAGCTGTAATCTGCAAGCAACAGGCCATAACAAGTAAAAATGTCACTAGTCTTTGCTTTTTAATTGGAAAGCAAGGTTTGAATTATAAATTCTTATATTCGCCAGAGGTCTTGTCACTTTAACCTCCATCTCATTTGTTCTTTCATTCTCCAGTCTAGAGATGCTGGACAAGGTGGAGCCCCCGTCCATCCCGGAGGGCTATGCCATGTCTGTGGCCTTCAGCGCCCTGCTGGACCTGGTGCGGGGCATCACCTCCATGATCGAAAGAGAGCTGGCCACAGAGGAGGAGGCGGCAGCTGAGTTCAGGGAGACTCATCCTGATCAGGAGTGGCAGCCACAACCTGGTGAGAACGAGCAGAGGGAAGGAGAGTGAAACACAGTGAAATGAAGGACAGAAAAACAATCGAATTAAAGAGAAAAGTAAGCCGGAGGACGTGCTGCAGATTCACTGATGTGGTTCACGGCATGACTGGCAAACCCATGAGGATTCTGTTGGTAGCACATCTATGACCCCTGGTGGCCAGTGTTGTGTTTTGTGTTTTTGTCTCTTCAAATAAGAATATTTAATAAAATTGCTTGTTTGCAGGTTTTGAAGTGAAATAAATCTTGAATCAACTCACAGATGCTTTGTGTTTCTGTCCCAGGAGCCCACCTGGTGTGGGAGGAGATGGTCAGCGCCTGCTGGTGTGGTCTACTGGCTGCTCTGTCTCTGCTACTAGACGCGAGGTAAGTGGACTCGGCTCATTTCCAGTCAGCAGCCCTGCTGGATGCATTTCCCGTTCTAGTATCTGAAACATGTCACTAGCCGATAGAGGTAAACTTGGACCTCAGCTGATTTCTGATATAGTTTCAAAGTTGTTTTATTCACTGTTGTACAACGGCACAATATTTCTCACTAACAAGCAAGAACTTAAAAACAACTTGTCCAGTTCAGTGTCCACAGCACTCTACCTGCTGCCCTGAGTCTGAGATCAACATGTTAACACAATACAAACTACCACATCTTATGATATCTGCTAAATATATGAATAGATAGTGTTTGATGTTCACTTCACTTTTTCTGTTTTTTGGTTTCCCTCTCCAGCACTGATGAGACAGCCACAGAAAACATCCTGAAGGCAGAGCTGACCATGGCCTCGCTGTGCGGTCGCCTGGGCCTGGTGACGCCCCGCGACGCCTTCATCACAGCCATCTGCAAGGCCTCTCTGCCGCCTCACTACGCCCTGACTGTGCTGAGCAGCAACGCTGCCAACCTCTCCAGCAAAGGTACAACACCTCCGCTGTCCTGTTACCTTCTTTTTCCGTTGCAAAAGACATCACCAAAATCCTTAATTGCCTGTACACACCTGGATAATACTGCAGTCCATCTGGGGGATGAATTTAGTATGCATATCTGTATTCCTGTTTTTATGTGGGCGACACAAAATCCAATGCATAACTGAACCACACACAGCTACAGGTCCTCTTTTCCGACCCTGAGGATGGCCTGGTCATGTGTATTTATGTTTAGCTAATGAGCACATCTGTTCTCCCATATGGTTAGACGTGCATGCAGCGAAACTGAGCCTAACATGTAAACTGTCGGAACTCTACCTGTCCCTGTTGGCCTGGTCTTATTGCATTAATCCATAACTTTTCAGTGTGGCTTCTAATTAGAAACGCCAAGGAGAATGTGTCTGGAGTACGTAAAAGTAGACACACACACACACACACACACACAGCTGCTCTCAAAACCAACCGCTCAGACATTCATTATTTGCATATTAGCTTGTAGAGATAAAGCTGGCAAATTGGGTCTCAACTCACGATGGATGTTTGCCTTGGAGTTAATTAAGAAATCTTTTCTTGCATGTCTTAAGCTTGTTACAAAACCTGTTTGTGTGTATTTACTGACTCTGATTGAAAGACTTGACTGCAGTGTGTGTTTATACGTGTGTGTGTGTGTGTATTCTCCACAGCCTACTCGATCCAGGGCCAGAGTGTGCAGATTATCAGCCCCTCCAGTGAATCTCATCAGCAGGTGGTGGCTGTGGGGCAGCCACTCACCTCCCAGCCCCAGGGCACTGTGGTGGTAAGGACACACACACACACACACAGTTATTAAGAGGCCATGCTTGACATTTAATAATTTAATTCATGTAGCAGTTTTCCAAATAAAAACAAACTAAAGAATTAAAATAAATTAAATAAGAAAGAGCTGCAAAACGAAAGAAAGCGGCTCTCCTGTCTGTCTATGAGCTGTTACACACACTCACACATTTGTTTACCAGGTTGCCTGTGCCTATTAATATGTATAATGTGCACAACACCCCATGTATAATAACGCCCACGCGAAATCAGGCACACTTCCTCCCTCAAGCTACACTCAGGTAAGGGACGAGAGGCGGGTCAGTGATTTCTCTTGAGGGTAATAACATTTCAGAGCGCAGGGCAGTGACCTTGACCCTGACCTAGAATTACTGTGCACTAATTGGAATTCTCCCTGTCGTAATAATAATGTTTACATGTTGTTTTGCTCTCACGTGTCTGTATTTCCACACCTCGTTTTTGTTACCATGGCCACACGGCTGCAGTCGTTGTGCATCAGATTCAAGCTTTCCCTCCCGTGCCGCTTATCGTGATTCTCCAGAAGCGCATCAGCCCGATGTAACGTGCATTCAAATGTAATATGATGTAACTGTCTGTTCCCCCTGTCAGCTGACTGCCAAGAACATCCAGTGTATGCGAACCCTGTTGAACCTGGCCCACTGCCACGGGGCCGTGCTGGGCACCTCCTGGCAGCTGGTGCTGGCTACGCTGCAGGTACTACAACCACCTGGTACCACACATTGACACGTCACCACTTACACACACACACATGTACGCACTCTTATCTAATTAGACAAGGCAAAGTAGGCAAATTCACATTCTCTCTTTCTCTCACACACTCGTTTTCCTTTTGTACTAAGGCACAATGTCATTTACACATGCATAGATGAATACTTGGGCTTGTTTTGAGATGAGAAATCACCCGCTTAGAATAGCTTTTACAAACCAAGCTACGAAAACGTCTTAGTTTATCTGTTTTGGGTGTTTTTGTGCTTCATAAAACAAACAGACAAGAGCTGCTTTGTATTTTAAATTGTGTTGGTGTTATATATCAGTATGTCAGTGTACATTTTCTTCTCTGTACAGTTGATGTGGATGTAGTTCCTCCTCCTTTCAGCTCTCCTTCAGCTTCTCCCTTTTCTCTCCCAGCACTTAGTGTGGATCCTGGGGCTGAAGCCCGGGGTTGGCGGTGCCTTGAAGCCTGGCAGAGCTGTGGAAGGACCCAGCACGGTGAGTACGAGCTCAAGCAAGTGTGTCTTACACCTCGATGTGCCGTGATCTGACTGGCAGTTGTGTTTTGAACTTAAACAGGTGCTGACTACAGCCGTGATGACGGACCTGCCCATCATCTCCAACATCCTGTCGCGACTATTCGAGAGCTCCCAGTAAGAACCAGTCCTTTATTTGTGAAAACGTACACTCACTGTAGAACCTCCCATTATTCACAACTAATAACCATTTTTTTGTGTGTCTACAAATTCATTAAAACTTTGTTGTTTGTGTAGGAGTTTCAGACATGATGAAAAATCTTTAAATGATACTCGTCTGGTTTGTAGAAGTTTGTAAGAGTTGTTCATCTTCATAAATATTAATTGGTCTGACCTGCAGAGTAACATCTTCGCTGCTTGGAAAAATAATGATTTCAATCCAAAACCTGAATTCTGAACGTTTTCAACTATTCATAAAACGCAAAATATGCACATGCAGCATTCATTGTGTATTCTGTCTGTGTTCCAGGTACCTGGATGATGTGTCTCTGCATCACCTGATCAACGCTCTCTGCTCCCTCTCGCTGGAAGCCATGGAAATGGCTTATGGAAACAACAAGGTAGACACTTTGTGTATTTATTATGTTGCTTTGGTTAAAATATAGTCTAAGAATAACATTTATAATTTCCTAGGAATCAGATAACCATACACTGCATTTGATTGATGTTCCTATTTTCGTGTCTCGATTTCAGGAGCCATCTCTGTTTGCCGTCGCCAAGCTGCTGGAGACGGGCCTCGTCAACATGGATCGTATAGAGATCCTGTGGAGACCCCTAACCGGCCACTTGTTGGAGGTAACGTCTATTTACAGTTACACAAGATCCATGAGGCGCAGACAAAGCACGCCACGTATCATTCAAACTCAGAGAAAGAGCTCGACGATTGAGTGATGCCTTTGAGATGTGATCGAATTTTATCAAACAAAGTCACACAGCGATGTCCTTGCGATCACTTTGCAATTTATTTTACTGACTTTATTTCAGACAGCATGTGTATAAGGATTTTGGTCTGTTGAATACTTGTTTTGACGGTAATTGTAACTTTTTTAAATGCCGACAAATTCATTGGAGAAAACTCTTCAAATACTGACTTTACCCAGGACCAAGGCTCTAATAATGCAATTTGTACCCCTGGAGTGTGGCTCTTAAAGCTAAAATGAAGTCTCTAATTTATTTTTTTTTAATTCAGAAGGAGAAAAATGGTTGAACATTTTAACAGTTTTTAATAAAATCAGAGAGATAAACTCACAATAGGCTGTAGCGCACGCAAGATTCTCCTCTTTATCCTAATGTCTGTAAATTTAGATAATTGATATAGCACCGTTAAAGTATCCCACGTTTCAGTATCAGTCACATGACCAGAGTTCTTGTTAATAGTTCAGCAGTTCAAAGACGGAGAGGAAGAAAGAAGAAAATCATTATGCAGACTTTGTCTGGCGTGGGCTCTTGAAAATGACCCCTTTTTTTTGAAGCGCGTGTTGCATTTTGAAAAGAAACGTAACAATGTACACACGCTGCAGAGCTCTGGCATGTATAGCTGTCACTAACAGAGCTGTGAGTTTAAGTCGCTTTATATCACGTCCTTGGATCTGAAAAGATTCTTGTTCTTGTGTGTGTAAAGGTGTGTGTGTGTTTGGAGGTTTTCTTCACATTTTCTTTGTCTATCTCCCTCTCTCTATTGCACTCCTGTCTGTTTTGCAGAAGGTAAGCTCAGATTCTCTCCTCTTTAATCATTGGCTTTCCCATCTATTTCTTTTTTCTCTCCCTCTCCCTCTCAGTCTGGCATCAACATGTTGGGCTTCAGAGGTCGCTGTGTCAAAATGTGTCTGCTATCAGTGTTTGACCTTACATTCATGTGCACAATTTCCAATGTGAAGCTCTGATTTGTCACAGGAGCGGAATCTGCAAAGTACACTTAATGCTTTAGACAAAATTCTGCTTATCTTCCTTTGCAGGCTTGTTCAAATTCAAATTCAGTGCGTCTACAGTATGCTTTGGAAGGAAATCACATTTATCGTGTCTACTCTTTACAGATGCACATTAAGATTTAATGTGAGGAATTAATGATCGTGCAGGGCTACGGAAGCCAAAATATTGAATGGATACACATGGATCATCTGGGTCCTGAAGGGGTACAGAGACAGCTCTGTATCCTCTGCAAGCAATACAAAGTCTTTTACTCCTCCGCCTGACACCATAAAAGCAAAATGAGTTTGATAGACCTCCCTATAGACCAAATCTGATCCATTTGAATCACAGATGAGCTTAAAATGTTTTATTTTTACAGCGTAAGCGTACTCTCCTCTGCCGCGCCCAGCCTCTCCATGTGTATCTAAACTAGCTTTCATGATTACACCGTTTGTCACAGCCTATCCTCTTATTGCGGGGGGCGGGGGGGGGGGTTCCCTGTCTCTATCACACAGTCTGTGGTTTATTTCACCCACTTGTTTCACACCCACCACACTGCTGGGAAACACTGCTCTGAACGGCCTCTGCGTCAGATCTGTTTGCGTGTGTCTGCATCTACGTGCGTCTGTGTGATGTGTCCCGCAGGTCTGCCAGCATCCAAACTCCAGGATGAGAGAGTGGGGGGCCGAGGCGTTGACGGCGCTTATCAAGGCCGGCCTGGCCTACAAACACGACCCGCCGTTGGCCCAAAATCAGGTAAGGCCATGAGGGTGGTCAAAAGAAAGGCAGGAAAACAACAATCTGTGTGAGGACAATGTGGAGCAACAACGTTTCGCCCGCAGCCCTTCTACACCACATGAACATTAGAACACTAGAGGCGCAGGAGGACTTTAATAGAAAGACTTATTGTTTGTCTCCTCTGGATTTCACACCTTCGTTATGGTTGTTTGCAGCGATGACATTTAAGAAATCTCCTCCACCGTTGCGTTGTATTTCAGGACAGATAAGAATGTGGAAAACAGAAATGTCATAGTCACTTTCTCTTGTCACTCACAAACACAGACTCTGGGACCTTCACCTTACGGAGACAGATAAAGGGAATGGCACAGAGCTTATCTGAAAGAGGGCAGAAGAATTGTGCAGAGGTTAATAGAACGGCACGGAGCCATACAAACGTTTGTCCAATAGAAATACTCGATGCAATCATTTGCTCAGGGCCTTTCTCGCAGCGTGGGCAAGCTTTTACCGTTACATGTTGTGTTAGAGGACTGTTATTGTAAGTACAGTGACTGCATCCCACCATCTTATGACATATAATAAGGAAAAACTGAACAAAAAAACGTTTACTTGAACGTTTTCATTGTCTGTGTGTACTATGCAGTGCGGTCATTGCCTAATTTCCAAAGTAAGAATTGAATCTGTCCGTGTTCTTTTGACAAATGGGTTACATTCTCCTTCTTTTTTTTATTCCCAAGCGGCTGCAGCTTCTTTTGCTGAACCCCCTGAAGGAGTTGTCCAACGTGTTCCATGCAGACATCCGGCAGAAGCAGCTGGAGAGCGTTCTGCAGATCCTACAAAGCCAGGGAGACAGCCTGGGGCCCGGCTGGCCCCTCGTCTTGGGCGTCATAGGAGCTATCCGCAATGATCAAGGGTGAGAGCATGAGGGTGGAGTGGAAAAAAAAAGATGGACAGAACAGGCTGGGCTGGGCTTATTTAGATGTTGCTTATCCTAAATGCGCGTTGTAGCTACAAGCAATCCAAGAAACTGAACTGAACCAGAGCGTGCTCTCGTTTCCCTTCAGCGAGTCATTGATCCGAACAGCCTTCCAGTGCCTGCAGTTGGTGGTGACAGACTTCCTGCCGACCATGCCTTGCACGTGCCTCCAGATCGTAGTGGATGTAGCCGGCAGCTTCGGCCTGCAGAACCAGGAGCTCAACATCAGCCTGACCTCCATCGGCCTGCTGGTGAGATAGCACAATTCTCTAACTGAGCTACTGGGTCACCAGTAGAGTGAGTGTGACTGTGTGTAACTATGAGCGCGAGGCAGGGCTATGATACCGGAGAACGTGGAAATATAAATGAAAATCAGTCAGAACTTCCTGCCCTGCATGCAGTAAGATGGACGTGGTGGTTGGGGAGTGACAGGTCGGACACTTTTCCAATAGTTTTAAGGCTGAAGAGTGTGTTTAATATGATTAGACATCTATAATATCACATAATTCCTTGTTTTGCATTATTTTATCTAATTTACCGGCACTTAACCACTCTGCTAACATTTCATAGATACTTTCTACTATTTAGGACATGCAAAACCTGATATTGATCTGTGGTCTGCAAGATTATTTCTCCTGGAGTGGAGCAATTCCTGTGAGATTACTTTATGGTATTAGTATAGCAAAACTGCCATAAGCCATTCGACCAACCTTCCTCTCTTCCCCTTTTTTTTTAACCCACAGTGGAACATTTCAGACTACTTCTTCCAAAGAGGCGAAGCCATCACACAGGAGCTGGAGAGAGAGGAGGAAGCTCTCCAGAAGCAGGCCCAGGAGAGCGGAGAGACCCTGAACAGGCCGTTCCACCCAGCCCCTCCCTTCGATTGCCTGTGGCTGTGCCTCTACGCCAAGCTGGGCGAGCTGTGTGTCGACCCACGACCCGCTGTGCGCAAAAGCGCCGGGCAGACGTTGTTTTCCACCATCGCTGCCCACGGGACCCTGCTGCAGCAGCCAACATGGCATATTGTGGTTTGGAAGGTATCATGCAAGAATTTGTCATTGTTATTCGATTTATATATACCACAGGAGGCTGTCATCCATATTGTTTGTACAGACTGCTCTCAAAATAAAGAGATTACTGTACTCTTGGTGGCAGAAATTGCTGCAGGTTGAACTATGGGTGTCACCACCAGGTACTGTTCCACCTGCTGGACTGCGTGAGGACGTCCTCCACCACCGCGGACAAGGAGAAGATCGAGTCCGGCGGTGGGAACATTCTCATCCACCACTCACGCGACACAGCTGAAAAACAGTGGGCCGAGACGTGGGTGCTGACCCTCGCCGGGGTGGCGCGCATTTTCAACACGAGGCGCTATCTCCTCCAGCAGTTAGGTGAGCCGCACGCAGTCTAAATCTGATCCTCGCCCGCACGCGAATGTGTTTGTCACACAAGCACACCGCTAAAGTTAACCTCGACCGCGCACAGTGCTGTAAACAATGAACATTACGTATTGAAATGTATTCATAAATCCGTGCCAAGAGTAGCAAAGGTCCAGGAACAGCACAGCTGTTGCCGCTGTATTACCACACATTAAGTCATGTTAAGCCTCACGCAGACAGAATTAATATTCCAGGGAGATATGAATGATAAAACATGAGCTCCTCATTAACTGCACGCCTCCCTCTGAACGCTACGGCCAGTGCCAAATTACAAGAGGTGGCTCATAACAGGCAACACATCCAAATCCAGCATACTACACATGAAATTACTCAGAGGAAGGCTCCTCTTCCTACACGCTACCTAGATAAAATTGTTGCTGGCTATGTAACCTCATACGCATATTGACAAAATGTATTAACGGGAAATGTTTTTACGACTGATAACACGTGTTCTGGCCATAGTTCTCAGTAAGGTCGCGGTTTGAGACCTCGCATGCTAATTGTCACACTTTATTTACAGTTTGGGCGCAGCGCTAATTGGCTCTCTCACACTCTCCCGTTGTTTTGCTGTGCACCTGCAGGTGACTTCTTTGAGGCGTGGGAGGTCCTGCTGAACCACATTCAGTCAGCCGCCCTCAGCAAAAACAACGAGGTCTCGCTGGCCGCCCTCAAGAGCTTTCAAGAGATCCTACAGATCGTTACGCCCGTCAAAGACTCGGACAAAGCAAGCGACGCATTCGCTGCTATCGGCGTCCCCCCAGTGCTCATCGACCCCCTCTCAGCCTCTGGTCCCGGCAGACCCCTGGTGCGTTCAGATTCGCTGGTCGAGAGGCTGACGCGATACAATGGCGCCGAACTGCAGGCGCCTCCGCCAGGGGAGGAGTCGGCCTTAGAAGACTCGGCGCTGTGGTGGTCGGCATGGAACACTTGGTATCGAACCGGAACGGACAGCACGAGGCCGCCTAGCGGCCCGACGGAGAAGCTCTCCTTCATCCCCAGCCAGCCTTTCCTCACGGCACTGATCCAGATTTTCCCGGCACTCTACCAGCACATAAAAGCCAACTTCAGCATGGAGGACCTGAAGAAGCTGGGAGTCATCCTACACGGGGCCGTCTCTGTGCCCATCAGCAGCGACGCCTCGCCCTTCATCCTCCCCTCATACACCGAGGCGGTGCTGACCAGCCTGCAGGAAGCTGTGCTCACCTCGCTGGATGTTTTGCAGAAGGTGGGCAAAGGAAATGCATTGTGGGTCCAAAGAAAGCTACGCTCTAAATAATGTACAAAACAGCGTCAAGATAATGGTTCATGATACCATGAAAGCACAATGTGTCTGGTTTGAACCCGGCAGGGAATCTTTGTGGCATGTCAACCCACACATATCTCCCTCCAAATTTCCTGTCCATCTGTCTGCGCCACGCTGTCATAAATAAAAAAATAAAAGACGAGATCCAAGCAGATAAATGAAAGGTAGAAAGGTAGAAATGAAAGGTATTTTCTCGAAAACTGCAGGGTTACGTGGGAACTTTAATCCCAACACTACAAATGCTACAGACGCCCGGCATTGATCATTCCATTCTCTTCAATAATTTAGTCCTTAAAATGTCAGAAGATAGTAAGACGTGACCACGACGATTTCTCAGAGCCCAAGGTCTTCAAATGCTTTTAGACAAAGAAAGGAATCCTCCCACCTGATAGGGTGGATTCAGGAATGTTTCCTATAAAATAATATAAAAGTATATAGTATAGATCTGTGTACTGACTCAACGCATCTCCAATCAGTCGACTTGTATTTCTAATGTTTCTGATATATCCAGTCCAGTGTAATCGGGGTCCGTGTCCTTTTTAACTGACACCTTGACTGTCTCAGACCTTTGCTCTCCCTGTCAACCTAAAAAAAAACTTATTTCTTCCCATTTTGTAATAACTCAGCCAAGAAAACAATGTGTCAGTCTGTTAAATTATGCAATACACAGTCCCGTGGTGGATGTCAGCAGTGTTTGTTCCTCCGTTCCCTCCCCGCTGCAGGCCATCTGTGTGGGCCCGGAGAACCTGCAGGTCATGTACCCGGCCATCTTTGAACAGCTGCTACTCTTCATGGAGTTCTCCTGCAAGCCTCCTCAGTACGGCAGGATGGAAACCAAACACGTGGCCAATGCCAAATACAACCAGGTGAGGGGGACGGCCGCTCCATTTCACTTCTTTCTTTTTTACAGTTTGTTCCATTAAAATCTTTTATGGTGTACGCTGTTAGTCATCACCTATTTCCTATCTTCAGCCCATTTTTTTAACAAGATCATCCCTCTTCTTTGATGTCCATGAAGCCCCTGCCCTCCCTTCCTTCCCTCCCCCCTTCAGCGTAGTCTTTATGAAGTTCCTATTGTGGCCCTTCTTCTGGACCAAAGGCTAAAGTAGCCCCGAGCTATTTCTTCCTCACACTCTCTCTCTCATGCTTCATGTTGCTGGCAGCACACCAGTGAAATGTTTCACAAATTAATTTAAGATAAAACGCTTTTTTTTAGTATTATTATTTCAAAGGAATTTGGTGATGGTGGGCAAGATAACTTCATCTATAAAACCAAAAATAAATAATGTCTTCTGAGGAATAGAGGAGTCTTCTCACACTGTGCTTCTGATATCTTACTCCTTGTTGTTCTGGGAACCTAAATCCAGCAGGTGCTATGCCTTCAGGCGAACATGGGGGGGGGGGATTGTCTTGCTCTAACACCAGGCAGGCCGTTACATTTCTTCTGCTATGAAATGGTAGCGCTGCACACTTCTCAAATCTTGCATGTGGAGGTCCAGACTGCAGCCTTTATCCTGGACGTTTCTGTTGATCTGGAATCTGTTTAAAATGTTTAAGTCGAGAGGATCAAACAAAATTCCCACCCGGGCCAAACAAACAGATGTTACGGGTGGTCCGTAGCGCCTCGTTGGCGTCCGTCCAGCGTTTGGTCAGATTGCATCAACTGTCCGTTGGTGCTAGGAGTGAGCGGCTATCGAAGCTCATTCATCCAACGGCAACAACAAAGTCGATGCGTCGTAAACACCAGTTTAATTGCAATCTTCTCTCATTTTGTTTCTTGGGACTACTCACTGGATAACCATTTTAGATCCAGCTGTTTGCACCGGTGAGTTTGTTTCATCTCCTTCAGCCCCCCTCTCTAGTTTTTTTAATTTTATTTACTAAAGCTGTGCTGAGTGGTGACGACCTGCCCTCTGCGGTAGATGAGATATCGCGCCGCATGGTAGGCTCTCTCATGTCTCATCTGCGTCTCTCTCACTCGCTCCCATGCCCCCCCCCCTGCCTGCCACTAACTGGTGGTCGTGCCTCTGTGTGCACAGCCCCTGTGCCGTTCCATTCTCAGTTGATTTCGTGTTTTGTTTTGTTCTTCGGTGACGTTCATACGCACTCGTGTGGTTCTGTTTATAATTCTTAAAGACACACTTTGTAGCATCAAGTCATTTGTGTGGCTCTAACATTTCAGCTGTGGTCCTCAGATAAGCCTAACAGAACTTGAAGCAGACTAATGGTCACTGTAAACTCAAAAACAAATTTGTATGTCATTTGTGTACGTATACAAAGTGTGCCTTTAAACTGCTTTTAAAGTGATTTTGCCGAGTATGTAGGCATAACTTTTTTCGTTGACTAACGTTGTGTTTCTCTTGTTTAACCCCTCACAGGCCGAATGGGTTGCCTTAAACTATGTGCCCTTTGCTGAGCGCTCCTTGGAGGTGGTGGTGGACCTGTACCATAAAACAGCGTGCCACAAAGCTGTCATCAACGAGAAAGTCCTGCAGAACATCATCAAGGTATTCACGGTCTCTCAGACTCCTGGGAAAGTTTCGGAGATCTCAAAGAATAATTAAATAGTAGTAACAGAAAAATCAAAAAACAAATTGCACTGATGAAATTAATTAGAACATTTAAAGTTTGATTCGCATCTGCGTTCTCTCCGGTGGGGAGTAATGTTTCAGTGTTGGTCTAAATGCAGCATTGAGGTCTTAAGGCTCAATTCAGACCAAATAAGGCAGCAGAGGCCTCGGGGTAGGCCGAGAGAACAGCAGCAAGCAGCGGCGGAGAAGAAGCTGAACCAGAATCAACACTGCGGCGGCCAATCAGGCGATCGGACGGGTCAAACTGCTCCACAGTCAGCACGATGTGTCACTGTTCTTCGTCTTCGTCTTCGTCTTCTTCTTCTTCACGTCTGGCAGGCAGTCAAAAACAATAATGCAAAGTAATGTGGAGAGATGGCAGCGGTCGAGCGACACAGACCGTGAATTAGAGAGAGAGGGAGTGCCGGTAGCAAGAAAACCGGTGAATCAGAGAAATAAAATAAAAAAATTATGATTGTTTCATAGCCGATACGTTCAGCACAATTAAACACATCCTTACCCCGAGCACACACACACACACACACACTGCTGCACAGCCCTGCAGCTAATTCCTGCATCGCCTGATTAGGTCTGAATACGAATAAACTAACAGAAGTTCTTATGTTTACTCTCCGAACACGACTTTCTACTTTCTTGGATGAGACATGAAGGCAAGTTGAACTTCTGTCACATCCTGCCAGTGATGTCAAACACTTCTTTTCAATCAGCTGACTGAGCAGCTCACAGTAATGACTTTCTCTTAAAGCTGCTACAATAAATATTTTCACATTAACAGTGGATCAAATGACTACTTTTTAGTATCTTTGAACTCCTCGCACCTCATGACTTCTGCTTCATTCTCACGCTCGCCCGTCAGAGTTGTTTTCAGTGAAACTGCAGGCTACATGGCCACCACCAAACCCAAGCACAAAGTTAGCAACAAGCTGGTGAACGTAGTGTCAACAGCGGAAAAGAGAGCTAAAATATCAGACGGATATTCATCAGGTGGACGCATGAATGAAGGCTGCTTCATCTCCGTGACATGTCTCCTAGCAGCTCTTTTCACGTAGCCTGTTTATAAGAAAGAGTTAATTTGCCAATGGAACTATTTTGAAGGTTCCCTGAAAATGAATCTGGCCCCCGCCCTTTTTTTTTTTCTCGAAAGCAAGAAGGATATACTTGTAAAAAGTTAACCTTGGGGAACCCAGCTGTTCTCCAACAAAAGGACTTTTACTTCTCTTTTACTTCTCCTGGTTTTGTAGAATGAAATTTGAATAGCACTTCTTGAAATACTGATTCGACATCTCACGCCATGAGATGAAAGAAAGAAAAAGGTGAAAGGCTTACTGCAGTTAGTTTTTGTTGTAGTCTTTCTCTGTGTTTCAGTCCCATGATCTGTCTCCTCCTTTCTTTTTCTCCTCAAGACTCTGAGGATGCCTTTGGGTTTGAAGTACGCCTGTCCATCAGAGAGCACCTGGAAGCTCGCCGTTTCGTCCCTTCTCAAAGTACTGTCTATAGGACTGCCGGTGGCACGTCAGCACGCCTCGTCTGGAAAGTTCGACACTATGTGGCCGGAGCTGGCCAATGCCTTTGAAGATTTTCTTTTTACCAAAAGGTAGAGATCTAGACGACCTTTAGGGTTACGTCAGAGTATGAGTCTGGGTGCCAAACTCATTGGTTTGCTTCCCTTTTTATAGCACACCTCCAGATAACCTGTCCATACAGGAGTTTCAGAAGAATGAAGCCATTGACGTCGAGGTAAACGCTTAATCCTGGCTCCACTGTCTCACCATGATTTTGTGCGGTAGCCTGTATCAGCATTGTGTCCTCTTCGTTCCAGGTGGTCCAGCTGATCAGCACAGAGATTTTACCGTTTGCCAATTTCATCCCCAAAGACTTTGTTGGTCAGATCATGGCCATGCTCAATAGAGGCTCCATTCACTCGCAGTCGCCCTCATTCACAGGTAAGATGTAACACACTGGCAGCTAAAGTAATTTGACTTCAGCTGTGTTGTTTACTTGTGTTTCCGACAGCCGGGTGGCCAAATGTAGGAGTCATACTGTAACCATTAAGTTGCAAAAGCGTTCCCTGTGGCTCATCAGCAACAATGGCTCCTGTCAAACTCTTCATGTGCTGGGCAAGACGACAAAGCCGTCCGTCCTCTCGCTGTAAATCACTGCGGAGAGCGAGCAAAATAATCCAATAAGTAAATGTTTTTTTTCTCTCGACAGAGGCGGAGATCGACGTGCGGATGAGGGAGGAGTTTTCGAAGGTGTGCTTCGAGACGCTGCTGCAGTTCTCCTTCAGCAACAAGGTGTCCACCCCGCAGGAGGGCTACATCTCTCGCATGGCGCTCTCGGTGCTCCTCAAGAGATCCCAGGATGTTCTCAGACGCTACGTAGAGGATGAGAGGTTGAGCGGACGCTGCCCCCTGCCCAGGTACACCGAATAAAATACATGGCGCACCTGCTTCGGCCATAAACGCCAGCAAAGAAATGCAGCTCCAAACGCTGGTGTTTGTTAAGGTCATGCTTCTACCACTAAGAAATTTAAAACAAAACCAAAGACCACCCCAGCTCCAGCCATGCATCCATTACTTTTCTTTTCCTCTTTTGTAAACAACACAAAACCACCGTACTTATCCACTTTTACACTCTGGCACCACATTTTAGGGCCGGGTGTAATGCTGCGCTCTGCAATAGTTTATTTTCTTCCAAAGACATGATGGAAGTTAAATGATGCCCAAGGGGAAATTGCGCCATTAGTACAGAAAATGGAGTGGGAGTTCAGAAAAATAGGATAATTATAATATAGACATGAATAGAATGCAATGCTTCCTATTAAACTCAGACAAACATGCAGAACTTTGAACTTTGAGAACAGAATAAAAAGTAAGAAATGCTTTCACAGTCACAGTGGTCACATCATACAAATCATACAAATCTGTGTTACACTTAAAGAGGAACTGCGCCGAGAATGTCTTCGCATCTGTGGAAGAAGCTGAATGAAGCCCTTTGTGGCAGCGTGAAATCTGATCAAACGGGTGGCCCGCGCCTGCAGATCGAGGCTACATTAGCCGCTATTAGCATAACGCGTCCGAATCTCCGAAACCAAGCGGCGACACGTCTCGTTGGACTGTGGGTAATGTAGCAATGTGTGCGTTTTTGACAGGCAAGAAGAACGCGTCGCATTAAAAATGATTTAAATCTGTGGTTCCACTGCTTCAGCTGTCCACAGTGAGTCCGACAAGGCTGTATGAGGGAGAAGACTTTTCAATAAATGAGCCTTCATAGTGTGTTTATTCAATTCAATTCAATAAACTTTATTTGTCCCCGAGGGGCAATTAACGGCACACAGAGTAGCAGACATCAAGACCAAGCATTATCTGCCAGATAAATACACAATAAATACACATATGTACAATAAAGATGTGCAGTGTGAATGGTACTCACAAAATATAAATATAAAATAAATAATATAAAAAAAAAAACTGTATAAAAAAAAAAAACTGTATAAAATAAAACTGTATAAAAGCGGACTGTTAAAGTGCAGTATGTAGGTGGCGAGGTGGAGTATTAAGATTGTGTAGGAGGGAAGGTAAAGTCTTAGGAGGAGTTGAGAAGGTTAATAGCTGTGGGAACAAATGTGACTTTCCTCCTCTGAGTCCTGCAGCCGGGGCAGCGGAGATAAGAATCCGTCTTTTGAACCTCATCATTAATTGTATTAACTCTTTTAAACAACATTTTACTTCATTTTCAGAGTCTAATCATCAGGTTCAACATTCAATGTCTCTCCTTGTTTTCACCCATTCTCAAACTCTAACCTCTACAGGTTTGATGTTCTATGTATGTTTTGAATGTCTGCGCTCCTTTTCATTTCAGGCAACAGGTGACTGAGATAATCTTCGTCTTGAAAGCTATCAGCACTTTGATGGACTCGCTGAAAAAAACACAGCCAGAAAACGGTGAGTATCAAACTGTGTCAAGGATTAAACAGATGTTATAAAGAGGTGACGTTAAAAAAACAAAAAAGCTTCTGTATGTATGGTCTATTCATTCCAGATAAATGTGTCAGAGTACAGTTGGGACCATTTTTCAAATGAGTTTTATCTCCAGTCAGGGTAGAACTGTTTACGTATCCAGCAAGGTCAATTAGAAGAAAACTGTCATAGAAATGAGACATTCTAAAAATTACTTTTGGGAAGTGCCCTTCAAGATGTTTGCATTACAAAACTCATTTTCATGCGCCTGTGGGAATTTTATCAAGGAAATGATTTCTTTGATTGCTTTCTATCACGATTCATATTCTTTTCTTCCTCTCCCACCCATCCCCACTCCTCCTTTTGTATTTTCACTCTGCCGTTCTTTCGTTAAACCGCCTGCAGTGGACGGCAACACGTGGGCTCAAGTGATTGCCCTGTACCCGACACTGGTAGAGTGCATTACATGCTCCTCGTCTGAGGTGAGCTCAGCCCTAAAAGAGGCCCTGGGGCCCTTTAAAGACTTTATGCAGCCGCCCGTCTCCAGAGTCCAGAACGGAGAGTCCTGACCAGGCTTGCCTCTCGGCTCCGTGTTTTTTTTTATAATGAAGAAATCTTGAATGTGTCTTCTCGACCCACGTGCTTTACAAAGTGCACGGACACGAACTCCACATGAGCCCCCGATCTACGGTGACATGAAGCAACCCTCCCAGTGAACAGAGATCTGAGGCCCCCCGCCCCCGCTTGGACCACATCGATGACCCGCCCCCGCGACCTTCATATGCATCATTGTATGCTTCTCATGTGAGCTGAAACGCCCCCTCCCCCCTTTCATTCTCATACAGACTGGCTGCACTCTTGTGTTATCTACAGAAATTTAACAAAAAGAAAAAATTGCAGTGTTGCCTCTGGGTTTAGTTTGTTTTATTCTCCTCGACGAGGCCGAGTCAGTGTACAGTGTGTGGTGATAGTGTTGATGATGTAATTACGAGAAAAACAACAACAAAAAAAAAAAGAAAAAGAAAAAACTTTGGGGCTTTATTGATCTTAAAAATGAACACTTAGACTTTTGCAACATTTTCAACAGTGAGGATTTTATGCAAGAAAACAAATCTTACTGTAACATTCCATGTCATCTTTAGCCAGCCATCTGAGAAGGGATGTACTTGTCTGTATAAAATAAATGGGACAATTCTACAATTAGCCCTGTGCTGTGAGTGTGCTCCGTTACATTTCCCGTTATGCCCTGCAACATACCTTTTTATTTAAGAGTCTTGATATAAAAACTAGCATTAGAATTATATCAGTATCATAATATGGGGTAACATGTCGCTAAACATAAACCTATTATAGTTTATCAAGGTGGTTCTGGTTAATTTATTGAATATTTCAGTTATTATTTTAATACAGGATGTATCAGGAGTCCACGGGCATTTAAAGTGAAGCAAGGACACTCTAGTAGATTCACTCACAGACTCTTCTGCAGTTTCATGGCTGAAATACAAACTCCCAAAAACATACAAATCAATACAGCAGCTATAAAAAAAAAAGGGAGCAGCCTAGTTCCTGCAGCCTATATAACACAAAGGGTGCGGTCGAATAGTCAAAAAAATGACCTCCTGTGTCCTTTCCTAGCCACTTTTCCTTGACCTTGATGGAACACGTTGTGAGGTCAAGGAAAGGCGCGAAGGAGGGTTCGTAAGGAGTTAGGAAAAGACGGCCGCGATGTTCAGAGAATCTGACGGCGGATGTTATTAAGTTTACAAGTTTGTCACTCTGAGTGTGGTCGGTCACCCTCCTGTCTAGTCATATATGAACATATTAGCAAGTTAAGACAAAAAATGGGTGACTAATAATCAACGGTAACATCCATGATGATCTGCAGCGACGCTCTGTAGTCAACACAGAACAGGCTTCATGATCAAAGTTATCACATCAACACGTCTGTCCTTATTCATACGCTCTCTCTGCTGTGAAATACATTGATCTTTTCTTTTTAATGTCTGGCTGTGAATGACCAAACAGTGTTTGACCGCACCCCTGTTCCCTGCAAGATTACAGCAGCTCATTGGCCTCTAGGTGGCAACACGAAAAATCTCCGGGTGGCTGTCTGCTTGTTCTACATTGTTAGTGGTTCAATTTCTGGGCATAAAACTACCCTGATCTTCCACATATGCTCCCATATTGTGCGGCTAATAGAGCACTCACGCTAGAGACTAACCTCGGACCTAATGGATAAAATTCTGATCATTAAGCTTTTAGGAAAAAGTGTTTTTGGGCTCCGGCGCATCACATGACACCATTGCAGTCATCGCGTGATTTGGCTGCTGTTAAATTAGCTTCAGAGCGGCAGTCTTGGTCCACAGAGGAGTTTACTTCCCGGTTATGCGGCCGATTGAATATGCACAGTAGTGTTTCTTCCCTGTCAGCCCATACTCAGAATATAGACTTTACACTGTGATGTCTCCAAGTTTTAGATCATCTTTATCGGCTTGAGGAAAGTTTTACACAAATTCATCATAATTCACCTTGTTTGCAGTTCAAGCCGTCCTGTCAACACTTCTACAGACGTCTCTTTTATAATGGTGGTGTATTTGGGAAAATGATTTTTGGATTGCAGGAGGATTTTTCCCCGTCAGTTCTCCTGAGTGTGCTGCTGACAGAGACAGGTTGGGAACAAAGGTAATTTTCTCCTGGTTTATCTGTCTGAAAAATGTCATTTTAGTGTCAGAATGTGGCTCGTGAAAAATGAGTCCAATATTTACGTCTGTGACTGGAAAAAAAAAAAATCTGTGCTCATGTTAACTTCTCCCATTAGAGTCTCTGGAGTCAAGACCTGCTGCTGGACTCCTTAAAGGGGGGCGGCAGATGCAGGAAATGGCTCCTCAGTCCGGCGTCTCTTTTCTAAACTATCTTTAGTATACGCTACTTGGCATGTGTAGAACAAGTAGTAACCTACCTAGTAAGTGCCAAAAAATGCAGTTCCTCAAACGTCCACTTGAGGCTGGCTACAGAATGAGCCAATCTCCATAAGTCCCCATGTTCAAATGTCCAACTTTACAGTTTGGGTGAGATAAATAAAAATTCACCCTCGGTACAGTTGTCATGAACAAGGAAATTAGCTATAGGGACCAAAACTGTTCTTTGTACCAGGCTATAAACATGTTTGCCCAGAGTAGACTGACTCCACAAGGTGCCATTCCCGTATAGACATGCACATGGGAGGGTGATGGGAGGGGTAACCAACTGATCGCAATCAGCAGCTTCACCACTAGATGCCACTAGATCCTGCACGCTGGACTGGCTTTTTAGTTTAAAAGAAATACCTCCACAAACTTATTACGATGATGCTAGTATTTTATGCATATTTGAAGATGAAGACCTTGGGTTTGAGGTACTTGTACTGCACATACTGTGATTGGGTACACAATGTTGTGCATAAATTGTTGTAGTCAGTGCACACACACACACACACACACACACATACATACGCACACACGCGACATGACATGACACAAGGGAACCACCCGTGCATGCTGCAGGGACCCTGGGGCTCCCTTTAAATGTCCCCTGCAGGTCCCCGAGCCCGAGGTTCGGATCATCCAGTAGGTCATATGAGGGGAACGGAGCGTTTTGTGGTTAGTACTGAAGAAAAGGAGGAAGAAGAAGAAAAGGGAGGAGGAGGAGGAGGAGGAGGAGAGCGGAGGGAGCAGGTCTGCTTGGGCGGGGTTTCCCTCTTATTACAAGTCTGCACAGAAGAGGAGCGGAGCGGGGGAGAAGGACGGACCATCTCCGGGCTGCATGGGAATGTCGAGGAGTCTCTGTGTTTTTCTCCACATTTTTGCAGCCCGTTTTTCTTTTTTCTATCACATCTCGGTTTCTCTCTCGCATTTTTATTCTTTTTTTTTTTTATCCACCCCGGACCACATACTGGCTGAGGTAGTAGTTTGTGCTGTTGGTTGGGTTGTGACACTGCCCGCTATGGAGATGACTGCGCAAGCTACTGCCTTGCTAGTGCTGGTGCCTCCACTTCAACCGAGAGGAGAGAGAGAGAGAGAGAGCGAGCGAGCGAGGAGGAGAGGGGAGGAAAGAATAAAAAAGCCCGTGCTCTCAGCGCTCTTAGACGGTTTGAACAGGTAACGCGCCCCGCTGGTCTGGAGCTGCCGTCTTTTATCTGAGCCTGTAAACTGACTTGCTTGTAAACGGGAAAATCCTGTGGTTTTGTTGCATTGTTGCATGAGAACTGTATCATGTTTCATCTCAATAAAATAGTGGATGTGTGGTGGTGGGAGTGAGGGGGGGAAAGCACTTTGTTGTGTGCAGTTTTAATTGAACACTGTGTTTTGTTTGCAGGTTGCAGAGGAAACTTGCATGCATTGGGTGTGAATCTGATGTGCAAGTTTTTTAAAAAACCGTGTGTATGCGTTGGGGGGGGGGGGCAGAAACGCACAGGGAAGTCGATATCTGGTATGGATTTGCATAGTTTTCCACCACCCCGGGCGGAGTGGGCTGTGTAGAAAGCATGTAGGTCAACAGTACTGTTGCTATGAGGAGAGGAGTGACGTGGCTCCTGCTGCCCACAGAGGTATCCTACAACACATCTGCTCTGATACAAGCAAACTGGCTTTATGGCTCCCCCCCCCCCCCCCCCCCAGACGTCCTTTGTTGATAATGCTGCATACCATCAGACACTGTAGCAAAGAGCTGATGTGCAAACCTCCTTGCACCCAAACAGTCTTTTTCTATGCAGGGCAGATTTGTGATGACACCCAATAATCTGATTATTATGCTAAATCTGCATGGTGTGTGTGTGTGTGTGTGTGTCTGCGTGTGTGCGCCTCAGAGCTTGAACTCTATGGTATGCACAGACAGACGCACCACATGACCTAACCCGCCCACCCCCCCCCCTCTAACACAGGCGTTTCAGCAGTGGTGTCCTCGCCGAGGTCTGAGGGAGCGCGGCGCTGATGTGGGTCACGCGTTGTGAGTTAACCTTTTGAAATCCTCCCTCTGCTGCCCAGCGGCATCTGGTTGCTCTGTATCACATTAGTATGGGCAGTCAGGGGTCTGGTGATGGGAGTAAAAAAAAAAAAAAAGGATTGGGGGGTAGGGGGTGGGGACCGGAATGGGTAATGAGCTTTGATTGGCTGCAGAGGCCATGCAAGCCTGGGTCGATGAAACCCAGTGCAGGGGGCTGCAGTCTAGTGTGTCCAGACCCCTTCACAGAACCACATGATAGGACACCGCTCGCTCAATCGCTCACTCAACTGACTGACTGAAGATTGAATCCTGCGTTTGACCTTCCAAGAAGTCTCCCATGAAATATTTATGAGTTCACACTTGATAGTGTGTTAGAGTTATGTTCATCTTGGGCCACAGCTCTGCCCACTAGCATCTGTGCTGCTGATATTGGACAATAAATTCTACTCCGGCTCCTCATTGTAGAGGGAGGTTAAAAAGAAAAGGAGAAGCGTACTAGTAAACAAAAGCACACAGGAGACTTGTAGTTATTGGCAAGCCTGTTGAGTAGCAGGTCTGCATATTTATGTATTCAAATAAGTATCTGTCTCATGCAAGAAATACAAGTAATCCAACCTCCAGGGTAAAAACTAAACATCATTTATCAAATCCTGGCTGTAAAGAGAGCCAGCCTATGGACCAGTGAGCAGCACAGAGGCAGTCCATGTCCTCCTCATCCATCTTGTGTCAGAGCTCTCATTTGAGCCGGGCCGCAGATAAATCATACTTCAGGCAGCCGAAACCCTGAAGCAGTAAATTAGAGCCCCCTGTGGAAAAAAACTGCCCGCTCAGATGGGTATCACAGCTGCACCGCCGAAGCAGCCGCACCCTTGTGCGTCCTGACAGGACAGTCGACCGCCGCACGTTCACTCAGATACCCCTCACACACACACACACACACACATCGCCTCTGTCGTGCAACGTGTTTGGAATTGGAGCTGAAACAATGTTGGCTGCCGGCAAATAAAAGCGATTGTGATGTGATTTCCTTTGTTTTGTTTTCTTTGAAGTAACAAGTGTCATTCTGGATTAATCTGCTAATTATTTTCTTAATTCTTAATCAGCAGTTTGGTCAATAAAACATAAGTGACGAGCAGGTTCAGTCACACCACACAAAAATATGAAATACTCAGTGTTAAATGAAGAAAAGCAGCCATGGGTTCTTACATTTAAGCACCTGTAGCGTCAAATATTCAGCATAGAACTGATCAAATCTGTTGCAGATTCAGTGAATCAACAAATTATTGTAGTTTTTATTAACTTTGGGATTTGGACTGTAGGTTGGACAAATTCTAAAAATGTCCCCTTGGCCTGTGAGTAATTGTGGTGATCATTTGTCACAATTTTTGTGTCTTAAATTATAAACTGACTCAAGATCAGCAGAAGAATCAGCTGTAAGTAGACGGGAAACAATAGTAACTAACTGTATCTAACTATGGTGGTAATTGAATCATTTAAAGTCATTTTTCAAGTAAAAATGCCAAAACTTTAATTATTACAGCCTCTCAAGTGTCTCATGTTACAGTAAACAGCTTTGGGTTATGAAATGAAAGAAAACAATGCAAATAATTATTTGTAGCAGCCTTACTTAGAGTGCAAAACATCATCTCTCTTCACTTAAACCTCCTGTGGAAGAAGGCTTAAAGACAACGGCCCCAGCAGCGCTTCACCTCACCAGTACAAGAGACGAGCATCTCGCTGCAAGCCCACTCAGCATCTCCCTCAGATCTGTCCACGGGTGGGGTGGGAGTGCTGCAACCTTGGAAAAACAAGCCACCCACAGGAATGACTGTGTCATCATTGCCGTCATCCAATCTGGACCACACACACACACACGTGTGGAGAGTAGGAGTGGAGTGCCAGATCAATGCTGGCCTGACTGGAGGAGGATGCGGCGCTGGCCCTGTGGGGACCAGATGGCCCTCCAGCTCCTGCAGAGGACACAGGAGTGTGAGACTCCCACGATAGCCCTTTATGATCGTCTTAAGTGTGTGTGTCAAGGATTTCATAGAGATATGTGCGTGTGTGTGTGTGTGATGAGCTCATATCCTAATATTTAAAAAAAAAGTGAGTTATAAAAGTGATTGTTTACAAAGAGACGTGTGGTGTGTAAACCTTGTCCTGGCTGTCGGCTCTGTTATACCTCAAAGCATTTACTTCCCATCCTGCAGTGTGTGTTGATGACTTAAAGGACCAGTGCTGATTGCAATCCCCTCTCCTCACCCTGTCTTTCCTCACATGAAGGAGAAACTACGGTGGCTGCAAACTGCAAAAAAAAAAAAAAACTCAATTCACAGCCAGTGTTTGTCCTGGGGTGCTATGGGAACTTGGTTCAAAATGGCGGACATTCTCGGGTAACAAAAACAAAACATTCTTATTTTCAGGCGATTATACACTAATGAAAAGGTACTTAATACTAGATTCCTGTTATATTCTGTAAATATAGGTCCCTAAATTTTACATACCAGACATTTAACTTTTAGATTTAGTCCAAATAAAGTCAGTTTTACACCAAAAGTAAGAGAGAGAGATGAGGAAAAAAACAAAAACTAGAACATACTGTACACAACAAAGAGTTAAAAATAATGTTTTATGACTTCTTAAGGCCTCTGCTGTCACGATTCCAGGTTTTGCGTTGATTTATATTTTTTGGTTTTAAAATACGATCTGTCACAGTGAGACAACAGCAGGTGTAAACAATAAATAATGGCGGCCGAATTCCTTTTCGCCGCTTCAGTTTCAGGGTCACGGCGACATGCATGCCGGCTCGCTGGCTCACTGTCACGACTCGCTACGTAGAGAACATCGTTCATGGTATGAGCAGCACGTGTGCTTTTCTCACTGGGACAAGTCGACATGTCTGCGGCGCTACTTACATACTTTAAAGTATCTGATAGAATTCAACGTCACCGTCCCCAGTGATGTGATTTTTACTGGAGCTGTTTGAGGTCTGGCAGCTAAACCTGCTCCACTCCAACACGTTTAGTCTCTAAATCAGTTTGAAGTATTTTCACCTCCCAGAGAATAGTATTTTGTGGAAGAAACATGAAATTCTTGGTGGATATCTGAATAATTTGGAAATAAGACGTCGGCTATAAGCAGTGGCCTCCAAAAATAAGCTCAGAAATGCTGGTTTTCAAAGACGATCTGTGTAAAAGTTCTCTAAAGCCAACAAGCATCAGGTTCCCTTTCACTAGTCGTACACTATGGAATGCATCGCTTTTCATATGATACCACTGTCATGTCATGAACCATAAAAGCTTTATCCTGCGATTTGATTTTCATCTCAGGCCTCTCAGGTATTTCATTTATTTGGTATCAAAGCAAAAAAAAAAAGATGAAGTTATTCCCACATCCACCCTCCACCTTCTGAATTTAAGCGAAAGGCCAGTTGATACAGGGATGAACATCTCATCCACCTTTTTTTTTTTTTAACCATCAGGTTATCAAGTTGTCTTTCATCACTTGAGGGTGTGTGTGCTTCAGTGTCAAATTACGCCTCTCGCAGCAGCCTCCACCGTGAAATCTTCCGTCAGGCTATTCTGTGAACTGATACCCTTCATCCACATATTGCTTTGGGGACTCTCTTGACACAGTTTGTCACAGTGGTGATGGTCTTATTCTGTACTGTTGCTGGAGTGTAAGACAGAGAGAGAGAGAGGGAGTCTGTCCCCATTCGAGTCCCGACAACACTTCTTTTAAGATTAACAGTCAAATATGTGGAGAATCGAATTTCAAAGTAGCAGATTAACACAGCGGTGGAAGAAGTTTTACCATCTTTGACTTAGTAAGTTGTAATATTATAGTGTATAAATACAAGTAAGGAGAGTCTCAAAGCATCAAGAGCAAAGGTTATGGAAGATGTGGATGCATCATTATGTATTAGTTGATTTATATTTTGTATTAATACAGTAGTAAATAGAAATTCACCCTCGGTACAGCTGTCTTGAATGGGGAAATTAGCTATAGAGACTAAAACTGCTTTTTGTACCAGGCTGTAAACATGTTTATTTCTGCAGTACATCCCTTTCTATAGACACCAATACTGTTACACAGCAAACTGAAATTCCTCATCAGTAACACGGGAGATTAATGTGGAAGAATGAGGTTAAAGATCAGCAATTGTCTATTTTCTTTTATTAGAGCAGAAAATTGAGCATGTAAACCATTTTTTTACACTGTTCCAGGTTTCCAAAACAGTACAAATCACGCCTTTTGTTTCAGTAAGATGTACATCAATTACATTAAAAGAAAGAATCAAGTGTCCACTGAAAACGGTATTTACATTTTGTACATTTAAATTACGTCACTCCAGTTGTACTCACTCATACAGCAGTTAAGAGACAATATTTGTGCACAATTAGTAGAAGCCTGAAACAACTACAACTAAGCTAAATGAAGTCAACGTGTGGAAGAGCACTCAACCGGGGGAACAATATTGATTGTAGAGAGACGTAAGGTACGTGTCGTCTATGCAAGGATAGGCTTATTTCAACTTCCTCTTAAGTGACACATTAAAAGTCAGGGTGATTCTCGCCGTTGAGGCACCTGCTATTCATAAAGATTATCTTAGCGGGGACAATACATCCAGCGGATGCAGAGAAAAGGTAAAAACGAGGGCATGAGAATTATATATATATTTATATATATAAAAAATATATTTTGTACAATAGTGTCACACTTTTTTTTGCTTCAGTACTATTCTGATGTTTTTTTTGAACAGTTACATGAGAGAATCATGACGATGTAACTGAGTAATGGCACAGGAAACGGCTCGAACAGACGCTCGAAGAGGACGATGACGATTTTGTCCAATACAGCAAAAGGAAGGAAATTATGAGGTAGATGGCTGATGAGTGCAACAGAAACAATTCTTTTCTTTCATAAAATATGTATTAATGTTTAAAAAAAAAGAAGCTGGACATGATTTAATAGTATGAAGACGATGTCGTACGCGGCGTCACGTGAAAATCTTGACTGCGGCTCCTCCTGGTAGTGTTTTCTTCAGTTTTCGAAAAGGGAGCAGCTTTCCTTAATAGTGGATGCAGTTTTGCAATGCAAGTGAATAAAAATAGCAACTGCAGCATTAGGAGAACCAGCTGACATACTGTCTAGAGAAGGCTTGCAAGCTTTTTTTTTTTTTTTTCCTCTTCTCCTTTTGGACAACAGACAATTGCACGTGACTGAACTTGGCTACTTTAAAAAGCTCTACATGGGACACAGATGGAATGATTCATATATGCAGGACATCAGTCATCAGGTTGGTTTTTTTTTTTACACTGTACAGGTACACTTATCAAATGTCTCACGTTTAGGAATATGTACAATTTCTCCTTTATAAATATTGTGCATTAGTTACTAACAGCAATCCTGAGATGTGCGGCACCATCTCATCTACGAGTCCACGATCTCCACCTCAGGAACTGCCGCCCCACTCCCTCCCTCCCTCCCTCCCCAGAACGAGATTCATGATGGCTTTCTCGAGGAAGAAGAAAAAAAAAAAAACAGTTGTTCAACTTTGAAACAGCTGCTTTCATGATTTGATTTCTTTTCTATATATTTATATATATATATAAAAAAAAGGGGCCAGACAAAAAGAGATCATCCTGATTGAGGATGATCAAGGGGAAAACAGTCTGGACAGAAATCCCATCTCTGACCAGAAACATCTTGGATCCTCTCAACAGAGGAGGAGGAATTCCACGCTAAAGCACTTAAAAAAACAGAAGAAGAAGAAGAAGAAGAAGAGCACAACAAGGGCTGAGGGGAACTGCACAAGTGAAGTTGGATGGGATCAAGGCAGGGTCATGTTTCCGTGGTGGTTGGAGTTTCGTAGCTTTGGCTAGTTCTGCTTGTTGCCGTACATGAGGGGAATGATGTAGACGGAGATGTCGTCTCCGGAGCCTAATCTGTCGTTTGATATCCTCCAGCCTCGATCCTTCAGCACCCCTCGTGCTCTCATTACGAGGTCTTGAGCTGCCATTGTGTACCTGACATAATAAAGGTGATAAATGATTAAGGCACAGTCGTAGCGTGGCGATATACAATAAGATGAATGGTCACATCTGATAATAATTATTCACAGTATTTGCATGCAGCCGGAGGGGGGGGTCGTTAAATATTATGGTGGAAATAAGCTAAGAGAAGAAGAGTCAGAGCGCCCTGTTAATAGTCTTACAAGCTTTTCCTTGACATCAGAGAAATGACTCATCGAAATGTTTGGAAATTTGCATAATTACAACAAGATAATATTCATCTTCTACAAATAAGGCTGGGGTGAGAGGGAGTTCAGGCCTGACTGGTGGCTGTGTAGCTGTGCGATGAGTGAACGTGCCTGTGCTGGTCATCGGGGTCGCAGTTTGCCAGGAAACAGGTGACTGCCTCTGCTACTTCCTGGTTAGAGAGGACATCCCACAGTCCGTCAGTTCCCATCACCAGAACGTCGTCGGCTCCGTGCTCGTACTGTGCCAAAGGGTAGGCTTTGACCTGAGAGTGAAGGGCGAAAAAACAGGCAACAGTTGAGAGACGCATGGTTTCTAGGAATCATTTGAACCTGTTGCCCGTGAAGATGTCAAGTAAAAAGGCGACCGCTGTTGGCAGAATAGGGAGAAGAGGAAAAACACTCCTTATTCCGACATGGGAGTGTTCGTGTTTTCACTGATTTTGGTGAACTCGGATCATATTTTATGGAGGTAGCTCAAGTCTGTGTGATTTCCTGATGGACACTGAAGCAAAATGTTGTGAACTGTAGCTGCTGTAAGCTAATGCTAGCTCAGTTTGTTAGCCAGGCTGTCCAGACTGTGAGCTTTTAAATTCTACCTTGAATTTTCAGAAGATTCAGATTTCGCAAATGATGAAAAAGTTTTCGCCGTATGTAACATATAGGCATAATCTCTCAAATTACTACGCCTCAACAAACGCATACTATTAAATAGCTAACAGTGGCCTGCTATACCCGTGCGTGAGTTGCCTCATCAGAGCAGAGGCAGCAACTTACTGCAGAGGCGACTGCGAAAGTGGTTTTAATGGAATGAGAATGACCTCCGCGTGGATCACAAGCCTTCAAGTTCAAGAGTGCAAGACAGGCAGAAAAGGACTGAGGCCACGAGTGAGGCCATGAAAGTCACGGCAACTCCCAGAATCGATTTCAAAATAGGGATTTCAACAGCAGCCATTTGATTTCTGACACGACACCCATATTCGATCTCATGATGAGGATCATCTGATGACTCCAAGGTTAGCAAGACTTTATTCTAACGAGCATCCCTGCGGGATGCTCGCCCATATGTATGGTGTCATTATATAGTCTATTTGTCCTGTATATGAACAACCAGTGGGACCTCTAACGCTCAGTATTATATACTGTGTGTTTACACTCAGTGACTCCAAGCGTCTCGGAGAAGGAAGAAAAAACTGGAAATGAAATACATCAAAAAGGAAGCTGAACTATGACTGAACTCGGAGGGTGATGAATTAAAGATCAAGAGAATTCACCGACTTCGTGACTACTGCAATCATGTGCAGTCGACACCGGGAAGGGAAAGAAGTCGTTTGAGATCCGCGGCCGGTCGGGAATGTTAATGTGCACGTTTGACCGCGTGGTTCACAGTGTGGACTGTTAATGGCCAAAGGCATCTTACATCGTTAGCTCTGCGCTCTCGTTTTATCAGGAGGCGAGAGTTTATGAGGTGAAGTAAAAAGGAAAGATCCACCATAAAAGACTGCAGCACTGTTAACACGCTGCTATTAGTGGTGTGAGCTGCTTTTCCATTACTCTGTATGTTTTATGCGCCTAAATGCTCAAATGTCAATGATGTGATGTTGATGGGGTTTTTTTTAACTTTACGACAATCCTGTTTGATCTCAGTAATGCTGGAACAATTATAAATGTGATGCTGAGGCCCTGCAGGTCTTTTAAAGTCTCACTTTGGACATTTATTTTCTCAAATGTGTCACAATACATGTGTTATGTTCAAATCTTTTGGAGCTGAAGCTCATATCCCTTATCTAGAAGATAAATACTCCAATACAAATAGTTAAATGTGAATTGATGACAATTCAGAAATGGAGCGTACCTCAGGGCAGCAGGACAGGAAGGGCTTAATGTAGATGTTGGAGTCGTGCACTTTGAGATTGTGATCTCCGAGACCTCTGGTGACTCCGATGGTCGCCAGGACGCGAGCCTGTAAAAGATCAGAGGTACGTCACGCTGCATGCGAGTCAAAGAAAGAAACAAACAACTTGAAAAGTGATCAATGCTCAGCTCCTGCTTCTTCTTCTCTTTTTTGTTTTTGATATTCTTTACTGAACAGAAAGTCACGAGGGAGTCGGTGGAAGTCTTACGGGATACTTTGATGTTTTTTGAGCTTGTAGCTTTGGTCTATTGATTCTGATAGCATCGTGCCACCTTACACTAAAGCCTGACATGCGGGCCTCAGCGCTACAATGAATCCAGACAGGGCAAACCATTTTATTTGGAGGTAAACCTGTTTGTGGGTGCAGCTGCAATGCACAGGAAAACAACTACAGTATGTACAAAGTGCAGTCGGCACAAGTCGAACCAGGATACTGATCTGTGAGGAGAGTTTTGAAGTCGGGATTTTACACTTCGCTGAACTGAGGGCTCAAACCTGTTTTCCCTCCTGCCCTGTCTGTCTTCGGTTGCACTCCCACATCTATGCAATTAACTTGAATGAGTGCAATGTTATCATTCCCCATAAGAATGATGGCCAAAACTACAAAAACAACCCAAGTTGTAATAAGCTGGAATTATCTGTAAGTCTAAAGAAGCGGAGTTGTGGAAACCTGTCTGATATGTCGAGGAGAGCGCGATACGTAGTTAAAAAACATCTTGACAGCCGTGTAGATGCCTGTTCCCGAGCACATAATTTAACCCCAAACTGCTCTAATGAACTGCGAGTTTGTAACTGTGAAGCGAGATATTTTTAACTGAGAGCATATACACTCCTCCTCGTCCTTGTGAATCCTCCTCGGATGAAGTTAATACTTAGTTCATTAAAATAGTATATGACTCCAGTGAACTTTCTGTGAACTTCCTGCATTCATCACTGATAATTGTAAAGAATAACCTGCATGACACAGCCCGAGCCACATTTCACTGACAGATACAGGCTACTCCCAGTGGGGATCTTTATCTGGATGGATGAGCAGCATTTAGGCAAATAAACACAAGCTCATCGTCAGCATCTTCCAGTTTTGTGAGCGCCTAACGATCGTTCCCTGAGCCCCAGGCGGCATCAAACTCATTTGTAAGCTGTGTAAAACTCTTTTTGACTCCTACTGTCTGCACAGATCGTCACAGACACTTCTAAAAACGGCTGCTGGCACAGGACTGGGGAACTGGGCTAATTGAATCTACTGTACGGCGTGCGGGACAGGGCGGCAGATAAGGACGGGCAAGAGGGCGAGTGGAGGCTGGTAGGGATGAACCCGGATCAGTATGCAGCACAGAGAGTCGGAGAGAAGGGAGACAGATAGGTGGAGAGAAGGGAAAGCGTTTCAAAGTGGCGGCAAAGCTCCTCCGGCAGAGAAGGGGAAACATCCTGGGATTAATTGTTGAAGCGTTGGGGCCCAGCAGGCTGCGCGCCGGGCTTTGAAGTGCTCTGGCATTCCCTCTCCCTCGCACAAAGCCCCCTCGCTCTATCTAGCCATCCATCTCCGCGCCTCACTTCAAAGGGAGCGAGCGCGACGTGGGCACGGCCAACTGTGCAAGGGGTAAAACCCCCCGAATGTGGTCGCGGGCGAGGAGGGCACGGCGAGGTGACATCTGCCCCAGTCATCAGTCAAAGCCAAATCTACTGTCTGTCTGTGTTAAACAGAAAACTGGAGAAGGCCACAGTGAGAACGCGTTCATATCTATCGTGTTTCCTATCTGACCTTTTCAGCGCAACAAGGACGAGACGCCGCACACCACCGCGCGTACAGCATCACTGAAGGAAAGGGAAATGTCATGAACGGTGTGCTGAGCTTTTGACCTTTTCTCGTGTCAAAACACCGACGAGATTCTCCTGGTTTAGCGGCGCTGCGTTCCGAATTAACATACATCACTCTTCTGGACACTTTCCAGCCGTCTGTCTCTCACATTTTCGTCTCTGTCCAATGGGAGTCCAAACCTCTGACCCCTGGCTGGAGTCCATTAGTGAAGAGATCTGTGCCATAGGTTGTTGCAGGCCAGGAATCCTTTCTACTAGCTGCCTCCGACATACAGCGACAAGGTGGAGGATAGAGGGTGGGTGGATAGGAGGGGGGGCGGGGTGGGTTGACTAATGGTGCCCCGGCGAGCTTTGATTACAGGCGAGGCGCACAAGGCCGTGGGAGTAACTCTGTCAGCAAGTGGCTGCCGAGCACTACTTACCTTCTTCCCTTCGCCGTAGATCAGGGGAAACTTTAGGTCATCGTCCTCGATGGTTTTATACGCCCTGCGCAGAGGAGAGAGGACACTTTAATGGCTTTTTGGTTTATGGCAGGCAGCACACACGTGCCCTGGAGATACATTGCCTCCGCAAGCCCCCCCACCCAACCGCCTGCAGGTCCTGCTGCCGAGGTGACTGTCACAGAGAGGGAGAGTATGCTGGGAGGAAAAAAATCCACCCAGACAACACGAGACAACAAATATTTTTTTCCTTCTTTCTGCTCTTATAAGTCTCCCTAGCGACAGAGTGAGACATCTACGGATGTGTCTGCTGCAGTTATATATGTGTGTGTGTGTGTGTGTGTGCATGCATGTATCTGAAAGACTGGATGTAAAGCAACTGAATGATGCAAGAGTATCCACGTTTACGTTCCCCTGCTACTCAGAGCAGTGTTTAAACTTCCCCAACTGATGAATAATTTACCATTTCCAGCCCGGGACCAGACAGATCTGCAGTGCAAGAAAAGCGACTCTATATTACTGTACGTCTTCACGCCGTACACTTTTCACCTCTAGCAGCTCAGAAACTTGCAATGTGGTTAACCCCTGCGCCGGTACACTGCGCGGTTTTCACTTCAGAAGAACAGCTGCGTCACTATACGCCATCAGAAACATTACAAATTACTGCCAATTTCCAGCAGGGCTGCCAGGGCAAAGTTTTCCATTCACAACTCGCACCAGGTGCTGCGAAAAGAAAAATCTGGCAGCGTTTGAAGGCAGAGTTCTTACCTGGATCAAATAACACTGAGGAATACAGGTTACGCGCTAGAGGAAGAAGTGTTCGGAGTGACTTTAGGGAGCTTGTGATGGCAGAAAATGACACTTATCTTGCTCCGAAAAGCTGCTTAAAACAAACCTTGAGTGTTATTTGCAGGTATCACATGACCCAGACTGGCCCTCACACACCTTATCCAATGTATTTCAGCTGCTGTGAAGCAGATTAGCAGGGACCCGGGGATGGTTTTTACATTACTGCTGGTTCCACTCAGAGAGACCATATGTTTCCACCTTAGGCGAGCGCTATACTGCTGCACTCAGCACTTTTTTTTCTTTTTTTTTTTTAAACAGTGTGCAGAGCAAGGACTATCACACAGAACGCAGCCCACAAACACAGAAATACAGTTTTTCAGGCTCAGATTCTTCTGAGCGGAGAGCCGTAGCGCAAAATAACGGCCCGTAGAAGAGCTTCCTCGCTAATGTTTGCAATATTCATGGTGTGGAAAAACCTCTAAAACAGCAGTCTGATGATGTGAAAGTTAAACAGAGCATTAAAAGAGACATTAATTGAACTGGGGCAGCTTTTACTCTCTATTTTAAAACAAACACTTTTTTTTTTGCTGCCATATCACTCCAGACTTTTTTTTTTCCATGAGTATTTCACCTTCAATTTTGCACGTTTTATGTTTTTATTTCAAAGAGTCTGGGATGAAAACCCCAGAGCCTGCTGTCGGTGACGCCCCCCCCCCCCACCCCATGAGACCTGTGTTTACAGCGAATCCATCCCTGTCTGACTTGAGATAACAAGTGTGTGACAGAAAGAGAGAGATACACATTAATCCTGTTATAATACCTGCTTCCCGCTCCGGGACATGTCGAGTCGAAAACATTTCTTTAAAAAAAAAAAAAAAAAACGGCGAGCAGAGTTGCTCAAGGGCCGTACTGTTTGACCACAACACTGAGCGCTTTCACATTCAAGGGCTGAGAGTGACTGACTGGGGGAGATAGAGGGAGAGAGAGAGAGAGAGTGGGGGAGGGGAGAGGAAGATGGGATGCAGGGAGGGAAGGGGGGGGGGTTGTATCATCCTCTCTGCAGGTGACGAGAGGCGGGCAGGCGAGGAGGGGAGTGATGTCATCTCTGCTCGGTGCAAAGAGGGGTGACAAAGAAACGTTAGCAGTGTGTGCTCAGCATCCCGATCTGTGCGCACACACACACACACACACACACACACACACACACACACCATTGTATACATCTCTACGCGCCGAAAGACACACACACCCGTCGGCAGACTTTAAGGTGACATTGTGGCAGGCTTGTGTCAGCACCGGATGAGTCAGACAAATTGGAGCAATTGACAGTTGGGTTCAGATGAACTTTTTTGGCCAACCTTGATGGGCTCCTCATAGATTGGGCCGCGCTCCGAGGGCCAGAATACGTGGCAGCGACCCAACGGCGCTCCGAAAGTAAGGCTGGAGGCCTCAGTCGTACAACAACAGCGTCAGACGGGGGGGAGAAAAAGAGAGAAGAGGAGCAGGAGAGGGAGTGAAAATGTGTGACAGTGATGAAGGTGTGTGTTAGCCTCCCTCCTCTCTCAGTCTTTGTCTATAGGATGAGGGGGAGGACGGATACCCCAGTGGGCGTGGGCACTAAGGAGAGACAGCTTGAGCGTGGTTCAATGTCGTTTATCACTGCCCTCCTATGTGGTCCGCACACCATTTTCTTTTCTGTCTTTACATCGTACCTCCGATCTTTCTCCTCTCCTCTTTCATCTTTATTTCTATCTTTGCAGCTCACCTCAGTCTACTTACATTTCTCTCTGTCTTTGAAACAATTTCCTTCTCATTTGTCACCCCCGCCCCTCCACCCTCCACCTCCCTCCTCCCCCAACCCACCCCTCTGTCCTCTCCAGCCTCCCACCCTCTCCGCCTGGCTGGCTGTGTTTGGATCATGTTGAACACAGCCGACTGCTCAACATCCATCACTCCGGGACGTCTTGCAAACAAAACCGCCCGCCATCCTGGACGGCGTCCACCGTTACAGTTTGCAATGCCAAAGCCGGCTCGTACACCCACACTGGCCGAAGGAGGGGAGGTAAAAGGAAAAGCGGGGGATGAACACAGAGAGAGGTGGGCTGCGGACCTGTATGCCTTCATTAGAGCGCGGCCTTGATCATGGATGCCTTTGAGGGAATTGGATGGCAGCTTACACCCACACAGACACGCAGCATGTGGGCACACTTGCTGCACATAGAGAGTGAACATGTACAGAGAGAAAGCTGCAGAGACATTACAAAAAAAAAAAAAAGATCCTATAGAGCATCTGAACTGCACCTATACAAGATGACACACTTAAACTCACACCCACGCACGTCAGAGCAATCAGACATGCTGACAGACGGGGCGCTTCGCCACAGACCCAGACTTAGTCCGGGGTGAAACGAGCAGAACTGGGTTATGGGTAGAACCTGATTAAAAATACATCACAGGCCGTCTGCGCTGCAGAGAGACAGTAAGCAGGCAGACAGCGGGCTGAGAGTTCTGGGCCCAATAAGGAACACAGCCGCTGACTGACCTACATCTGCTGAACCGAGCAGCACTGCAAAACACATGGTGCGGAGGTGGTGTCCATACATTCAAAAGGTGCTGCGTATCTCTCTTCAGTCACTTGCACCTATTATTCATCTATATGCATGCAATAAAAACACAACCAGAGTAGTATGTGTACTCAGGTAGTCTGTGTAAAGGCGGTTTCTTTACAAATACATTAAATATGTGGCTTTTCAGTCCAGGATTTTTGTGGGCGGTCCTTAAAGGGTGGCCCGATGACACGCTGAGGCCACCCTGAGCAGAGAGATAGGTTCTAGCATTAGAGTAACTTTGATGCTAATCTCTGATAACTACTATTCAAAGGCATTTTTAGATTTATCTGACAATACAGTCAGACAAATTATACAGTCTAGCTTCAGTCACTAAGCATGCACACAAAACAGCAAGTAAGTCTCGCTCCAAGGTAACAGAAAAAACGATTTGTATTTGTATAATAAAAACATACTTGTGCATATTTTATTCCATGTCTGCCACATTCTGTAAACAAATCTGACACACTGTGACTTTACTAGCCTTTGCTATGCTAGTAGCACGCAACTATGATTAAATTAAATGAGATGATCGACCCCCTGGACACTTTTCCACTATATTTTCTCTCGCTATCACAGATTTCCATCTGTTTCTCACTCTTTATGTATTCTCTCTTTTTTTCTTCCTTCTCACACCATCTTCTTCACTCTCTCTCTCTCTCTTCAGCTTTTTTTTTATCTCTCTCTGCAGAAATATAAAGAGCCGGGTCCTCGCTGGGCACACAGATTCCTTCTACCCTTCTCCTCACACATACAAGCAGAAATGCCAAGGCCACTTCGTGGCCTCTTTTCTGATGGTGGAGCTCTGAATGGCTTTTTTTTCGTACACTGAATAGGATGGAGATTACTATTATTGGTTATTTTCATTGGGGGGTACATTACAAACTTAAAGGAAAGGACTTGCACATAAGGAATGTCACAAATTAATGTTTCAGCAAGGTACGAGGATAGGTAGCTAGAAACTATATTCACACAAATTTCTCTCAGGGGGCTCATAAAGGCATTCTACCAGATACAGAGGAAGTGTAAGTCTGTAAAAAAAGCCCAGTAAAAACAGGTTTAGTGTTAAATAATTTAGCTGGCAGAAGAGAAACTTACAGTCATGCAAATAAGGAATAAAAAAGCAGCATCCTTTCATCACCGTGCATTGCATTGATGAATCCAATCAATAAATAAGTTAAAAAAAAAAAAAATCAATGAGTCAGTCAACCTACCACCCCGCCATGGTGAAGTCACGGTACAGCATCCTCTTCCCCACCTCCTTCCTCTGGACTCTCCTCGGGAATTCCAGATGTGTAAACTCGTTCCCTAATAAGTGGGGCTGCATGTAGGCCTTTGATATGAAAAGGGAAAGAAAAAAAACAGAAAAAGAAGAAGATTGACATGCCCAGGGGATAGGAAAAACAATTCCATAGTCTATTAAGCTGGCAAAGAGAGCAGGCAGTGTAAAAGAGACAGAGCTAAGCATAGCTGGTGTCTCAACGGGAGGGGAGGTCAGCTCTGCTAATATCTGACAGCTGTGCTCGCTGGAGAGTAGCTGAGAAAGGTTCTGTCTTACCAGGAACTGCAGTCGTCGTCTCTCTGACTCCGGTGTGAACTCTGTTGACATGGGGGTGACTTCCCCGGCCCGGATAATGATAGCTCTGAGGGAGAGGAGCAGACAACACAAAAAAAAAAAAAAGTTTTTTTAAAAGATGGGACAGTGTCGCTCCTACTGCTGGCTGCAGGGCACCCAAAGGTGAGTGTGTGTGTGTCTCACCTGCTGTCCCCAGCGTTCCCAACAAAGAGCTTCCCGAGCAGATAGACGACCACCAGAGCAGTGCAGCCCCCTGAGACGTTGTAGACCGCCTTCTCCTTTTCTATCTGCACATCCTGAATACAAAACACACACACACAAATTAATCTGATGAGAGCACATAATCCAAACCCATCCTCTGCACGTAATCATGTTTCTAATCATCACAGGCTTCAAAAAGTTTTTTCCTATCACGCAGCGGCACATAGCATTTCAGCAAGAACCAGATAGAGAGTAAAATACTGCCCCGAAAACCCGCCATGATGCTATTATTAATTATAGGAACATAATGAATTCATTTATCAATCGCACCGTGAGTCAAGGAGCAATAAAACGAAATGGAGACCAAAAGGACTGCAGAGAAAGTTTGGAGGGACCGCTGGTTATTACACCAGTTAATTAGCCCAGATTAATTTGTTGCTAATTAAACCAAAAAAAAAAAATGATTTGGAAAAAACCCATGCTATCAGTTCATTAATTAGATGAATAATTAACCTGTCAGCGAATTAATCAAAACGCTAACATAAATTTTGAAACGAGCTGCTCACACTTGGTTTAACCCTTTTATGCTCGCCGCGGTTATTGTTGGTCTGCGGTTAACTGCTCCCGAGGGGCCCGCAATCGTGAAACAGACGCAGGAAGTTATCCCAGGAAATGGATGACCCCCTCCCCTCCCCCCCGTGGCACCACCCTCGCATCCCTCCGTCACCATCAACAGATTGAGTGGGATGAGAAATGTTGGCGGACACATTTTCCAGCGAGGCCATCCCTAACATGTTTTCCCATGAGGGATGTTACCCCAACTAAATCATATCGCCTTCTGCTCCACTGCTGACGACCTCCATCTGATCACAACTCTGTCAGTGTGTGTGTGTGTGTGTGTGTACAGTAAGTGTCTGCCTCGCTGACAGGAGACAGCAGTGGACTGTATGCGTGCCTTGAGTGCATAAATGTGTGTGTGTTTGTGTCTGGAAACAAAGATGGACGTGTGTGGACACAGTTCTGAATGTATGTATGTGTGTGTGTGTGTGTGTGTACATTTTTGTGCAGACTGTTTTGTACAAAACAGAATTAGCATGTGTGTGTGTGTGTTTGCACGCGTCGTCGTTCTCCAGTTCCAGAACAAACACACACGCCACAGTCGTCGCCATACACATTTCTCAAGAGTGAGAGGGCATGACGGAGTGTAGACGATGGATGTGTGTGTGTGTGTGTGTGTGTGTGTGTGTGTGTGACTGCTGGGGAGGGGGGTGTGAGGGTGAACAAATGTGTCCTTCACCCTGAATGAATTATGAATCCATAGTGAGCCATACATATTTATCCTGGCTGTATCCAATACCTCTCGCTGCAGGCAAAGTCTTTAATAATGTAAAAGTCTGCATAAACATCTACACCTTTCTCCTCTTCACTTCCGCCAGGAAGAATCTAACAGCTGAGCTCAACAACCAGCAGACAATGGAGGACGTTTCCACTGAAATCCACTTCAATATGAAAAACCACAGACGAACACAACACCGTGCGGCGCGCCCGCGTCAGAGTTTTATTTGACCAGGACCTCAAGGAAACGCTTAAACAGAAACAAATCCAACACCTCCCGTCCAGACAACACCTCAACACAGTCGTTATAAGAAGAGATAGTTCTAAAAAATGGACAGGACAGTGTACACTCACAGCTGATGTGTAGAAATGTTTAGTAAGTTGTGAATGAGCTTTAAAATTCACCGTACTCTCCGGGCTGTTTGAGGCTCTTCTATTCGTACGTTTGCAGAACGAGAACGGGAGGGAGACACTCAGACGACAGCGACGGCAGAAAAAGAGGTCGAACATGGGAAAAGAGGGAAAACTCTTCAGTCGGACAGTGAGACAGGTAATTAACCGCATTAATCATTTTAACTAATTAGGAAAATCAGTGGCATCTCGGCTGTTTTTTGAGGGCAAGAACGACCTTTGGGCAAATTCTTTTGCGAAAATCCTCATAATATTGAGCATTAATAACCTGCTGCCATCACACACACACACACACACACACACACCTTGGCATTGCAACGAGCAATATTTATACGTTGAACTATTATTAACTGCCGCCCTGACACAGACTGGCAACCTGTCCTGGTCGTGCCCGGCTTTTGGACTGAGGAGGATTCAAACTTCTCATACCACACAACAACAAGAGAACACACAAACAAAAAATGCACATCTGGATGTCGTGCAACAGTGTTCAAACATTCTGCTCATTTACGTTAATTTCCCGAAGGCTAATGCTTCAACCACAGCACACCTCATGCTAGTAATTACGGTAACTCAAAGGAAAAGTTCAACATCATGCACTAAATGTTACACAGGTCTGTCACGGGCTGAAGCCATGGGCCATTTTGGGAAATATTCTTATTTGGTTTCTTGGCGAGAGTTCATCCGGTAGATAAATAATGACTCATGTCTGTACGGTAAATAGCTTAGCTTAGCACCCAGACTGGAAACCTGCAGGCAGCACGTGGATTGCTAATTAAAATATCACATCTCATTTATTTAATCTGTACAAAAACCAAAATATTAAAAAAACGTCACGTTGGGTTGTTTTTACAGGGGGTTACGTGCGTGACGGGTTCTTGGCCCGGGAGCAGTGACTTCCTGGAGCCCACGCTGTTTGCCTGTGCAGCCTCACAGCGATGATAAGACTCTGTTTTTACACTTTTTGTACAGATTCTACAAATGATATAATAAATGAGCCTCAGAGACTAGTCAGGCTGGCTGTTTCCATATATACAGAGTAGAAGGAAACAGAGGCCACAAATAAATGTCTTCTACCGAGGCCTGTGATGTCCTCCCCTCTCATTTCTCTCACACTTTGGCTGATAAGTCTTTGTCTCTGACGCCGTACGTTGTTTTTGATGTTTACACATCCCTGAGTGATTATCAGGCTTCACCGGCCGCTTCCATAGGAACGCAGCGAGCCGTGTCAGGAGAATTAAAAGGCGGATCCCTCCGATAAGATACAGAGGCTGGGGTGAACTCGGAGACAAAGATTTAGCGTGACAACAACCCCTTTCCCAAGACTCTCTGACACTTCCCATTTTCTTAAAGGATGAGCTTCATTAAAAAAATAAAACAGGGTCCTTTCGGGGGGTGAGCTTTTGGTACAATCGACTTTTGGGTTGTTACTCAGCAAAAGTAGAAGTGATGTTTTTTTGTGTGGAAAGTGGAAATGTGCTCCACTTGTAGCATTCTGCATCTGACTTCACAAAGATTATTAGCAAATTTCAAGTAATTGACGGCAGTGGAGGAATGTGGGTGCTGTGGTTAGAGCCCAAAGGTGCAGAGAAAAATGTGGCAAGAACCTTGAAAACCAATTACTGAAACGCTGATCAATCCAAGGCAAACACATCGTATATGCTTCTGCTATCTAAGGAGACAGTCTTGGAGCTGTGAGCTTTGAGGTATACGCTGTGACATCGATTCCGACGTTTCAAATGGTGGATTTCGGAGCACTTGCCCTTTAAGAAAAAGCGAGAGCACGCGGGGTAAAAAGTGCAGATTCAGAGCTGGATAAAGAGCCAGAGAAGGCATGTGAGAAGAAAGACGGGACGGCAGAGTGAGACATGGATGTTTGCTGATTGCTCTGAATCGTGAGGCAGCGGAAGAGAGAGAAACAACTGTGCTGTAAAGTCAGAAGATGTACTAACTCAACAGAATCAGAATCTGAAAATGATTTCTGCTCATTCCTGCTTTTAAAGAAAAAGCATCATTGTGACACAGCTGTCCAGTTCCACTTCTATTATTATAATAAGTCAGTGAAAACACAATCCTCATGACTGTGTACAACAGCACCACCTCATCATTAAACAAAAACATCACAATGGACCTGTCAAGTCATTAACTGATCCTCATGCAAGCATTAATTACACCCACACACACCAAGCTATAAACACAATGCACTTTTTTTAAATTTTTGTAATTGCCATGTGGTTTGGTAAAGATAGATTACTGCACACTACCATCTAGTGGTTGAGAGGTGGAAGCACAAGGACCGGCTGAGTCTTTTCTATTGAGATTGATCCGCATTATCTGTCAGAGTCTAGGAAAGGAAACACAACTGTGTAGTTCCTTCCCGCCCCGGACACAACCTGTTTGGACTCTCTGGTCTGGAGGATGCCAGTGATCAACAGCTAAAACCAGACACAGAGTCGGTTACATACTCTGTAAATCTATGCAATACCTGTTATTTTGTTCGCTCGCACACAGAATCTACTCATGCTGTGCGTGTATACTGTATATTGTCATACCCACCTGCCTTCTCTCGTCTTTTAACTGTACTTATGTCCATGTCTGTGTGCACAGCTGAACTGGAGTCAAATTCCTTGTGTGTGTACACACACACCTGGCCAATAAAGTGATATTAATTTAACATCCTCGAGTGATCTCACCCAGAATGCAAATGGTAGCTGTGCAGGACTGTGTGGAGGTTCTGGAGGTGTCTGTTACAGCCTGTTTCTACAGCTGTGTGGCCTTTCCCAGTCACAGACGCTGTAATATGAATATGAATTTTTCTCTTTATTGATTTATGATGTTATTTCCATGTTTTGAAAGTGGCAAAAAAAGTTTTTTAAAAATCTGTTTTTAAATGTGAACATTTTCTGGTTATGTCGGTCTTCCCTCAAAGTGTGTGTGTGTAGAACAGACAGAAGAAAACTATACTTTAAGACTTTAAAACTTTCAACCAGCTTTGTGTCATTTCAGTGTGGGCAGTATACACAGATAACCAGTGTTTACCTTCCCTCCATGTTGCTCTCTGCTCATTTCCCTGACAGACCTTTGCCTCTCCTCGGCTGACACTGACTTTAGGACTTCAAACTACGACTGTACTGCATTTTTTTTTTGTATGCCCACATCCACAGACAGCCAGATCAAGAGAGGCACAAGCCCTGCTGGCAAATGATCCAGGCGCTCCGGTGCAGGCAACATGGAGGGAAGGTAAACAGTGTGTGCACAAACGAGCTGCACGAGCTGGTTGAAAACGAAGCAAAGTTTCCCTTTAATTAAAGTAACTGTAAGCTTGTTTAGCAGCAGGTATTACACCGTCGACATGGCGAGCTGTGAGTTACAGCGAGTAAAACTGAAGAAACAGTGACTTTAATCTCTCGGTGTAACTGTACATGAGTTCTTTACTCTTTCACAAGCCAGCAGAGGACAAACATAACACAGGCTGTTGATCAGAACCGATGTTGAAACCGAGGGCAGTGACTTTTGCCCCCTTCCCCCTCAAAGCCTGACAGGCAGCCCAACACTGTTTTGATTGGCTCTGATCTTGATCTCTTGGCCTCTGAATGAGTCAAGTCTCCAACATCTACTTACAGCACGGCCAGATGGCTGGTGTGTGTGTGTGTGTGAGAGAGAGAGAGAGACCTGCAGCAACTAGTACATCAACTCTCCTGGCTCTGAGGCTGTTTGCTGACTGACTGACTTTGTAAATTTGGAAAAGGTGCTTCCTGTACTAGTGCTCGCGTGCACCGTGTGTGTCTGCGTTCACCCAGCTGGTTAGACAACAATGATCATCTTTGGTTAAACACTGTTCGGAACACGGCGAGCACACAGCTGAGCAGCAGAGAGGTGAATCATTGTGAGGAAAGGGACAGGAGGCCATAAGAGATGTGCTGTAATGCCCAAAACAGAGATTTGTTTGTGTCATTTTACAGGTTTTTACAGGGTTGAACTATGTAATAAAATAAGGCTGCTTGTGCTACGAAGTACACTCTGTTGTATCCACTTTAACAGGGCAAAGATTCATATACTGCATGGATACCATCTAAGCCAACAGCAGGAAACTGTGAGGCCAATGCACATTTCACTTAATCGTCTGATTAGAGTGAATCAATATCAGCTGACTTGGTGAGTAATTAGAGTTTAATAGATGTTAAGTAACGGATACGGAAACATTTAGCAGCTTTATTGTGAAGAGAAATTTGGAAATGTTCTACACAATTTGTGATAAAAGAGCGTGGACAGTTATTTGGATTGCAGGCTTGCATTTAGCAGGGCTGACAGAAAGTACATATGCTTTGTGACTCTTTAGAGTAATTCCCTCCTTCTAAGCAGCCAGAAAAAAAAGGGAACGACCAGCTTTTTTTGTTCCAAATACACATAAAATGTGGGAGGGAGACTCTGGCCAACTCTGGCCGATCTGACAGAGGGTTGTCCAGCGTTCTAAGGATTATAGGGACTCACTAACTGAAGGACTGACAGTACAGAAAAATAATAACATACTGTACATAAGTTCAGGATACAGTGCCCATTTTTTAAAAATTTAGAGTGGAAAAGTGTCACCAAATCTCTAAATTCAATCCCAACTCTTTCCAAATATTAAAATTGACCTGAGTAAATAGTAAGGTTGCAAAGGGGTGGAAAATCAGACCATTTCCAGACAGCTGGGAATGGTCTGGGAAATTAATCTAAGCATTTTTCCAAATTGGAAACTTTCCATGTGAATTAAAGGGTAAATTGGAAATTATGGGAATTATCTTAACTTATTTAGCACCTAACTTATCAGCTAGCTGTCTACTGTATGAATACATTTCCATGTGCTATGTGCAAGTTAAACATTAAAACCATACGGCAAATATATTTAGCCCATAACATCATCCAAGCTTACTTCACTTTATGCAGTCCACAAGCTCAAATGTGTGGCTTCAATAGCTTTGGGCTCTAAAGTGTGGTCCAGGGTTCTAGAGATCATCTGTGCATGTGATGGAGGAATGCACAGTGCATGCCTGGGGGCAGTTTATTCCCGTTTATTCCCATGGAAGGTTTCCAACTGTAAGAATTCCTGAAATTTTGCAACCTTAGTAAATATTCTCAGATTTGGGGCACAAATACAAAACCAGTTTCTTGGAATTGTTCTTGATGATTGGGAGAGCCAAATGAACATAATTTCAATATTAGTGTTTTATTTCATAAAACTTACCATGTCTTTGAAAGCGTTCTCGATAGCTCCGATCACCAGGCTCTCATGTGAAACCTTCTTCTCAGTGAAGAAGCGTGTGGGTGGGGTGCTGGGTGAACCCGGAGCCCCTGCTGCACCGCGGAGGGAGGCGGCCCGGGTAAGGGCGCGTTGGGATGTCGGGGTGAGGTGATGATTACTGGGCTCTTCCCCGAGACATGTTGGAGGCGGCAGGTTTGGAGTGCAGAGGATTTCGGTCACCTCCTGAAGGTGCAGCGCGATGTGGTGATGTAGAAGACGGGAAGCCATCACAGCTGCCCCAGAACCAGCGTGACCATCAAACAACGCCCAGTAGTGCAAGGTCAGGTCTTCAGAGCTGTCCTGGATATAGATGAGAGACAGACAAAAATCAAACACAGACACCTTCATCAGGTCTATTCATGCAGGATGTAGCATGTAAGCAGAGGAGCTTTGCCGGACCTTGCATTCACACTGATGAACCAACTAGGGGCTGAAAATCTTTTTTCTCTTGAGCAAACTCATCCAGTGTGTGAAGTTTGCCAGCTAGGAATACCATGCGTGGCTTTTAGTAGTCACCAGCGGTCCACGTTTATAATTTTCTCCAGTTCAAAACAGCCAATAATAGTTTACAGGATTTAATTAAATTAATGCTTGGACAAGAGTCCCAATATTAAAGTTTATTATAACTCCAAGAGTTGGGAGAATTTTAAATTACAAGATGCTGTATATTCTACTATTAAATTATGTAGGTGACGAGTTATGATCCAAAAATATGAAAGTGTGAATGTTTGGTAAGCCAAAGCCTTCTTTCTCCTTGCATGTACTGCTGTGCTTCCCAGCCTGGGGGGAAATAATTTAATTATTATTAAAAATAATAATTAAAAAAAACATTTCTGCAATACAAATTATGCATTTTCGTGACTCCTCTCTTGTCTTGTACGCTGGATAGTTTTACTTCTAGAAGCCTCTAAAAATAATCTGTGACGGGAACCGTGCAACTGAAAACCTTGCAGCTGATGCTGTGTTAAGCATCACAAGCCAAAAAGGCAGAGAACCACTGATGTACGTCTGTCTCAGTGACCAGAAGACAGGAGAGAATAGAAGCCCTTGTTCACTACCACCTGGATTGTACTCGAGTATAGCTGCTATGGAGACAAACAGGAAGACGTACGGCCCGGCTGACTCACACAGACGTCAGCGCTTCACACGTTGCCCAAAGTTAATGGTTGAAAGCTCTGTTCTACCGACACGTCGTTTCAATTAAACCCAGAACTGGCGCTGTTCACCGGGAACATTTTCTATCATTAATGTATGCTCTGGGATCAATGCTTCAATCTGCCGGTTTTAATAGACCCACCGTGATTCACTGTATGTCTGTACTATCTCCTGTCTTCACCTACAAAGTGCCACCTCCCACAGAAAAGATTAAAAGATGAGACGAAGCGTCTCGTGATCCGCTTCATTCACTGCCCACCTTTGAATTTGCCGCCTTCAAAAAAAAGTCACAGCAACGCTATGATCTTCCGCCCCGCTGGAACCGACGGTCACACTCATTCAAAGTCTGTTAGATGTAAATTTAACTCCATTCTCAGTAATTAAGTCGCGCGTGATGAAAGCGCAGGGCCGCACACATCTCATCATGCCGTGACGCGTGTGAAGATAAAGACAGAGAGGCTGACTTCCTCGGCAGTGGCCGGGGTTTACGCCGCATTTTTCTGGTCACTGAGTGTAGATCAGTGCTAACACATATTTCTGCAAACACTAAAGCTGAAGCTGATTTTCTAAATATAGCACAGGCAGATTTCCACAACACGAGCCTATGAAGCAAGCAAACAGCACTAGAAAGGCTCTACACCGCTAGTGTTTCGCTGCAGTAGTGAGTCATGAGATACTTGCATGAGTTTGCTGTAGGCTCTGGGTGGGCCTGAGCAAAGCACGGGTGGGCTGAGAGGAAATTTTAGCAGCAGTATTACTTCATATAGATACATACCACCAATTTAAAAATCACAAAGGGACTTTTGATGAAAGGTTAGAGGTGAAAGAAGGAGGAAAATATAGAAATCACAGACACATCGATTGTTTTTTTTTGAGCCTACTAGAAAAAAAGGACAGAGACACCATGCAGTAACTGACTTAAGTGTGTCAATATACTGCACGCCTTTGGTACACTGCCCTACAAACAGCAGTGAGCTTACATTTCATAACGATGTATAGCTTTTCTTTGCACATGACATACTGCGCAAGAACTATTAAAGGCCTATGGGAAGGATGTCGTGACGTAGCCTCAATAATCTGCTGATGGAACAGAACGAGGGGACAGTGGGTCCCAACACCAGACCAGGCCCAAGGGACATTCAAGGACTTCATCCAGCCTGATTACTACCTGGATTTCATCAGTGAATAAATGCTACAATGCAACCAATTTCTGCCCAAAATTGTGTAACGTTTGTACTATAAAAAAACAAAACAAAAAACAGTTCTATCATATTTTACGGAGAAAATTTTTTTCTGCACCAACTCTCAATTATTTACAGAGGTTTGTGATGGTCAGTGAAGTAAACAGCTGCAATCAAAAGTCAAGTGTTGACCGGTGGTGATAAAAAGGTTGGGGACCACTGTTTTAGACCGCCGGGAAAAGGAAGTTTTTCAGGCCTGGAATGTTGGCGAATGGTGAAACGGCGAGTAGAGCCGGTGTCGTGCCAGAACTGGAGCTGGGCTCTGCAGCCTCTATGGACATAATGACAGAGGTGAAAAGACTGAAGAGGGTGTTGATGGAGGAAGCTAAGAGGAGAAAAGGAGAAAATGACCAAGCGCAAGTTCATCCATCCTGTCAAAATGCGATTATTTCTAAGGATATCATATAGACGAGGAAGGCAATAAATCTTACTGCAGTTTCTATATTCTCATTTTCCTCTCAGGTTTGAACTCATCTCTTCCTATGGATATAAAACGTATCTGCAGTCATCCAAGTTAGACATGTTAGAAAAAGGTGGACAGACACATTAGTTTGACTGACCAGGCACTCCCGGACACCCAAACCCTCTCCGTTGGGCAGGGAAGACCTCCTACGGCTCGTGGGGGTCCGGTTGGGTGTGGAGCATCCTGCAGGTCTCCTTTTGACCACCAGCACCTCACAGCAGGCCTGGTCCTCGTTTAATGTGCTCTTTCCTGCATTGATCACCCTAGACAGAGACAGAGACAGGACAAAGGAGACTAAAATTAAATTTCAGTTCAGCACATCTAAGGAAAGAGACAATTACAATTTAATTAACTTATAAGCAAATATTATATAAGCTCCCTAAAAAACAAAGGCTGAGGCATGAACTATTTTCAAAGCATCAGATGTCATCTCCACTCACATCATGTCACAAACAGGCCAGTAACATCTGCGTCTTGGATTAAACTTTAAACTGCATTTATCACAAACCAAGACAGCAAATTTTCAAAATATTGGTGGTAAAAGATGATTTTCAACTAAAGCCGTGACCTTCAATTCACTAGATTTCCATAGGGAACATAAAACCCTTCCAAATTTCTATGTGAGTGTTTTAAATTGAGAGTGAGACAATCAATTCAGCAGATAGACAGTCTTTAAATACGCATTTCAATTTGAGACCCACGCATGTAGGTCAGAGGACAGAGAGACGCATAAATACTGCATTATACAACACCTGGCAGATGGTGCACTGCTGCTGCGAGCTGCTGTAGTCATGGACAAACACACGCTGCTTAACAATACTCCAGGCATTCTTGATTTAGCCACACCGTAGGAGACGTTAGGTCTGTGGTAGCCCTATTAAAATGTGCATATAGCAACTTAGAGCTCAAGGGGTGAGATAATCAAGGGGCACGCGGGAAAATATTAAATATAGCTCATCTATAAATATGATTTTTGTGCCATTCACCCACTCTTTTACTTAGAAAGATATAGAAACTGGTGGCATGTCTTGTACATCTCAAGTGAAAATCAGATAAAACAGACATTATATGACTTCACGTTGATATGAGAGGCAGTCATGATTATTTTCCTTTGGAGGATCATATATAAATAATCCTAATTGGTCATGGGGATGAACATGCAGAGCAGGGATCCTCTGTCTCCAGCTAAGAAAACACCGTCGGCTGACTGGGCAGACCTTTGCTCACTAAGATTGATTTTAATTGGAGTCTTACACAATGGGTCATTCACCACTTCCTATCCTAAAAGTTAAATATAGCACACTCCCTGCGGTGTGTCAACAAGACAGGCATAAAGGAAACGCTTCATCTGCCTACAAAATGACAAAACTAGAAGATTTATAGACCCAGCGACACACGTATGACGCAGTGGCACGGCACTCGCGCTGAACACATTAGTCAATAATCAACCAGTCTATCCAAAGAGAATCATCACAGATAACTTTAATAACTGAATAATCATTCATCCACACAGAACACTGAACACTTTAACACTTTCTGATATTTTTTAGCAATTAAATGAAAAAGAAACAAATAAATCCCATTCCTATTCACGGTTATCAGCACAGAGTGTAACATAAAACACTCAGGTTAACGGAATAACTGGGTGAGTGGCTAAGCTGTGGAGGTGAACTTTTACTTCTTTAGTCACAAATATTTCAGAGAATCATTTTTCAGTTGAAGTGTACATTTACTGCGTAGTTTTAGATCCAACTTCCCAGGCAGCTGTTCATTTCAGCTGGTGCCAGTTCATAACTCTGGCATCAACAATTCCCACAAGCCTTTAAAATCAGTCCTTGAAATGTTAAAAAGGCCAGCAGTAATGTAAGTATATGAGATGTAGTTAATAGTTTAAAACGTGTAAAACCAACAGCGTGTCCTGTTAACTCCTTCCCATAACTTCACACAGTGAATTGAGGCCACAAACTTCACGCACCGTCATGCATGTCTGAGACCAAAGCGCTGCAGGGAGTGACGTTCGTTTGGCCTTGGACGATCACAAGATTAACAACAGTTGAGCTTTCGAGCCTTTCCGTCTCTGATACGAGAGGAAAAGCCACCCACACCCGAGGCGCGAGAGCAGGGCTGTCATATTCGCTTATCTCCTTTTATTTCTTCACATTTGAGACAATGGACGTGACCTTAATTGCCCCGTGAGAGCTGTGATCTACAGATGGCCTGCTTTTGGGATTTAGTTTCTATTAACTGACACCTAAGACACAGGTTTTGTTTCAAAAGGTATTATTATAGACTCCACCAGGTCATTTTAGGGACATTCATTTATACATGTGCCAAAATTAATTGATTAGTTGATCAATCAAAGTCATTTTTTTAATATGAGGATTTATTGCTTTTCTCTGTAAATTTAATATCTTTTGGTTTTTGAGTGTCAGCTCCAGCATCGTGAGACTCTTCACCGTGTTTAGCTTTTTATGAAGTGAACAATTGACTTATTCAACTGCAAAAATAATAGATAAACTGCCAATGCAAACAATCATTGTAGTCGCTGCCCTACAGCTACATTTTGAACACTAGATCCTGAACATGTGCGCAACCAAAAGCACATATGAGTGATGCCAAGTTGTGAAGCGGGAAAAAAAACAGCCTGCAGGCAAAGAACTGCTAGCAAAAGATAAGTACCTGTAATTATAGTTTTCCAGGTGAGCTACTGAACTAGTACACAGCGTCTATTTTAATATATCTTCCACATTCATCCAGCACACTTTTAACCTATATACAGCTTGTTAGGTGTCTCTGTATGCAGCACATGACTGACTTTTTGAGCACGTATCTGCCTGCCATCTATTTATACAATCCTTTTTTGTGTTGCTGTGTGCTCTTGCTACTCTACGTCCCGCTGCAACATCTCATTTCCCACAAACTGATCACCGAAGAAGATATCGGTAAAGATGATCCCGTCGTGATGAGATTATGGTAGCGCATCACATGTCGTGTTCAGTGGTGAGCTGCGCGTTAAGGAGAGCTGGAACTGAACTGAAACTGGATTACGCCGTTTCTGCCTCAGAGCGATGCGCCTCATTCATGTAGCAGAGACAACACAAGAACACGTGCGGGATCATGTGATGGAGCGCTGAGTGCTTCCTCACCATGCATGAGTGACACTGACTGGAGTCGATTTAGCCGCTTCACAATGGAAAAAAACCTCAATCCAAATGCCAACCTACAGCCTTCTAGTCACAAGCTGGGCACAGACGTGCCCTCCCACACGCGTGTGGTCTCCTGACCTGCAGACAAAACATACAAGGTGCAGCGTTGGTGCTCGTGTTTAGCTTTCAGACACGTATATTGATTAAGTATTGTTCAGACTGCTGCTGAGGTTGGAGGCGGGTATATGAGGTATTTTGGTACTTCGTTAGTTGAGTGAGTGAGTGAGTGAATGGTGAGTGGGTGGAGGAGCTTATCCTTTACCCTCTCAGTGCTCTCCTATGCAAACAAGCAAGCTGGAGGAGGTGAAGTCGAGGCGAAGCCTCATTTGGACCACGTTATTGCTACACAATCCTCAAAATTTGAGGAAGTGGCTCTGAGAGTTTGCAATAAACCTCTTCTTTGGGCTACTTTTGCTAAAGAATTGGCTGATCATCCCACCGCTACCATTATTTCATGCTAACTGTCAACCTTGATTTGTTCTCAATAAGTCAGACCCCACTTTATTCCAAACTGAAGCTACATCCCTGCCCTCGGCCAGAGCCGTGCAGCCCAGACTGTGGTGGATGTCGATGGAAAAGACAAAAGGTCAAGAAATGATGTGGAGCAGAAGTTATGAGAGGTTAGGCAAAGACAGCCGTGACACTGACAGAATCTGACTAAAGCTACATCAGCTTATGTAATCATGTAACCACGGTAACTAATGATAACTGGCACTCCATTTATTTACCAAAGAATTATTTGATTAGTTGATCACAGGGACCAAGAGCGAGGGACATTTAAAGTTTAAAGAGGAGGTGTTTGATTACTTAAAGTGCACAAACCCCACGGTGCTGATGTAAGCTTGTACTTATTATAAATACTGACTGTACCACAAATATAAATATAAGATGTGTTAGCTGTGATAATGATACAGATTATATAAGTTGGATTTTACGGTTTTGGGAACGGTCACAGCAAGGTCAACCCCTCCACACAGAAGAGACTTCCTGGAGCGAGCACACCTGCATAAACTCAGCTGAAGGTGACACCAGGAGCAATTTTCCTCCCACAGAGCAACATGCAATACACCCACACCCAGAGCTGCTCCCTAACAGGGAACTGAGACGTGTGCAGGAGAATGGATCACTGATCCATTCACATGACTGTGCTCACTGGACCTGACAGTCAGCGTTACCCGCTGAGAGACAGTACATCAGAAACACCTCCTCATGAAGCCCAACTGCTCTTCCTGTCTCCACAGGGAGTGACACAATAACCCAGGATAACTCCAGAAAGCTGCGAGAGGCCCACTCAGACAGGCAGCGGCACAAAAGAGGAAGAACAGAACGGGGATGTATGAAACTCGTCCCACATGATCCGACACTTTGTTTTAGATTTCATGATACGATCGTCAAATATTGACACGCTGGCACTACGTCAACATCATTTTAAAAAGTTTGTGCTGTAATGTTGAACCCCACGCCCTCCCAGAGATTCCTGTCAAACATTTTCTTTGTTAAAAAAAGATTCTGCATGCTTCATCTAAAATATAAACAAGAGTTTAGAGCCACGCTATCAGCTGGGCTGCTTCGGCTGCTGCAGTAATGTGATACGATTCCCACAATGACAACTTTCACGTCAACAAGACGGCTGATTACAGAGCTGGTTGTGTGAAGATTAAAATACTGTGCAACGGCAGCAGAACATCCACGAACAACACTTCTGTGTAATTTCTTGTCCGGTCGGACATAAGACATGAACGCATCATACAACAGTTAATGTAAATGTGCATGTTCACACTGCACTCACAAAGTATCGGCCACATCTGAATCGATCTGATGAGGCCAAAACAAAAACACACACACAACACAAACAAATGTCAATCTCATGATGGCGCTAAAAGAAAGGTCAAAAGATCAGGCTCATTAGGCTTCATCCCCCGGGGACCGAGGATTCCTGTGCTAAATGTCACGCTAACCTAACGAACAGCCGAGATATTTCAGTCCGTCCGACAACCACCATGCACGTCGTGCAAAAAAGAATCTACGTGTGATCGTGTGACAGAAAGTGAAGTTCACAGCAAGGTCATGCCAATATCGACAGTGATGCACACCCTCTGATGTAATATTGCTTAATTCATCCTCTTATTGTTTTATGATTATGAGCACTGGCTTTTAGCTAAGAACGCAAGTCTCATTGTCTTTTTCTTCTTCTGAGTGACGTGTTTAATTGCCCGTTTTCCCAACAGCAGTTAAATATTAGCAACTTTTAGTCTCAGCAGACGGAGACAGAGAGGGAAGCTCCCAAGAAGAAAAGGTAGATAAGGCTATGAATGAACACCTGTATCAAATAAGGGTCTATTGTTCGTCTCTGAAGACGACGTATGACGCTGTGAGTTTAAATATGGACTTTTTAGCTGTGTCTCAGTTGGTGAGCTGGAGATCTGTTCCTGTCTTCACTTTATTACAGAAATTTCACATATGTCTTCAGACGACGTGTCTTCAAAGAAGCAAATCAAAGTATCTGTCCTGTGTTGCTGATAGACACTCATAAATACTGCACGTACATCTATTATGTATGTTGAAAACATAAAAAAAGCAATAACTTTATAACAACGTCATCCTTAAGAGCCTTCACAATACTAACCACCAATCCTTCAGATGCACTGCGAGGATCTTTCCCCGCGTTTCATTTCATCAGAGCGAGCCGATGGTTCCTGACCCTGTTAACCCTCCTGAGCACACAGCACATCTTAGACGGGCTCAGGTTTTCTCCGCTGACAGCGAGATTTCACTACAACAAAGCCTGCTGGTCAGCCAGCTGTTGACAAATCCCCAGTACGGCTCAGTCCTGACTGATGCCAAGCTGGCACACACACACACACACACACACACTCCTGGCAGCAGCATCACATCTATTCATGAAGTATGACGGTTCAAGTGATGCCTCCAGTTTAAGTATGTTGATATTCCTAAAACACACTAAAGTAAAATATTGTTTCTGGGATAGTCTAACAATAATTATGCTAATTAATCAAACCAGAATTATGCAAACCACTTTACATATGAGTGGGTGAAGGCTTCACAGGAGTGAATTATCGTCTTTTCGCTTCCGTTTTGAGATTAAAAATTCTTCATGGCAGATTTAAACGAGGAAGCACTTCAAATGGTTTCTTCAATCTGCACGAAGTAGAGACGGAGCAGATCTATTTTAATCCTGACACTCAAAGTATACAATACAGCTACAATCAAAGTCAATTCATGCATTAGATATAGATTATTTGAAGTAATTTTTAAGACAAAATGTCCAAATTCTCTGATTTCAGCTTCTCGAGTGTGAATATTTTCTGCTTTCTTAAATTCTCTGATAGTAAACTGAATATGTTTGCTTTGTGGACAAAAGAAGACAAGACGTGACGATGTTGACCAGAGAACGAATCGATCTGTCAAGAAAATGGTCAACAAATTATTTGATCATCTTCAGCTGTAATCGACAAATATTTTTAGCACTGAATCAAACTTTTCTCTGCTGCATTAATCTGTTTCAGGTGACAGCAGATGATTTATCTTTGGGTTTGGGGTCGGTGGTCAAACAAAACAAGCAATTTGAAAGCCTCAGCTCGAGCTCTGGGTATTTTCTTCATGGTTTTCTGACATTTTACATTTCAAACGACGGATCTGTCAAGAGGAAAATGAACTAACAGATTAGTCAGAAGTGAAATAATTCTTAGTTAGAGCCCTGATCTCACTCGCTGCTGTTAAAAAGTGACTGTGTCCAGTTTATTTCTTGTAAACGAAGAACAACGGCCTGAGGGAGAGAGACCGGACCGAGCTGGTCGGCAGAAGCAGAAACATTAGATGCAAAAGGAGGAGGTTCCCGATGAACGTCTAACGTCATCGATTAAACAATTAAGCTTGGAGAAGCAAGCGCTCGATCATATCAGCCCGTCCACAGCATGACGGGAGGACGATGTGGAGGGGGGGGGGGAACAGAAAGAAAACGAAACTGTGCCTTGTGAATTTATGAATTCAGGACACTAAACTGCCGTGTCACACGCTGTGCAGACAGGACAGCCTCGAGGACTGAACTGTGACCTCTATAGTTATGAGACAGCCTCGCTAACCACCACATCACCCGGACACTTTATGTGGGTTCACATGAGTAGAAGTGAATGTGACTTTGCGCTCTAGGGCGATGAGATGAACACTCTTTTTGAGTTGCCAAATGTAGACGTAAACAGTGAAATGAACTGCTTTTGGTGGTGTAGGGCCTGAGACAACATGCAAATTAATTCCTCATTTCCCTGCCCTGTGCGTTGGCATTAATCTAAATATTTCAGCAAGTCTGCATTTTCTCCTGTAACGGCACAGTCTATAGACACAGAGTAAGTCTTCCTTCAGGCTTTCAGGCTGCGATGAGCGCTGTTTAGAATATGTCCTTTAAAAAACAACACCAGCCGATTTATCACAGCCTTGACAGGACGGGATGCACGGGAGCCAAATGGATTGTGGATGTGATATCAATAATACAACAGATGATCTTAGGTCCGGTTGCGATTGCCGGTCTCAGTTGTCAAGTGGAAGTGGAGGAAGAAGAAGACTTTTAAGTGTTTGAGAAATATTGACGAGCACTCCCTCCAGAGCTGCTGTCCTACAAGTGTTTGCTGTGTGCTCCGTGTGACCTTACAGACAACATGCAAATATTCATATAAACACTGACACAAGCAAAGTGGGTGCAGGTTGCATGTTGGAAAAAAAAAAGCACTAGTCTGATGCACCGATAAGCTTACACTGACCTTATTTAGCCTACTACAGTAAGAAAACATCCCTATATAACCATAAAAACATAACATTATTGCATTGTAGCCACCTTATCTGTGTGGTGGAGGTGTGTTTATGTCCTCTGGTCTTGGCCTCCCAATGGAAAACTGTGATATTATAATGCAGGCTGTGCCCGAGAGGCCAGCTGCTGCACCTTAGCATGATTTCAATGGAATATCCAGAACAATAATAAGAGCAGGCAGAGGATGGGGGCTCGTGTTTACGCCCCGGTGCTCCTTTCCACACAGGATAAAAAGGATGCTGCTGTGTTAAGCTGTGCAAGAAAAGATGGACGCACACAGGTTTTACTCACTCTGCGTAGCCGGTGGACCACGGCAGCCGCTTGGTCTCCTTCAGGATGAGGATCGGTCTCGCAATGTGATCCGCCGAGCACTCTATCTCATCCGGCGACAGTCCCAGGAACTCCGGTCTGCTGTAGGGGAATTTCAGCGGTAGATCCGAGCCGCCTGGATGGTCTCCGTTGGAGCCACCAGCCATCATGCCTCCCATAAAATTGGCCACCGCCGATTTCACCCGCGTGAGCATGGTCCTGCAGCGGCGTGCGGTTCAGCCGATGCGATTTGCGTGACTCGCCCGACTAAACCCCCCGCACGGAGACGCAGTTTCGCGGCGTGAAAAAGACGGACACGCAGCGGCCGCGAAGACTCATTCAGCTCCGGCTCCGGCTCCAGCTCCAGCTCGGTGAACGCGGAAATAAAAGACACACACACACACAAGGAGAGGGAGAGAGGGCTGGTCATGTGACAAACCGGTTGCTGCTGGTGGATTTGGTCTCACTGGCATCTTAGTGAGCAGCTTACTGTTGATAGAGCTGGAGGTCAAAGGTGCAAGAAGCCTAATCCCCGAGTGACGAGCACCTTCCCCGGGCAAGATGCGGGGAAGAGCTGGGTGCTGTCATTAGATCAGAAAAGTGGATCCTCATTCACACACACACACACACACACTCACATGTAAACATCACATGTGACCACATCCATTAATCACAGTTACAGTTTACATTCATCTTTAACTGGACATGTTCAGGTTTGCAGAATCCTCCTCCATAATCACATGTCGCCCATTAAAATGACTGTAAAACACTGTAATTACACCAAATGAGGAAATATGTCATGTTTAATATGTTATATGGACTCTGCATGAAGACATCTCTCAGTTGTACATACAGGTAGAGACATAAGTAGTTTAAAGAGGAGGGATAAACACAACATAAACATATAACTGTACATATTAAAAACATACATAGGATGGAATAAATATGGTTTCTGTGGCCGGTTGCGTTGTATGATGAGGTAGGTGAGTAAGACAGCACAGCAAACTAAATGTAAAGAGTGAGGATGAGGTATTGCATAGATTTACAGGTTATTGCACGGGTATGTTGTTGTGTCTGGTTTCTTTTTTTCTGTGAAGAAACTTAGCGTACAGGGTTCTGCACCTTCCAGAGGGGAGAGGTCCAAACAGGTTGTTTCCGGGGTGGGAAGGATCTACAGAGATGTGTCCTGCCCGTTTCCTGTCTCTGGACAGGTGTAAGTCATGGATGGAGGGCGAGGGCCGTCTGTTGCAGTCTGTGTCTGGGCCACGCGGTGATGGCAATAATAGCAGTATAGAACTGGATCAGCAGCTTCATGGGCAGGTCGAGCTACCTGAGCTGGCACAGGAAGTACAACTGCTCATTATTTTGTTAAAGAAAGTCACAGACAAAGACGTGTACGACCCTGCAGAGCGATGTCCCCTTAATCCGTGTTAAACCTCTCGGTTTATCACATTTACATCATTAAGATACTGCAGTAAATTTGTAGTCGTAGGAATAGTTTGGAATTAGGGAGGGATGGTACTCTGAGCATGAATCACACACACCATAAGGAAATCCATCATGTTTAGCGACGTTTTGCAGCTGTGCAAACACAAGTCATGCATAATTTCCCAGCATGGTGTCAGTTCAAGGTTCATCAGGTTTATCAGAAAATGTCATAAAGCGGGAAAAGCCATAATAGTATTAAGCCGATTAAGCCGTGTTTGTTTGAGCTGCTAAAGAACACGTCGTGTCTCGTAAAGATTAACCCAGAGCGCCTTGTCTCACCGTAACAGCTGGATTTACTCCTGATTCTGTTGACAGTCGCAACCCACTGGTAACTTTTTAAAGAATTAAAAAATACCTAAAATGATACTTCAGTTCATCACAGGCAACTTGTTTGCCATCATAAGAAAGAATAACATGAGCTCACTCCCACACAAAGCTCTCTGACTGAGGTCACTTTAGGGAGCAAGTACACAGACATCATTCATCTAACCACCACTTACCTAACCTTTACCACTGAGAAGCCCTCAACCCAAATCAGCATTTATCCAACACACACACACACACACACACACACACATATGCAGCAAAGCAGACACAGGAAGTCAGCGTAAGTGCAGTCAGCTGACTTTGGCATGCTGTCTGCACCTGATAAAACCTCCATTGTAAATCAGAGGAATAGACAACAAAGTCTAATTCACGAGAAACCAAGTAAGCAATTCATATATGAAGTGTGATGCAACCGGAGCCACGGTAATAATACAAGTAATAACAAAAAGGAAATAATGAAAGCAAACAGAAAAAGGACAAATTTAACAAACAGCTATGCGTCAAACTGACACTGGACTTAAACTATCAGCGTGATCAAGCGATAATTCAGCAGAGATCTTCCTGCTAATGTGACACATCTTGCCATTTTTATGGCCAGGACTTTCTGTTGTTCCTCTGGCATTCACATTGTTTCAGGATATTTTCTTCAGTTTGTTCTGGCCCGTCAGTTTAAATCTGATTGACCGGGCGTTCAGCCAAGCCACCAGGATGTGTGTCTAGACATTGTGAACTTACAAACACACTAAGAGCTGCATTTTGGAGAAGCGAACCTCACAAAATGATCTGTTATACAACACCACAGTCTGCGAGACTGAAGCCAACCCACAGGACAGACTCACAGGCTTCTTTCTATTCGTGGACCGGCAGCTTTGAGCGCTGAAGTTTACCATCATGACAGTCTGAGAAGGACTTTTACAAAAGACACGCTACTCGCAATGATAAAAAAGGACTTTTGGAAGAGGGATACGAACTGGCTCTGTTACAATCATCTGGGAATGGACTCAAATCCATTTGGTTCAAAAGTTCACTGGTAAATGTTGCCATTTGGACGGCTTCTATCAACAGCCCTCAAGTTAGATTTTTGAGTTTACTGAGAGTTGGCAGACGTCTGATCAGCTTTCAAACATAAGTATGCATGTTTAGCATCATAATCACAAGCATAGGATATGATATGTTGATCACACATGGCAGTGGTTCTCAGCTTTTTTTTGGAGTCGTGACCCCCCAGAATAGTCAAATTGGTGCGCTGTGAGGGCTGCCAGCGAGTACCTGGAGGACCTCTGCAAATAATGTATTTTAAACAATAAAATCAAATTATTGTTTTATTATTTTATGCTACAATTTATGACGGTCTGCCAGTCAAAACATCAGTCGCCAGTAGTCAAACAAACTTAGCTCTAGCTCATACTACTGCACCTTCGGGTTGACACATAGACACAAACATTTACCTTGACATTCAGCATTTAACCTGCATGTCTTTGGACATGCGCAAACACAAAGACATACAACCATTTGGCGATCCCTGGAAATTGTCTTGTGACCCCTTTTGAGGTCCCAGTTCCTTGATTGGGAACCACTGTCTTGTTTCGTCAGGCTTTACATGCGCTTTTATTAAAAATCTCTGCTCTTTACTGTAAAGCATGTGCCTCCAGTTATCTCCAGCTATATTACAATTACTGATCTGCTTTAAGTCCCAAGTGAAGGTTTGGTTATCCCAGGACAAAACTTTATCCACTAGTGGCAATGAAAGAATACATTTTTGTCCGACCGAGGGAAAAATTCATGTCAGAAATGTCTCAAATCCTCATGCACCCGCAGGTGAATTCATTGCAAACTTCATTTCAGGAGTGATTTTTTGTGCATCTTTGCTCCAAAAACTGTTTCTCTGACCCAGGACTTAATATTCACGCTGGACATCTGTTGTTGTTTTTTGTATAAGGATATGAACAGCGATGAAATGATCTTGATTAAATAATGAGAAAGTAAACACTGACACATGAAGCATGAGACAGGACATGAAGCCGGGTCTGTGCACCCAACAAGCGCCTCCTTATGTTTTCTCACTGGGATATTGTGTCAAACTACTTCCCGCTTTGGAACACTGAACATGAACAGGATGGTGTTACGCTGAATACATATTTGCAGTACATATTTTCAAGGGAAATATGAATGTATTATGTAGGAAACAAGTTATTCGAGTTATGTTTTCATCGTACCAATTAAGTTACACGTTTTGAAACCATCAGAGTAAATGAAAAATCTCTAATAAAGAGCAGTACGGCTGATTTCAGACATGAAATTAATTTTTACAGTCGTCACCTGGAATGGAAGAGTCCCTCCGAGTGTGAACGTGACTTGGTGGCGGGGTTTGTGACCTCAAATGACTCAGCAAATTCACATGCCAGTATGCGGTTTTGATTACATTTCCTGTGTCAAATATTATCTCATGTATCAAATGCAAAATTTCACATGAGAAATATCGGAAAATCTAGTGAACCTCTATCACGTTAAAGCACATTTTCCAGTATGTGAGGGCACAGCATGCGGCTCTCTGATGATCAGATCACAGTACCCGGTTTGTATTCACCAACGCACAGTTCCATCATTTTCAGTCCTTAAAAGTTTAAACGCCCATTAAAAGTGTGAGCTCACTCATCATGCAGAACGTCTCCAGAGAAAAAAAAACAAAAAAAACGGATGAACTCCAGTGAAAGTGGAGTTGCCAATTTGGCAGACTATATCCAATCAATAATTCATGAGTTTGCCAGGAAAGAGCTCTACTGACCTAATTACACACAACAAGCGAGTCAGACTGCGAGCTGGGATGCAAGAGATGATAAACTCCTGAACCTCAGGATGTACAATCATCCATCGACAGTGAACATGAACACTGATCGACAGAGATCCAGTAAATTGATCAAGCAGTCTGCAGCTCACTTTGAGGTTTTATAGCAAAACATAGATGCTAACAATACTTAGCATGTGATAATAATAAGATTAATAACTTGATTTATACAACACCTTAAAAAGGTGATTTTCTGTTGAGTGAATAGCTCAGTTTTGAGAATATGAAGGTCTGGATTTTTTTTTTTCACTGTGGGAGCAAGGATTGAACTCTGGACATGGTTCTTAATTGAAAAGAAAACCTGCTGGGACAGGTTTATTGGCATGCGGCTGAAAGGTGAGGTCATAATCAAACAGAATACGGAGGTTTCTGGCAGAGGCTTGGTATCAGTGTACAGCGGACCAAAGCCGTTTCACTGCAGGGAGGGAGGAATCGTTGCGTTGTAAAAACGTTTTGAGCCGTCCAACATTTTATGTCGTGGACAGCAGCAAGGCTTCCTGCGTCATCAGATGATATTAGCATCAGTATCACAATCTGAAGCAGGAATTCAGACGTTAATCTGAGACATTTTGACTGGTTGGTGCTATAAGAAAGAAAGATCAGGGTACTATCAAAGTCCTCCTCCTCCATCCTACAAGGTAGTTCAGTCCAGGTTGGCGAAATCTTTTGTGAAAGCCTATTCCTGTTCCAACATGACAAGGTCTCCTTGCAAAAAGCAAACTCCATACAGAAATGGTTCACCCAGCCCGATGTGGAACAACATGACCCGGCCTGTAGCGACCCCACTCAACTGTGCATGAAATGAAAGCCGATGAATGGATCTGACACTAGATGTTCAGCAATCAGATACGGGTGTAAAATTTCAGTGTTTGTTTGGTGTCCGCATGCCAACTTTTACCAGACAGACAGGTGGAACGGCAAACCTCAGCGTCGCCGTGCAGGTGGTGAGGCTGAAAATGACATCAGAGTCATTTTATAAAATAAAACCCAATCATTTAAGGGTTAGCTTTTCCTTTTGAGAGACACATCATGTAACGAATACCTGAAGGAGTAATTTCATACTGAAAATCTGAAGCTCCTAAAATGTATTCCTCCATAACGATCGAAGGTTACAGTGTCACTTAGAGCCCTCTGAGTGCAGCCCATCAAAGTTTACACTCTCACAATAAGTGCGCATCGACGGCATGAATGCAACGTCATCGTCGGCTTTAATGCTGCAGCGAGGAACAATTACTGTGAGAGAGCGAGCTGGATGATCTATTGGGACCATGAACTGTGAGGAAGTGATGTGAGTGATCTGAAAACAATAGGAAGCTACTTAAGAGCTTAGACTATCTTTGCCATAGTTGCCCTTGCAAGACGAATTGCATAACCTTGGCCCAAATCAGCATTTCAAAATTAAAATTAGAACATATTTAAGCCAAGATTTTTGATCATCGCTTTGCACCAAGTGCAGACTTTTTTCAGCAGTTTTGTTCCAACTTTTCGTAGCTTTATACTCCAGGAAATGTGCATCAGTCAGTTCACATGAAGGTCTAATACGAAGGCTGTTTTTGTCATCGTGACTTCTGAGACCTTCCCTCGCCAGATTACATCATTTCACAGTGTCAGTATTGGTAGATTAGCGTCTAATGCAGCTCCACTGAATGCTAATGTGAGCTGTTTCTATTTTTCTGTCCACTCCCTGCACATCGTCTTCCTTCAGCTCTGTCTGTCTTATTCATCGCAGGATTATGACGGTGATGACAGGATCAAGATGGCTTGAAGATTTTCTTTGTCACACCACCCGGTCTGTGTGTGTGTGTGTGTGTGTAATCAGCCTGCTATAGTCCAACTGATGACTGACTCACTGATGGAAACAGACAGCTGCCCACACACACACACACAGCAGAGGATAATCTGGAGGTGGGGAAGTATGGATCCCAATAGTTGGTGTCTGTGTCTGTATTTCTGTGTGTGAGAGAGAGAGAGACGCTTCCACCTGTCATCTTCATGTGAGCACTGCATACATCTGAAATATGAGGACTCCACAGATTCAATGCAGTTATCACAGATGTATTTATGTTGTGGACTTCTAATGCCACAACTGTTCAGTCAGGAGAAGGTAAATGACTGAGTGAGGCTTTGGCAAACATGGTGTGTGGTGGGCGGCTGATGAACCTACAAAGACTGGGAGAGAATCATATTTAAAAAGACAGCAGCACGATGAAAGGCTAACACTGTAGGTGTGTGTCTTTGCTATAGGATACATGTGACCAACTGGTGAGCTCCCCGATAATAACAGTGGAGAAATTATGAGTGAATGTGTGGGAGAGGTATGAATGGAGGATGTAAACTGCAGGCCTAAGCATGCAGAGGATTAGTGTTCCTGACTGAACTTTCACTGGAGCTTCATCTACTGCGGCTGCTTCCTCAGTTAGTACTACTGTTCCTGCTGCAGCTCCGGTACTTGTACAGCTACTTAACCTTTATACTACTCAGTAGCAGAGGTAGAAGTCAACTTTCAATCTTCTAGCATGTAGAGCAGCCTATTAGCATTTTCTCTACTGTAAGGCCACCGTAGAGGGCATGTTCTCTTGCACACTGAGCCACCGCAGAGGGAACTATTATCTACCCTGACATATCATCACCAGAAGGCAGCCTTTTGTTTCCAGCATGGGGGCAGCGGGCAGCAGGATGCAGGCCACGCATACTACAGCCGCTCCAACTTCAGCTATAACTACAGTACTAATATTACTGCTGCACGTTGCTGCGCTGCGTCTTCAGCAGTTGTCACGCTGTGTAAAATGTAAACAGAAACAAAATATGATGATGTGCAAAACACTGACACCTAATATTTCATTGGAAATAGCACAAAGACAAATTATCAAATGTCGAAACTGAGACTGATTTTGTTTAAGGGAGATGATATGTCCGTATTAAATTCGATGCCTGCATCGTGTTTCAAAAAAACAGAATTGTTGGGACGGGGTCATGTTTACCACTCTGAGACTTTGCTGTAATCCTGAAAGAACGTTTCCTGCTTTGATGTGAGATTTCAGGTGCTCAGCAGTTCAGGTTTCCTTTGTTGTAATTTTACGTTTCATAAGGTGCCAAACATTTTCAATAGGTGACAGACAGGCCAGTTTAGCACCTGGACTACATGCCCGTGGCGTTGTAGTGTACGTGCAGAATGTGGTTTGGCATGAAATAGGTGAGGCCGTCCCTGACAAAGACGTTTTCTACTTTGGCAGCATGTCGCCCCAAAACAATGCGTTTATCAATCAGCATTAATGAAATGAAACTGAAACCGAAGGCAAACCATTTCAACACAGTTGGACAAGTTATTCACTTAGATTGTCCCCTCTTTTTTTTTAATTTTTCTTTTTTATGTAACCACAAAACACTTTGCAAGCTGCGGCCTGCTGATGTCCAATCCACCCTTGAACTAAGTCACTCCATTCAGTGCACAAACGTAAGGAGGCAAGTCACGAATCGTGCACACACAACAATGAAGCGCAACCTGTGCAGCGTATATCATCTCCTACATGCACTGTACTGACCGTAAAGTTGGAATAATTTTGTTTTCAGACACACATCAGGTTAACTGTGGTTGAGATTGATCAATAAAGGGAAACAGTGTGTATGACGGCTATGCAGCAACAAAAACAAAACAAAAGGGCTAAAATATTGACCAAAGATATGAAACAGCACACACTCTGCTTGTGCATGTGCGTGTGTGTGTGTGTGTTTCTCTGCTTGAATAAACTGTGATTATTTTGTCGGTCACTTGTTGTTTCAGTCTTTGAACAGCAGATGTCACCAGCATACTGAGAATCTCCCGGAAGAGACCTGACGTGACTTCTGTCTTAGAAAGCTACACGTCTTATGCGTGTGTGTGTGTGTGTGCCTACATATGTGTTCCTCAAGGACATGTGTATAAAAGACACATGCACACGGTTCAGCACATCTGCATTAGATACACAAGCTGTCAGCGTATCCAATGCATCAGCAGACACACACAGAGTGTGTGTTTGTGTGATGCAATAAGGGAACAACATTGCACCGGTCACACATCGCCAACAGGCTGGTGCTAAACAGAGAATTTCAGTGATTTCTGGCTGTCGATGGGCCCAAATTCCATTCCCATCTGGCCCATCAGAGGGTTAAGCTGGGGGTGGTCAGACACTCTGACCATTTGTCATGTTATTGCCTCTCTCACTTCTTCCTCACACCTTCCTCCTTCAGTTAAAGCTGGTGTCTGCCAGTGGAAAAACAGGATACATATTGTTGTCAAAGCTCTGGCATATGTGTTGTTTTTGGAGAGCGCTTTCATCAGTCACACGCGCTCTGATCCTTAAACCTTTTTTAATTTATGTATTATTACTGCAGGGGGATGTCAGATATTTAAAAAAAATGCCTGTGATGTGCTGCAGACAGTTGAAAAGATATGATTTGTTATCCGCGGTGTCGAGTACCATTCTGTGTAAACGTCTGTAATCTAACGGCTGCTTTCGCAATTTAGATAAAAGGTAGTGTGTAAGAAAAGAGCGCTGCCTGCCTCATCAAAAACTATGAAACAGAAAACAGTGTTCCTGTATGTTCATAACCAAGTGAGAGAAAATTACAAATATATGACTGTTTTATGGAAGTGACTTGCAGTGATTGCTCATAACAATGTGGAAACAGTCCTTTGAGGGGAAGAGGATGAGGCAGATCTTTGTTGTAAGTGCTGGAACATTAAGAAGTCATCAGAATCTTTCTGAACTGTGATGAATTCTTCTTTTAAAGTACCCTGACTGGCTCTTCCTACCTGCAGAAATAAACATGATTACAGCCCGGTACAAAAAAAACGGTTTTGCTCTCTGTAGCTAATTCCATGACAATTGTGCCAAACTCACCCATTTAAATGATATTAAGGCTTAAAGTTGCGCATAATCAACAGTGTGACCGCGTGATTGACAGCTAAGTGCTGTTACAGATCTACCCAGGACCACTTCAGGTCCACCAATGATCCACGCCATTGCTGATATTTAGAGAAGAAGCAGTGCATCCAACATGGCGGCGGGCAGCACCGCATGTTTTACGCTTCAGAAACCAACGGGTGCCGCCACTCAGGCTCTTTCTGCTGCCATTGGTTTCCCTCCAATGTCTCTCTGAAGATTTTGACTCATTAGTATATTTTAATGGATAAAAAGCCGGATAGTCCGCCTACACCCAACCAATCTTTTACTTACAAGGAAGAAGGTTTGAAGAAGATTGTTTTTAAAATGAATCGACTAAAATGGAGTCAGTGGTTTGATTTTTTTTTATTTTATGTACTGTGCATTGACTGTTCTGTTCTCCTCAGACACGGCACGGTGTCATTTTGGACTTGACACTCAGCCACATCACTCTGTTCACTGCCTAATACAGCCTACAGATGAAGAGTCCCGATAAAGCGTGTTTCTCCGGAGCGGCGCCCTCTATCAGATGCTGGAACGTGCTGGACATTAACAGGGCAGGAAGGAATTAAGAGCAACACCTCATCTCTCTCCACCGGTGACAGCACCATGCACAAATAAGGCTTTCATAATTACAGGAGGTCTGTTTTCCCCTGACCCGTGGGCATGAGCAGTGACAATCGCAGTGATGCTTCATTAATCACTGTCCACAGAGGCAATTTAACCTGCTATTGGTTTCCAGGCAACAACTCCGCTGTGAAGGCATCGCATGCCGCGGATATTTTTGTGGTTGTGGTGTGTCAGTCACTTGTGTCTCAAATAATAGTGTGTGAAACACATGCAGGTTTAGGATGGATAGAGCAATACAAAGTCCATATATGGTTTATGTTGCAGCAGTCTTTCATCAGAACTGAATTACATTGTTTAACTTGATTTGCGCTGTGCATGTTTTTGTGTTCCCGGTCTGAGGTTTTGGACTGAGGTTTTGATAACATGTCCAGCAGCCTCTCATCTCACCTCGCTGCCTCTGCCTTTGATTCCACCCGGGTTGGATGTTCACAGACGGAGTCTATCATCTGCGCGCTGCCTTTATACGACCCCACGCTGTGATCCCGCGGCACATCAAAGCTCGCGTTTGATTAGTCGGATCTTTATGTGACCTTTCAACTTCTTTGACATTAAAAGGCGACGTATGCTGACACCTGTCTGAAGCTGTAGGTCGCGGCCAGAAAACAAAATAATTGTGGGACAGGTAAAAGAAATGGAAAGAAAAATGGACTTTATTATTTCTTTAGATTTTATAAAAACAAGAAATCACATAATCATTTCCTCTAGCAGGATGTCTGCCCGGGCATGAAGTCGAGTGTTGGACGGATCAAAACAGCGTCGAGTCGTGCCTGGTGAGGTTGAGGAATATCTGAAACCCTCCGGATCGCCCTGTCATCATTCACACCCACTTCCCACATTTGATAGGCCAGGTGTGTGCTGGTGTTGGAGTAAAAAATTATCTCCCATGAACTTTTCTTCATTCTTCACACAACTGCGCTCGTCACTTTGTGTCAGGCGTGAAACTATGAATCCTTTTGAAATCGAAATATGTCCGTGGTTATCGCCGTGTTTTAAATATTATCACATCACACCCTGCCTGAGAGTGCGGCTGTTCTGAACAGCTACCTACTCAAACCAGTTCGTTTTGAGCATCCCCGTGCCTTAAACCCTCTGTATGGAGCACATTTAGGGGACAGGGTGAGACCAGAGGTGGAAAACTGTAGCAGCCGGGGTTCAAGAGTGCATCAAAATGTCACAGCGATGTATTGAAAATGTAAAAGTAGGTAGGAAGCCATGTTTACATTGTTTTACTGCTTACTTCAGTGACCAGCAATTTCAGAGCTCATCAGGGCGTCGCTTCATATTTTATGGTATTTATCTGTTTGTGTATTGTGTAACAATTACATAAATTATTCTGTTTTCTCTGAAATAGGCCAACAAAAGCAGCACACTGCATGACCTTATACGTCGTACATATTTTGCGGTCATGATCTTATTTAGGATTCAACTCCCTCCGCTCCTCCTTCGAGGACATCGGCTACAAATGCCAGGAAGAAAACCTTTTGCTGGCAGGAAGCGATAACTTATAGACGCTTAGATGACCCGTGCAATACGCTGACAGTCGAGAGTGGAAGTACACAACAGATAAACAGCTGTACGCAGATTCTGTGAAGCAGAGCTGTTTTGATGACAACGCAGGTCACCGAGAAGAAAAAGGTTGTGTTAGACAAACCTTTTCTGGATGGATACGTTACAGGACAAACTATACAAGGAGGGGAAGGGTCAGACAACATTATGTAACGTGTGTTTGTTCCAAAACTGATTTTGAGGATAATTCTCCAACTGTTCCTTACAGTTTTCTCCGCATGCTGCCAGGATGTGGCAAGTCACGGACAATAACGTTTGATCGAGGTCCAGATTTTGTGTACGAGTATGTTTAGACGTGCTTGTTTGCAGGGACTGAATGACCTCTGGGGAGCGATTAAACAGGACAATAGTAAATAGAAATGTGTGTTATTTTCAAGGACGATGGTAGGAAGAACAATGGAGCAGGAAGACGAGGTCTGCATGTAATGCGGGCTGAGAACCTCGTCTCATCTGAACTAACTCCTCTGATCAGAGCACTGAGAGACTTTCCCGTATTAAAGACTTGATGTAATCCGCAAATAACTAACAAAACTGACTTGTAGGATTACCGCTGACCAACAGTAGTCTAATTCAGCCAAAAAACGCAAATCTCCGATCTCCAATCTTTGTTCATTTCAGTCAGAATTGCAATCTTGTAAACACTTGGAGACTTTTTTTTAGCCTGTTTAGTTTATGCTGGCCTGCAAATAAGAGTGTCTGCCAGGGCGTGAGGTGGAGGAAAGCCAGCTGTGGACACAATTGTTCCAATAGACAGGATTTGTTTCCTGCAAGGAAAGCACGGTGGAAGCTGTTTACTCACTAAGAAACGAAGCATTGATCTTCTCAGCATTAGTTCCTCACAATGCACGATGGGAAAATGTTTTTCTACCACCGAAAGAATACATCTGAGAGAGCACAATTAAGCATCTTGCATCCAAACCCGGGACGGGATAAACATGTTTTCTTTGACAAATGGCATTCCAAACCAATTAGAAAGGTGGCGGGGTTTTCCAAGAAACAGCAAGGTCACATTTCGTGTCAGAGAGAGAGACAACAGAGTGAAGTATGTGCGAAGTGATTCTTCAGAGGTGTGCGGCTCACGTCCAGTCCTGCTTCTTTGTCGGGCCTCTTACTTCCCTCCATATGTGATTTCCGCCTGAGGTATCGATACACGCGAAGAATATCAAGGTCTTTGATGCTGCTGCGCTCTATATAACCCCATCAGACCCATATCCCTCGCTCCATTCATCACAGCAGCTCAGTACACACTGTATGAGGAGAGACAATATAGATTTTATGATCGATTTCTCTCCTCCTGCGCGGTTGCAAAATAAAGAACATCCAAGTGCAGGAGAAACCGATGATGAACCTGATATATTACAGCTTGTCCCGGATTCATTTTAGACACCGAAATAAACTGAATGGACGTGATGTGTCTGAACAAGTACAAAGAGCCTCTTTTATGGCAGCACTACGTGCTCTATAATAAGAGCTGCCTGTGTTCTGGCTGCCCGACTTGCAGTTGTAGTTTTACAGAGTCTCTGGAGAAACTCAATCACTGTCTCTTGAAGTATTTGCCTTGTCTAGACTCTGACCGATGACCTTCAGCCTCCATATCATGTTAGCATGGTCAGCCTTTTGGCAGCATGCTACTTAATGACTGGCATGTCTAACGAGATGCAGAGCGAGCGCTGGACTGGGAATTTGAGATACGTCCATCAGAGCTGCAGCCATGCTCCTTCCCTACCGCCTTGAGTGGAGATCGTAGCTGCGTAATCCCAGTTGATACCAGCCGGGATTGACTGATGCTTGTTTCATTCCTCTTTTTATTGCTGCCATTGAACACCTCCATCCTTTATGGTTAGGTTTTACCTTCTCTACCCTACCTTGAAGGACTTACACACCGTAATTTCCTGTAGCACTTCAACTCCCATACATCTTTGGGATATGACTAGCAGACCCGTTAGAAGGTCAGATGGTCAGAGATAAACTGAACCTCGGAGGATCAAGGGGTTTGAGAGGGTTTAAGGGGAAACCTGCAAAAATGGTTGAGCAGCTTTCCAGGACAATGTGACGTGACGGGATAATCACATATTATCATGCTAGAAATGTTGTGTAAGTGTAACACATACAGTAAGAAAAAGAAGATCATGACAACTCAGTTTGACAAGAATGACTTTAAAGGTCCAGTTTGTAGGATTTAGTGTTTCCTAGCATGAAGGAGAAAATATGTTGGCCATGAAATCTACATTCTGGACTACTGTAGAAACATGGCAGTGCAGCGTAGTATAATATATTCCATTTCTGCCATAATCCATCGAATGGAGCCAGCTGAGGCTGTGGTTTGAGGCGTTTGATAGGATGCCTCCTGAGCGCTTATACCTGTGGAGGTATTCCAGGCACGTTCACAACTGGTAGGAGCCACTGAGGCACAGCCAGGAGCCGCTGGAGGGACTACATGGCCCATCTCGCCTGTGAACACTTCAGGATCCCCCAGGAGGAGCTGGAATGCGTTGCCGGGGAGAGGGACATCTGGAACGCCCCACTGCCAACATGACCCGACCCCGGAGAAACGGGGGGCAATGGATGGATTTCTGCCGCCTAAATCTGACACGCTGGAGCTTCAAATGATGCAAATGTGCCGCAAAGTAGATCTAATGCAGATTTTTAGATGCGAACAGTTTGAGATGTCTGTCTTTAATTTATAGTTCCATGATACAATATAACACAACGCAGTGGTGATGAATTTGTCTGTGGTGCTCCAGAAATAAGATTTAAAAACATCTCTGGAGCTGGTTTCTCCCAAAGAAACTGTCTCTGTGACAACTGTTAGCTGTGTGCTCTATAGATCATATAGCCCAGAGAAATGGAGATGTTATTTCTGGAAAAACATGTGGCCGTTCAGGAAATATGCTTCATTACTTAGCTGAGGTTTAGATGAGAAGATTGATTGGCGCTACCACTTTCGTGTCTGTGCGGCAAATGTGAAGCTAAAGCCAGCAGCTGGTTTTCTTAGCTTAGCATAAAGGCTGGAAAAGAGCTAGCCTGGCTTTGTCCCGAGGCAACAAAGTCTACCTAAAGCTTATCCCAAAGAGCTAAAGCTCGATAATTAACATGTTATATCTCACTGGCGATCTCGCAGCCACAAACAGCTCGGCCAAGAAACAGTCCGGCACATGCAGCCTACATAAAACCACAACTTGTCATTGGATTTTGATTAAAAAAAACAAGACCTGACAGAGATTTTTATGCTAAGCCAAGCTAACTAGCTACTGTCTGTACAGACATGAGAGTGGTATCAACATTTATCATGGAGAAAAGAAAGATGTGTGTAAATATTTAACAATATGTCAAAATATTACTTTGAATTTAGCTACAAAAAAGTAAAAGCTAATAAGTTACAGGCAAATCTTCTCCGTGGGGGTAGACAGCTGGTTGAGTGGAAGACTTTCATTAACAGAACTTCTTCACATGTTTTTTTTTTTTTTTTTTTATTTCAATTGGATGGTCATCCCAGAGTTTGGCAGGGTTGTAAGTGCTTGGATTGGCTGGAGAAGTTCGGAATTGCTCAATTTTAAGCAGAAATAACACCAGAGATTTCCGTGGTTGTGTAAAAACTGCACGAAGCATAAACTGTGAAATCATCCGTGACATGCTTACAAAAACAGGAGACAAAGCCAGAGTGGTATTCAGTGCATCGATATGTGTATTTCAACATATATTTATAGGATATCTGGATTATTTTCAATGTGCACAAGCCGTTACAGACAAATACAAATCATATTGACATATTTACATATATAATTCCTATATACAGACATTTAAGTGTCTTTTATATACAAATATATATACTACACACTCTGATAGAAATGTCTTGATACGTTACAGCATACATGTTCTTCATGTTCGTTGGGAGTCCTCGTGGTGATCTGACGAACGTCACGGCGTTTCACGCGAAACTGTTTTTGTCTGGAGCGCGCACGGAGCCAAAGAAAGACGAAATGAAACGGTGCAGGATGTGAGAAAAAAATCAGGAAGCGTGTTGACGTACGTGCGTGTGGAATGTGTGAGCTTCTCCCCAACATTCTGTGGAAAGCCATGGGAGGGATCTGTGGGTCAGTAGGTAGGCTCCGCCAGCTGTGGCCAATCTCACTTCATCAAAAAAAAAAAAAAAAGCCTGTCACCCGACACACTGTGCGTCTGAACACAAATGAAAGCTACTCTTTAGGGGAGAACTGTCTGCTCTAATATGAAAAAAAAAAATGCGGATACATACAAAAGCCTGATTGACCTCAGCCGTAAACCCATTATTTTTCTTTTTTGTCATCTTTTTTTCCCCCCTAGGCCGCCAAAATGTAGCTCAGAGAAAGAAAAGCACAAAAGAGGAGGTGACTCCTTTGGTTACTTAGAGATGCGCTGTCTGGAAGAGCTGTTTTCACCTCCTGGCTGCTGTTTCATCTTCGTAAACACTCTAGCAGGAAAGGGTGTTTGATGACACAGCAGGGAGAAGTAACCGCTGGTAAAAGCATCTGTATTCCTGGGGAAGTGCTTTGCTATTAAAAACGTCAAAAGAATCAAGTCGGGGTTCCAAAATAAAAATCTGGTCGACTACTTGGGGCTGTCATCTTTTCGAATTTTACAACTAAATTCTTAAAAATTAATGTAAAACCCATAACTGTCAGCATCTAGCGCGTTCACAAACAATTGTAGGGATATAAAAACATCATAAATTACAAGTAAATCTTGATGCCACTACCTTTCCCAATGATTTTCTAATATTTTATCCGAGGTTATGTGAAAAGTAACATGTTTGCACACAAAATCCAGCAAGACCTCACAGGTTAAGCATCCATCTCTCCTGTCCTTCTCAGTCGACAGCTCATTTCTTTGTGTTTCCATGCAAAAAGATTTTTTTTTCTTTATAGTTTTGGAGTTTGGAAGGCTTTTCAATCACTGCCTGTCATGCCCAAACTTAACATGAGCTGATAGTTTGTGTGTACCTTGATGCCACTGCCGGATATGTTTAAAATCCCCACCCCTGTAAACAGAGTCGCCGGGCTCTGTGTGTTTACTCTGCCTGAATAGAGGTCTTTGGAGAATTGTCCAGCTCTCCCCAGTTGCCTGAACTACCCGTAGGGCTCCGATTGGTCATCTTAGTCAACAAGGTCGTTCTGCGGAGACTGCTGTCCGAGTCCTCCTTCTTGAAGTCAGCGTTAATTTTGAGGCAGCAGGAGAAGCAGTGCACAAAATCCTGGAGGAGGTGACCGCTGAAGATCATGTATATCCACGGGTTGCAGCAGCTGTTGAGACTGGCAAGGAGCGCAGACAGAGTCACTGCTGTGTTCTCAGAATCTAGAGAACAGAAAGAGGAAAGAGGAAAGGGATGATTAATCCTCAAAACATCTGGTGCAGCCTTGGCTGAAGGAGTCTAAGTTGATTCATCTGGTGTTGAAATGTAAAGTAAATTTTAATATAAATAAGAGAAAATCTGTCAGGTGCACAAGTTCAAGAGAGTTTCGGTTGCAAATCAACATTTTTTTCAAGACTTTTTGAATCAAGTGTCATTTTTCTTTATCAGTAGTAATCTGTCTCTGTCATGACTCTACCCACAAAAAAGTCCACGAAGAAAAATTACCTGATGAAACTTCCTTATCAACAAACAGTATTTTTTTTCGAGATTAAATATTTTAGAGAGAAACTTGGTTTGAAGTGAATGACCGTGGAGCCAGGCTGAAATCCTGAAAAAAGGTCAGACTAAAATAGAAATATCAGGGAATCACAGATTTCCACGCTTTACTTCTTATTATATATAACTTGTAAAATTAAGATAAGTCTAAAAATGTTCCTTTTTGTTGTAGTTATTCTTTTTTTGCACTATTGACGCACAGCTTTGTTTTTGTATGCTGAATAAACCTGTGCGTAAAAGCTGTGCGCACTTGGAATTTCTTTACGCGCGCCAAGTTTTTTTAGTGCTTTCTCTGTGCTGTCATTTTTGGCTATACATCCCAAACTTCCTAACGGTGTAAGAGTTTTAAACGTATACATTTCTAGTTTCTTAAGCACTCACCAGCCCACTGGAAGTTTTTATCCCACACTGACCACATCTGCACGGTGAAAAACGGCGCCCAGCAAATAATGTACGCCAAAACGATCACAAAAGTCATTTTAACAGTCCTCAGTTTGGCTCTTGAAATAGTCGTAACACTGCTGACTGAACTCTTCCCGATGATCTTGTTCTTGCCCGCAGCACCAGGTATCGTTTTCCGTTTCTTGTATTTGATATTTTTCCAGATGCTGTGGCAGATGAACCCGTAGCACATCATGAGAATGATCACGGGCACGAGGAAGATGCCCACTGTTATCCAGGTGATGTACGCTGTGGCACCCCAGGGCTCGATAAAGTGCGCCCAGCAGTCGCGAACGTCCGATCCGTTCTTGATCTCGCTCAGGGAGAAGATGAAGTACTGCGGAGTGCTGAGCACCAGGCTGCATATCCACGTGGAGACGATCATGATGTAGGAGCGCTTGGTGGGCTGCTGGAGGGTTTTCAGAGGGTGGCAGATGGCAATGTAACGGTCCAGAGTCATCATCACCATCATATACGTGGACGCATACATCCCCGTCACCTGCAGGTGCTTGACGATCCTACACAGAGAGTCTGTGCCGTAGAAGCGGTATGTGATCTTCCAGCAGAGCTGCGGCAGCACCTGGAAGAAGGCGACCACCAGGTCAGCCAGGCTGAGGTGCTTGATGAAAAGGTGCATCCGTGACATCTTCTTCTTAGTGTTGTACATGGCCACCAGGACGCTCACGTTACCAATCACAGCGACCACAAAGGTGATGCACAGGACCATGATCTCGATCTGGGCTACCTCCTCGTTTCGCGCAAACGGATCGGATCCGTTTGGAGGTACGGTGCTGTTCTCAGGTGTTTCCATCGTTAAGTCATTAGTGAAAACCGCTGACTGGTTCCCTCCGTTCAGGAGCAGCACATGATCAGGAGTGTGCATGGCACTGCCCCTCTGTGCGCCCTAGCAGATACAGTGCCAGAGTGGCTGCGAAGTGCCTCTCCAATCCGTATATGGAGCTACCTGACGCGCACAGAGAGGAACACGGCTCTCTGACTTGTGGCTGATGTCCGGCCTTTTTAAACTCGAATCAAATTTCAGGCGGCGTGTGCGTGAAACGGACACACTGCAAAAAATAGAACAGGCTCAGGAGTTAGTTTGGTGTAGTGTTAGAGGCTTAACGCGCATTGTTTCCTCAGGCAAGATGTGTGCGCCCTGCAGAGTGCGACACAAATAAGAAACATTTTAATTTGTTGATATAATTTGATTTCTAATGCAACAGAAATGATTTTAAGATGTATTTTTATTTCATCCGAATAAATTAAAACACGAAAAAAAAAGATTAAACCATTTGCAATTTTTTTTCTTTTATGTTTTACTATGAAAAGTTCATTTTTTGCAGTGTGGAACCAAGCCCTTCCCCACGGTCAGTCTCCACATCACCACGGCTCCCCTCGCTTCGCAAAGCAGTTTTATATGCATAAAGAAAAAAAAACACACCTGCGAAAGAATAAGTTGAGTAACACTCACTTCTTTAACGTGTTATACGTTCACAGTGTTTCCCACTGTAGCCCACTTTCCTTGCAGTTCAAATGCATTGAACAACACGCTGGAATGTTGTTTGTGCTCACCTCTGCACAGTGTGGCCTTGTGCAACAAAGGAGTGTTTAAAACTGTTTATCTGAAGTGGTTTCCACCACGCTGGAACGTATTTAAAGTCACATTTCAAACTGGTTTTAATGGTTGACAGTCTTCAGATGAAATGCTCAGTGTTTGTGCTGTGTGCACAGTATGTCAGCACATGGCTCTGATTTGAAGTCCCACATTTGAATGACAAAGAAAATCCACATATTTCTTCACTTACTTATCCGTTCAGATAGCTTTCCTTGTATTTGTTCAGCGTTTGTCTTTTCCACTAACCTAAAAAAAAAAAAAAAAAAATCAGTGAGGCAGAATTTGCTTTTGCAGCGCTCGCAGCATTATTGCAAAATTACATCGAAAATGTTCCACAGTCTGGATTTCCTTCCAAAAACATGTTTTGGTTACTCTGGATAATCTGCAGACGTCGCTGCCAACAGTTTGCACTGGAACTAATTGAAGTAAGAGTCCTTCTGAAAACCGCTCGCAGTTCACAGTGTGTTTAGAGGATTATCCACTTTAACGGAGGCACTGTTGGGGAGAAAGTTTGTTGCTGTTGAATTTTTCTTTTAAATGTAATTTTTCAATCCTTGGAACGCCGCAAACAAGATTCCATTTCACCTCGATGCACTGGTGCGGAAGCAGAAGTGGATGTTGCCAAAAATCTGGTCACATACCGCTCACATTTTGGAAGAAGGTGGAAAAATAATAATTTATTTTAATCTGAATGAACTCAGCTCGCCTGTTAAAGAGCCTCTCCGGTCATGTTTTTAAACACAGCATACATAAAATCCTTGTAATAATAATCATTTCTACGGTTTTGTCACCGCTTAACGAGTTTAAATTATTTATTTCATTTCAAAAGTTTCATTTCAAACGTATTGAATCGTGATTGGCTTCTTGGTGGTGATGTCATAAGATCACGCGCACACCTCTCTTTAAACTCAGAGTAAAGGTGAGCAGGTTCTTCCACTGTCAACACTCACACACATACATACATACACACAGACACAGAAGCAGGACACACCCTCTCGTTAGAGCGTCCTTCCTTTCTCCGCCATTCGTCTCAGCATCTTTAGAGAAACGCCGCCTCAGTTTCCAAGTGAGCCGTGACAATGTCGATTGCTTATTACAGTTTCCATTGCGAAAGCACATGATTGCCAACTGGCTGTGGGTATCCGGCAGCTATACAGCTCATCTGATCCATGTGCTGATAGCGAGGATAGTTATCTTTATTGCATTCACGTTGCATCCACCGTCCAGATCTCCCTCTCTTTCATTTCCGATGTCTCTTTTAGTGAGTGCTGCAAATTGGAGCCCCCTTCCTAAAATTTCCTGCTGGCCCGTTCAGCCGGCTTAACGGCGTAATGAAGTTTTCTCAATTATCGCTGTGTTAGCCTCTGCTAATCTTCCCATCAGAAAGAAGAAGCCGGGGACTGATGCCGTGGGCTTCTGTTGACCAGCTAACCAGCCTATTCCCATGGGAGCCCTGTTATTTGTCCGTCCCCTCCCTCCCTCTCTCCCTCTCCACTCTGGTAGTCTTGTCTTGTCCTGAGGGGCTCAGGGACAAGCAGAACGGATGTCTCCCTTCACGCTGGACTGAACCACGTTTACCCATGTCTCCTGTTTTTGAAGACGTTCACCTGAGACGTACCGCGGCGTTTATTACAGCTCCGGGCTTGGTTTGCCTCATCAGCTTCAGAACATGAAGCAGCATCCTCAACTGCGGATGGCGTGTCTGCACCTGGGACTCATGGGAATGCACGTTGTGTCTCCAGTAGTCATGTTTCTCTGCTATTTACGGGCTTCTGGTTCTGTTGAAGCTCTTTCTCTCTCTCCCTTTTTTAATCCTTTGGGATAAAGAGTCTTGTCGAGGGCTTTCTTCTTTTATAAAACAGAGTGTCTCTCTTCCACGATTTAAATTTGCTATCAGAAAGCTTTGTGGGTATCAAAACATCTTGATTACACATTTTAATTAAAATTAAAAAGTAGTTTAATTAAATGTCTGGCACTTAGTTTGGAATTCACAATCTTTTTTTTAACTTTACCTTGTTGTTACGTTTCTAATTTACTTTGTTGGCACAGGGAGACATAATTGAATGTGTCTGCCCGTCATCATGCCTCTCGGTCTTTCAGTCGAGTGCTCTGTTTCCTAAGGTTAACCGTAACGTCTGAGGACTCCGATTGTTTATGTCGCTGCCGCATGTAACATCTGGCATGAGAAGAATGTCTGCTCTCAACAAACGGCCTCTAATGCATGCTTCACTCGTTCTGTCTGGCTTATATCATGAATACCTCATGCGTTATAATACCCCGTCAGTTCCTCAAGCTCCTCATATGACATATACCGTGCCTTTAACGTAGACTGACATGAAGAAGGAGCGATCATGGACTAAGCTGTAAAGATTTTCTTCACAGCGCTCATAAAACCGCAGGCCCTTCTGTCTCCTGGAGAGCCGCAGTCCCATGATGACCAAACAAAACATTTAATTATCTGTTTACTTTATGGGTGAAGCTATGACAATGAACAGGAGCCCCACAGAGGCCACCTATAATGCATTCATTATGTAAGTTTATATGCAGGTTTGAATGTTCTCCTCCAGCCATGAGGGCTGATGATATAACAGTGCTTCGGTAAACACGACATTCAGGTTTATAATTGTAAAAATTAGAGTACACATACACGGTTACGTAACCTTGGGACTACCTCGATGTAATAAAGGAAACTTCGGCGCAGCTGCTTTTGTTTGAAGCCGCAGAGGTCTACAAATAGAATTACAAGCCACAAACTATTACTGTTCGAGTTTCTTTTATAAAAGAGCAACGTCGCCGTGACTGAAACCAAGCACGGCCTCCTTGAATTTACATTTATATACCACTAATCTGCAACAGCAAATATGTTTTTCACGATGATTATGGTTTTCATCAACCGAACGAGGAAACGTTCAATGCCGACGTTGTATTTGTCCCTTCGATCTCTGTTCTTGTGATAGAAAATGGACAAACTTGATTAAAGATAGAGAAAGATGCTTGTCTTGCTTTAATATCGAAGAAGAGGTTTACTTTATTAACATTTCACTCTCCGTTAAAGACATCCACCTCAACCAACCCCGTCTCCTAGAAGGGAGGTTTATGCATCCATGACAACAGCATTGTTAGATGAAGCACTCACGGTACTTACTGAGGGTTAAAGGGAAGACAGTAGTCTGGTTTAATTCAGGAAAACCCCCCACGGGGATTTGTGACAAAACGTGTTTGTTAACATTTGAATGAAACCATGACTTTTCCTGAAACTTCAGTTCCTTTGTTGCCTCGGGAGACGTGAGTCCGGTGACAGCAGTCCCGTGCTTTGAACGCGTGGGACATTCCTTTCATTCAAAAAGCCTTTGAACATAATGAGATTATGTTTGTCACAGTTTAGTAACATAGAAGGACACCTAACACCTCACTGCACGGAGCGTGTCTGCGTGACAGCCCCTTCGCTCCGGCATATCACCGCGACCGACGCACGTCTATAGGTCCGGTTTGGTTCCAGACTGTGGCCCTCTCTGCATGTGATTCCCGCCCTCTCTCTTTCTGTCGACATTCCTGTCTGTCTTCAGCTGTTATAAAAGTGGAAAAATGTCCCAAGATTCAAAGTAATCACAAGTGTCTGGGTGAGATAAATTCACAGAACTCACAGCGGTCTTCAGTTAAACCCTCTGTGGAACAAAAAAAGAAAAGAAAACTGCATTACGACCCTCACAACGCTCGACTCCCATCCGGTAACTGCTTGCGTCTGAGGTCAGTATAGATAATAATGTAAATCTTAGAGCCTGGCCCTCAGAGACATTAAACAGATGGTCTAATTTTATCCACTTCCCATGCAAACTTACAACAACCTGACAGAGTTATGATTTATTCCTCCGCTTCAGGTGCCGAAAAGCAAAATCATTTTCCTCTGTTATCGTAGCGAGATAAGGACGTAGCCCCCATTTTGCCGCGCGGCCTTTCCTGACATCAAACCCACTTAGATGTGACTCTAAACTAACAACAAAAGAGCAACGATCAGTGCGTTGTGGGAACGTTTTAACAATTCTTATCACATTATGCTAATATTGTTACTTTGATGAACTCAGTCCTTTATCTGCGGAAAGAGTTTTTTCTCTCTCTCTCTCAAAACATCTCAGATAGATAATTCGCTGAAACAAATATAGCTAATGAATGTAATGTTCGCTCACAATGAGTCATCGAAGCTTTCCCGAGGCCGTTCCCTCAGCAGGACGTGGACTTCAAGATCAACCTGTCCTGCGTAATGACCGGCTCTCGCATGGACACGGGGGTCTGATCCCGTCTTACGCAAGATCCCTGAGCCATTAGTATCACACGAAGAGGCCGCTCTTCACATTTCATTGCATTTCGGTCTCCGTTACATAACTTTAACATTAAAAACCATGAGCGAATAAAATGAATGACGAGGAACAGAAGCGATTATCACAGCAAAATGCCACAGTGCCATTTGGTGTCCTGCCGAATATACTGTACTTAAAGCTCCATTAAGAAATGTATTTATAGCCATGCTAGCTGTGTGGCTCCTGGGAGGGTGATGTCAATCTGTGTCACAGTCTCTCTGTCAGTCCAGCAATTTGTTCAGACTGAAATATCTCAACAGCTACAGGACAAATTGCTTTATAGACATTCATGGTCCCCAGTGGATGAATCGTTCCAATTCTGGCGATCTGATTTCATCTGTCCACCAGCTGGTATCCAATAAACAACATCTACAACACAGAGTATAAATATCCATGCTTTCCAGATGATGTATGCTAATTGAATTTAATCAGGAACGTCAGCACGAGATGAGATCAAAATTTGCCCAAAACGTTGATTTACTTTGACCAAATACCTGCAGAATTAAAGACATACCCAAGAACCTCACCTGTAATTTGATGTTTTCTAGCACACGTCAGCATGTTAACATGCTAAAGTAAGAGGGGGAACGTTTGCAACAGCAAATACATTTTAAGGGAGACATAAGTCATCTTATCTATGAATAAAATGAAGGAATATTGATAAATAACACATCTGGCAAGCCACAAATTTCATTTATTTTCTGGAAAAATAGGCAACACGCTTACACTTTTTAACCTTTCTCTAACCTGAAGTGGTTTCGTTGCCTGACCCAGAGTGCGGACGAAACTCTGGGATCGTGGTGTCCCAGCTCTGCACATTTCACACCCGTCATCCACACCATCCACCTCCTCGCAACTCCAGCGCATTAAATAAATGTAGTGTTTCATTCACTTGACGTGTTCTGAACATTATCCAGGCCATGCAATTAAGTTTGTCGCCACAGTGTAATTATGAAAACAATTATGAGAATGAAGGAGGAGCACTGAAACTATTTGGGTGGTTGTTGTTGATTCCACACATTGCTAAAATACCTTTTTGTTAGTTTGTGTTTAAATCGCAGCTCTATATATTTTTTATTTATAGGAATGCTCACAGCTTAACCTTGGGTCACATCTCGACCCGCTGTTGCCTTAAAACAACCTAGTCTTAGTCTTAAAGTCCGTGTGAAAGCAATTCAGAAAATTCTTTCAAAGTTCATTAAATATGTTATAAAATAGTTGCTAAAAACATGTGGAAAAACTTCAATGATATATTATTGAAATGTGGAGATTCAAACAGTTTTCAGTTTCAGGATTTTGTGGGCGGTCCTTAAAGGGTGTCTCGATGACACGCCGAGGCCACCCTGAGCAGAGAGATAGAGATTGATTCATCTCACTCAGAGTGTTTCAAAGTTAGTCACGTCATCTTCTGAACTCATCTGACACGTTTCAGTCGCTTCAAAATGGCTGCTCGACTGCTTCCGCACACACAATCCACTGCTGGCGTTCGCAGGCTTTCTGTGCGCTCCTGGCTGTCCGCCGCCTCCACTGTCGTCACTGTCTGTGAGTGTCTCTGTCCCCCAGGTCCAGCACGCTACTGTGTTAAAAACGGACTGTGATTAGCCAACTATTTCCAGTTGCGTTAATCACCTAACCTGGCGCTGCTCTCCTGAGCCGTCTCTCCAGCTGAGCACCAAACCAGAAGTCTCCCCTCCAGCAGCACTGATATACACCAAACCTCCCAGTTTTATTCATCTATATTCTTGAGGTATTCACAGAGGGGTGTGTTTTTATTCCTGGAGAGTAGCTTCTGATTTATGGAGGGGAAACAAAGATTCCTTCTGTAAAAGCTTTTGACTTTAATATGTCAACATCATGAAACAAGAATTTTGATCCTGGCTTCATCCAGTGTTCAGATTCTGGTCCTGGGAATGTAAAGCTTCACATTTTGAACAAGAAAACAAGAAAATAACTGCTTAATGTCCTTTTGAAATGTGTTACTTTGACTCTATTCCCATGTGGTGTCCACCCTTAAATAACCCTAAAAACCTCACAACAGAGACGTAATGAGCAATGAAATATTATTAGAGTGTGTCCACTTACACATACTGTATATACTTTATCTCCCTGTAAGGTTTATCTTATGTCAGCTCTAGTCTGTAAGTCTGTCCACGTGGCACAATTTAAGCACTTAAACCTGATTTACAGTTAGAAAAATGCCATATCAGTAATCTAGAGTGACAGCACTTTCAAGTGTGTGATTAAGTGTTTGATATACGTTGTACTACTAGCACAGCTAATAAAGTATATGGAATATGACAGCAGTATTCTGTGTAGCTCTTATCTTTTCTCACGGCATGATACATTGTTCTCTGCCTGGATATTTCCCTGCGAAACGCTTTGAAAACCGTTGCAGGAGTCCGCATCAGTCAAAAAAGCCGAGGCTGTTTGAAGGCTGAAAGGTTTTCAATGAGCGGGGGGACTCTTACATCATCGCAGAGAGGAAGAAACAGAAGCTTGATCTTTAAAGTTAAATGAGAGGGCGAAAAAAAAAATATCACCCCTGATCCCTCAGGTGTTGTTCTGAGTGTATAATTTTGCGCGCGCTGTTCGTGATCCATGTTACAAAATCCTGCAACAACAAAAAAAAAGAAAGTCGACGTGAGACGCTTGAGAAGGATTTGCCCGATGAGAAAGTCACTTCCAGTGTAAACAGTCTAACGAAGAGTTATTTATACGAAGACAGATTATCTGAGTGGAAAGTCTAAAGGCGTGTGGGTGAGCTTTCTGTGACATGCGGTGCATGTGGCGGTTCCTGTGTGTGCATATGCATCCTGCAATCAGAGTTTATGGGAAACTCTGAGGCTTCGACACGACTTATCATCTATCAGGAGAGTAGACAGCAATGTTCTCACTGCTGTTTCTTTGACCCAAAAACATCAACCCTCTAGGGGAGAATCGAGGCCTCGCTCTGATCCCGTCTGTTAATTTGGCAAAGACGAAATCGGACTGTTGAGTGGACTTGTATATAAAAACATATGTTTTATTGGATTATTTAAAGATTCTTGTCCTCTTTCTCTCTCTACTCTCTTATTTGTTTGCTTTTCTAAGAGTCTGTGGTCTGTGGGGTTTAATTCATAAATAAAAGTTACACAAAAACCAGACAGATTTTATTCCTGTATGAGCGAATGTTTGATACCCAAAAATAGATTTTGTATGGAACATCATTAAACATCCACGTCTTTGTTTACGTTCTCACAATCACTATCTTTAGGAAACAGATGGGTCCATGCATCCCACACAATTAAGTTACAGACACACACAGATGGGCTGATGTGTGCATTGTGTTTGCAGCCACCAGTGATCGGTGTTAAACTCGCTTTTAACTCGGGAGCCTGCAGCAGATAAACTTTTATAAGAGCACATGTTGTCAAGTAAGCGTCAGGTTCAATCTAAACATTCAATCGGCGTCTAAACAGGGAGCGCAGAGAGAGTCCCATTTATCTCCGGAGACACACACCCTACAGTAGCTTCCTGCCTGAAGTCTGCGGCTCAGCAGAAAACCATGAAAATATGGACACAGGCCAGGACAAAACAGAAGAGTAACCCCCGAAAAAAAGCACGGGTCAGAGGATTGATGATTATTTTCCCCCTGTATGTCACTTTTGAGGTCAGTCAGTAACTCAGGCTTTGACCAAGAGCTGAAATAAATCCCTGGGTACTTAAAAGAGCACATAAATCTGGAGAAAATAATGAAGAAACACATTAGAACAGTGCAGCAACGTAAAGCAGCAAAGGTTATAGTATTTGTGCGCATTTAGTAGGTGGCCTCAGTTACATGTTTCATCCATTATAACTAAAAATCCACATTGAATGAGTTAAAAACACTAAATGAACCTTTATACTTGCTCCTGCTTAATTTTATTTGCACCTTACACAGAATCTAAAGGTGTTAGTGAGTTATCCTGCCCTGCGACGCCTCGTTGAGGGAGTCGAGGGGCAAACAGAAATAGACGTGTCTGAGTTTGGGGGTCACCTTGCTGATAACGGCACTCCAGCTTGGCCTTTCACCCAATCGCAATCCTCCTTCCCTGATGCTTTAAGCTCTAATTGTTTTTGACTGACTTACCACGTTTCCATCTCTGGAAGACTGGGGGTTTATTCTACAGTACATATATGACTGTTTATATATAGGCTAGAGGTTCAGCTCATGTGGAATGAGTACCAGATTTGGATACAGCGAGGAATGTTGTCAAAAGCTGGAGGTCTGCGTGGAGTTGTGGACTTTCAGAAATGTTTATTGGACTGGTGTAATCTGGAATGTCTAAGGATCAGGATCGGGGCCCCGTGGTCGGAGATGTCATCACATATGGACGTGAAACGATCACAGAAGAACGTTAATACCGCAAGTCTGTTTTTGTGCGTCCAAAGCCGATCAATAAATTGCGTTTAGAAGAAAGTAGAAAATGATATCCCCAAAATGTTGAACTATTCCTTTAATATGGGAGTTATTAAGGCACAAAGAGGAAGACATGTTAGTCGACAGGCGTGTCATCCCATAATTCACAGCCATGGTGATCGCTGTTTTTCTTGTCTACCTCAGCTCCATCCAGACGTCTCTCTTCATGCCCAAATTTGGCTTTTTTTCTGTAAACTAACTTAACAAAAAATCACATTTTTAGAAACGTATGGTGTTATTACAGACATTGTGTTTATGTTTTTCTCCCTCCATGGCGAAAAACGTTAGCCCTGTTTGCACTCCGTACATCTGTTCGACATGTGTGACAGTCGTATTTCAGCTAAAAAGCAACCAGCGGGCCTTCGTGGACTCTGTGATGAGTTGTTTTAATTCACCGGCTCAGCTGTTAACCCGATTTTAAATTTAGAGATTGTGGGTTTTAATGTCACTGGACTGTCCCGCTCTGACCTTTCTGCGTGTGATTGGATTGTGTCCCAGTCCTAGTCCATCTTCGGCCTGTTATGACCAATCATGGTAGCGTGGTGTCATCATTTTTCTCTGACTGATGTGCTTCATGTATTAAACGCAGACATGCTTTCTGACGTAGAAAAGCAGAACAGTGATTTGTGTAAAAAAATATATATTATATAAACACATTGGTGAGAGATTGACTGGATCCAGGCTGCTCGCATTAACTGCAAAAGCTGCCGCTGTGCCCCCCAGTGACTCTGCTTTCCGGCCAGGATGACCCAGAGATCCTGTTAACAGAGGAAATTGCTCAGTATTCACACCCCGCATTGTCTGGGGTGTCCTCCAAGGACACAAGTACATGTACACACACAATGAGAAATGTCATCATCTTATTTAGGAAAAATAATCTATGGGATAACAATACTGACAGCCTCACTAACAGTACTGCTGACGGTATATATTTACTGCCTTTACTGCCTTCTGGCTCATGTCATTAGTTCTGCAGGTATTTGACCGGAACTAGATGAAAACTTCTGTTGATCCCAAACTTCACAATTCGCCCAGGAGGGACGTGAACCCATGCAATAGTTTGCAACCCGTGCAATAGTTGTGTGGGTATTTCAACTTGGATCAAAGTAGTGGACTGACCGACAAGTGTAAGTCATCGATTTGTTTCATCTCACCAACGTAAAACAACAAATTGATTCAACTTTTTCTTTGCTCTTTCTTTGGTTTAAAGCAAATCAGGACAGTTACATTTAACTAGAGTGGCTGCTGAATAAAAATCATACTTGCACAATGTTTATTTTTAAACTTTCACATCCTCCTTGTCTGCCAGACAGAGAAACCGACTTACCAGAGTCAGCTGACAAGAAAGAAACAACATTTTGTCACATTTACCGTTTGTCCAACATGAAGTGGCCAGTCCACTTCAAGTGTTTCTCGAAAAAAACCTTCTTCGGTGTTGAACAGATAAAGAGTAGACGGCGAAATACACCAGATTTTAGCTCTCTGAGTCAGGGCAAAGATTCCTATTTTCCAGGTAATTGCACCAAAGTCCTTTGAGCCGTCTCGAAGAGGCACAACATTACCTCAGCCCGGCAGATTTACCGCTACTGCCGTGTCTCACGCTACAGGGTGAGACGCGGCCATCATGAAGAAGGATATGTGGTCTCGCTGATCATGTTGTTCCTTTGTAGTGTCTGCCGTCCAGATCTGCGGCAGCTTGGCTTGCTGCTGGATCAGTAGGCATTTCAGTGAGTGCCGGGGGAGTTTGGAAATCTCTCTTTCACTCAGTTGTCGGACTCCCTGCCAAAATAATTCTCGCACGAAGCTGAGCCATGGCAGCCATTTGGACCCTTGACATCGTGTGGCCGTAGGGTTCCAAAAAAAGAAGAAAAAAAAAAGCTAATGAAAAGCTGATGAGATGTAGGTCATGCCAACTGGTTCTGTGGGACCATCCAAGGACTTGTTGCTGTGGGAGAACTCACCAAACAAGACACAACAACAGGAAAACGATCTCTAATGAATATTTGATTACTCTGTGTACGGAGTACTTTTAAAATAATGGATAATTATCACAAGAAATCTTTTTCTTCTGTCCTTATCTGCCCGCGCAGCCGCTATTCTTCCTGCTTTTGTTTTCCAGAGGCAGACATTTGCCATATCTTTAACAAAAGCCCCTTTAGATCTTCCTCTATAGCCACATTAAGCAGACTCATAATCTCTGAAATAACTTTACATGAAACCCGAGATTCTGTGAGATTTACGTGGCTCATATTGAACTCCACTAAATTTCCATTAGGTGCTGATAAATCTATGTGACACGAACAAAAGCGAATAGCTTGGATTCTTTGCCTTCAAATTGTGACTGATATACTGCCTGTATCCGTGTGCACCTTACATAGCATGTCTGGGAGCAGTTCAGGAGTTCATCTCAGCATCTATGAAATTAAATTCAAACAGTGCATTAAAGAATCTGCCAAGAGACATGATCAGTACGATAAATCCATGGAGGCCTTTAAGTTGCGCATGCTTGTTTTTCCTTTTTTCCTTAAATAGATTTGAAAGACTCGAATGTGAGCCCTAAGTCACAGAAGTGATGTCATGATATAATTTCATCCTTTAATCTTCGATTTTAATCTCTATATAATCTCATAGAAGAATGAGGCAGAGAGTCGCAGGTCTTTCGTATGCACCACATCTCCAGATATTTTGCACATCAAACATGCTGTATCTCTTTGTTTGGCGGCAGATGCTGGCCAGAATTCATATTTTTACTCTGGGTTGTGTGCCATAGCGCGTGCAATGTTCTAGTCCTTCTTTCAGATTAAAGTCACCACTAAACGAACACTACAGAGCGAGCTGCCGCATCGTAAGTCACTGCCAGCGTGGAATACGTCCGTCACTGCACGGACCTGCTCCCCAAGTGCTGACTGAAATGTCTGGACTGTTGTCCTTCTCTGTCTCCCTTCAGTGTGGTTTTCTTTTAGGGTCTTGCAGCTAATGTCACAAGGTTGTCTGCTGATAAGAGATTTATTTTTTTAAAAGGCAGGAGGCGGGGCGCGTTTGGTTTGCTCAGGCTGCTTGTATCTGGTCGAACTCAGTATCAGAGGTTTGATTTATGGTGTTGGTTTAACCTCAGATTATTGACAGTGTCACAGTGTGTCTTAATGAAGATTTATGTAATGCAGATAGGCATTCTATAGATACATTAAAGGAAGGTCTGCAAAGCACACAACCTGACCTGAGAACCTTTACGCATGGATGCACTCACAGTCAATACACCGCGGCCTCTTTGTTTGCTGACAGTATGGATTCAGAATGGAAAATGTTGCTCACAACTCACAAAAGTCCTGCTAATTTATTCCACACATGCATGATTATTATTATTATTTATTCCACGGTCCAACACCAGCATGCTAAATTACAATTTCCGCAATTCAAAAACAAACACAGTTGGCACTAACCCCCCCCTGGACCCCTCTTTGACTATCATGCCAACACAGGCAGCTCGGCCTAACGGAGCTCGAATGGAGTGGGTCCTATTCTTGTCTCAGCTGACAGGACGTGTTTCCTCAGGGGGCCAACACTTATCGTGTTTGTCTTGACATTCCAGACCCAAACAGCACTGTGAGGAGGTGGGTATGCATGCTGTAAAGCGTGGCGCTGCGCCAATATTCCTGCAGACAGATACACTGATTGAACTAAAAGAATACGTTTATTTCCCTGTTTTACTGTCACAGAACTGTTCTGGGGCAGTATTTATACAGAGGGGCTTTTAAATCATGTTTTCAAAGGCTTTTGGGTCATAAAGACGTCTACAGCGGGCTTAAAGTTTTACTATATTAAAAGAGTGCTCCAGCAATTGCACCTCCATAAAGTTGGGGAATTGCAAGAGACTGATAAAAAGAAGGTGAAATTGCGTGGCATGTTTATTATTGTGTTATCTGAAACTCCCGCTTGCTGCCTATATTTGGCCAAGGACAAGCTTGGTAAAAAAAAAAAAGTTTAATTTCACGTTTTCTCAAGTCTTGATAGGTCCACTTGGTCTAAATTATATTCCACATTATATTTACTCATATCAGATCAGGTATGGTGATGATGGTGGCTCTCTATAAATGTGTGTTTACGTGAGTCAACTCACAAAATCCGCATTCCAGCAACTCTTATTTCTTTGTTTAACCCAAAAAAACTGAAGTGTAAAAATGTCTAAGAGTGAAAAATGTGTTGTTTCACAGGACGAACTATTTTATGGCCCAGAAACAGTGACTTCCTTCCTCCTTTTCACCCAAAAAAAAAAAAAAAAAAGCTTTGTCGTGTCTAAATAACTCATAAAGTTAAGTTGTTTTTAACTTTTTACAAGTCACATGATCTGGTTGACTGAGAATCTTTGTGGGCGCTCTTTAGTTTCTAAAAACTGGGGAGGCACCTTCGCTGCACGGCAAGAATGTTCCTGATTCGAACTGCGACTGGGGCATTTCTGTGTGGAATTCCCTCTATCCACGTGGGATCTCTCGGTTCTGCAAAGTCCAAAGACACGCAAGTTACACACAAGTTGAAAGGTTAATGTACTCCAAATTGCCCGTAGGTGTGAATGTGTAAATGCTGTGATGAACTGGCAACTTGTCTGGGGTGTACCGGGGTGCCGCAGTGTCTGCTGGGATTGGCTCCAGCCCTCCGTGACCCTGATAAGGATAAGCAGTCATGGAAAATGAATGGATATATTAGAAAACTGTTTCTTTTTAGCTGTTTCGTGTCGATTTAGTGTTAGGGTTAGCTGTAAAATAAGTGTGTGTAAAGGCAATTCTGAGATTTCTTTTAAAATACTTTGAATATGTTGGAAAATAATTGCTAAAAACATGTGAAAAGACTTCGAACAATATATAAATGTGGGCGGTTTTTGTGGGCGGTCCTAAAGGGTGGCTCGATGACACGCTGAGGCCAACCTGAACAGAGAGACAGAGATGAATTCATCTTGCTCAGAGTTTCAAAGTTTTTGAACTCATCTGACACATGTCATTCGCTTCAAAATGGCTGCTCGACTGCTCCCACGAGTGGGCGTGGCTATGGCGTATTCATTTTGATCGTGATCATTTTTATTAGTTCGGCCAGTCGTTTTCCATCTGCTGTTTTTCTTTCATGTCTCTATACTGCCCTGTGGTAGAGGGATGTTTTAATTAACTCCACTGAAATTCAAAACATGCCATAGTGTAACAGCAGCTAGTACGAGGCAGTTCTGAGAGCTAATTTAAAGGACTACACAATTTCCAGCGCCCAGGGCTCATTGCACTTGAGAACAGAGCCATTTACCTTGCTGTGATTTGCATGCAGTGAAAGCTGTGTGGATCAGGGAATAATTGCATGTTCTCAAGCACACATGTGCACACACGTGCACCCTGTAATGTGTAGAGCAAATAAAGCTTTAATAGTTGTGACAGGAGCGGAAGCGACTGAGCTGAATCAACATGAAAGTCATTGTTGGAGATCAGACAGATTGTTCTTGTTATGAGCACCGCTTCTGCGAGCAATTATCCCACCGCACTGCGCTCGCAACATGCGTACACGCAACACAATTATACGACAGCGAGGCACTTCTGAAAGCTTAATCCATCTTAATTCAGTTTTAATTGAACTGCAGCGGTAAGAGGACATTTCCACCTCTCATCAAACACAGTGAGAATTGAATGTTGTACAGTGTGACCCAGGCATCACCCCCACTGACATGCAATCTTGATCTGCTTGACATTCCCAGCAGTGTCTTTTTTACTGTTTGTTAGGATTTGTTGCCACTGACCCCTCAGGCAACAGTGTCATGTGTCTGTTTCATATCCTGAATCCCGTCACTGAATGTCGTAAAGGACAGCAAATATTGATCCTTCTTCTGTGGTGCATGGCAGCACTCACGTCTCAAACGGGTCTTGGTGGCATCAGTAGGAAAGAGTAACAGATAAGAGAATCTTTTACTTCAGGTTGTGTTGTGTCACAGACATGACTTATAATAAAATATTATGCAACTAGTAACATTTATGATGCCTCTGTCACAGTTTAGAAAAAAAGGACTTAATGAGAACTGAACACTTACTCAACCATGTTTGTTAAAAGTGAACCCAAAGGCTACAGAGGTGATAAAGTTAAAGATTAAAGCCGTCTGTGGACAAAGAAACATACTGCATGCCACATGAGGCCCACATTTATCAGTTAAAATGAAGTAATTCACAACATGAAGGTGATCAAACATCACTTTTCTCTTTACATATACAATTTGTACAGTCTTATATTGAAATAAATGGAATATTTTGAATATAACTAAACATCACATTACCTCATTTTTATCAGGTTATTATGACTTAATAAAACTTATTCCACCAAAATAACCAATTTCTAGTTAGCAGGTTACTAAAATATTGCTTTATTAATTTAAATGCAACCATATATAACCAAGCTATAATAATACTGCTACTGTATTTGTATTGAGGCAACTCAGTCTGAATTTATGGCAACTATATTCCATAAAACTGCATCATTTAGACATAGAAATGTTTGTTTTTCATTAATCCATAACTCTATGCCCGCTCACTCCCATTGCCCTGCGCTCAGCTGCTGCGAGACATACTGACAGAAACACACCCCTCCCTCCAGGTGAGCGGCAGAGCTCGGTTGGGGAAAGGGAAAGTGTCTTTTAGAAAGGCAGCAGGCGTATCCTGACGAGAAGAAGAGCAGAGCTCTGTGAAACATATCCTCAGCAGCATCCGGCTCAGAAAATGTTCGCGCAAACTCGCGTTTGCAACCATCCAGAGAAACGTACACCAGATAGATTTGTGAATTGGACCGACAGCCCATTAACACCTTCTCCTCAGAGAGGATCGTGTTTGCTTGGCCTACAGCTTTCTGCATCTCCCTCACTATGTACCTCTCGTCATCATACTTCCATAGAGAAATGTGAATCATTAACCCGATTGGAACACTGAAGAAACAACACACAGTGAATCCAAATGCTACTTTGGCTTGTGTTGGGGTATGTATGCAAGCCAGAACAAAATCTGTACTTGTCATATACATAAAAAATCCTAGCAATAATAAAAAAGCAATTACACCAGCAGTGTAAATCATAGTTCTAGCCCAGAGAGGGCGCATCCACACTTTATTTTGAGAGACACTATTGATTATCCTCACAGCCTTTCTGTACTTCTCGTGGTCCTCAATGATCAGGCGCAGTTGGTCTGGCACCTCCATCTCACTGAACTGACCAGAATCCCAATTATAGAGCACCTCAACATTGACAGCAGTTAAAGGCTGCATTGCCTTCCCGTTGTAGATAGACGGAGGCTGGAAGGGCACCACAGTGGACCCGTGAAGTTGCTGGTTGGAGGTGCAGAGCACCTTGAGCATCTTATTGTTAAAGTCAGGGTCGTTGGCCTCCAGGTAGGTGAGGTGGCAGAGGTGAAGGGGAATGGAGATTCCTGGCTCCAGCAGCACTGGGACGATGGGTTTCCTCACCAGGCAGTCTCTGAACAAAGACATGTTGGCCTCCAGGAGACACCAGCGGCTCCTCACAAACTCTGGGCTGAGAACCAGCAGGACCTTCTGGCTCTGCTGGATGCACTCGGACATGTTTTCCAACACGGTGCGGCCGGGAGTGAAGTCACGCTCGTGGTAGCAGACCTGCAGGCCGCAGGACTCCAGCTGATCGATGAGGGAGTGGGTCCACTGGTAGTCAGTGCTGCTGTAGCTAATGAAGACATGGTAACACTCACCATCCCTCAGTGTGGGGGGCACATAAACAGAGGGAGATGGTTGGACAGCAGACGGAGTGTCTGCAGTCTGCAGTTCACTGGCTCCATTATCTTTGAAAAAACTGAAGGGAGAGGAAAATATAATTTAGAAATGTAGACATCTTTTTCTGAAAGTCTCTTTAGTTGTGTTTTTTATATTAGTATAGCACCAAGAGACATTTAAAGATCAAAATGTGTAGAAGCAGAAGTGGATCAGCTTCCTAACAACGACAGTTCCTTGTTCTGACTCACATGTAACTAAACTAACTAAACACAAAGCCAGGACAGACTGAAGTAAACAACAAGGGAACCAGAGAAGTAGATGCAACAGAATATCAAACCTGTGAACTGTGAAGAGTGTGCAACCATTGTAATATGTTCCTAGTACATGAACTCAGATAGAAGTGGTACTCACTCTAAGCTGTACAGCTCTTAAATACATATTTCACTTTATGGGTTTTGAATGATCCAAAAATAACTCCTTTCTCCCGACCCTCATTCACATTCAGACTCTCACATGTACAGAACAAAGGATTTTTAAACGTGTTTATGCCCATCATGAGTTCTCTTACTCATATCATGATTATTAATGTCACAATATTTTGTAAAATGAAACTCAGGGCAGAATAATCACTTTTCAGACAACTCAGTGCTCCTACAAGAAGTAGTCTATCTGACTAAAGTAAAGTTAAAATAAGATGAAATACAAAGTCACTCACAAACAAACTCATGACAAAAAGCTCTGCTTCATTTTAGCCAACAGTGCGGTGCTGCTCTTTTAAGAAGAAACACTGTTAGTCACATAAAGGGACTAAATACAGTAATGCAGTAATGTACACTCATACCTGTTCATGGTACCGTAATGTCAAGCAAATACAACAAAGAGTGAGCACACTGTGTCTGATGAGCAAGAAACGAAACTAAATTCAGGAAAGAAAAAAAAAGTCACTGCTCTGCTCTCATGTGTCTTAAAGGGACAGTGTCCATTCTGATGTTTGAATGACTTCTAACATGAATGAAGTAACTTTGCCTTTAAAGGTCCTCGATGCTTCGTGTTTGTCCAGACATTTCACGCTGATTTTTGCAAGTTTTCATCAGATAATATCAGGGAGTGTTTGCTTAAGAGCTGTGGCATTTACAAGTAATGTTTTAAAGATATACAGTATGTTTTTATGAGGCGGTCAAGTCACCTTACATACAATATATTGCAGAGTTAATGGATTTGTACATCCTATGCTCCATCTTCCAGTCTTCCCTGCTCATCTGCTGGAATAATTACACACCCCTCCCTCCATGTGGCCCGTGGAGCTGGGTTGAAGAAACGGAAAGTGTCTTGAGTTATTATCTGTTTCAGGACCGGGATGAATCTGTTTATTATTAAGAGATTGCCCTGGTTACTCTCTGAAGTCATCACCATTCGCTTTGATTTACTCTTGGATTTTTACTCATTTTACTCAGGACACAGACATTGTGCTTGTGATG